>CM066318.1:74338878-74965628 GCA_033807775.1 Saussurea involucrata | reverse complement strand
CTTTGGTTGAGGCCTATTGTAACGTCCTACTTCCTTAGCATTCATCCCAAAATTTCCCACTACTTTCTTGTTCCTGCTCCCGATAACATTAAGATAAAAATTCATTCCTATTTTTAGATAATGCCGCAAATACCAAAATTTTGAGGTTCATCCTACATCAATACTAAAGTTTTTTTTTAGATCTAATACCACCAATCACTTATAATTACCCAAAATAGTTAGTTCATAATAACCACAAGAAAATGTTTTCCTTTGAACCCAAAAGTCTTATCAAAAGCTGCCAAACTATCAATCATCCTATTCAAAACCATCCCAAATACACAACTATCAAGATCATCAACACAAGCATAGCTAGCACTACTCCTCTAAATCTTCCACCGTCCATGTCAATATCCACCCCGATACAATTCAATCGAAACCCACAACACCAATAGCGTCAACAGCATCACTACTACCATGCTCATTATCTCGGCTCGTAAAGCTATCCTCCGAGCTAGTTTCGCTCCGCTCACGGCTTTGGATGACATGTTGGTCAAAAGGTGGCTTAATTCCACTAGCTCGGTTATCACTTGACTCTGATGACTGACTCTTGTTTGACATCCGTGCAAGTCCATTGCCACGGCCCTAAAGCGTTGCTCTTCGGTCCAAGTCATGCCAGGCGCTCGACTAATCGGCACACCCTCGATCACCCGTGAGGGTTCCGGTGCGTCTCGCTGACCAGACCTAAAAGACACTCGTCTAGGTATTGGCACGCTCTTCCTAGCGGTTTGCCTCGTACGTGGACCCCTAGGATTGGGTTGTATCACTACCGGGATGGGTTGTGGAGGAATCACAGTCGGAGGTATCCTCGGCCCATCGTACGGGTCTCGTTCCACGTCAGACGTACACTCACTTGATGGCGTGTAGGAATGTTGTGAGCTTGATGATGATGACGACGACATAGTGATACTGAAGTAAGAGTGTATAACATTACTACCGCGCAAGATAAAGACTAAGCGTACTATACTATTGCATACTATAGGCAATAACTACGCTCCTACTAGGCATACAATGTGAAGCATCAAGTGTGAAAACACACATCTTCCTAGTATATCCATTTCCGGTCTCGCATTACTCTTTCTTTAATTAAACATAGGTGATCAGGCTTTATTTAATTAAAGACAAATGATGCAATACCCGAATTAGTTATACTAGCAACATGTTTAGCAAATTAAATGTTCATTCCCGTTTTTGGTTATAGTTGCAGTTTTCCAAAGGAAAACCGGTATTCTCTATAACCTTTAGCTCTGATACCAAATCTGTCACACCCCGCTAAAGCGGAAACACGGAATGTGCAGCTCAAGTTTCATAGCAAAAGTTACAAGATCACAACAACCATCAAAATACATTCAAAGGTCAAACCTTGTCTTTTACAATTGTTTTTACGGAAGGGAAATGAACATGAAATTTAAAGATAGTAAAGAAAAGCTTCATCACGTGTAGCCTTCCTAAATTCCAACCTTAAGAACGTTCTCCTGAAAAGCATGTAAATGAGAGTGTCAACTAATGCACTAGTTGGTGAGATCACAGGTTTAATGAGTATAACATTGTTTGCCATCACAAAATAGTTTAAATCCACACATGGGATAAAATAATACGGTTATAAAACCACTTGCTCAAGGTAATCATATGTAAAATGCTAAGTTATTGAGCCCGTTACCCGACCTATACTGACATAATTTGCCCCTACCACAACGGTGGAATCATTCCACATACGCGCATGTTCTATCACCAACATTACGCAATACAACAATAATTATGCACTCAAACAAGCGCTACTTGTGAGTGGGGGTGTCAACCCAAATAACGTTATTCATAATTACCAATGGCTCACACTCGTGAGTTAAACGGGTAACGTATACGTGAACGGGGACTTTATACATGATAGCAAAAGAAACTCAAACTTACAACATTTGCAACAACATAGATACCATAGAGCATAAATAAGCAAGCTTCGTATTTTCAAGAAAACGAAATATTCGGTGTGTAAAATAGTTGTAGTAACCACATGCTTTTCACCCCAAAATATGTAAATCATTGAAAAAGGGGCTGTGAATACTCACTTGATACGTGACAGAATCCAGGAATCTCCCACAAATACTCCGAGATGATCCTACTTCAAACCTATGAACGTAAGGTCACTAGTGAGTTCTCAATCTCGAAGGTTCGGTACTAATTATCCAAATCATCATAAAATGCCTTGTTGTGTTTTAATATTATAACGTAATAAACGTATACATTGTTCTCTTAGATTAAAGTTTCTACAAATTCGTCCCAATAAGTAACGAAAAGGGTTTTAAAGAACATAAACATATATAGTACGTATATATGTATAAACCGAAATTTTATCGTTACGATGATAAAATTAGGGGTCGTAAACGAAATGACAAATATTTAAATGTATAAATATATAGACATAATATATATTTATACTCCAATATTTCATTATAAAATGATGAAATGGGATCAAGAATAAAATGCATAAATATATATAAATATATTATATATATAAACCTTCCACAATTTCATCATAAAGATGAAAAGGGATAAAGAATAAATAAAATGCATAAATAAAAGGCATAAATAAATTGCATAAATAATATAAGATATACTTATATATTCCACTATTTTGTCATAAAATGATGAAATGGGATTAGAAATAGTCCTTATAATAAATAATAAATTGTCCTTTACTGTCCAGAATTTGATGTCACTTTGTGTTCAACTTTTGGTAACTTCCAGGTATAATTAAATCATGAAATTTTATGTCCATTACGTTCAATGAGTTAGGAAACTTTTGACACCAGTTTCATAATTTTTGGAGAAGTATAAGCACATGAAATAATACACGACGTAAAATCCGACAGAATACTTTGCTGTTTGCATCCGGATTTTGTGAGGACTGTTTGATAAATGAAATCTTTGAGTTTTTAAATGAAACCACTTGGGTTTGAATCTTAACACACTAAAATGAATTCCAGCAAAAGAATCAATCCATTTAGAGTTAAAATGAGTGAGATATGACTCTTTGAAGTGAGGTGTAATTTCTGGCAGCAAGCTGTCCAATCAACACCTTGTGCATGTGCACCCAACTAGACTTTTAAACCAAAATTCTTATTCCTTTGCATGCAAAATCCGATTTGACTCTCATCCATACAAATATTTTCAGTTCCCAAACATATTTATGATCCATTTAAAATGCATGCAAAACAACCATCAACTCAAGCTTTGAATACTTTTTGTAAAAGACCCAATATTGAAGATTGTTGATGTTCTTGCCAAGAACATCAACATGCAACCAAAAATTCAGTATTTTGAGCTCATGCATGTGGGTTTAAATGTGTTTTTAGTGGTTTTCAAAGATACATTCATAAGACTCTTGAACAAAAATGATGGATCTTTCAAGATTACTACATGCATGTGTTTAAAATGTTCATCTTTGATCTTAACTTTGGTTTGATTTTGGATTCGCCATCTTTTACTAACAAAAGATGTTATGATGGTAAATCTACAAACATTAAGACCCATAAAGATGATTTTAAAAGATGTGAAGAAAGTGTAACAAAAAGATGAAGATCATACTTTTAAAAATGCAAGAATATGAAAAAGACTTAAAAGAATGTGTGTGGATTTTACCCAACACACTTATGTTTACCTTAGATTGCCTTGGACTCTTGTAGTATAAGAGTTTAGGGGCTGGAGTTGTGATGAAGGTTTGAAGATGAAGATATGAAGATTTGAAGGTGGAGAGAGAGAGGGATGATACTTGAGAGAAAATGCAAGTAAAAGAAATGATTCAAAAATGAAATGTAAGGTTTATTTTATAGAAATAGGGAGAGAGGGGGGGGGGGGGGGGGATTTCACCTGGGGGGGGGGGGGTTTATTAATAAAAAAAATATATAAATACTAAAGATAAATGTTGTATTATTGGTTAGATATAAAAATACTTGTATTCTCCTAAACTTAAAATACCAAGTAATTATAAAACAAAGTACTTTCATATATAATATGATTGAAATATATAAATTATCAATTACATAAATACTTGTAGTATATAAATATTTTAGGTTGGCATTTTATGAGATTTATGGATAATTTCCTAATTCAAGGATTTCTTAGGCAAAATTTCTCAATTTTTCCTATTGTACCGGGTTTACTGCTACAATTGCACTCTGTAAACTATGCCATAAAAATGAGGTATCCAAAACAGTTCTAACCTGAGATGTGAATTTGACAGTTGTCACATATTACTTGCTAGTAAGAATTTATGCTAGTCCTGATAGGTTGTTAAGTGAATGTCTTATAAGTGGTATACAGTTGGAACTAATTAGCTTTAGAATGTTTGATTTAGTTCTATTGCGCAGCTCTTGTTTGAGTCTAACCGTCGTGGGATAGAATCTTTTATTCGAATGTCTAACTAATTTCACACTGTATGCGTTTGTGCATTCGCGAGACGACACGTCATGACTAGTGGAGATTCCATCATAGCAAGGGTAGTAGGAGGAGGTGAACCTGGGGTCTAGATGTGTAAATAATATTAGTAAGATTGATTTGAGATATTATACCTTGTTTATATCACGCGGGTTTTCTTCTTGAAGTAAGAATTGTTGTAGTCAGGAGAGTACTAAATTGTTGTATGCACCTTAGTAAGGAAGGGTTATGCATAATGAGAGTTCATTCGACCTTTCCTGTGTCGGTTCTGCGGAAGGGCTTAGCCGAAGCAAGTATTGTGGTACCATTAGAAAACATTAGAGTGGATCAAAAGTGGATTATTGTGGGGGAAGCATTGGCGATAGTAGGTCGCAAGATTAGAAACTAGGTTGTTAATAACCTAGACTTAAGCTAAGAGAGAAAATTTATATTATGTTAATAGAGTATAAGAAATTGATGCTTGAGATTTTCTTAGTATAGAAAAAAAGGGTTTAATAGGTTGGGTGCTTACCTAATACTTCCCTTGGATTGGAGGATTTAAGTGGTAAAAGGGATTTATAATATTAAGTGTTATGATTAGCGAGAAGAAATCAATGTTTAATAAATACTTTGATGGTTGTGTGATGAACCTTCTTTATGGAATTGTTTAAGTTAAAGAGTTGTTTTAAATTTTATGCTAGACCTTGCATGTTAAGCCGTTAATGAGTTGTATGATTAGTGACGAGAAATTTTAATAATTTTTATCGGAGTTGTGATGAGTTCTTTTCGGCTTAATTTTGTAGTAAAATTATTATGTGGTGATTTGGTAATTTTATTAGTTAGGTAATGTAAGACCGGTGTTGATGAATTTCAATTGCAGAGTGGTTTAAGTGAAACAAATGTCTAAAGATTTGTGTTAGTATTTTTATGCTAAATTGGATATGTACAGAATTGATGTGATAACGAGTTTGTTATTTTATTAAGAAATAAATTGGTATTGATATTCTTGGATGGAAGTCGGTATGAGTTATGGTGGTAAGGTTATTGAGATAATGGGAATATTTGAGATTGTGTTTTGCGGATATTCGAGAAATTAAGTTGCTATTTAGACTTTATTTTAATTTGATAAAGAATTTGGTGTTAAGTGCAATTAAGTATGGTTGTGTGAATATAGTGATTATGCTATGCTATAATGGGAAATGGAAATAGTAGGATGAAGTTTACGGGTTTAATAAAATTAAGAAATTTTCCGTGATGTAAAGTGATTCGGGTTGAGTATATTTTATTCCATGAAAAAGTATGAGAAATAGGTTGTATTTGCTAAGCAAGTTTTATATTAAAAGTATATGTTTGCGATTTAAGCTAGTATTGTAAAAGTGTAGAACACGACATTTGTCGTGAAAGGCCGATGAAGTTAAAAGTAGTGTTAGTGTGGTGAATTTTCCGAGTAAGCATAAAATGTTGTGTTTTTTTTGGAGTAGTTTTATGTGAGTTATTTCTTTTGTGATATAAGTGAACTTTCGGATTATTTTGAACATTTATGGGATTTGATTATTGGGACACGTTTCATGTATCGAATTTTCGGAAATGTTTAGTTACCCCAGATCAGGCAGTCTCCCTATCAGATATTCAGGTTGATGAAAAGTTAAACTATGTGGAGGAACCGGAAGCTATAGTTGATCACAAAGTCAAAGTATTGAGGAATAAAGAGATCAGGCAGGTAAAGGTTCAGTGGAAACACCATAGAGGTCAGGATGCGACGTGGGAATCAGAGTCGGATATGAGAGCCAAATACCCTCATCTGTTCTCTTAACTAAATTCCGGGACGGAATTCTTTTAAGGGAGAGATGTTGTAATAACCAGGTATTTTATCTAATTTAAATTTGAGAAATTTTATAAGTATTTATTTTAGTTTTATAGAGTTGGAAGTTAAGGGATAAGTTTTAATTTTTATTTGAAAGATTAGGGGTATTTATTGCCAAGTAAGATAAGCTTAGGGTGGGTTTGGTCTTTTTGCAAAACATTTCCCCCACCACCGCCTCTAATACTTCATTTAGAAGATGAAGTCTTCTTCTAGCATAAGATAGAAATATCTTAGAAGTTGTGTGTGTGAAAGTTTGGTTTAGAGAGAGAGAGAAGGAAATCGAAGGAGAATTTTAAAAGAGGAAGAAGGAAAGCTTAGAATTCCTGATGGAATTACTAGAACAACTGAAGAAATCAAGGTAACAATTCTGCACAACTCATATTTTAAGTGTTTTAATTCTTAAAAGTGTTCTTGAGTTTGCAAGATGAGTTTTAAGTGGGTTTTGGTTAAAAATGGATGTCTTGAGGAATCTGAACTTATGGTTAGGTTATGTTATTAGTCTTGAACATATCTGCAGAATATCAGAAACATCCATGCTTTAAATCTGCAAAAAAATCTGGGTTTTAGGATGAACAGTGGACTGAGACATTCATCGAAGTCGCAATGGATGACTGCGACATTCATCGAAGTCGCAATGGTTGGTTGCGACTTGGTTATGAAGTCGCAATGGTCGTTTGCGACTTGGCTTGGAATCGCAGTGGTTGATTGCGATTTGGATTTGGAATCGCAGTAGTTGATTGTTACTTAGGGGTGAAGTCGCAATAGTGGGTTGCGACTTCGGGGTGAAGTCGCAGTAGGAGGTTGCGACTTGGTACTGTTCATTGCGATTTTAAATTACTTTTAATGGGTTGCGACTTTAGTCGAGGATTTCATAAGTGTAGTTTTAAAAAGAAATATTTGGTATTTTGTGTGATTTCAGATTCTGTAAAGGGTGATCATACGTGATATTAACGTGGGAAGGCTTTTGATGATAAACAAATTAGGTGAGTTTTACTGTAAAAAGTATTTTACTGGAATGCAATATGTGAATCACTAATGTTTGATAAAGTGTATGAATATGTCATACGTGAGTGATTATAATATATTGAGATATTATAATTACGTGAGTATTATATAAAAATATAATACGTGGCCGGGCTTTGGACCGGTGTGATAAATTGGCTCGCAACCAATTGATATTGGCCATGGGTGGAGGGATAAGGCGGAATGAGACAGGTATGATGCATAAATGTTAGCTGGTATTAACTTACGTGTGATGTATGTGTATTTATATAAAGAGTGTTTTATATAAATGAATTTTTATTGATTTCCAAATGTCAGGGATTTACTCACTAGACCCTTAGGTCTAACCCTCATTTTCTGTTTTAAAAATATGTATTCCAGGTGATGATTCCAGTAAGAACCAGTGATTTGAATGCTTGATGTGAAACTTTTGGGAGGAGGATCGTTAAGAAAAATGTGGATACTTTTGTACTGAATTTCTTATTATGTCTAGACTTTAGTTGGGACCAAAACGTGAAGTACTTTTGTTGTAAACATGTTATGAATTATATGTTATTTGTATATTTGGATAGTGGGTTGTTACAATACCATTTCGAATCCCTCCGAGAGCGTATACCTCTCCCGCTCGGGAAGGTCTTCACTTTCTTTAGGGACTCAGTCGGCTCCTCTCACTTCCTCTTCTCTACAACCGATGACTTTTATTTTTTCCTCAAGGCGAAGTGGTCTTCATTCAGTAATGACTCTTCTATCGCTTCTAGAAAAGTGGCCACTTTGGCATTTCGAACAAGGGTATTCATTTCAGTCGGTAACCCCTTGAGATAATGTTGACCTTCGTTTTCCCGTCTGAGGCCAAGTGCCCAACCAAGTCAACTTCTCAATAAACATGCTTAGTAATCGGTCACTGACATGCTTCCTTTTTTCAGGTTCTGAAACACCTCCTTGATTTTTTCGAATGCTATCTCACTACAATAGTTAGAAGGGCCAAAATCTCGTGTCCAAGAGTGGACCGCCTAACGTTCCACCATGTAAGATCCCACATTGGTTGGGAGGGTGTAACACCCGGATTTTTGGGGTAAGTATTGTTTGGGTAAAATTTCACCAGTCTCGACCACGACCAAAATAGGGAAAACATTTATTACACTTTTCCATAATAAGGTAAAATCATAATACTTTATCCCTTGATCAAAGTTGAAATCGAAAGTTATCCACCTCACGACACTCGACCATGACGTCGTCTAGCTCATACGACCGTTGTATGGAACCTCACGACCTCGACCGACTAACATGCGATATTACTGTTATGTTTTCACTGATTAATGCAGGGTCAATGTCATTGATGATCAACGGCTATAATCGACGAATGCCATTAACAACATTAAATTCAGCGTCCGTTACAACTGTTACACGAAGCTTTTATGGAGTCAATAAAGGCATTCGAAGACTATAAGTACAAGGACTCCATCCTCATTTGCGGGAGATCTCAGATATCTTGGCACAACTGAACTCTCAAGAACACTCAAAGCAAAGAGCTCTCTCTCGAAAGATCGCTCTCGACACACGACATTTCCGCACGACACTTAGTTTTTACACACGACGCACCAGTTTTTACATTCGATACACCTATTACTTTACATTTAAAGTCTTTCTTTCATTTGTATTGTAATCATTGTACTCCCGACACCCGAAACATAAGGACATCGCCCCTGTATGGCGACCATAGTGCAACGACGACCTCCACAGTCGTCCGCGGGTTTTTTCCTCGTTGAGGTTTTTCCCGCGTCACCAAAATCTCTGTCTTATTTGCATTTTTTGTCTTTGTCGTACGGTTTGTCGAAAGATTCCTATTCTTTAGTTGTTAAGCTCCCCAATCAACCTTAAGTTATCCTTCTGGACGATTTTTGGCATTAACAGTTTGGCGCCCACCGTGGGGCCCCATCTAGAGAAAATCTTCGACAAACGTGCGCCTTACTAACGTTTTCCTTGAGTTTCCTCTCTTTACTTTTTGAGGAAAATGGCAGGTAACGGAAACCAATAGCAGATCATTGCCCAGATGCCTGGAGAATTTTAGAATGCACAAGATGTTCCTGGGACAGTCGACGACTATCGCCTGGAGGAAGTCATCTTGGACCAGAGCAAGCCTAACTAGAAGGTCCTTGTAGGATCGTCCCTCGATCCCTACTTAAAAGACAAGCTAATATATTGTTAGATCCAGATCCGTGCAACAATATAGAAATCGTAATGATAAACCAATAAGAACAATAATTTCCAACTGTCATCCCTTTCATTAACTTTCAGAGAGAATTTGCAATAAGAGTTTAGAAAGTAAAAGGATGATTAGCTTGTTTTTCCAAGCTAATCTCACATTAAATACAATGGGCCCGTGGTTAACAAGCCCACGACCCGTTCACTAATCAGGCTCAAATTAAACTATTACAATTCAACCCTTGAACTTTAAATCAACTATAAAACCTGCCCTAACAATCTCCCCCTTTGATTTGAAGTTCGAGTTGGCGTTCTAGATCTCTCCAGTTGAAGACATATCTTTTGCGAAGCGCGAAGTGTACCTCGAACCATCTGATTGCACGGCGGTAGTCGATGCGATCTTCAATCATTTCCAACGCATTCCGAGCAATAGTTTCATTCTGATTCGGAACATAAGAATACCTTGGATTTTCAGACTCGTGTGTAATGATCTTTCGAAGAGCATCTCGAACTTTGAGGAGTGTGCCGTCGTAGAATCTTTCCACCTGACTGAAGCGCATGAATTTCTTCTCCTTTTGCTCATTGAGGTAAACAATCCCGAATTCTGGTTCCAGAAGCATAGCGTTCTCGGGATACATGTTTAACTCAGGTGCTTTCAGATTCGGCTTGATCAGATTTACTTTCTTTGCCCTGTTCTCGACAGCCATTTGAAAATCCGTTAGATATGACATCATAATGGTACGGACCAGGTATCGACGAACAGCTTCGAGCGCCTTTGTAACTTCTAGCGGTCGGATGGTTCTTGTACGTAAGTCTTTCAGAATAACCAGAAAGTCGAGCAGTCGGAGGTTCTTGAAGTCAGCTTTTGAAAATTTCCATTCGTTCCCATCTTCACGTCGAACAATGAAAACTGGGTAGACGATTACCTCTGTGATCCGAAGTTTGGTTCTGACTTGGTTGACTGGAAGACACCGCTGCATTGCTAGTATATACCGGCATTGAAATTCTGGGCTAAAGTTGTAAATACCCAGACAGAAGGTCGACTCGATCGGGCGAAACTTGTGTACGAACAGCCTTTTCAGGGATTCCTCCAGATGAGGGATAAGTACAGTGATCTTCTCCCAACGGATTTGTTGCTGTTGAGGAGGAGGAGGAAGAAGATCAGAAGCTGTCGTGGGAGGAGTAGTTGTCGGAAGATCGGAAGTAGTAGACTCGGGTCTTGTTGATGATGTTCCGACGGGTTGAGCATAGTGAACGGGGGATGTTCCATACAAATTTTGGAGCAGGAACTGATCATAATCAATGTTGTCGTCCTCATCAGTGGGGAAGACCAAATTTACCTGAAGATTTACGGCACTTGTAATACCCCGGGTAAATCCGTTAGTTAAAAATCTAATTCCGTTAAGTTTATTTAACTTTAAAGTTTCTATTTAGGGAAAGTTTGAATAAGTTTATAAGTTAAGGGTGTTTGGGTTATTATTGAGAAGTTCAAGGACCAAAGTGGTAAATTAAGTTTGATATTATTATCTTAGAAATCAGATATTATTCAAACATCAGAAAATATCAGCTGAAGGTGTATGTGTGTGTTTTGGGAAGAAAAGAAGAAAAAGAAGAAAAGCTAGGTAAAGGCTTCAATTGGTGTGCTTAGAAGTCATTCAAGGTATGTTTCCTTTACATTTTGTGTTTGTAATTGCTTTTAGAAGGGTTCTATCGGAGTAGAAACATCACAAACACATCTGGGGTTGATTCTGTCGATTTCTGGGCAAAAGTGGGGTAAACCGACATAGGTGTCCGAATAAGATGAATGTATCCGGATAGTCCTGTTGGTGGTGTCCGGGTATTTTAATGATAGTGTCTGAATGACATTTTAGTGGTGTCCGGACGAGTCTTTTATCCGGGTAAATTCCTCTTTTTCTTATGTTTTCCGGATGAAATGAGATACCGGATAGTGTCCGGGTTACTTTGGTATCCGGATGTCGTCCGGATGGTTGTGGTGTCCGGAAAAGTCAAGTTGTCCGGATTAGTCTATGGTGTCCGGATTCCTTGTGTTGTCCGGATAAATCGTGTTGTCCGGATTCTTTTGGGTTGTCCGGAAACTTTGGCTGTTTGATCATTTTGAGGATAAAAGTTAGATAGATGTATCTAGAGATCTTAGCCTGATAGTAAGTCTTATACATAAGTTGGTAAGAGGATGTTTGTATGTAAATGGTTTTAGATTCTGAGGTATTTGGATAAAGGATCTGATAGCTCGGAGAAAGGCTTGGAAGCGTATTTTAAGAATTCGAGGTGAGTTTTACTTTAAAACGTTTTCAACTGGAATACATATATGTGTTTATATATGTGTTAGGACATTTAAGTTGTCCTAATTAATTAGAAAGTTTTGTAAAGTAATTGGTTTGGGCCTAATGGGCTTTAACATGTAAATGGGCTTGGGCTTAAATGATGTAACAAGGGAAGGGGTCTATAAATAGGACTTGTAATATCATTTTGTATGTAACAATTCATAATTCACAATGTAGCTTTCAAATCAACTTGTGTTCTCTCTAGATTAGGTTTACCTTTCTAAGAATAAATAGTCCTCTCCTACATCATCTTGTTACTAATACTTGGATATGTTGAAGATCATGGACCTAACAATATGTATGTGAGTATTTGTGAAATATATATATGTGTTTATATATATGAGACGGATAAGTGTCAAGGTGTGATTATATGTTTATGTTAAAAGGATATATGTATATATTTATATATATATATGGTTGGAAAAATGATGAAAGGTTTATAAATGACAATATGATATATTGAGATATATATTGTATTTATATTGCACGAAACGAGTATAGGTGAGCCGAATTATTGTTCGGCGGGGCTGTATGGAAATACAGCGGGGCTGCATGAAATTGCAGTGGAGCTGTAGGTAATTGCAGCGGGGCTGTATGTAATTACAGTGGAGTCGACTGTATTGTACAGTGACGATGATTAGTTGGCTTGCTACCGACTAATGTGGCCAGGGGAAAGAAGATGAGATGAGGAGAGATACACGGTGCACGAGTCCTAATGTGGTATTTATATACGTGTGGTATATGCGTGCTTATACGAAAGGTTTTATATAAACTATTTTGATACAAAGTATTATGTGAAAAGAGTTTTATATTGATTTTGGAAAAGACCGAGATTAACTCACTAGACCCGTTTGGTCTAACCCTCATTTTGTTTTCAAAAATATGTTTTCCAGGTTAAGGATCGGCAGGAGGGGATGAAGTGTAGGAAGCTTTTGATGGATGTTGATTAGGAGGCTTTTATATATATTTTGTAATTTATGAGACCGAAGGGACCGTACTTGGTTTGTTATGTAACTTTTGTTGTAAATCAATGATATGTATGCATGTTATGTTATTTGTTGTATGTTTGGGAAACTGGGTCGTTACAAATGGTATCAGAGCCCTAGTTTAAGGGATTTAGGTATTTGGATTTATACCTAGACTTAAACTGTATGTGAAGTAGGATGTCCTTATTATTTTAGAACCTTGGGATGTTAAATATAAAAAGGTAGAAGGAACATCATGTAAGGTATTTTCAAATTACAACTGGCCAGTGTAATCATGAACTTACAAGTACATGTTGAACCAGAATATCTTGTTATATTGGGTATGTGCTTACGTGTATATTAACCTTGTTGAATCAACAGAGTGGCAAGTCGAACTCGACGTATGGATAGAGATGAAGACAGGTATATTTCTATAAACTTTATACGTGCTAAAGTGTTATCTGACTTCGGTGCAAACCGATTCTTTTGTGTTTTCAATTTTATTAATTGTTTTAGAAAAATATTTGATAATTGTGTTAGAGATATAAAAGGGTGTGTTTAATTATTGTTGTTCTAATTTGTTAGTGTGTGGAGTGTGATGGCTTGAGTGTAAAGAATAATAGCAATATATAGAACGTGATGAATTGTGTATGGAAGGTAACGATAGTGCGTGAAGTCTTGACCTAGTCATGAAGGCGACAGTTTAGTATGTTGTGTAGATTATACTTAATGTGATTGTTGACGCTATCAAGAAAGGTATTGTTTAAATGTGTGGGGTAATGTGGATAAGATGGTGGCAGTTTATAATTAGTGAATGTGTGAGGTGTAGTAGTAATGAATTTCGTGAGAGTAAGTGGTGGATTGGTGATGATATGGGGTGAGTATAAGTGGAAACCTCTGCTCGGGATTTTGTTTATAAGTTGTTTAGATGTGCCAAAAGTATGTGTGGAGAGGCAGGGATGTCGAGGTGGTGTGTAGTAGTATTATTCAAGAATAAGAGAATGGAGTGGCAGTAGATGGTTAGCTAAAGAATAGAGTATTACCGTTTGAGAAATGGAAAATGTGAAGTTATTTTGAGCATTGAGTGTGATTTTGGATTGACTCGATTAAGTTTCTGATATGAGGTATGGTGAAGTTGTTAGTAAAGTATAGTAATTGTTGAAATTGGGTGCGTGCAATTGGTTTGGAGGTGAAAGAAAGCTAGCTCATAGGATCCGTTAAGAGTGAGTACCTCCTAGTGAGCTATCCTTGGGAAAACGTGTTTTATGTTGAGAAGAGAGTGGGAGAAAGTAGACGAATGTAATGATCAGAGTGAAGGACCATTGGGTAGGACGTGATAAGTAGTTACCCTCGTTTATTGCTTAACCGAATTCCGGGACGGAATTCTTTTAAGGGGGAGATAATGTAATACCCCGGGTAAATCCGTTAGTTAAAAATCTAATTCCGTTAAGTTTATTTAACTTTAAAGTTTCTATTTAGGGAAAGTTTGAATAAGTTTATAAGTTAAGGGTGTTTGGGTTATTATTGAGAAGTTCAAGGACCAAAGTGGTAAATTAAGTTTGATATTATTATCTTAGAAATCAGATATTATTCAAACATCAGAAAATATCAGCTGAAGGTGTATGTGTGTGTTTTGGGAAGAAAAGAAGAAAAAGAAGAAAAGCTAGGTTAAGGCTTCAATTGGTGTGCTTAGAAGTGATTCAAGGTATGTTTCCTTTACATTTTGTGTTTGTAATTGCTTTTAGAAGGGTTCTATCGGAGTAGAAACATCACAAACACATCTGGGGTTGATTCTGTCGATTTCTGGGCAAAAGTGGGGTAAACCGACAGAGGTGTCCGGATAAGAAGAATGTATCCGGATAGTCCTGTTGGTGGTGTCCGGGTATTTTAATGATAGTATCCGAATGACATTTTAGTGGTGTCCGGACGAGTCTTTTATCCGGGTAAATTCCTATTTTTCTTATGTTTTCCGGACGAAATGAGATACCGGATAGTGTCCGGGTTACTTTGGTATCCGGATGTTGTCCGGATGGTTGTGGTGTCCGGAAAAGTCAAGTTGTCCGGATTAGTCTATGGTGTCCGGATTCCTTGTGTTGTCCGGATAAATCGTGTTGTCCGGATTCTTTTGGGTTGTCCGGAAACTTTGGCTGTTTGATCATTTTGAGGATAAAAGTTAGATAGATGTATCTAGAGATCTTAGCCTGATAGTAAGTCTTATACATAAGTTGGTAAGAGGATGTTTGTATGTAAATGGTTTCAGATTCTGAGGTATTTGGATAAAGGATCGGATAGCTCGGAGAAAGGCTTGGAAGCGTATTTTAAGAATTCGAGGTGAGTTTTACTTTAAAACGTTTTCAACTGGAATACATATATGTGTTTATATATGTATGTGAGTATTTGTGAAATATATATATGTGTTTATATATATGAGACGGATAAGTGTCAAGGTGTGATTATATGTTTATGTTAAAAGGATATATGTATATATTTATATATATATATGGTTGGAAAAATGATGAAAGGTTTATAAATGACAATATGATATATTGAGATATATATTGTATTTATATTGCACGAAACGAGTATAGGTGAGCCGAATTATTGTTCGACGGGGCTGTATGGAAATACAGCGGGGCTGCAAGAAATTGAAGTTGAGCTGTAGGTAATTGCAGCGAGGCTGTATGTAATTACAGTGGAGTCGACTGTATTGTACAGTGACGATGATTAGTTGGCTTGCTACCGACTAATGTGGCCAGGGGAAAGAAGATGAGATGAGGAGAGATACACGGTGCACGAGTCCTAATGTGGTATTTATATACGTGTGGTATATGCGTGCTTATACGAAAGGTTTTATATAAACTATTTTGATACAAAGTATTATGTGAAAAGAGTTTTATATTGATTTTGGAAAAGACCAGGATTAACTCACTAGACCCGTTTGGTCTAACCCTCATTTTGTTTTCAAAAATATGTTTTCCAGGTTAAGGATCGGCAGGAGGGGATGAAGTGTAGGAAGCTTTTGATGGATGTTGATTAGGAGGCTTTTATATATATTTTTTAATTTATGAGACCGAAGGGACCGTACTTGGTTTGTTATGTAACTTTTGTTGTAAATCAATGATATGTATGCATGTTATGTTATTTGTTGTATGTTTGGGAAACCGGGTCGTTACAGCACTGGCGGCTTTTTCGTACCATGCATCTTCGGTCTCCGTGTTGGCTTCACAATCTGGATCTATCATGTCCAGAATCGGTATGTCTGATGAGTCAAAATCAATCAGTTCCTGTGTTGAACCCTCGGGCTTTTCAACCGTCGGGTCTTCTTTATCTGATATCTCCACGTCTATAACCATGTCTACTAAAGGAAACTCGGCTTCTGGTGCTTCTGTTGTAGCTGCCGCAGTTGGGGTTTCCTGATGAACCACAGTTGTAGCTTCAGTCTGGATCAGGGAGGCGGTCTCGGTCAGACGTTGTCTTTTCTCCCCCTCACGGTGATCAGGATCATCCTGGTCATCGTGTTTCCGCTTCAGGCCGCCTGCTTGACTCTTGCAGGTATCTTCGAGGTAGCGGACTCTCTCGGACAGCTTTGTGAGCGCTAGGTTGTAGTCCTTGAGAGTCGAGTCAATGGCGTCTAAGCGAGTGGTAATAGATGAAGATGGAGCAGTGACCTGTGATCGGAGAACGGAGATCAGGTCTGCTTCAGTAGAGGCGGTTGTATCTGATTCCTGGAGCTGTTGGGCCAATAGCATCGTCTTCAGGGTGTCCACCGAATAGATAGGTTGCGGTTGAATCGGTGGAGGTACATGGGCGGTTTCAGTTTCGACGAGGTGGCCTTTACCTTTGATAGCGCGCATAGCTTTGGCAAGTTCAGCGGCTACATGTTGCTGCATCTGTTGCTCCATATCGTGGCGGACAACCTTAAGGGTGCTGTCCAGGGACCATGGTGACACAAAGTATGGGTTACTAACTCTGGGACCACATGGGTTACCCGTTGAGGCATCTACCGCGGGGGTAGAGCCACCTACGTTCACAGTTGGCGTGATAATAGCTGTGGTAGGATTTCTGTCCGATCCTCAAGTGTCCACATCAAGTGGATCTAGTCAAATAATCTTCAATAACAAGTGGATCTAGACTCGATGGTGCACTGAAAGAAGTCGAGACCAGGGGTTGCTGGTCTCTTGTTTCAACACCAGTACTCTCCGAGTGAGAGACCGGTGGAAATTGTGCTATATCCCCGTGATGTACTGAAACATCCGTCTTTTGAGAGACGGATGAGTGGATGAGGGGGTCGTGCAATTGCTCCGCTGGGTCCACGGAGTCTTCTTCAATACCCCGTCCCAACAAATGAGACGGGATAACAGATGTGTCTACCCGGATATCGCTCGGTTCGGTTCGCTCAGGAGCCTCTTTTTCTTTACGGCTCGTTCTTTCCTGGTTCAACTTTGAACGCAGTTCTCTCCGCCTCGCATGATCTAACTCCTCTACTTGTTCTCCCTGAGATGTCCTAATAATAGGTCCGGTTCCAGTATGAGGAGGTGAGTCAAGAGGGATTCCAATAGTGAAATCTGGGATGGGTCCGATACCGTGAGGTATGTGTTTCAGGCGTACGGTACGGTTGGTATCGGAGTCCGTGGAGTCAGATTCCACGTCTTTAACATGGTGAGGTGGGGAAGGGGGTTCAGTAACATTTGGTTCGGTCGAACGATGAAGTGCGGGTCTAGATTGGGGTTGGCTGGAACCGAGTCGCGATCCCGCTGCATCGCCTACACTCGCTCCCCTTCCTCTCACAACTAACACACCCCGCCCGACAGCACCTGCTTTCCGGGCCCTTCCACCTCTTATCCTCGGACCCTCACGTTCCTCGGGTCTATCTCCCTGGGCAGGTCCCTCCGGCTCTGGCGGGACCATGGGATTACCTAACTCTCCCCTATAAGCAACTACCCCTGGTGCATTGGTATCAGCGATGGCTAATAGGGCTTCAGGGATGGGCATAGCTACCGCATTGGATGGGTTGCGGATAACCATGAACTGAAGATGGCGGATAGGGCATACCGGATGTGCAGCACGTCTGGGTATCGCTGGATTAGCGTCCATATGTTGACGCACTGCTAGCGATAGGAAATGCGTGTACGGGAGGAACTTCTTCTGTTTCGTTCCTCCGATGTATCGGATGGTGGTAACAAGTTCACGCCAGATGATCATGGGGAAGTCGACATGGCGGTTGTAGCAGACGGCGTGAACTAGGCGTAGAAAGTCACCAGTGCACTGATCTATACCTTTCCATCTAGAGGATAGACACCTGTTCAGAATCGTACACAAGGTGTACCAGATGGGGGCTAGGTATTTCCGGTTGAACACTGAAGGTCTGGGAAGATCATGGTTGTAGCCGAGCGCGCGGATTTGTGCGCATAGCGTGTCGTCATTTACGGTAGGATCGTACCGTTCATGTCCTGCGGCGTCGGCAACCGGAAGAGAAAGGAGGCGGCAAAAGGAGTCAGGCGTCAGGGTGAACGGCTGGTTGTCGATCATTGCCGTGATAGTCTGGGAAGTGCCGGCCGTGCGGACCTGTGCCATGAACCAAACTTGTAGAACATACAACAAGGGGACATCAGTAGTGCGGGTCAGGGCCTCACGGATGGGATGACGTATGAGAATGTCCAGTATAATCTGGTGGTTAGGGTTGGGTCTGAAGAGCGCCGGGTCCAGGTAGTGATTGTTTGCCTCCATCTCAGTGCCATGGTCAGGGTCAACCAAGGCAGCATCTGCTTCGTCGTTTATGATTTCCTCTTCTTGAGGTATCTGCTCTTCCGGATGGTGTTGGGGATTTTGTTGATCCGCCATTGCACTATATGTAAAAGAACAACACAGTTAGTTATTGAGACGGATGAACAAGTGTCGGCGCGTACCTTTGCTGTGATTGGCTCAATCTGAGACAGATCGAGGACTGGTAGTGACAAAACAGGTACTGAAATGGACAAATACAGAGGAGTCCGGACATAATGAAGATATGTAGAACATCCCGGACAGACCATACGTCCCGGACAAATAGAGTTTCCGGACTAACATGGTATCCGGATGAAAGAGGATGGAATGGCAAACCTTTCCGGTCAAAACAAAGTATCCGGACAAAGGGTGTTTCCGGACAGGGTTGGAATTCCGGATAGTCCTACCCGGGTACCCATCCGGTCTGGAAAGTCATCCGGACTGATGGGTGTCCGAACACTTTTACACTTTAAAGAATAATTCCATTTTTCAAAGAGATGAAACCTGTAGAATTTTGAAAAAATGGATCTCTCGCTCCCCCTTAACCTGAGAATGGGGAAAAACTTGCTCCCCCTCGGATAGTGTATAGGGATGTTCAATGTAGAGTTTGACACACAAAAACTTTAGACATTTGAAGAAAAGTTTGTGTTGCTCCCCCTCAAATGGTGAGCATTAGATGACATGCTCCCCCTCAGAATGTGTGTATAGAGTGAAGTGCACACGGGAGTATCCACACACATAAAAAACTTTTTAACATATTTAAGAAAAAGTGTGTGTGACGCTCCCCCTCAACAGTAGAGTATACTTACCGGATGGCTGATCATGCCCCCCCTAAACACATGAGCAGCTCATGAAAGTACAGGTATTTACAAACCTCACGTCTTCGTAATATTTTTCCTTGTAGATCGTGAGCAGCTCCCTCCTTCCGGTCATGTGTGTGGAGCTCCAGTGTCTAAGAGTCACACATGACCGTCCTGCAAAACAAGTTTAGCGGACCTTTGGTAACCAGATTTGCCTGGGTCCGGGAGGGTTAGGTTTGGCACCGCTTGGGGAAGCTTGCTTTGTCCCAACTTTCCCTTTAGGTGTAGGATAGACACCGTTAGAGGGAACTGGTTTTGGCACTTGTTTCTTCTGAGGTGCAACGTTTACACCTTTTAGAGGAACAGGTTTTGTAGCAGATTTCCACCTGGGCGCCGGTCTAACCTCAGTGGGAGAAGCCCGTTTTGGAATGGGGTTGGTCTCCCGCTGTGGTTTAACCTCTGTTTGAGAACCCCGTTGTTTATGATATTTTCTCTTGTTATTACTGGGTTTGCGTTTGGGTGAATGATTGTACATGTGATATGACCCAAACCAATCATTGTTATTGATATCATCAAAGTCATTCCAACCACAACTAGAACATCATAAGCAATCATGCGATAATTGAATCAATTGCTGAATGGAGTAGAGCTTAATTGGAAAATTAACATCTCGTTTAACAAAATTATTCCTATGATTCTATTCGCAATCATGCTTATGCATCCTAGGATAGAAAACAGTGTTAAATGACTTCGATGCCTCTTTCTCAATAGATTCCCTACCTAGCCTCTTTGGTTTATCTTGTTTAGGCTGGTCGGTTTTATCTGATCCCACATTGACAGCATGGTCAGTGACTTTTGAAGGAGCATGATTTTTGGTGGTCAATCGCTCGGTCTTTTGCCTCGGCTGTGATTGGTTTTGAGAAACAGGTTTAGATTTGGAAATTTTAATCACAGTTGGGGTCTTTGTGTTTGAACAAGCACCCTTTTCAAAGTTGACCGGTCGATTCACCACTGGTGACAAAAAGTCAGAATGACTCGGAAGAGGTTTGTCGAAGGGGAACGACTCAAACTCTCCATCAGAATTGCCTTCGGAGTTCACATATTCTGAAAAATTGACATCCGGAATTGTAGGACCTGGATTGGTCGAGGAAGGCGAGGAACTTGTTGTGTTCATGTGTTTCGGGGAACTTGGTGCGGAAGCTCGGAAAAAATCAGAGTTCAAGTTCCGTGTAACACTCTTATCTTGAGATTCTGAATCATCTTGTGTTGAAAAGGTTTTGCTAATAAAAGCTTTACACGAAGACGTGTCAGATGAGTTTGAGGAAAGTTCGTGTGAAATCTGCTTTTCAGTTTGGAGATGGTCAATCTGCTCTTGGAGTTGACCATTTTTCGTGTGCTCCTTCATCGCATCTGTTGCCAAGGCAGCCAGTTTAGATGTGAGCATTTTGATTTCACTCCGAAGGATTTCCTGTCCTTCATCAGACACATTGTCGGTTTTGACCGATTTTAGATTCTCAATTTCCTGAATAAGTGCTTTCTTCTCATTTTAAAAAACAGACCTTTCTTTCTCAAGTGACTCCTCCAATTCGACTATCTTTGCTTCCAAGATGAGAGAGGGAACATAGAGTTTAAACTCGTCCGTCTTAGTCTTGGTTGCGGTTGCTTGGTCCTCATCATTTTTGGAGAAATCCTTGGGCGTAGCAACCTTGTAGCTGTCGAAGTAGTCATTTGAGAGATACTTTTTGTTCTTTTGATATGAATAATTTAAAGGTTCATAACAAAACGGAAGTTGTATTCCTCGTTTGTGTTTTCGCTTATATTCCTCGGTTTCCTCTTCCTTTTCAGGTTCAAGAGGACCAGTCCATTGAATTCCATATTCAGGATACTTTTTATCAAACCCAAAACAAGCAAAGTCATACAGAGTGGGTACATGCCATCTTCCCTTTTTCAAATAGTGTGGGTTATCATATCCGATTCCCCACTCTTTGTTAAAGTATGTGAACTCTTTAGGTTTATTCAGAAAGATGGTTTGATCAGTTTGACCCCTTTTGTGGAGTTTTGTTTCAAGATCAGTGATTTTATTTACAAACTCCTTGTGCTGAATTTGAAGAGCAGAGCATTGATAAACAATTTCTGCTTTTTCATTCAAGCACTGATCAAACTGTGACTGAAGTTCAGATAATTTGGCCCGTAAGTCCTTAGGTGCTATCGTAAGATTTTTGCATTTGTCTTTTAGATTAGCATTTTCAGACTTATATTTTTCAGTTATTCTCTTTTGAACATCTAGCTTTTCAGATACTGATCTAATCTCAATCAGTTGTTCATTAGAGGTGGCCTTAACGGAATCTACCCGTTCAGCAAGAGGTTTCATTCGGTCATAAAGTTCTGAAAATATAGGTTCACATACCTAACACGACTTTGTCATGTCTTCTTCAGCAGGAGACATCTTCAGTTGCACTGGAGTGATCGTCAGACGATTGTTCGATTCAAAGTGGAATAGTATGAAAGATACTTAAATGTCCCCTTCCTGCGACTTAGCACGAGGGTCCCGCTAAAAATGAGGGTTCGGAAAGCTCCCAGATTATGGAATCCGGGTGGTTTCCGGATAAAGAATCCGGAAAATTGTAGTTACCGGACGAGAAGAGCTTACCGGGTACAGTAATTATCGGATACCTTAAAGTGTTCGAATGGGGTTTCCGGATACGGTAGTTACCGGAAGTGAAATGATTCCGGATATGGAAAAATTGAAACAAGATGTTTCCGGATACACTGAAGTTTCCGGGTACAATGGATTGTCCGGATAAGATATGTCCAGAAACACTGGGTTTCCGGATACAAATGTTACCCGGATTGTATAAGGAAAAGTGACTTACCCGGATTGCAGAACTTATCCGGGAACTATCAACTTGTCCGGAAACCACGGCTGGGTTATCTGGAAAACACGGCTGTTTGCTCAACTCGATCGAATTTTCGATTGGGGTTGCCCAAAATCGATCCTGGAAGATTAGTAATAATGCCAAACACAAAAGTAACACTAATCCAATCGATTTCAATGCAAAAACAACAAGTTTTGATGGTTAAAAATCCGATTTTTATCAAGAACACTACCAAAACTTTTGATCTTTAATTGCTTAATTAACCACTCAAACGATCGAATAACGATATGAAAATTTGCAGAATAACTCTTAGTAATGATGCTAACAATACCCAATGAGCAAAATCGATCAATTCAATCAGAATCAAGATTTCGAAAATTCAAGATGAACACATACGTGAAAAGTCAAAATCTTACCAGAAATCAGTAGAGAGGCTTTGAATCGAATCCGTCCGTCTGCTCTGATACCAATTGTTAGATCCAGATCCGTGCAACAATATAGAAATCGTAATGATAAATCAATAAGAACAATGATTTCCAACTGTCATCCCTTTCATTAACTTTCAGAGAGAATTTGCAATAAGAGTTTAGAAAGTAAAAGGATGATTAGCTTGTTTTTCCAAGGTAATCTCACATTAAATACAATGGGCCCGTGGTTAACAAGCCCACGGCCCGTTCACTAATCAGGCTCAAATTAAACTATTACAATTCAACCCTTGAACTTTAAATCAACTATAAAACCTGCCCTAACATATATTTCTTGCAAGAACATGCCGATTGTTTTGCCTGGTCTCACGAAGACATGGTCGACATAGACCCTGGTGTCATTTCCCATAAGCTAAATGTTGACCCGTCATTTAAACCTATCAAACAAAAGCGCCATAAATTTGCTCCTGAAAGAAATAAGGTGATAAATGACGAGGTCGACAACCTCCTGAAGACAGGGAAGATTCGAGAAGTAAAGTACCCCGACTGGCTCGCTAATGTCGTGCTCGTGGCGAAGAAAAATGGCAAGTGGAGGGTCTGTATCGATTTCACGGATCTTAACAAAGCTTGTCCAAAGGATCCTTTTTCATTACCACATATCGATGCCATAGTCGACGTAACAGCACAACATGAACTATTGACGTTCATGGATGCTTATTCTGGATACAATCAGATCTTGATGCACGTCGAGGACCAGGAGAAAACTGCATTCATGACAGATCGAGGTATTTATTGTTATAAAGTTATGCCGTTCGGTCTAAAAAATGCAGGTTCTACCTACCAGTGCCTGGTGAATAAAATGTTCAAGGATCATCTTGGCGACACAATGGAAGTGTATATCGACGACATGCTAGTCAAATCGAAGCAAGCAATCGACCACGTCGAGCATTTGAGGCAATCGTTCGACATCCTTCGGAAATATAGCATGAAGCTCAACCCGACGAAGTGTTCCTTTGGCGTCAGCGCCGGGAAATTCCTGGGTTACATGGTCACTTGACGAGGAATCGAAGCCAACCCCGACCAGATCAAAGCCATTATCGAGATCAAATCTACGAGAAATTTCAAAGAAGTCCAAAAGCTTACTGGTCGGGTGGCAGCTTTGAACAGGTTTATCTCTCGATCCTCAGATATATGTCATTTATTTTATAACGTCCTCAGGAAAAATAGAGGCTTCGACTGGACCGACGATCATGAGCAAGCACTACAAAAATTAAAGGAATATATGGCGTCGCGTCCTTTGCTGTCAAAGTCTCACGGCCATGAGGTCCTGCAGCTATATTTGGCTGTTAGTCCTAATGCAGTAAGTGCCGTCCTGACACGAGAAGATGAAAAACAACTGCCGATCTACTATGTAAGTAAGTCTCTCTTGGACGCCGAAACCAGGTATTCTTCAATAGAGAAACTACTCTTGTCGCTTGTTACAGCCGCAAAGAAACTGTGACACTATTTCGAATCACATCCTATTACTGTCGTGACTAACTTTCCTCTTAAATCTGTCTTGAGGAAACCTGAGTTGACAGGTCGTTTGGCAAAATGGAGCATATATCTCAGCAGTTACGACATCGATTTCAAGCCTAGGACCGCGATCAAATCGCAAGCCTTGGAGGATTTCATTGCTGATTTCAGCCCTGAGCTGGAAAAAGAAGCAGAGCTCGAAGTGTCTACTGTGGCGACTCACGACGACGTACCCTGGAATTTACATGTCGACGGATCGTCCAACGTTAGAGGCTCAGGACTAGGCGTCGTCTTAAAGTCGCCACAGGGGGGGCAAAATGGTGTATTCCGTTCGATGCGATTTCAAAACCACCAACAACGAAGCTGAGTACGAAGCCCGGATCGTGGGAATGAATATAGCCCACGACTCGGGGGCAACTGCGCTACATGTCCAAAGCGATTCTCTTCTGGTCGTGAACCAGATGAATGGAAAATTCGTGGCCAAAGATTCAAAGATGACAGCGTACCTAAATATAGCAAAAGAAAATTCGAAAAAATTCAAATCATTTTTTATCGAACAGATTCCAAGGGATCAGAATACTCAAGCCGACGCTCTAACAAACCTTGGATCTGCTCTAATCGAACCAATATTCTACAGTATTCATATGATCCACCTAGCGACGTCGTCCATCGAAAATGACGATGTCATCCAGATCGAAGTCCAAGAAGATGACTGGTCGTGCGACATCAGAAATTTCCTTATGCACGACCAACTTCCAGAAGACAAGATGGAAGCCCAGAAAATCAGGTTCAAGGCATCCAGGTATGTCATGATCGGAGATGGGCTCTATCGACGATCATCGACAGGCTTAAACCTAAGATGCGTCACCAGCAAGAGCCAAGTTCGGAAGTTCCTTCAAGAAATGAACGATGGGGAGTGTGGCAACCACTCGGGAGGGCGCAGTTTGGCTAATCGTATCTCTCGACAAGGATATTTTTGGCCAACACTACGACAAGACGCCGTCAGGTATGTCCAGAACTGTGATCCTTGTCAGTGACATTCAGGTATGTCCCACAAACCTTTCGAACCTTTGCACTCGACATTGATCCCATGGCCCTTCATGATATGGGGGATGGACATTGTCGGTAAGCTGCCACCTGCCCAAGGACAAAAGGTTTTTCTCCTCGTACTTACGGATTATTTTTCTAAATGGGTAGAAGCGGTTTCCTTTTCCCAAGTTCGGGACAAGGAGGTCGTCTCTTTTATCCAGACTAACATTATATGCAGGTTTGGGATCCCGTCCGAAATTGTCTGCGACAATGGATCCCAGTTCATAAGCAACAGGACTCGACAGTTCTGTGAAGACCGCCGCATCAAGCTGACGACTTCGACACCCATGTATCCCTAGGCAAACGGAATTGCTGAGTCGAGCAATAAGACCATTATTCCCTCGATAAAAAAAGGCTAAAAGCTGTAAAGGGAAAGTGGGTCGAAGAACTCCCTTCGGTCTTGTGGGCGAATCGCACGACACCTCGCACGTCCATAGGGCAAACTCCTTTTTCTTTGGTCTATGGTTGTGAAGCAGTTCTACGAGTCGAGGTCCAACTCCCAACCTCGAGGCATACTTCCGTCGAGCACAATCTGGTTGACTTAAGTTATGACCTCGACGCCCTCGAAGAACTTAGGGAATCAGCACTGATCAGGATGGCGTCGCAAAGGCAAGCGGTCGAGCGATATTTCAATAAAAATGTCAAAGCTAAAGTCTTTCAAGAAGGCGACTATGTCTTGCGTCGAGTGTTCCAAAGCACTCAAGAGCTTAATGCAGGTAAGCTTTCCATTAAGTGGGAAGGTCCTTATCGTATCTCCGAAGTCGTAGGTAAAGGAGCCTATCGGCTCCAAACCCTCGACAATCAAGATATCCCACGTAGCTGGAATGCGACACATTTGAAAAAGTATTTCTTCTAAATCCTTTTCTCTTATACAATTTTTTACTTTCATCACAATGATCAATGACTTAAGCATCGAAGGATCGTTGGTTAGCCAACGACCAACTTCTGACATTGTTTTATCACAGGATCGCACGACATAAGTTACTAAGTCTATCACATGACATCAGTATACTTTCGCAGGGTCGCATGACATAAGTAATCGGGTCTACTATATGACTTAATTATCTGATTGCATGGACACATGATTCAGATTCATCGCACGATTTAATTGTGCGATCGACCCACGATCTAAGTGTTTTAACTTAGAAAAACTTCATGTTCTGAATGTATGCTTTGAACGCATGTACTTATGTTTGCTTACACGATTTAGAAATATAAAAGTCTTATGACTTATGTTTTAATTGTTGTGTCACATTAAAAACCTAAGTCGCATGACTTCTTGCTCATTTATGTACGACGTATTTCACAGTTGATATCCACAAAGTGTAATACACAAAAGAAATGTAAGTTTCATTCATTGAATGATCGATCCGTTACATCCAAATAGCTCAACTACCAGCGATCAAGCGATTAAAAACAAAAAATTAGAAGCTTTCTAAGCCTGAGGAGGATCGTTAGTCGCATCCTTGCCCGAGGCCTCACCCTTTGAGCTCACTTCGATCTCCTCCTCCTCCACCTCCTTCTCGTCATCCGAGTCGAGATCTCTTGCAGATCCGACCTCCCTCAGATAGAAGGTAAGCTCCTTCGACGCCGAGGCAAGGGGATCCTTCCCCGACAAGTGTCGCCTCATAATCGCCGCCCGTGCAGTGAATCGAGCCAAGGCAAAAACGGACTTAGCTTCGTCCTTGAGCTCCTTCACCTCCTTTTCCAGCTCCGCCACCCTAGACTTTGAATCCTCAGCTTCTTTTTTATTCGTAGCCAAGGGTTCCTTAGTCCTGTCCAGCTCCTCCCTTTGGTCGGCGATCATGGATAGGGACTGCTTCAGGCGATGGTTTGCCTCATCCTTTGCACGACCGACGGTCTCTAACTCTTTTAGAGCCTCATCGAGACGTTTTGACATAGCCTCTTCATGTTCTAGGGCAACCTTCTCCCTGTCCAACGCCGCATTCCCCCTCTCGTAGGCAGAAGACACCAAACCCCTTATCTTCACCGTTTCATCACGCAAGGCAAGGGAAGACTGGAACGCCTGTAAAAACATAAACGAGCATTGTTAATAAACATTCGACAAAGTAAACATCGATAAAATAAAACAAGTCTTGAAAGAAAGACTTACCATGAACGCCAACCCGGTGACATGGGCTCCCGTCTCCTCGATCGGGAATCCCTCGAAACGCTCCTTGAAAGAAGGGAGCAGATATTTCCCAGATGAGGGAACAAATTCGTCCCGTCTAGGACATTATCAACCATAAAGTCCGATGGCAACGTAAAGTTGACCGCCGTGACCTTAGCCTCTCCCGTCGTGTGGCCCTTGCCCTTGTCGGCCGACAAAAGGGTTCGACGTGGTAGACGGAGACTTCGCCATTTTCGCCGGAGGCGCCGAACTAATAGGTGTTGCATCGATCGCACTAGAAGACGTCTTCGTCTTCGCAGGCGATGCGACCGATACCTTCGCCTTCTCAGGCGTGACGACTCTCGACGAGTCATCAGCCTTTGAAGACGGTTCCCTCGGGATCGTCATCCTCGTCTTCTTCGGAACCACAGGCTCAGTGGTCGAGGTCTTTTGCCTCTTTTCCTTGCTCTTACGGGCGAGCTCAATTTGAGCTGGCCTCTTAGCACTAGCAGTCGGCACCTTTCCCTGAGATTCTCCTGGAAACAACGAAAGGAAAAATGTTACACGAGGGACATAAGAAAAAAGATCGAGGTCAAGTAGAAGTAAATAGAACACTTACCAGTCATCTCTGCTTCTCCTTCTCTCGACTCTTCCTCTTTCTCCTCTGTCTCCTCTTCTTCTTCCTCCTCCTCACGTTTCTCTCCCCGATTCTCTCCTAGATATACCAAGTCTTCGTCGTCGTCGTCCACCAGATGTCGTGTGAAAAACGATCGCTCCACAGTACTGAATTCCAAGAATGCGTCGATCTTCGCCTGAGAGTTGGCGTAGGGCTTCACGTCCTCAAACTTAACATATGTCAATACATAGAAGGCAGGTTAAAAATAAGTTGAAAATTAGCACACGACGTGCGACATGAGGCTAAAAAGTCTCACCCGACATGTTCCAGCCGACCCTAATCCAGCCGCTCTCAGGATCAAGAGTCGACTTACGCACAAACGTGTACCTGGTCTTCCACTTACTGTCATTTACAATAGTCTTTAGGACCAAGGTGCGATCGCCCTTAAACCTAGAAAACAAGCTATAGCGATAACATCCGTCCTTCTTGACTTGATAAGCCAAGAGGAGGTCGCGCACATTCATTGGAGATTCCCATTTTTCGGTAAGGCGCTCAATCACTTGTACGACTCGCCAGAATTGAGGCATTAATTGGCCCAGTGCTAAATCGAACTCGAGCATAAAATCCTTGGGAAAAGGTGAATAAGGCCATTCGAAACCTATCTTAAAAGGGTATTCTTATATCACGATATACCTCTCAGGACACTCATTTGGTCGGGTCTGACCTGCTCTAATCAATGTAATCCCCGCAGGGATTTTTGCCAAACTCCTAAAGTCATCGAGATCCCCTTGTTCTCGGATAGAACTTACAGGCTCGGTGGACATTTCTAACTTTGACAGGCAGACTTACAAAGATCAAGAAATCGTACCTTATATAGGCGCTCTAAAAAACTCGAAATTCCTAATCGAATCGAAGATTCTTGCAGGTTTGGAAAAGGTTGGACGAAGAACAGCAAGAAATCGGGAAATAATCTCACTCTTAAAACTCTCTGCAAACGTAAAATGGAAAAGATCCATCGTGAGTCCCTATTTATGTAATCGATTGTGTCAGGTCGAGTCACTCGATGATCGACACGTGCCTTTGCCTCCTTGAAAGCATGACGGATCGTCGACACCTGGCGATGACAGCTGTTAAGCATGATCGTGCGTCAGCATGACGTCACGATCTTATCCCCTCTTTCGACTTCCTCTTTAGTTAGAATTGAACCGATCCAGTTTCAAGGCAACTGGAGTGACTTTCGACACGTGTCATAGCTCTGAATGTCCGACTGACAAAATTTAAAATTCAAATTTGCCACTCAATTTTTAAATTTTGGGGGCAAACTGTTTGGGTAAAATTTCACCAGTCTCGACCACGACCAAAACAGGGAAAATATTTATTACACTTTTCCATAATAAGGTAAAATCATAATACTTTATCCCTTGATCAAAGTTGAAATCGAAAGTTATCCACCTCACGACACTCGACCATGACGTCGTCTAGCTCACACGACCGTTGTATGGAACCTCACGACCTCGACCGACTAACATGCGATATTACTGTTATGTTTTCACTGATTAATGCAGGGTCAATGTCATTGATGATCAACGGCTATAACCGACGAATGCCATTAACAGCATTAAATTCAGCGTCCGTTACAACTGTTACACGAAGCTTTTATGGAGTCAATAAAGGCATTCAAAGACTATAAGTACAAGGACTCCATCCTCATTTGCGGGGGATCTCAGATATCTTGGCACATCTGAACTCTCAAGAACACTCAAAGCAAAGAACTCTCTCTCGAAAGATCACTCTCGACACACGACATTTCCGCACGACACTTAGTTTTTACACACGACGCACCAGTTTTTACATTCGATACACCTGTTACTTTACATTTAAAGTCTTTCTTTTATTTGTATTGTAATCATTGTACTCCCGGCACCCGAAACATAAGGACATCGCCCCTGTTTGGTGACCATAGTGCTGCGACGACCTCCACAGTCGTCCACGGGTTTTTTCCTCGTTGAGGTTTTTTCCGCGTCACCAAAATCTCTGTCTTATTTGCATTTTTTGTCGTTGTCGTACGGTTTGTCGAAAGATTCCTATTCTTTAGTTGTTAAGCTCCACAATCAACCTTAAGTTATCCTTCTGGACGATTTTTGGCATTAACAAGTATAACTTCAAGTTTTATAGATAATTTCACCTTAAATTGGTGTTTTGGAAGTAGTAGGGAGTGTTGGTTGGGTTGGATATCGCTTTTGGAAAAGAATCAATTTTGGTTAGAAAAATGAACTACTCGCGCTCGCACCACCATTTGATCGCGCCCGTGAGCATTTACCCAAAACATGGCAGCAGCTATGCTCGCACCCGCACAGCTAAATGCTTGCGGCCGCGAGCACCTGTGCAGCCCCTTTTAAATCCGATTTTTCCTCACTTTTCTTCATTTGTTTCTTCACCAACCTTTCTCCTCTCTCTTACAAATCGCTCCAAACCCATCTATTTCACCAAATCAAAATCTTCAAGTGCATTTAGAAGATTGAGAGCTAGATATTCAAGCCTTGTGGGTGGAAGCTCGACAACTTCATCTTCTTCATCATCTCCTCACCATTGTTGACCAAATTTTGGGGTTTTCTTATAAACCCACTTGTAAGTTCATCCCCCCTCTTTCTAAACTTTCATATGAGTTAAGAATGCTCCATTGATGACTTCCTAGTGGTTATATTTCTCAAATTTCGGTTTGGATGATTTTGAGAAAAGTTAGGTCAAATTGGGGTTTTGTATCAAAATGGTGATTTTGATGTAATATGTTTGGGTGAACGATTCTAAGTGGTTGAATATGAATATTTATGGCTGGAAACTTGTCGATCTAGGTTTTTGGAAGTTTTGGCTTGAAGATACAATTTTCTTCATAGGAGCTCAAATTGGGGAAAAAAATCTAGATTTAGCCTAAATCTAGCAAGGTGAGTTCAAGTTGATTTGTGAAAACGTTGTACATGCCAAAAATGTTCGTTTCCAAGTATTTATGTATTTTACATAAAATTATCAATTGTTGAGTTATTTGGTGGGTTTCGATAATTTAAAGCGTTTAACTTTATAAACCTTGTAAAACACTCACACGTGGGATTTTTGGATGATTTGATAAAAGAATCATAAATGGAAGTGTTTTGACGATTTAATGCATAAAAAGTTGATTATTTGGTAAAAATGCATTTCTAGTGTTTGTTAGAAATATGCATAATATATGTTATAGAACATTCGAAAATACAAAAGTGTGGGTCGTTGGATTTTGGTCATTCCCGACCTTGTGGACATTTTATAAAGTTTAAATCTTTTTGGTTTTGGGAAAGGATGCATTTTGGGTTTTGATGTATAACTCTTAAATATTGGTTTTTCAACGATTCATCTTACGAAGGTAAATCTTTTGGTATAAATACTCTTGACGGGCGCTTTGGGAAAATGTTTTGGCTTAATCTAAAGTGGATTTGAGTTACTCATGACTATGGAGCATGTTTCACATAAACATGGGTTATTTGTGTTTTGTTGCATTTACGACCTCTAATAAATGGTCAATTGATTTTGGTTGAGCTTATGGCTCGATTTATGACTTTATTGAGTCTTGGGACATTTGTCCAGTTTTAATAATGTAATAAGGAAATTTGGGTGTGAGTTACATTTATTGTGTTTTATTTGGAGAGTGCATGTTTTGAGTGTGTATGTGTCATTCAAATGGAGTCATGTACTTTTAGATTGTAATGCATTGGATCCATAGGCATGTAATTCGGTCATATTTAATAGTGAGAAGTCTTGATATTCTCATTTTGGGATTTATGTTCGCACGGGCATTGTTGTTGTCCCGTTTCTTTTGTGGAGAGGAACCGTTATGGGTTGTACTCCGAGGCTATGGATTATTTGGTGTCTATCTCCTTGTGCACTAGGATTTGGACCATATGGGTTATATTCTCATATTTTGTTGGCCATCTTGGGTCACTAGCGAGTAGGCAATAAGGGACATTGAAGTCCTTGAGGTGTAACTCGTCTAGATTGGATAGGCAATATGGTCCCGTAAGTCCTTGAGGTGTAACTCGACGGAGTAGGCAATAAAGGAATGTATTGGTTTGAGGTTGTGATGTCTTGATGGCATGGGAACTAAAACCGGGACTTGAGGTGTAGTCCAATAACATCATAGGTGACCCCACTCACGTGTTCTCGTCGTCTTGATGGAAACGGGTCTCCCCCGTCATCAGAAGTTGTTGTTTTGTGTATTGAATTTTATTATCCATGATTTCGGTGACGTTTATTATTTATGGACTTTTATTCATGATTTATGGGTTGAGTATTTTGCCTCATCCGTGTTTGGGATGTTTTGAGAAATTAGAGATTTATCCATGTTTTTATAATTGGGAATCGAATATTACTCCACGTTTTAAATGAATTTTGGGTTTTAGCCCATTTTCGGGAATCGTTTCATATTGGAGTTTTCATCACGAGATTTGTGTGCGTTGGAAAATAGGTGGTTTTCATTTAAAGTAAATCCTTTTGAACTCATGATTTAAATTATATCTTTCTCGTCTTGCGAGTTATATAACCATGGTAAAAACTCTTGAACTCACTAGGCATTAGCCTAACCTATTTATTTGTCGGCATGTGCAACAGATTTCGGTTGTGATATAGTTATAGTGACACTATGAAGAGTGGAGTGCTAGATGCGTGTTCGAGAAGTAAGTGACTTGGTGAAGTTTTCCGCGTTTTGGGAATAGCAACTTGTTCTGGGTTAAGTAACACCCGACCTTTGTAGTCTTGGTGTATCGCTTAGGTTATGATTAATGATGAAGTTATTACGATTTAATATTGAGGTAATTCCAAGGATGGTTTGTAGTAAGGATTTTATCCTCATTTGTCTATTTAATGAAAGTTTTTTTAGTTGCTCTTTCCAATTTTGAGGGTGTTACAAGTTGATATCAGAGCTTAAGTTTGAGAGAATTAGGTGTTGATTTTGGATACCTAGACTCAAGCTAGCGTTCTTTTAAGTGAATGAGAGTGAAATTGCACCATTAGGCACTTTAAGATAGGATATTTTGAGAATGATGCAGTCTTTAGAAACGGGAATCACGTCAAGAGTAGCAAGGATGATCATGTACGGTACGTTCATAATTGCACCTGGCCAGTGTTATGGTGAACCTACAAGTTACATGTGTATAGTTGGACTACTTTTATGTGACAATCGTGGCATAGTAAAGAAGCTTCTAAGCGGTTAGTCGTTAAAAGAGATTGGTGATTTTAACATCCGCCACTAAGTGTGACAGTAAGCATGATGATTGCATTAGTGAACCGTTTCGGGTCGGAATGGTTGGCTGGATTAGAACCATAGACTTATGGAACCAATGTTCTTCAAGGGGATATTATAAGGTGAACCGAAGAAAATTTCCAAGTGTTACCTTAAGATGCTTGGGCATCCGGATGACCATAGTACGACCGGAGGATTGGAGGAGTATGGTTTTGAGACGTTGATTGCCGACTAAATTCACGCACACAAAAAAAAATCTATTTATTTTTTTAAAATAAATTGCATCAATTGTTTCTTGTGTTTCAAATCGTCATGTGGATTGTATTACGAAATCTTGAAAAGACGTTTAGCACACACATGATTTAAAACCATGATTTTTTAGCATGCATGAAATTATTTTATTGCAGGAATTTGCAAACTTTGTCGAGGCTTGCTTTACTCTTTGTTGTTGTCCAATGTTACTTTTGGAAACTATGACATCCATATTTTAATGTCGTTTATGGTTTTGGACAAGTAACCGCCACTTACGACTTTAACATTGGATCTCCTCCACATATGTTAAAGTTTGGACACAGAGTTACCTTCTCTTGTTTTGGTGTTTGAGCCTTGTTGAGAAATTTTATTTCATGCGAGTTTTGTTGAAAGGTGTCTCTTTATGTCGTATTGCAATAAAAGAGAAATTTTTGAGAATTGTGACATTCTGGTCATAACCTTGTTGTATGCGATTTGATTATTGGAAACGAAAACTTTGGCACCATTTGATCGATTGGATGCCGTCGAGTTTCATCGACTTTTATGGATGTTTTGTGGAGTATTATGGAGTTTTGTTTTATGACGCTTTGCGGTGCATGGGTGACACTTTGTAATGTGTAACACCCTCAAAGTTGGAAGAGCAACTAAATAAAAACTTCGATTTAATAGATAGAAGGAGATGAAATTCTTACTGCAAATCATCCTTGAAATCACCTCAAAATTTAAAACTTCACAACTTCAACGTTATCCATAATCTAAGTCATACAATAAGACCAAATAAAGTCGGGTATTACTTAACACAATGACAAGCTGCTACTCCCAAAATAAATGCGGAAGACTTAACTAAGCACTTCACTCCTCGAGCACACCACTAGCACTCATCTCTTCACAATGTCACTAGAATAAATCCCAACCTGAACCTGTTGCACACGTCGACAAATAAAAAGTTTGGCTAACGCCTAGTGAGTTCAAGAGTTTTATCATGATTGCGTAAATCAATAAACGAGGAGGATGTAGCTTGAAGACATAATTTCCCAAAAGAATTTATAACAATTGTGTAAACAACTCATTTTCCCAACACACACAAATCTTGAGCCGAAAGCTTTCATATTAAACATTTTCCAAAATAAACTTACTCCACAACTCACTCAAAATGTGTTTTGACGTTAAATATCCCAAGTAATATAAACGTGAATAAAACCCCCATATTTAAAACATCCAATAAGGATGAGGAATAGTACTCCGCCAATAAACCATGAAAACATTTCACATAAATAAAACGCGTCACCGAAAATATGGATAAAAGCAAATACCAAAAAACAACACCTTTCGGTGATGGGGGAGACCTGGTTCCATCGAAAGTGACGGGCACACAAAGTTAGATCACTTATGATGTTGCTGGATTACACCTCAAGTCCCAGTTTTAGTTCCCATGCCATAAAGACATCACAACCTCAAACCATATACATGCCTTTATTGCCTACTCCGTCGAGTTACACCTCAAGGACTTATGGAACCACATTGCCTATCCAGTCTAGATAAGTTACACCTCAAGGACTTCAATGTCCCCTATTGCCTACTCGTTACACCTCAAGGACTTACTGAACAGCCTACCGCATATAACCATGCATTCCAATAGTCTACTCCTCGTGCACAAAGAGATAGACACCAAAAATAACTCATAACCCCGGAGTACAACCATAACGGTTCCTCTCCACAAAAGAACGAGACATCAACAACGCTAGTTCGGCATAAGCCCCAAAGTGAGAATATCACGACTCATCAATATTAAATATGACTGACTTACATGCCTATGGATCAAATGCATTACAGTCTAAAAACGTTACATGACTCAACACGGATGAACTAACGCATTCAAAACATGTAACCTCCAATTAAAATGCAATAAAGTGAAAAACACATCCAAAGCTCCATCTCGAGCTATTAAATCTGGGCAAGTGCCCCGAGACTTGTTTGAGTATGATTAAGCCCAAATAGGCAAAGCAAACATTTGGCTAACTACACGAGCCTATACAGTTATATAACCCGAAATACACTTTTACTCAAATCTTTGACTCATATAACACAATTGGCCTTCGGCCCAAATTTACAAGATTTACAATTCACAAAATGTTTATAAAGTCGAGATTGACCAAACTCCAACATCTCACACTTTTGTATTTCCAAAACGTACCGTTTCATAGTTTGCGCATAATCAAGACAACACTAAAAGAACGTTTTTACCCAACAACCTCCATTTGTGAAAATAAGTTAAATAAACACTTTCAATCATGATTTACTTAACAAAGTGTCCAAAATGGTTTTAGGGTTTAGGGAGGGTTTTTGGGAGAGTTTAGAGGAAGAGAGATGGAATGAATATGAGAAAAGATGAAAAATCGTCATTTAACACTGACCTGAGGCCGTCGACGATAGTGCCACGCGACCTTGCCCTTGGCAAAATCGCTGGCACTATCGCCAGGATTGTACCGAGTGGTCTTGTCCCCTTCGCGACATTGCCCTCGCGACAGTGCCCTATGGCACAATCGCGGGCATAGTCACCGGGTGCTCTTCGAGGCCCGAAAACTCTGAAATGATCCCGATCTTCCAAACTTCTCTCGCCGGGTGTTTTCTCTTGTTGATAAATAAACACTTCTATCGAGGGTCACGAGGGAAATCCTTCCTGTTAACAAATTTGCGGGTGTTACAATCCTCACTACCTTTAAAAATGATTTCGTCCTCGAAATCTAACTCCCGTACTTCCAACGGATACGGAGCTCAACCCCATTCCTGCCCCCTTCGGTTTCCAACTGAGATTCGAATTTCGTTTTCGACCGAACTATCGCGAAAATCTTCGCGTCGATACTCACACTCAATGGCCCCTTAGGCACATTATACTTACATCCGTGTAACGCTTAACTTACTAATGCAATTTATAACCACAAGCCTTCGATTGTCTCCTACCCTTAGATGATCCATACTTCCCCAATGGCAGATCCCGACTCCTAATCAGTCCAGATCTACACACTTTTAAATTCCTTCTCCAACCAATCTAAGGTTCCATCACAATCGAAACCAACAAAATCTCCAAATCCAACCGTCCCGCCGTTGAATTGACATTTGACCCTAGCGAGCACTAATAGACCGCAAAACAGGTGGCTGTCCCCAACCCAACGATTATACAACTCCAAGAATACATCCCTTTACCAAACATCCAATCTTCAAATTCTTTTACCATTCAAGGATAGTCGTCCTACTAAATCCACTTATCACAATCTAAACTTCTTAAAATCGCTACAAGCGATACGATTGTCCCTTAAGATTGGACTACAACACTCCAAATACACTGACGGTCCATGATCTCAAAATCCAAAGTCGACACCTAACTATACCAGCAAGATTCAAACCACTGCAGTACTCCACACACGAGTTCTATTCGTCGAACATCCCCCACAAAACCAAGGTTATCAATGTGGTGACTAAAGGGTCCTACACGTCCCTTATGCGAAATTGACCAAGACCCAAAACAAGGTTGTCGATAAGAACGGTTACCATCAATATTAAAAGAAGATACCGCGAGTCTAACCTTCCAGTTACAAAGTACGCCGACTCTACAAACGACACTACTTGGCCTACGGTACCATCAAGCGTTAGAATACCCAACCTTCCACTGTCAAAGTTTTATACACATTTACTCCTAACCGAGGTTACTTAACCTTTCCAAGGTTCTAATGAGTTCAAGGTTTTCAAGTGAAATACTTACAAATATGGCAATTGAAAACTTTTATAGAAATTTTCAACACAAAGGTTTTCATATCAATTTAATTGTACGTACAAAATCTACTACTATCTACTTGGTAGTTGCGCAAAAATGGACACACTCGTCCCACATATGAAAATCATATTGAAAACTATTTCATCACAATTTAAGTTATTAACAAAGCGCAAAAGCATACTAAACAACTTCTTGAAATGAACCGCTACGGTCCTAGCATGGATTTACTTATGTCATGCACGTAAAGTATTTTCCTACTTTAAATAGTGTGCAACAAAAGGTTTGTACGTACTTCAAAAGAAGTTTAAACGACATCCGACTCCAAAATTCCTTTTTAACCATAAAACGACATGGAACAAAATTCACCAACAAAGTTTGCACGCGTCAGTTTATTCCACAAGGTGAAACGATCCATAAACACACTTTGGTTAAAATATAAAATGATTTGCGGCGGTTCCAAGTTTAAAGACAGAAATCAACACGTTTTCATCCTTCGAAGATATCGACTAAAATATCGTGAAGGAGTCTCAAATTGGAATATGCATGCAAACTTGTAACACCCTCCTAGTGGTTTTCCAGAAGTAAAATTATATGCACATGTAGTCCATACTAAATTTTCAACGTAGCAAATTTCATTAAATCGAATTTTAAATTTTTCTCGTTTAGTCATATAGTGACATAGAAGTAGAATCTTTTTGACAAGACTCACACACATTAATGTATTTTCTCAAAACATAGGAAAATAGTAAGTGCTTGTAATTGGTTGACACCTAAAAGAATTTAAATCGACTCCAAACCTCGAATCATACAAACAATGCGCATCAATGTTCCAAAAACATAAATACTCCACACAACTCTAGGTTAAGACAAATAGTTTTCTAGAACCCTCACCACGTTGCATTTATACCAAAAGATTTACACTCGTAATAAAAATCGTTAAAATATCAATGCTTACAACATCTTTTCTCCAAAACCAAAAAGGTTTACAATTTCCAAAATACTCATCAAGCCCAAAATTAACCAAAATCCAATGACCCACACATTCATATTTTCAAAATGTACTGCATCGTAGGTCGTGCATAATCCCACAAAAGCAAAACATATTTTGACCAAATGACTTCCACTTATGCAATCAATTTATAAAACATCTTCAATCTCGATTTATTTATTAAAGTACCTAGAATTAGTGCTACCAAGTTATGCATACCCCTAGATCAATATGATGCAATTGCGTGAAATGAAAATAAGAGAATCAATTAATCGAAAGCGCATAAAGAAAATCATTAAGAATAACTATCAGGATGCTTTTACATGCATTACTCACGCCATGTATAAACCAGTCCATACACTGAACAAGTTGCAACAAAATGTGCTATCAAAATCTTCAAAAGAGAAATTATGCGACACCAAAATTTAAAAAAAAATTATTTCTTTTGGTTGTCTCACGACATAAAATAATATTTCTCAACAAAACCCGCATGGGACAAAATGCCCAATATAATCCAAAATTAACACATATATTAACTAAAAGATGCACATTACAAAATTGCACTCACGCGACGCAAAACGTCGTAAAACAGAACTCCATAGAACTCAATGAAACTCAAAGGCATCCAATCAGTCAAATGGTGCCCAACTTTTCGCTTTCAAAAACCAAATTTGCATAAGGCCAAAAATCACGACGAAAATGTGAAAATTCCGAAAATTTCATTTTTGTTGTAATACACTATAAACTACACTTTTCAGCAAGACTCGCGTTAAATGAATTTTCCAATAAAGCTCAACATACACATAATGGGAGATAACTCTCCGTCCAAACCTTAACACATGTGGAGGAGATCCAATGTTAAAGTCATAAGCCGTAGTTACTTGCCCAAAATCCTAGACAACAACAAAATATGGATATTACTGTATCCGAAAGTAACGTTGGACTATAACAAAATATAGAAAGTCCCGACCAAGTTTGCAACTCCCCGCAATAAAATAATTCCATGCATGTTCAAAACCATGATTTAAAATCTTGTGTGCGCTAAACGTTTTCCGAGATTTTGTAACACCATCCACATGAGGTTCTGAAACGCAAGAAATAACAGATGCAATTTATTTTGAAAATAAAATTTGTGCATGAATTTAGTCGGCACTCGACGTCTCAAACCACACTACTCCAAGTTCCTCCGGTCACACTATCGTCATCCGGATGCTCAAACATCTTAAGGCAAAAATTGGAAGTTACATCGATTAATCTTACGAGTTCTCCTCGAATTAAGGTCGATTCAATAAGCCTATGGTTCTAGTTCAACCAACAATTTCGACCCGAAACGGTCCGCTTAACGCAACCATCATGCTTATTGTCACTCCAAGTGATTAATGCTAAAATCGTCAATCTCTTCCAATGACTACTTGCTTACAAACTGCTTCACTAGTAGGTTCACCATAACACTGGCCATGTGCATATGAACGTACCGTACATGATTATCCTTGCTACCCTCGACGTGATTCTTGTTTCTAGTGACTCCATCGACCTCAAAATGTCATATCTTAAAGTGCCTAATGGTGAAATTTCACTTTCATTCACTTAAAAGAATTCTAGCTTGGGTCTAGGTATCCAAAATCAACACCTAAATCTCTCAAACTTAAGCTCTGATACCAACTTGTAACACCCTCAAAGTTGGAAGAGCAACTAAATAAAAACTTCGATTTAATAGACAAAAGGAGATGAAATTCTTACTGCAAATCATCCTTGAAATCACCTCAAAATTTAAAACTTCACAACGCCAACGTTATCACGCCTAGTGAGTTCAAGAGTTTTATCATGATTGCGTAAATCAATAAACGAGGAGGATGTAGCTTGAAGACATAATTTCCCAAAAGAATTTATAACAATTGTGTAAACAACTCATTTTCCCAACACACACAAATCTTGAGCCGAAAGCTTTCATATTAAACATTTTCCAAAATAAACTTACTCCACAACTCACTCAAAATGTGTTTTGACGTTAAATATCCCACGTAATATAAACGTGAATAAAACCCCCATATTTAAAACATCCAATAAGGATGAGGCATAGTACTCCGCCAATAAACCATGAAAACATTTCACATAAATAAAATGCATCACCGAAAATATGGATAAAAGTAAATACCTAAAAACAACACCTTTCGGTGACGGGGGAGACCCGGTTCCATCGAAAGTGATAGGCACACAAAGTTAGGTCACTTATGATGTTGCTGGATTACACCTCAAGTCCCGGTTTTAGTTCCCATGCCATAAAGACATCACAACCTCAAACCATATACATGCCTTTATTGCCTACTCCGTCGAGTTACACCTCAAGGACTTATGGGACCGCATTGCCTATCCATTCTAGACGAGTTACACCTCAAGAACTTCAATGTCCCCTATTGCCTACTCCCTAGTGGCCCCAAACGACCTACCACATATAACCATGCGTTCCAATAGTCCACTCCTCGTGCACAAAGAGATATACACCAAAAATAACTCATAACCCCGGAGTACAACCTATAAAGGTTCCTCTCCACAAAAGAACGAGACGTCAACAACGCTAGTTCGGTATAAGCCCCAAAGTGAGAATATCACGAATCATCACTATTAAATATGACTGACTTACATGCCTCTGGATCCAATGCATTATAGTGTAAAAATGTTACATGACTCAACACGGATGAACTAATGCATTCAAAACATGTAACCTCCAATTAAAATGCAATAAAGTGTAAAACACATCCAAAGCTCCATCTCGAGCTATTAAAACTGGGCAAGTGCCCCAAGACTTGTTTGAGTGTGATTAAGCCCAAATAGGCAAAGCAAACGTTTGGCTAACTACACGAGCCCATACAGTTATATAACCCAAAATACACTTTTACTCAAATCTTTGACTCATATAACACAATTGGCCCAAATTTACAAGATTTACAATTCACAAAATGTTCATAAAGTCGAGATTAACCAAACTCCAACATCTCACACTTTTGTATTTCCAATAGGTACCGTTTCATAGTTTGCGCATAATCAAGACAACACTAAAAGCACGTTTTTACCCAACAACCTCCATTTGTGAAAATAAGTTAAATAAAAACTTTCAATCATGATTTACTTAACAAAGTGTCCAAAATCCCAAAAGTGGGTGTTTTATAAGATTGTATAAAGTTAAACATTTTCATAATCAAAACCCACCAAATAGCTCCACAAATGGTAATTTTCAAGTAAACACATAATCACTTTAAAAATGACATTTTGGCATGTACAACGTTTTCACAAATCAACTTGAACTCACCTTGCTAGATTTAGGCTAAATCTAGATTTCCCCGCCAAATTAAGCTCCTTTGAAGAAACTTGAATCTTCAAGCCAAATCCTCCAAAACCTAGATCCATAAGTTTCCAACCATCAAAAACATATTCAACCATACAAAATCGTTCCCCAAACATTTTCATCAATAATCTCAACTTATACCTAAAACCCTAGTTTTTCCATTAATGAAGAGAAGAAAAGATTTACCTTTAACACCACATGTATCCACCATCAAAAGCTTCTAAGGTTACCAATACAAGCTTCAATCTTCATTTTGTCTAAGGAATGGGAAGGGTTTAGGTGAGGGTCGGGTAAAACTCTTGAAGGTGAAGAAATCTCTCAAATGGATAAGAGAGGTGAAGAAGTCTAACCCTTAATCATAAACTCTTGCTAAAAGTTGAGAGAAATGCTTTGAATCACAAGATTCATGGTTCCAAAGGCTCAAAAACGGTTTTAGGGTTTAGGGAGGGTTTTTTTGGAGAGTTTAGAGGAAGAGAGATGGAATGAATATGAGAAAAGATGAAAAATCATCATTTAACACTGACCTGAGGCCGTCGGCGATAGTGCCACGCGACCTTGCCCTTGGCAAAATCGCTGGCACTATCGCCAGGATTGTACCGATGGGTCTTGTCCCCTTCGCGACATTGCCCTCGCGACAGTGCCTTATGGCACAATCGCGAGCATAGTCGTCGGGTGCTCTCCGAGGCCCGAAAACTCCGAAATGATCCCGATCTTCCGAGCTTCTCTCGCCGGGTGTTTTCCCTTCTTGATAAATAAACACTTCCTTCGAGGGTCATGAGGGAAATCCTTCCTGTTAACAAATTTGCGGGTGTTACATAATGTCCATACTTGAATTATTGTGTGCGTTAATCTATGGGTTTTATTGAGTATTGTGTCTCACGCGAGTTTTGTTGAGAAATATTACTTTATGACGTATTGCACCAAAAAGAGTGGTTTTCGGAGTTTTAATGTCACATGGTTTCTCTTTTGAGAGTTGTGGTAGCATAATTTGTTGCCACTTGTTAGGTGTACGAATTGACTTTTGCGGGGCGTGAGTAATGCATATAATGACATCATGATAGTTTTTCTGAATGTTTTGCCTTATGCATTTTCAATTAATTGATTCTTTTGTTATCATTTCATGCCACCAATGCATTATGTTGATTTATTGATATGCATAGCATTGTAGCGACTATTTATAGAGCATTAATGCACATCGTTTGTACGGTTCGAAATTTAAAGTTGATTTAAATTCTCTTAAGTGTCAACCAACTTAAATGCACTTACTATTTTCCCAAGTCTGGAGAAATTACTTTAACGTGTGTGAGGTTTGTCCGGAGAATTTACTTCCATGCCATTATATGACTAAACAAGAAAATTTCGGAATTTGATTTAATTAATTTCCTTTTTTGAAATTTCGTATGGACTATCTGTGGCATGTTATTTTATTTTACGAAAACCATTAGAAGAGTGTTACATGCTTGCATGCATATTCTAACTTGAGATTTCTTTACTATATTTAACCGATATTTTCGAATGATGAAAACATATTGTTATTTGGCATTAAACTTGGACCGACGCAAATCACTTTATATTTTAACCGAAGTGTAAATATGGATCGTTTCACCGTTTTTGCGAAATAAACTGACGCATGCAAATTTTGTTGGTGAATTTTATTCCATATCATTTTTGGACTAAAGAAGATTTTTTTTTGGAGTTGGATGGCATTTAAACTCCTTTTGAATTCGTAGAAACATTTTGTTGCACATTATTTTAATGTAGAAAATCACTTTACGTGCATGTAATGAATAAATCTATGCGAGGACCATAGCGGTTCATTTTAAAAGTTGTTGAGCATGCTTTTGCGTTTCGTTCGTAAATTGAATCGTGATGAGATAGTTTTCAAAATGATTTTTCATATGTGGGACGAGTGTGTCCATTTTTGCACGACCACCGAGTACGTGATAGTAGATTTTTACCCGTACGATTAATTATTATAAAAATATTCATGTTGAAAGCTTCTATAAAAAATTGCGATTGGCATAATTGTAGAGTTTGTCACTTAAAAACCTTGAACTCATTAGGCTTGGGAAGATTAAGTAACCCCGGTTAAAGGTAATGGCCTATAGAATCCCAACGGTGGAAGGATGGGTGTTCCGATGCGCATTAGTACCGTGAGCCGAGTGATATCGTTTCCAAAGTCGGCGTATTTCCGTTGTAACGGACGGGTGAGGCTCGCGGTATCTTATGTCAATGATGGTGGTAACCGTTCTCTTCGGCAACCGTGTGATAAGTGTCATTTTATATATATTTTTACGTCAAACTTCCCTACAATTAGCGTTAATTAGATGCTCAAAGTACCCCTATTTGTTTGAGTTTCATATTTCATATTATGTATATAAAATTAAATAGAAAAATAATAATAAATATATTTATTAATTTAGTTGTGTGTGTGTGTGATTTAATTAAAGAAAAAGAAAACAAGTCTTATTATATTTAGATTTAAAAAGAAAAAAAGGAAAAAACCTTAATTAACTAAGTGTGTATGTGTATGCACTAAGTAAAGAATAAAAAAAAGCATCTGATTGGTCCTTATGTTTTGTACATCAAACGCAGCAAGCCAAAGAAAGAAAATAAGTAATTAATTGAATCTCTTTTTATTGTGTTGGAAGGCCCATGTGCAACCCATTCTATTGAGAAGTAAAAAAGAAAGATGGCCCAACATTTGCAGCCCAAGTCGTGAGCAGTAGTGCATATCGGAAAAGAAGTCGTGAGCAGCAACAAAAATCAATGGAACGAACAGACTCATACGCGGCCTCCACCGCGGCTTCAAGCCACTGGCCAAACCACGCGCTTCGAAATCAGGTCATGTGCGCCCCTTTTGGCGGTTTCTCATGTGAGGAGTATGAAATCCGACCTAAAACCGTCATTTTGGGGCAATCAATTTTTCAGAATCAATTTTGGGGAAGACGAGAGCAAAGAGGAGACCGATTTGGAGCAATTCTTCATCAATTTCACTTAACCTTTGGTAAATTCTTTTTGTAGTTGTAACCCTAGTTTTAATTCCAACACTAGTTTGATTAGATTTTGATGATTGCACTTTGAGATTCCATTGTAATCATTTGGGACAAATCTATTTGCTTGATTTCTAATTTCAATGTTAATTTCGTTTGAGTTTTCAATTAACTTGATCAATTATTTGAATCTCTTATGAAAGATTGTTAGTCAAAATATTAGATACGTAATTGTCTTTTGGTTTTGATGGAGTAACAATGGAACTCTTTGAATTCAATAAGGTTTTCAATTTGAGTTCTTGAAATCATGCAATCAGGGCTATAATAAGCCGAGCTTATGAGCTTATTGCTTTGAGTTGGTATTTTTCTAGTTCGATAAAGCTAATCACTTCTAAAGAAATTAAGAGCTTATTTAATTTCTTATTTATGATTAAGATCCGGTTGAAGAGCTTATTTTAACCGGTGTAAATTAAGGAAAAATATAGATCGTTAGAGCTTGTTAACGACTATAATCAACTTAGGTTCGTTCTTTATGTTTACGTTCTTGGAATCAATGATAGGTGCCATTATCTTAATCGAAATTAAACTAATGTTGGGTTTTTATTCCATTGTTTATAATTAATTTTAGTCGTATGTTTAGTTTTCTTAATCAAATCCACCCCCCTTTTTTACGTAACGTGTAGAAGTAAAATAATTGTCACAACCAATCCATGTGGATTCGACTTGACTTACCACTATTACAATTTATATTGTAATTTGGGACAGTTAGAAAAATAACTACTTATTATTTGGCGGTCTCGACGCCCGTCACCGTGTTGTGGGTTTGTCAGTTTTGCATAAAGGGCGTGTATGACCCTTTAGACACCGTGCTGATAACCTTGGTTTTGGGGGTATGCACGACGAAGGAAACTCGTGTATGGAGTTCTGTTGTGGTGCAAAGCTTGGTGTTTTTACTAGGTGTCAACTGTTGGATTTCGAGCTCAAGAACAGTTAGTGTAATTGGAGAGTTGTACTCCAATTTTAAATAATAGTGGTATCGGTTGTAGTATTCTTAAGAAGTTCAGTTGTGATTAGTAGATTTAGTGGGATGACCTTCCTTGAGTGGTAAAAGAATCCTTCGATTGGATGATTGCTAATTGGACGTATTCTTGGAGTTATATAATCGATGGGTCAGTGACGACGGTTTGATTTAAAGTCTAATAGGAACTCGTTAGAATTTAGTGACAGTTCAGCAGTGGGAACAATTGGATTTGGAGGTTTTGTTGGTTTCAGTAGTGATCAAACCTTGGGCTAATTGGAGAAAAAGTTTAAGAGCGTGTGGGCATGGACCGATTGAGAGTCGGGATCCGCCGTTGGGGAGGTATGGAACACCTAAGGTTGGGAGACAATCAGAGTCATGTGGATAGTAGCTACTCTAGTAGATTGAGCGTTAACCCGGATATAAGTGTAATGTACCTAAGTGGACATTGGTTGTGAGTATCCGCGTGAAGTTTGTCATAGCAGTTCTGCATGAAGAAATTTAGATTTCAGCTGGAAGCTGAGGGAGCATGGAAGGTGTTGAGTTCGATAACCTTTGGTTTTAAGGGAACTAGATTTCGAGGATAAAATATCTTTTAAGGTTGGGAGGATTGTGTTAAACCCTAAAGATCAATCAAGATAGAGAAGATGTGAATTTGTCATCTCATTGATCAAGAACACTGTATACAAGATATGAGTTCTGCACTTTCTCTCTCTAAGATATGAATGTCAAATCTGAGAATGTTTCTAAGAGTCTTTTATACTAACACACAACTAAACCTATTTATACTAAACACATTACAAGGTGTAAACAACACAATACAACTCAATACATTGACTTTGACTTTGACCTTTCTATATTTAAACCTTGAAGACATATTGCACTAACAATCTCCCCCTTGGATTCAAGGTTTAAACAAATGCGATCAGCAAGCTTTAGCTTTCTTGAAGCTTCGGTCTTCATCAAAGCTTGTCAAAGTCAAAACGTCATCCAATCTTCAAACGGCAAATAACGAACTTCTTTCTTCGAACAGGAGAATATGAATCTTCACACAAAGCTTTTTAATACAAGAAGCACAAGTTCAAGAAAAAGAGATCACTGAAAAGATCAATCGATTTTCCTCAAACTCTTGAAGAATTCTCCCCATTTCCATTGACTTGAGAATTTCATTCTTTAGTGTCGATCTTCATAAACGCGCGAGTTCAAAAGAAAGAGATCACTGAAATGATCAATCAATTTCTTAAAAACTCTTGAAGAATAAAACTCCCCCTATCAGTTCTTGAAACGACGTCTTGTTTCTACAAATCTCCCCGTTGACATTAAAACGAATCTTTGATTTTAAACTTTCTTTGACATGAAATTGATGTAGACATTCTCCCCCTTTTTCGATGAAAGTGAGCATCACGAGCATCGAAAATCTTTTCAATTTCAGTCACGGACAATCTCCCTCTTCAAAAACATTTCTTCCCCTTGAAAAACACGAACAATCTCCCCATAAGCGAAAGATCATGCTCCCCCTAAAAATAAGAATTGTAGAGCAAGTTGATTTTCTCCCCCTGAAAATTTGCATAAAAATCATATAAACGCACATTTTAACAAACTTATATAAAGAAAATAGAATTCATTGAACAACATTTTATAACTACTAACATTTAATCATTTGAACACCAAACAAAAGAAATTCAACTTAATGAAATGTAACAGATATTTCCATCAAATGAAATCAAATGCATGCGTTTGGATTAAAAAACAAGACATCATCGCATATCGAGTTACAAAAGTTCAATTTCAACCCCTTTATAAAATCTATTTGGTGGACTAGCATGCGAAATATGATTAGCAACAAGCAAATGCACCTCTAAAACCTATAAGAATACTTTGCTCTTACTCACACTATTTGTCCAAAAACAGAATTTTCACAAATTTACAGGTTTATCGCGACTTTGTATTTTCCCCAAGTTTCAAGAGATGTGTGCTCTTAGGCATCTTTTCATATTGTGCACATTGGCAACTTTTATTATGTTCTCATTGGCATCTTTTATAATCAAACAGTTTATTAAGACTAAGATACACCGTAAACGTAACTTTCTAACTGGTCCTATAGCAGGATTTGGGTCAGCCAATCCCAGACTAGTTGGCCTTAGGGGCTAGGTGACAAGCACCCCTTGGAACTTACTCTCCCGAACCAGAAAGGCTACATCGATATACCTTAATCCCATCTGTACCAGTAGAACATGGCTTTCTACATGGTTCTATAGCAGGATTTGGGTCAGCCAATCCCAGATCAGTTGATCTTAGGGGCTAGGTAACGAGTACCCCTTGGGACTTAATCTCCCAAACCAGATAGGCCACAGGCACAGACTATCAAACTGAATGATTTTATTATATATATATATATATAATATTTTTTTTAATTAATAATCATTATTATAGCATCTCAATCACTTGGTTCAAAAACGTAGTGCTTCCCCCATATTTTCGTTTCCATTCATGATTAAGACGAATAGGCTTTGTGAGTATTGTATTCTGTATAAGTCTAGATTTACACAATTTTGCGCTTATATCAAAGTCTCAAACATGTTTCGCTGACCTTTCGACTTATTTCAGAAGCGAAAGTAGAAACAAATATAACTCTGACGATACAAAAATGCTCGTAAAAACATCCTTAACACACATTTTATTCATAGAATGAAAAATTGAATAATTTCACTTCATTGAATTAAATTTGTGAAGGTTCAAACTTTCAACGTTAGTAGAAATAAAATATAACACAATGTTACCTTTTTATCACTTGATTTGAGAAACAAAAAAATATGGCAGTTAAAGTTCAAAAAGATATCACCTGATAAGTACGAGTTCTAAACTGATTTGTATAGAAGTCTTAGTCTTTGAAGTACGGGTCCTGAACTGAATTGTTCAGAAGCCATTACCGTTGAAGTGCGGGTTTTGAACTGATGTGTTCAAAAACCATTGTCGTGTATCTCTCTCCCCTACAATATACCGAAAGATTTATCAATTCTCACATGTATATATAAAAAGATAGAAAACTCCCTGAAATTATGTGATGTTCAATATAAACTTTGAATGCACAAGTACTTCATCTTCCGAGAGTTCAACGCTTGCCTCTAAATCTGCAAAACAAATTAAGTTGATTTTGGTACCCAACGTGTCTTGGGTCCTGACACGTTAAGCGGAGCTCTATAAGAAGGAAAATGGTAAGTACCATACCAATATTGAACATAATTATTATTAACAAAATCATTATTTCCGCAATAAGAATTAACAAAAGAATTAACTTTCGTTGTAAAATTCTTATTTGGAAATGATGATTTTGGTACATCTTTTCCAGGAAATTTACCTTTTACCTTCCATTGCATATTGACTCTTTTGTAGGAAGGAAGATCAGCATAGTATTTGGAAGACATATCCATAGAATGCTCGTAGAAAATGTTAGAAGGACGCATCGGACATTCTGAAAAACACTCGGAGTTGTTGAACGACCTCACTTTGTCTTTTAAGGCATTTCGTTCCTTTGTCATCAACTCGAGCTTCTTCCGAATATCACAATTCACTCTCTTTTCCTTCATGATATCTGTAGATAAACCCGCCAAATTATTCGTGAGTTTCTGAATTTCTTGCTGAAATATCTTCCGTTCTACAGAAAAATCATCCTTTACGCTCCTGGCTTGAAACTCAGCTTTCTTTCTCTTTTCTAACTCACTTCTTTCCAAATCCAACTCCTCTTGTAGTTCAGAAATTTTCTCTGAAAGCTTCCCATTCTTCACTTCAAACTCTTTCCTTTTAACCTCAAACTCGGCTCTTTCCTTTTCTAACTTTTCTTTCTCTAAAAATAAGACTTTCTGAAAATCTGAGTTCTGCTTGGAAAGTCTTAGACATTTGAGTTCAACATCTTTCTTGTCTTCAATTTCTTTAGTCTTTGTCTTCAAAGCCATTTCAAGTTCCGAAACCCTTTTAACAAGACTCACTCTTTCTTTCTTGAAGTCTTCTCTTTCCATAATCAAAAGATTTTCCATCTGTTGCAATTTCCTTGTAAGCTTGATAATCTTCTCTTTATCATCTTCCCTTTCAACTTTCTTCTCTTCTATTTTCTGAAAATCAACTTTCTTTTCTTCCGCATCTGAATGACCTTCTTTGTGATTTTCAGAGTCTGATGTTTTCTGATTTGCATCCTCCCTTTCAGCTTTCTTTTGTTCCTTTACCTTGAAATCAACCTTTGATTTATGCAATAGCTTCGACAACTCGTTCCACATCTGCAAAGGGTAGTTTTTATACACTTCAACCTGTTTGTAGATGTGAGGCGAAATTTTGAGAATAGCAAAGAGTAAGTTTGACGAAGCATCCTTGTCTGCTTTCTTCCGTTTAATCTCATCTTCAGTAAAATCTTCCGCCCTTTTATGTATGATCAACGGACCTTCGGTGAAAGATTTTATCATATAATCTCCGTTTTCTCTCCTCGAAATAAAATCAATAAAAGAAATCGTCCATTGATCAAAATCTGAATCTTTGATTAGCACCGGAGGACAATTAACTGAAACTTGATAAGCCATCGTGATCTAAAAAAAATGCTTAAACAGAACAGATCACAAAAAGTTAGAACACAAACAGATTTTTTTTTGACTAAGTGTCAAAGTTCGCAATGCACTATTGCGAGAAACAGCGAAATTCGCACGGATCAGAAGAGAAAAACGTAATGTTCGTAAAAGATGGTTGCGAGAAAAACGAAATTCGCAATGAACAGTTGTGAATTTCAGGTGTTAGAACAATGACGAAAAAATGATCTCTGAAGTTCGCGAATGAAAGAAGCGAGAAATCTGAATTTCGTAACTGAGGGTTGCGAGAAACCCAAATTTCGCAACTGAATTTCGTAAATGAGGGTTGCGAGAAACCCACTTAACACTCGAAAACCTTCAAAGTAGAAGAAACTTGCGAACTTTGTGAAGAACTTGCGAGTTTCACGAAGAACTTGCGAAATTTTCGAATCTTGCGAGATTTTCCAATATACGACCAAAAATCACTGAAAAGGCTAGGAACTCTGAAAAACCCTTCACAGAGATGCTCGAAATCGATGTCTGAACACTTTATCTCTGAACAAAAACCTCTGAAAACCACTGAATCTACAAAATGCCGATCGAACACTAACTTCGAACTAAAAACCCAAAATCTGACAAAATCTCGAAAATTGAAGCCTCAAATCTTAAAATCAGCCTTCGAATCCTTCTTTAACGATGTTCCAAAACAGATGACGAATCTACTGAGCATAATCTTGAAGCAATTAGATCACAAACAAAGAATTTTTGAAAAAATCTCAAGAAAACGAGATTTCTTGAAAAAAATTCAAGAAATCGATCAAATTTTCTTGATAATCTTCACAAAAAATTGTATATGATCACATAAACACTCTCTGAATCTAAGATCCTGCTCTGATACCAATTGTTAAACCCTATTGATCAATCAAGATAGAGAAGATGTGAATTTGTCATCTCATTGATCAAGAACACTGTATACAAGATATGAGTTCTGCACTTTCTCTCTCTAAGATATGAATGTCAAATCTGAGAATGTTTCTAAGAGTCTTTTATACTAACACACAACTAAACCTATTTATACTAAACACATTACAAGGTGTAAACAACACAATACAACTCAATACATTGACTTTGACTTTGATATTTCTATATTTAAACCTTGAAGACATATTGCACTAACAGATTGTAACACCCGGTTTTTTGGGGTAAGTATAAATTCAAGTTTTATAGATAATTTCACCTTAAATTGGTGTTTTGGAAGTAGTAGGAGTGTTGGTTGGGTTGGATATCGCTTTTGGAAAAGAATCAATTTTGGTCGGAAAAATGAACTGCTCGCGCCCGCACCACCATTTGCTCTTGCCTGCGAGCATTTGCTCAAAATATGGCTATGCTCGCGGCCGCGAGCACCTGTGCAGCCCCTTTTAAATCTGATTTTCCTCATTTTTCTTCATTTGTTTCTTCACCAACCTTTTTCCTCTCTCTTCCAAATCGCTCCAAACCCATCTATTTCACCAAATCAAAATCTTCAAGTGCATTTAGAAGATTGAGAGATAGATATTCAAGCCTTGTGGGTGGAAGCTCGACAACTTCATCTTCTTCATCATCTCCTCACCATTGTTGACCAAATTTTGGGGTTTTCTTATCAACCCACTTGTAAGTTCATCCTCCCTCTTTCTAAACTTTCATATGAGTCAAGAATGCTCAATTGATGACTTCCTAGTGGTTATAATTCTTAAATTTCGGTTTGGAAGATTTTGAGAAAAGTTAGGTCAAATTGGGGGTTTGTATCAAAATGGAGATTTTGATGTAATATGTTTGGGTGAACGATTCTAAGTGCTTGGATATGAATATTTATGGTTGGAAACTTGTCGATCTAGGTTTTTGGAAGTTTTGGCTTGAAGATCCAAGTTTCTTCAAAGGAGCTCAAATTGGGGAAAAAAATCTAGATTTAGCCTAAAAAAATCATTCAAGTTGATTTGTGAAAACGTTGTACATGCCAAAAATGTTCGTTTCCAAGTATTTATGTGTTTTACATAAAATTATTAATTGTTGAGTTATTTGGTGGGTTTCAATTATTTAAAGTGTTTAACTTTATAAACCTTGTAAAACACTCACACTTGGGATTTTTGGATGATTTGATAAAAGAATCATAAATGAAAGTGTTTTTTAGATTTGATGCATAAAAAGGTGATTATTTGGTAAAAATGCATTTCTAGTGTTTGTTAGAAATATGCATAATATATGTTATAGAACGTTCGAAAATACAAAAGTGTGGGTCGTTGGATTTTGGTCATTCCTGACCTTGTGGACATTTTATAAAGTTTAAACCTTTTTGGTTTTGGGAAAAGATGCATTTTGGGTTTTGATGTATAACTCTTAAAGATTGGTTTTTCAACGATTCATCTTACGAAGGTAAATCTTTTGGTATAAATACTCTTGACGGGCGCTTTGGGAAAATGTATTGGCTTAATCTAAAGTGGATTTGAGTTACTCATGACTTGGAGCATGTTTCACATAAACATGGGTTATTTGTGTTTTGTTGCATTTACGACCTCTAATAAATGGTCAATTGATTTTGGTTGAGCTTATGGCTCGGCTTATGACTTTATTGAGTCTTGGGGGCATTTGTCCAGGTTTAATAATGTAATAAGGAAATTTGGGTGTGAGTTACATTTATTGTGTTTTATTTGGAGAGTGCATGTTTTGAGTGTATATGTGTCATTCAAGTGGAGTCATGTACTTTTAGATTGTAATGCATTGGATCCATAGGCATGTAAGTCAATCATATTTAATAGTGAGAAATCTTGATATTCTAACTTTGGGATTTATGCCCGCACGGGCATTGTTGTTGTCCTGTTTCTTTTGTGGAGAGGAACCGTTATGGGTTGTACTCCGAGGCTATAGATTATTTGGTGTCTATCTCCTTGTGCACTAGGATTTGGACTGTATGGGTTATATTCTCATATTTTGTTGGCCATCTTGGGTCACTGGCGAGTAGGCAATAAGGAACATTGGTCCTTGAGGTGTAACTCGTCAAGATTGGATAGGCAATATGGTCCCGTAAGTCATTGAGGTGTAACTCGATGGAGTCGGCAATAAAGGCATGTATTTGTTTGAGGTTGTGATGTCTTGATGGCATGGGAACTAAAACCGGGACTTGAGTTGTAATCCAATAACATCACAGGTGACCCCACTCACGTGTTCTCGTCGCCTTGATGGAAACGGGTCTCCCCCGTCATCGGAAGATGTTGTTTTGTGTATTGAATTTTATTATCCATGTTTTCGGTGGCGTTTATTATCTATGGACTTTTATTCATGATTTATGGGTTGAGTATTATGCCTCATCCGTGTTTGGGATGTTTTGAGAAATTAGAGATTTATCCATGTTTTTATAATTGGAATCGAATATTATTTCACGTTTTAAGTGAATTTTGGATTTGAGCCCATTTTCGGGAATCGTTTCATATTGGAGTTTTCATCACGGGATTTATGTGCGTTGTAAAATAGGTGGTTTTCATTTAAAGTAAATCCTTTTGAAATCATCATTTAAATTATATCTTTCTCGTCTTGCGAGTTACATAACCATTGTAAAAACTCTTGAACTCACTAGGCGTTAGCCTAACCTTTTTATTTGTCGGCATGTGCAACAGGTTTCGGTTGGGATATAGTTATAGTGACACTATGAAGAGTGGAGTACTAGATGCTTGTTCGAGAAGTAAGTGACTTGGTGAAGTCTTCCGCGTTTTGGGAATAGCAACTTGTTTCGGGTTAAGTAACACCCGACCTTTGTAGTCTTGGTGTATCGCTTAGGTTATGATTAATGTTGAAGTTATTGCGATTTAATATTGAGGTAATTCCAAGGATGGTTTGTAGTAAGGATTTTATCCTCATTTGTCTATTTAATGGAAGTTTTTTTAGTTGCTCTTTCCAATTTTGATGGTGTTACAGAGGGGAACGAAGGTTGCCTTAAAAGGGACTCGAGACCTCCTCTATTAGACACGTTTTAATACCGTGAGTCCAAGTGTATGGACAAAGCAGACAATATCAAGTACATTTAGGGTTGTAAACAAACCGAATGAACATGAACAGAGGCTTTTTTGTGTTCGTTTGTTTACCTTAACCAAACAAACAAACGAACACGAATGTTACCGAGGGAATTTTTTGTATTCATGTTCGTTCATTAAGAAAATTTGTTTGTTCGTGTTGGTTTATGTTCGTTCATTACTTCACTAAGAGTTAAACGAACGTAAACGAACGAACTTAAATAAAAATAAACGAACATAAATGATGAACCCCAATGAAAAAAAAGAACCACTGTTACTCATCATTTCGTTCGTAAAAAAATATCATAACAAAATGAAAATCAGGGTTAACTTAGGAGGTATAAAAAAGGAATTCGTAAAAACTAATTTACTTAATGATTTTACATATTAATGTCATACTATATAAACATGTTTTTATATAAAAACAAATGTAAACGAACATGCACGGACGTAAATGAATGAACGAGACCATATTTCATGTTCGTTCATTTAACTAAACAAACAAGAATATGTGTTCATGTTTGTTAATTTATTAAATAAACGAACTTAAACGAACTTCTCGCCGAACGTTTCATGAACGGTTCGCTGAACGTGCGGTTCGTTTACAGCCCTAGGTACAGTTAGACTAGGATGTTACAGCCTTAGCCTGGTATGCCAGCAAGGACACTGATACTAGGCTCCCAAGGGGTGGATTGTAAGATTCTACATTGGTTGGGGAGGGGGAAAATGTTGCGTTAAAAGGGACATGATACGTCATCTATCACACGTGTTTGAAAATTGTGAGTCCAGGTGTGTGGACAAAGCGGACAATATCTGGTACAGTTGGCTTGAGATGTTATAGATTGATTGTAACACCACAGAATTTTGGTAAGTAAAATGCCAAGTTATCTATTTTCTTTCCATAAGAATGTTGATTATTTAGTATTTTAAGTTAGTATGCGTTTTGGCATTTGTTAGGCGAGAAACATCAAATAAGTGAAATTAGATTTTTGGCTCCGATACCTATTCAACGATTGTGCCCGATCATAGTGCCCTTGGGCACAATAGCTTGTAGTATCACGAGATGGGTGTGGGTCTCGGTACAGTCCCCACGATTGTGCTTGGCGATAGTGCCAATGGCACAATGGCGTCTTAGGATTGTGACGGTAGGGAGGTCTCAATACAATCTTGATGATAGTGCCTTTTTTAATAGGCACAATTGCCTGTCAAGTCTCAACATTTTACATTTTATGGAACTATGCTTGATTATTTGGTTTGAACAAAACGATATTTAGCTTATAAATGATATTTGATCTAAAAATGATGTTAGGATTATAAATGTGGATGATGCTCCTATATATGTATGTATTTAAGTTCGTAAAGGGGTATTATATGCTACGTGTAATCCTATGTTATTTGGTTATTTATTTTTAGGACAATCACTTTATATGATTTCTTGGGTTATATATTGGTATAAATGAGTTGTAGACACACATTTGAATCTTCATGAAAAATATATGTTATAAATATGCATTTATGGTAACTTTGAGCCTTGATTATTATGCATGAGGATTAGGTGCAATTATTAAGACAATTATGTATTCTGACTCTTTGAAGCGCTAGTGAGTAGAAACTATAGGTCCAATGAGATTCTTGAGGTGAAATCTGACTAGAGAAATGGGTAAGCACAAAGGTTAAGAATCCATGAGGTGAAACTCATTGGAGTAAACAATAAAGGTAAATAAAGGTTTGAGGTGACACCATGAAAGAGGTGTGCACTAAAACCGTGAACCTGAGGTATAGTCCCAATAATATCATTAAATGACAAAGAAAAAAAAGAATAGAAGGAAAAAAAGCATTAAAAACATCAATAGAAGAAAGGCAAAAAGAATCCAAAAATGGATCACAGAATCCAAAAGTGTTTTACCTATGGATGTCTGTTTGTGTTATTGACAAATATGGGAATATTGTTTCTTAATCATTGGATTTGTGAATATAACAAATACCAAACGATTAAACACATAGAAACATATCCTCAATACTTGCCCTGAAGTGAGTATATCCGATAAACGACGTCTATCGGATATACCCCAAGAAATCTATCATTCCAACATTTGCTTTGTAAAGATGAGTCATATAACTCAAGGTTTCAGATATAAAGTCTTCATTGGATCTTAGACTAGAATATTTTGAAAGATCAAATCTCATATTTGATCTAAACCTTATCTTGACAACGAATATGATAAGAAGTAATTATAAACTCCAACCTATCGGATTCATAATTCATCCTCAAAATATTCCAATATTTTTTTGAGCATCTGATAGATATTCTTCATATATAGTCTATAGTTGCAATCCGATACATAACTTATATGTTAGAATAGACAAAGATAAGATTTTACTTGCAAAAGTCTTGTAACTATATGTATTGATCCAAAGAGAAAAATGTCTTATGCAAAATCGAAGACCATTTGAAGTGAGGTCAAGATAGTCACCAAAGTCGATTGGTTTGTCATTTAGCCGAAAGAATATCAATACACGATAAAGTCAACTAGTACTCTGAAAAATACTACTACTAGGAAGCCATATTTTAGATTGAAAACTTGTCCAGCAAGAGTTGGCTCACCAACTCTGCCAACCTCCTATTCTAGTATGGAAATATACAAAAGCATGTCAGCCAAAGTAAGTTCTAATGCATTATTTTATTAGTGTCATACTTTCTCACTGTTGAAAGGATAAGAAGGGTTAACAAGCGTTTATATAAACTACAAAGGCTAAAGTGAAAAGTACAAACATGTATGGATCAACAAATAAGATGAAGACATGTGTTAAAGTTTATGGTTGCATTTAATGCAATGGTGGCTGTAAAAGGTCACCTTTGACATTAGTTGCACCCTTACCCGTTTTGAAAGAACTTCTTTGTGCTTCTTAGGCAAAGTCGGGATCACTATACAAAGTACTATCTTAGTTCTTCATATATGAATGAGAACCTTCTTTCTTGTCTCATTCAGTGTTAGCAAACTTGTCAACAGGTAGATTGTTTAGGATCACATGTCTTACTTCCTAGGTTCCGCAACAAATATGTAACTTTTTGTTATAATAAAATGTAAAATTAAAAGTGAAAATTTGTGGTGTTTCTATTCAACCCCCCTTCTACAAACACATCATGTGTAAGTCGTTATATTCAAGGACCCAAGTATTACTACTTGCACTCAATGAAGCCACTAATAACCATATAACTTCCATGTAATGTTCCCATGGTTGGCTTTTTTAATGACAATCTTCAAAATCCATTTTAAATGCACTTGAATCCTTCAATGAATGCTCTAATCAGTCCCAAAATGCACTTAATATGTGAGTAGTAGTGAGTGATATCAAGAACCCTAGGTGAAAATGGCATTAATTCGGCGATCAAAAACGTCGCCCATGTCACCCGTATCTCTCTCTCTCTCTCTCTCTTAGTCCCATGGCATATTCATTTTCTTCCACCTCTTCAATCTCCGTGATGTTGTGTGTTGACTTCTTTCAACGCTATCAAAATAATCTTTCAAGCATACACAACACCCCACAGATTTTGGGCTTAGTATTGTCTGCCACATCGAAATGATTCTGCTGAAACTACGGTACTAGCTTGGATAGTTAGTATATCACGAGACATTTATGTCAAAACCAGGAATTGAGGTTACCTTTGTTTCCACCATTCTAATAAATCAATATTTTCAAAATCTCCGCCATTCGATATACGGCATGCAGCTATAAAAGTAGCACCATGTACATATTTAGTTCACCCAAATCGGTATCAAATCTAGTTTTATTACTCGATTCACTTTGAACCTCGTAAAATAAGTTAGTCATTAATTCCCCCCGGCGTTGGCGCTAACCACTAAAACTAGAACTAGAACCCATAAATAAACGACTTGAAGAGTTTTGTTGTTGGCTTCCTCCCCTAAAAAAGTTTTATAGTGTTCAAATAAATCGCTAAAATTACGATTATATACACATTTTAGTTCCCTTGAAAAAGAATTATCGGTCGACGTATCCAAACCAAAAGGCACACATATACTTATAATTAAAACTTCAACACCGGTAACTTTTAAATACGGGTTTAACGCCGCGACACAAAGAAGAGGATCTCTATAAAATATTTGAGTAAATTGCAATTTTGGGCCCTGTGGTTTGTTCTTTTTCTCACTTTTAGTCCCTACAAATTTTTTATTGCAAGAAAAACTATGTGGTATACAAAAGTGTTCAATGTTGGTTCTTGAGGAGTAACACCGTTAGATTGCCTCCGTCCCCGTGTGACTTGCACATGAGGGCATATTGGTCTTTTTACAAACAACAAACCACAAGGACCAAAATTGCAATTTACTCTTTTATTATGCCATTTATTTAAAACATAATAATTATATTATATAATTTATAAATAATTATCACCTAATTTAAAAATAATTTCTTTAATAAAATGACAAAAGTTTAATTGATTAATAATTTGTTTACGTTTCGTCAACCAAAATTTTGATAAAAAAATTTATATTTTGTTTTTACTAAATTTCATATTTAATAGAAAATGAATTATCAAATAGAAGTAAATTAAAGCATATGTATTTTGTTAAAATGATGTAATGTGCAAAAATGTTAAAGCATATGGATTTTGTTAGGGATGTTTGAGAGAAGATGAGCCACAAAAAGAACCTTTAAAGCAACCAACAAATTATTAAAAAAAATAAAGTGAAGAATTAAAATTCAAAATCTTTTGCATACCAGTGTTACTCCTCGAGGACTAAAACAAGTACTTTTCCATACCACAAGTTTTTTTGCAATAAAAAGTTTGTAGGGACCAAAATTGAAATTTACTCAAAATGTTTTAACAAGTTTGCTTTCATTGAAACAATCAACATTCCCCAATCGTGATGGTCTTCGTATTGTGAAATATTATTTGCCAAAACAAATATATGATTTAAAAGTAAATGGCTTGTTCGATAAAAAAAACATTGGATAAAAGAGTTGTTGCATTTTAAAAATCGATCAAAATATTGTATAATTCCTCAAGCACGACTCAATAAAAATGTCCAATAGTATTACGAATGTAATGTATATTATAAAATACTTGCAAATAACTTTTTTGTTTTATCAAAATTTCAATAATAAAATAAATCGAATTCCATCTAACGGGAATATCAAAATTTGGTCCCAAAGCTTTAAAACCAACATGATTACACGTTTAAAATAATTGTCACGATTGCGGCACAATTCAGTGTGTCTTTATGCATATTGTTAATGCCAAAAATCACCCAAAGGATAACTTAAGGTCGATGTGGAACTTTAACAACTAAAGAAAGGATCACGCGACAAATTGTACGACAGATAACAAATATAAAAAAGAGACAAGAGAATTTGGTGACGCGAAAAACCCCGTCGAGGGTAAAAATCGCGGTCGACTATAGAAGTCGACGGTGCACTATGGTCGTCAAACAGGGACGATGTCCTTTAGTAACAGGTATCGTGAGTACAATATATTACAAAATACAAGAGAAATAGAAATAGACTTTATTGTAAAATAGTATCGTGCGTCGTGTGAAATAATGTTTCGTCGTGCGTTTCTGCGAGTGATCGTTCGAATGCTTCTGAAAATTCTTATGCGTGCTCGAGAGTGAGTTGTATATCTCTGAGAATCAGTTGTGTATTCCTTGTTATGTATCAATGAGAATTCGTTGTATCTCTAGAAATCAGATGTCCCTGAATGTGTCTTCTGTCTAGGATTATATAGGCTTTGGCGTCATTAATGTCCTTCATAAATGTGGGAAACCGTCTCTGTTATTGAATACGCTTGATTACCATCTTCAGTTATGACCGTTGTCCTTTTTGTTATTTGACCTGCATTAAATAGTCATAAGAGAAACACTTATCGACCGTTAGTGTCAAGGATAATCGTACGATGGTCGCACGTTTCGGTGGACACTTCGATCATGCGGTGGGTGTTGATCCAAACTCTCTCAGTGATTTGATGATGACCCTTATAATTACTTAGTGAAAATTACAAAGACCATCTGTATGTATTAATGTTTCGCCATCGGTGATAGCACTGAGTCTATTCAGAATCACTGATGGTAACTATTGTTCTTCATAGTATTTCTCAGCGATAAATGTACATCAGTGATAACCTGAGCCTGTTTGCTTATCACTGATGATCGCTGATAATCTAAATTGTAAGCAATGTTGTTTGTGATCCCTGAAGACAAGTTTCGCGACAAAGAGTTCATCGCTGACATCGAAGACAAAGCTAATGAACAAGTGACAAGTCTACTAATGATCTGATGCGGACATCAGTGAAACCAAGACAAGTCCACACACGCGACATTTCAAGTAGAAGACTTCAGCGATAGCTGACTTACATCAGGTCTTCTCAGATATAAGATCAACTCAGCGATCGCTGATCATTAAGCCTACTCTCCAAGAAACATTTGTCTTATCTATCTTGCACAACCCCATACGATTTGTCAGAAGGAACATCCCTTTGTCCAGAATCGTACAACCACTCTGTCACTACATTGTTCACCATGCGGCCCAAAGCATGTCTTGCAAAAAGTCAGAAAGCATGCTCCCAATCAAATGATGACACGTGTAAAATCCTCCTGACATGCATTAAATGCATGGGGTATAAATAGGAGGAATACCCCTTCAGTTTGAAAGTGGTGTCTCTCTTTATCTACTTAGTGACAAAGAAAATATATTCATTTTCTAAGATTTCCTTTTCTCTCTATTTCTTAGTGCAAGAATACTTAGTGATTCTCAAGTTTGTTTAGATTAGGTCTTGTACTTAATCTTATTCCGCAACAAGCTGTAAAATGTTTAGATTTATCAATAAACAATACTTAGAAAACCATAAATCTTTTGTGTTTGTATTCAACCCTCCTTTCTACAAACTTATACTTATATAACCGTTCGAGACCAACAAGTGGTATCAGAGCAGACTGTTTAATCTCCGTAAACAAGATCTTGCTTATACTAATCTTTTCTTTGCTATTTTCTAAATGGCACAAAACACAAACACAAACTACACTGATAATGGCTCTCTTGCCAAACCTCCTCGATTTAGTAAAGATAACTTCAATCTCTGGAAAAATCGAATGGTGCTTTTCCTAGAAGGTGTAGATCCCACTATACCTCACTATGTGGAAAATGGACTCTGTTCGGTCACCAAAGATCTGAAATTGACTCACCGATGTTTCTCCTAAATCTTACTTAGAATATTTTAGAATGGTTCTTTACAATGACTTGTACAAGATAGCAAATGTTCGGTGGAGTCGAAGATCAACCGAAACCAAGCTTGAAGATATTCTCATTGTGGAAATGAAGAATACCTTCTCAACAAACAACAAGTCATTGTCCACCGATGGTCCTCATGCATCGGTGGACATCTTCCACCAACCCATCCCTTGGTCGTCCAAATATGAGTCCCACCGATGGAAACTTCAAATCAGTGGGATCTCAAGTATCTTCACAGATGTTCTCTCAATTGCAACAAACTCCAAGGCACTCATATCGGTGGAATACAATCGGTGGAACTGTCTTGGAAGACACATCAAGAAGATCATTTATTATGGGACAATATCTACTGCCAGGTAAAAGTGACTATTTGTCGTTTTATCCATTTTCAGATAAAGTCTCAATCAGCATGGGTATTCTTCCTAGTACCAAGGAAAAAAGGTGACAAGGACACATCAACTTTTTAGAAGTCAACACCTACAAGCAAATCTCCTGATGACAAGTGTCCTAAGCATTTAATGCTTCTCACACTGTAAAAGGAGGAAGAAGCTCTCATGCAAACTACGCTTTCTGAAGAATTACTCAGTGCAAGCATCCTCCATTTTCTCAAGAACTTTATAGCTTTGTTCTAAGTGTTCAACTTGTTTTGTTTTCAGTATACTTTGTGAAAGATTGTTAGAATAGTTTATCTGTTCTTTTCCGCAACATTCTTTAGTTTCTATGTGTAATTCTTGTTGAAAGATTTTCAATAATAGAATTAAAATTGTGAAAATTTTGAGTATTGTATTCAACCCCCCCCCCCCCCCCCCCCTTCTACAATACGTGTTAAGCCATTTGGGACTAACAAGTGGTATCAGAGCAGAAACTTTAATTCATAAACTTGATCTGCGATGACTGTCTCTTCTTCTTCAACAAATGAAAACTCTTTTCAAAACAACTTTTCTAAAAATGGCTCCATAGCCAAACCTCCTAAGTTTAACCCTAACAACTTTTCTCTTTGGAAAAGCCGCATGATGCTCTTCATGGAAGCAGTGGATACTAGATATCCAACCATTCTCAAAGAGGGGCCTATTATCCCTAGAGTCTGGGCTCGCTATGAAACGCAGAGGTCTGGAAAAGAAACCATCGATAAGGAGGACTCTAGTGACTCCGATGATTCTGATGAGTCTTCTGACAAAGAGAAATCCAAAGCTACTGGTCGTTATATCCTAAAAAATCCAAAGAATTATACTGATGAGGAAAAACGTTTGGTTTCTCTTGATTCTAAGCTCAAGGCAATTATTGCTCTCTCTTCCTGATGAGGTCTATCACTCTATAGTAAACTTTGAAACTGGCAAAAAGATGTGGACCACACTGTGTGTACTATACGAAGGTACAGAGAAAGTAAAGAAGAGCAAAAAGATTGCTCTCATTAGAAAGTATGAGCTCTTTGCTCATGAGAAAGGTGAATCTCTCCCTAGCTACTATAATCGTTTCAACAGTCTTCTAAATGATCTGAAGTTATTGGGCAGAGTCTATGATAATGAGGAAGTTTTATGCAAGTTCATGGATTGTCTCCCTGAGTTTTGGGAGAACATTTGCACTTGCAACAAGACAACCAATGACCTTGAGTACATGCCCTTAATTGTCTTGTATGGAACTCTTTTTTACTTTGAACAAACCAAACTTCAAAGGAAATCTTTCATCGAAGAGATAAAGGGCTCCTCTATAGCCCCTGTCAGTGAAAATTCCAAGAAATCTCAAAGTGTTCCTCGAATCACCTATCCTTCATCAGACTCTGACAATGACAGCGAAAACAATTATACACACCAATCGGAGGCATATCTAAGTGATGCCGATGATGAAGGTGAAGAAATATCGGTTGAGCATATGTCTAATGAAATGGCTATGATGGCTGGTTTCAAGAACAAGTCTCGTCCCTCTAACAAATCTAGAACTTTCAGAAAACCCTTCTCTTCCACAAAAACCCCCTCGTCTGATAAGTCAAATGAGGAGTGTTTTAATTGTGGTAAGAAAGGACACTTCGCATCTGAGTGCAGAATTAAGCGTGTTGTAAAGTCTAGGACCTCATCTTCTGACAAATTTTCTTCTAAGTATGAGAAACCCAAAAACAACTCCTTCAAATAAACCTTTTCAAAGAAGGTACTCAATCATCTTCCAAAGATCATCAAGAACGTGCTGAGAAGTACAAGGCCAAATTCAAGAAAGAGAAAGAAAGAAGTGAGGGTCTCCTCAGAAAAGGGAAAGGGCTCATGGCAGAAATTCATGATTGGGATGAAGAAGAAACCTCTGACAGTGATTCTCCCAACATATGTTTTATGGCCATATCTGAAGATATGGAAGATTCTGAAAAGGCTCTCTCTCTAATGGCTCTGGTGTCAACTGGGTGCTCGACATCATATTCTCAGGTACATCCCTTTAATTCTATGACTGACATTGAAAAGATTGATGCATATGAATCCTTAACTAATGACTTCTATAGTATGAAGGATGCCAAGAAAAGAAAATCTACTCAAGTCAAAAACCTCACCTCTCAACTTGAAATTTGCATGTCTAAACTTGAAAAGTTTGAGGAAATCAAAGCTGAGCTTGAGGATCTGAAAACTATAAATCACATTATTTCAAAAGAGAAAAACAAGCTTTTTAAGAGATTAAAAAGAGAACAAGAGACCGTTAGAAAATGGACTAGTTCTTCGAAAAATCTTGAGAGAATCTTTAAAGACCAAATCTCTTGTGACAATAAACTGGCTTAGGTTTTGGAAAAATGGATTATGAACTTCCTTCTCAGACTCTTGCTCCTACCTCAAGTGAGTGGCATAATTCTTCAGAGTCAAGCTCATGTGACTCTATTTCTTTAAACTCAGATGATCTAAATTAAGCTTTAAAATTCGGAATGTTCATAAAGGCAAAAGATTCTTCTTCTGTTCAAAACATTGAGAATCAAGATTCCAATGATATTTCAAAACCCATTCATGATCTTTTGAAAGTTTTAACAATTGATGAAGCATCTTCTTCTAATTCGACAACCTCAAAGATTTTCAAAACTAACAATACCACAAATCCTTCTTTAAAAAGAAAATCTTCAGACTTTGCAAGAGATCATTTCAAAAACTCTTCAAGAATTTCTTCAACCAACTTTGCTACCACAACTTCTCGTAATGGGATTTTAAGTTTTCCTCCACTCATCTCTACCTTTGGTCCTAATGCTATTCAGATTGATGTCATAGGGAAAGGAAAAGAAAAAGTGCAAAAACCCAAAAAGACGTTTATCTATAGAAAATGTTACAATTGTGGTGACACTTTTCATCCTGCAAAGGGTTATCCCAAGGATAGAATTGACCGAACCAAACCTAAGGAATCTATCTCTAACCCCAAAGGACCCACCACCAAATGGGTACCTAGGAACTAATCTGTGTGTCCATGCAGGTTTTTGAGCACCATCAAATATGTTATTTGGATAGTGGGTGCTCACATCACATGACGGGAAACAAATCTCTTCTCATTAACTATGTGTCTGAAAAGGGTCCATCTGTAACTTTTGGGGACAATTCTAGAGACTACACCAAAGGATATGGAACTCTCACCAACGGATCTGTCACGTTCAACAAAGTGGCATTTGTTGAAGGCCTCATGCATAATCTTTTAAGTATCAGCCAACTGTGTGACCTAGGATACAAAGTTATCTTTGAACTTTGTATCTGCACTATTGTTGACAAAAATATGAAAGTGGTTCTCTATGGGAAAAGAATGGAAAATGTCTATATCATTGATATGGGACAAAATAATAATTCATCCAGTGTATGCTTTGTGTCGGATGACACAACCAAAAGGAATTGGCTGTGGCATAAATGCTTATCTCATCTCAACTTCAAAACTCTCCATAAAATCTCAAACAAAGAGCTGGTGACTGGAATGCCAAAGTTAAATTTTGTCAAAGAAAAGCTGTGTGATGCATGTGAAAAGGGAAGCTCACTAAAACTTCCTTCAAGACCAAGAAATGCTCTTCCATCACTCTTCCTCTTCAAATGCTGCACATGGATCTATGTGGACCTGTCAGCACTCCCAGTCTAGGTGGCAAAAGGTACATTCTTGTGATTGTTGATGAATTTACTAGATATACTTGGGTCTCTTTTCTCAGGTATAAAAGTGATGCAACTGAATAAATCATCAACTTTGTCAAGAAAAATGAAGTCCTGAATGGACAACTTGTATGCTCAGTGAGAAGTGACAATGGCACCGAATTCAGAAACAGTGCTCTTGAAGACTTTTTCCATGAGAAAGGAATTTCTCAAAATTTCTCAGCTGTTAGGACGCCTCAGCAGAATGGAGTCGTGGAAAGGAAAAATAGAACTCTATGTGAGGCTGCCAGGTCAATGCTAAGTGAATCAAATCTTCCCACCTACTTTTGGGCTGAAGCTGTTAATACTGCTTGCTTTAACCAAAATAGGTCGGTGATCTCTAAGAGACATGATAAGACCACTTATGAAGTTTTCCATGGCAGAAAACCAAATATAGGTTTTCTTCATGTCTTTGGCTGTATGTGCTTCATTCTGAATGATCGTGAAAACCTTGAGAAATTTGATCCCAAGGCTGATGAAGGAATTTTTGTTGGATACTCCTTATCCTCCAAAGCATATCGTGTGTATAATCTCAGGAGAAAATGCATTGATGAGTCCATTCATGTAAAATTTGATGACCTGAGATCATCATCCCTCTCAAATGATGATGATGAATTACATAGGTGGATTTCATCATGCATAGGTGATGCTCCTATAGCCAATCCCACCGATACATCTTACATTCCCTTTACTGCTTCACCCTACTTCTCTAAATAACCAAGTTGAGTCACCCTCCATAGTGCCCGACATTAACTCTACCGAAATTGACCCTACTTCCACCGAAATTCAGCCTCCCACCGAACCTCAACCTTCCACCAACATTCCTGACCCCACTCATGTACACCAAAATCTTTCATCAACCTCCACTCAAAATATTCCACCTCCATTGCCTCTTGCCACAAAATGGACCAAAGATCACCCCATAGATCAAATCATTGGTGATCAACAAGCTGGAGTCCAAACACGAAGAGGAGTTGGAAACATTTGTCTCTATGTGAACTTTCTCTCTCTTATTGAGCCTAAGAAGATTGATGAAGCTCTAGCAGATCCTTGTTGGATCACTTCCATGCAAGAGGAACTTTCTCAGTTTGAAAGAAACAAAGTTTGGAGATTGGTTCCCAGACCTCCGAAGAAGACAATTATTGGAACCAAATGGGTCTTCAGGAATAAAATGGATGAAAAAGGTACAGTTGTTAGAAACAAGGCCAGACTGGTGGCTCAAGGATACAGACAGGAAGAAGGCATTGACTATGATGAAACATTTGCCCCTGTTGCAAGACTTGAAGCCATAAGAATCTTCCTAGCTCATGCTGCCTACCGAAATTTCAGGGTCTTTCAGATGGATGTCAAAAGTGCTTTCCTCAATGGGGAACTTGCAGAGGAAGTCTATGTGAAACAACCACCTGGTTTTGAAGACCCAACTCATCCAGACTATGTGTACAGACTTGACAAGGCTCTCTATGGTCTCAAGCAAACTCCACGTGCTTGGTATGACACTCTTGCTGATTTCCTTCTAAAGAATGGATACTCCAGAAGTAAAATTGACAATACTCTCTTTATCAAGAAGACCTCAGGTAATCTCATTCTTGGTCAAATTTATGTAGATGACATCATCTTTGGTGCCACTGATGAATCACTATGTGATGAATTTGCTTCTCTCATGATGAGTCAATATGAGATGAGCATGATGGGAGAGCTTACATTTTTTCTGGGCCTTCAGGTCAAACAAACTTCAGAAGGGATTTTCATAAATCAAAGTAAATATATTCGTGACCTTCTGAAGAAATTTAACTTCCTAGACAACTCTCCTATGAAAACTCCTATGGCACCACCCTTGAAAATTCATGCTGATCCGGATGGTAAATCTGTTGATGTAACGAATTATTGGGGGATGATTGGTTCTCTTCTATATTTAACTACTAGAAGGCCTGATATTATGTTTGCTACATGTCTATGTGCCCGTTATCAGGCCAATCCAAAAGAATCCCATTTGGCTGCTGTAAAACGGATTTTCAGGTATCTAAAAGGTACCATGCATCTGGGTCTTTGGTATCCCAAAGACTCAGGCTTTGAACTAATTGGGTATTCATATTCGGATTATGCAGGTTCCAAAGTTGATAGGAAGAGTACGATAGGTAGCTACCAACTTCTTGGTGGAAAATTAGTCAGCTGGTCCAGCAAGAAACAAAACTCAGTTTCAACCTCAACTGCTGAAGCTGAATATGTGGCTGCTGGAAGCTGCTGTGCTCAGATCCTGTGGATGAAAAATCAACTCAGGGACTACAATCAAGTCTACTCCAAGATCCTAATTCTATGTGACAACTCAAGTGCAATAGCTATTGCAAATAATCCAGTTCTACACTCCAGATCAAATCACATAGACATCAGATATCACTTCATCAGGGATCACATTTCCAAAGGTGACATTGAGGTTCACTTCATTCCTACTGATCTTCAGCTTGCAGACTTGTTCACCAAACCTTTGGATGAGACCAGGTTCAACTTTCTGATAAGTGAACTTGGAATGCCGTATCTTGATATGTAATTTATTTTATATATATATATATATATCTTCCGATTGGATTCTCATCACCAACGGAAATCCTATCGGTGGATAAAATCCCACCGACTCTTCCGATTGGATTCTCATCACCGAAACCATCGTATCGGTGGTTTCTCCCATTCCACCGAAACCTGATCCATACACCGATCTCATATCGGTAGTCTCTTAGCCACCGACTACCTCATCGGTGAGCCTTCCACACTGATACCGTCTACCGACTCCTTCTCATCATCAGTGAATGTCATCACCATCGGTGAACCCCTTACACACCGATCCTCTTGCACATCGGTGGGCATTCTCTCCACCGACGTTTTCGATAAGCAAACATCGGTGAACCTTCACTACTCTCACATCGGTGACTCTGACCACCGAAACCCTATCCCATCGGTGTGCTCCATCCACCGATACCTCTCATAACCCCTATTCGTCACAGTTTCCGATGATTACATCACCCCTATCCACCTTTGTGTCAGTCAAACCCTTGACCTTCCACATACCCATTTTGCATGAAACCAATTTTTGACCATATGTTTTCCATCTATAATCATTACCCCTTTCAAACTCATTTTAATATTGCTTTAAATCCCTTAATCTCTCTCACAACCATTGCCGCCCAACACCCTTTCAAATTCTCACCCTATATATACCTCTATTTTATTCATTCTTTCTTTTTACGCATACCTGCAATCACAAACGATCATCTTCTGTCTCACAACCTCAAACCTGCAACTATTTCATCATCATCAATGGCATCGTCTACTTCATCCAAGGCTACCAAACACACCAAGGTTGTTAAGGAAACCCCCACAAGCTTCGAAGACCTCAAGTTCAAATCTTTCAGTCATGTTGCAAGGTTTGAGTCTGATCCTAATCACCCCGAGTTCTCTACCATTACCAAGTTCTTAACCCGCTCTCCTCTTCTCCATGCTTTTACGTGCAACCGTAAAATGAGCAAGATGCTCATTGGCAACTTCTGGCTTACTGCTGTGTATGATCCCTCCAACGAAGCAGTTTACGTTTCGATTCTTACTGACGAAGAAGGTGATCATGATCTCACCTTTGGTGTGGATGATATTCGTCATGCTCTCAAGATTGAAGCATTTTCAGAATATGAAGACATGCACGTCGATAACTTCCATGAAGAAGTAGTCAACACTCTTGGCTACATACACAAGACTGATGACAAACCCTCCAAATCTAACAAGGGTCCAGATACACTCACTAGAAACAAAATGGGAGGGGTTTGGAACTTTCTTTTTGCTCATGTGATCTATTGTCTTTCTCGAAAAACCAGTGGTCAAGATCAATCGGCCTCCTACATTACTAAGCTTGTCCATGCCCTCATTTTTCAACAAAAGGTTGATTTTGCCTAGTAGTTTTTTACTGAACTGACTGAGGTTGTCAAACACCTAAAAATATGCCATGTAGCCTACCCCCGATTTATCTCTATGATTGTTCAACATAAACTGGGATCAGCTTTGGATACCGATCGGAGGTCGAAGTCTCCCAAATTCAAGTATGATTGGTCCTCTCCAATCGTCGGCCAAAAGACTCTTGATGTCGGCCCTCTTGCCACCGATGAGCCCTTTCGACCAGGTATGATTTCGTTCGCTCACTCTCCCGATCTCCACTGGGGAGACGCGGAAATTCCCGGGTTTAGACACCTGGAAATTCCCGTGGACCCCCAGCTGTAGTGGCCCCATCTCCCCGTCCCCGAGTGAAGTCGGGTGGCGCCAAAAAGAAAAATACTAGGGCCACCGACACCTCCGTGTCCGCTTCCGGGACTATGCCTCCGAGAGATCCCTCGGAGGCTACCCAAGTCCCAATCCCTTCTCATAAGCAGAGGCACTCTAAATCCCCACCGAGATCTCCTCTAAAGAGATCTCGGACACCTTCAGCCACCCCTTCTAATCCAGCTACCGATTCTCCAAAATCGGTGGCTGAAGATGTCCCTTCCAGGCCATGGAAATCTGCAAAACCCCAAACCGGCTCCTCCATGGTCTCTCAAAAGACTTCAGTTGTGATTTAGAAGAACCCTACTATTCCCTCATCACTCGTTTCTTTGGGTGGTGGAGATGACTTCGGGGTCTCTCCCCTCGAAGGCACCGAATTTACACTGCACAACCTATCACCCGATCAATATGAGATCGATGATGCACAACCGATTGATGATTCGGCCACTCCGAACCAGGCATTCTTGGATTTTTTATTGGAGGATACTGGCTCCCCTCGAACACATACCATCGATGAAGTCATGGTAATCGCTTCCACTCCCTCCCCGACAACGAAATCACCACCACCGATCCACCCATCCCCGACGCATCCAAATCCATCACCGACTCATGTCTCACCGAAACTCATCCATGTGTCACCGAAGCAATCCACTCCCCAACACTCTCCATCACAGACGGACTCTGATAACTCTATTTTAGAGTTATTATTTCCTTGTTTTTCCTATTTTATTTTGTCAATTTTAGCCATTCCGCCTCTCAAAACCCCCATTCTTGGTATAAATCTCGAAAATGAGCAAAAGGAGCGAACCTTAGTGTTTAATAAACTATTTGGTAGAATTTGGGTGTTTTTCACATTTTATCCTGCAGTGATCACTGTTGTGCCCACTCCGGCTGCCCACTATTCTAGCTGATCAAGAAAGACAAAAGAAACTACTAGTTGGGACTTAATTTGCTGGAGGAAGAAGGTTCATTAGTAGGGAAATGGCTGGAGGAAGTACAAAATGGCATCTACATTGAAGATTGCAACAAGTACTCCTTTATGTACTTAGAGATTGACTTGGAAAAGAGTCCATTGGGTAATTGGGTTGCACAAGGTGCTGATTTCTGCCACAACACAGCAGTTTTTACCCATTGGAAGACTCATCTCTTTTGTGTAATACCCAACTCTTTCTCCTAGTATAAAAAGGAGCACTTGGGTTCATTTATTACAAGCTTGGAATCTTACAATCATCTTGGGTTAAGTTTAGAATAGCTTTAATTTCTCTCATCTACCACATTAGTTTTAGTCTTTTAATTACTGCATTAATTTAGCTTTAATTTCCGTAATTTCCTTTCCTAGTTAATTGTAATTCGTAAAACACAGTGGACAGGGACGAATTCTCGTTCCCCACTGTGAGTACTATTCAATCCACTATCAGTTTTATTATGTGCAAATCTTCATCTTTTGTTTTCTTTACTTCGGAAATGTTAGGCTAAACATCCTTTGGGATGTAGGAAAGAGAAGTACCTGGATTTTATTAAAAATGCTTGAGTAATCTTTGTACTTAGAATATTTGTTGTTTTGGTCATTCATTCTCGATATTTACCCAAGGATGCGAACAAGCCGATCACTTGCAAGGATCTAAAGTCTAGTTCTTAACTTAGAAATAAGTAGAACGCAGTGACACGAGCTTGAATGATGCTAGGGGATTCGAAAGAATTATTTTGACACTTACGAAAGTGAGGTCGGCACAGTGAGCTAATCTCAACCCACTGGAGTAGTAGGCAAGCTAATTTGTGTATTAAAAACACTTAGAGTATTTGTCTCTACACATTCCATCGAGATCTGAAAAGGTCCATTTTTGAGATTACCATTGACAAAACAATGAATGCGACAAGTATGAGATTTTTTATCTAACGGTGTGAGTATTTTGTAACCGGGCTTTTCTAGCGAAAATGCCTACCTCGAATACAAGGATCATTTTTAGGACCAAGTATTTAGTATAAAATCTAGGGAAAATCTAACCTACATTCCTCCTTTAAAACCTTAGTAAAATCGTTAAAGTAGCTATTTTCACCAAACAAAACCAAGTATTATTTTCCTCTCTAGTTGAAACCTGTAAAAGGAGCTCATGAGAACCGTATTGTCTTGATTGTCCAGTCCCTGTGGATTCGATTCTGGTATTTTACCAACTATTACTTGCTGTGACGATCATAGTGGACAGTGTACACTTGCACTTCCCGCTGTGGATAGTTTGCAACCCACTGCGATTAAAACACACATTTCGCACATAACAGACTCCCTCCACCAATCATATTCCCCCGAAAGATCCTCCTCCTCTAAGGCTAGTTCATCCCCATCTCATCCACCTCCACCACCGCCGAGGGTATTGTTCCCCGATCCCGTATCTGATCAACCCTCCTCATCATCTATCCCCGAGGAAAGATCACTCCCCCATACACCCTTATCACCGAATGCTCCCGGTTCCAACTTCCTTCTATGCCTATCTATCCTTCTACTGATATCAGACTTCCAAGTGATCTTATCTCAGAAGTTCAGGTGAGTGCCCGATAGTGTCGGTTGGTGGGCACTCAGTTTGAGTCTTTCAAACAAGCCACTATTACCATGATTACTCAGACAAGTGACAGGGTCTCCGCTTTGGAAAATCGGCAACCTCAATTATTGGAAACAACTCTTCAGAATATGCTTCGACCTCTCATCGACAGTATGACAAGTTTTGCTCAAAAAATAGAAAATCTGAACACTTCCCACAACAACTTGGCCTTGTCGGTGGCCTCTATCAAAGCTTCTACCGATTTCAAGGACTCGGAAATTGGTCGCCTCATCACTCGAGAAACTCGGCATCAGTCTCTTCGCTCCTCTCTTACCGATTCTCTACAACAGCTTCATCGGAAGGTTGACTCCCTCAACAACAATCTTGATTGGGATTTTGACTTAGGTGATTTTGCCTTTGACAATTCTGATAGAGGTAGACTTCAGTACATTCATGCTTCGGTGGATCGCATCGCCACACATCTGGGTCTGGAATCTGCGGCTATTGCTGAGGGGGAGAAAAGCCTCCCAAAGTTCCCGAAACGGCCTTCTGTTAGGTATCTTGACAGCAATAGGCCTCCATCAGACCCCACTAGAAAATCAACCATCCGCTTCTTCAAACCAAAAATCTCCACATCGGTGGCCACCTCAGATGTACCGACACCGACCACCACTCCTACACCGATAGCATCACCGACACCGACAACAACTCCTACACCGATAGCATCACCGACACCGACAACAACTCCTACACCGAAAGTATCCTCGGCATCGACCACTACAATCCCACCGACGGAAACAATTGAGGGGGAGCAAACTTCTTCGACCTCCATTCCAAAAGACAAAGGCAAGAAAATAGTTTCGGCGGAGGAAGGGGCCAAAGAAGAGAAAAAGAAAAAGGAGTTAGCAAAATATGGAGTTCGTCCTTCTGATGCCCAAACCTTGAAACTCAAACTTCCTTCACTTGAAGCTACCACCGATCTAGGTCTATCTCCTCAAGAAATTGAGGAGGCTAGACTAGCACAAAAAGCTTTGGATGATTCAAAAGCTTTATCTTTGAAAGTCGCAAAAGAGGAAGCGATCAAAGCCAAGTCCACCAATCCCATTCTTACCTAAAATTCTGAGTTGGGCACCATAGAAGAAGAGAAGGAAGAAGAAGTGAAGTGGTACAAAAAGACCATGCATTACCGAACGAATAGGTCTCCGATCACGGGTGTCAAAATTGCCACTTCGAAGCAAAACCCCTCCGACATCAGGCTCATCGTTGAAAGGGAAGATGGACTCTCAAGGAGTATTATAGATTATAACCTCAGGCAATTCGGCCTCTCCGAATGGTTTGAACTCTCTAGACTCTTGGTAAAATGTACTAATCCCAAGAAAGACATCTTCATTAAGTACATCGATGGGTTGATGAACAAGATGAAAGTAATTAAGAAGAAACATAATGTAATCGTGCTCTCCACCGACGAACGTGCCTCTCTTCAATCCCTGAAAGAAGATGTTCGACTTCCACAGACCAAAAACCAATCGGTGAAAGACACTGTCTTTAAAGAAATGGCTTCGAAAGGAAGAATCCCCTATGTGGAAAATCTCAACCTATCCATCCCGACCTCCATTGCTTATCCCTCTACCACATTGTACATCGCATATCGATTCCTGGCCTCTTCTTCAATGAAGCTCTTGGCCACCGGCGCTTTTTTAGGTTTGCACAGATCCATCTCGCCGACATCATCCTTCTGCATGGCATCTCAAATCTCATGCCACATATCCCCGAAGCTCAGACATACTACCAAAACATCACCAACGAGATCAAACGCCGCATTCAAAAACCAAAGAAATGATCTAGGTGTTTTTCTCTTTACAAGTACTTGTAATTTTTCATTTTCGGATGTATGAAAATTTTTACCTGAATACAAGTACTTTTCATCTATTTGAATTTCTGTGTTGCACATTTTTATTTTCCTTACTTGTAAATATTAGATATACTGTACAATCTCATAAAATAAAAATAGATCAAAAAGAACAAAAGGAATGGTCTATATGAAAAGAACCCAAAAAGAGTAAAAAGGGTCAAATTGCATTTTATTCTCAGATACTCTTTAATATTCTAAGTATGGAGCTCAAATTCAAATAGGGGGAGATTGTTGGGTCACCAAAGATTTGAAATTGACTCACCGATGTTTCTCCTAAATCTTACTTAGAATATTTTAGAATGGTTCTTTACAATGACTTGTACAAGATAACAAATGTTCGGTGAAGTCGAAGATTGTAGGTTCCCAGATTCACGTTGTATCACAATAATGGTAAAGAAATAGACAGCGGAAGCATATTAAATAAAGCCATTAAAGTGAGTGATTGTGTAAACGATATTGTAACAGTGATAATCAAATATAGAATAGGATAATGATAACAAGATCAAGTATGAAACGCTGCTCGTATATTGATAATAGATAACACCAAGAACAAGATCAATGGTGTATCCTGAAATCTCATAGGGAACAATATCGTACGGAGGTAGTGCTATGGAATTCTGCAGTGTGTGCTTTAACAATTGTGGAAAACTATTCTTCCAAAAGCTTTTAATTGTTGTTCCACTACCTCTCTATTTATAGCCCTGATAAAGTGTAGACAGTGTACTGTCGTACCCTGGAATGACACGTAGAAAGTGTGTCTCCTTTCTTTAGGGCATACGTGGAAAGTATGGACACGTGTCTGACACTTAGGATTTCTACGAGACTTAGGCTTCACAGAGGTCTTCACTTCAACAAAGTTCATAGACCAGAACTCTGTTGGTCTTCGGGTATGAACAGTTCTTCTGTTGATCTTCTGCCAAAGCTCTGTTGAGCTCTGTTGGTTCCACCAGAACTCTGTTGAGTTCTGTTGGTCTTCTTGTTGAGATTCTTCTAAGTCTTATTCTCGATCTCTGTTGGTCTTCTGACTTGATAATATTTTCAATACTTTTACATAACAGATACTTGGGGCTAACAATCTCCCCTAAGTATTGAAAATAAAAATTTGGAAATATAGAGATGTAAAACAAAAAAAAAACAGAGAACATTTCCCTCTGTTGAAACCTTGCACTATTCTTTTAAGATATTACAATACAGAGTAAAAGAATAAGTACGCTTAGGCATAATTATCTCCCCTTAGGATTCTGTCGAATCTTCTGATCAGCTCACGGAAGTCCAGCATAAGATCTATCTGTTCGATGCAGAGCTTCAGTTGCTCTTCTGGACACTTTTCTCTTGGGAGATTCTGAATTATGTTCTTGAGATACACCAGCGATTCACTCGAATACTTGTGGGCTTCAGTTATTCTGATGGTCTTCCTTATCTTCTTCTGTCGACAGATGAAGACTGGAGAATTTTCAACTACGGTTCCAGTTCTGTAGTAGCCATAACCCTCAAGGTTTTTGTTTGGTGGTGCAATCGCTAGTCTCTTAACTTCGAACTCTATGCCTAGCTGAAAATCAATCTGAGTTCTGTGATTAACGTGCTCTTGCATAGCGAATCGAACCTCTGCTAGCGCAGTTCTTGCTGGTTTGTATCTTTCGGAGAAGTTCAAGCAATAGGCGTGGAGCATGATCAGATCGTATAGATTCAGAAGGACAAGATCATTGTCATTGAAGAATTCATTTCTGCCTTCTGTTGATTCAACAATGTACTCATGGTATACGACTCTGTCATGTTGGAACTTCTTATGCTTGATGTCCAAGATTCCGCGGATACCGAAGTTTATGTCAATGGCTCTGTTCAGATTTGATTTGGTTTGGATGAACTTTAGCCTTGATTCAGAAATGTTGTTTATTCTGATTGGATTGAGGTACGGGTTGATGGGTTTGGCATTGACAGGGATGATGTCTCTGTCAGCATAGAGATAACCAAAGAATTCTTCTAAGGATGGTTTCTCGGTATGTGGGTTTGATGGTTCAGGGTTCTGTTCTGGTACCGTTGGGTTCTGATCTAAATGGGTTTCTGTCATGAGGATATCAACATGTCGTCCGGGCTCTTGTAGAACTTGGGGTTTGACTTGAGGTTGGGCTTGGCTTGTTTGTTCTTCAGCAGAGACTGGGATTGATCTCTCTGATTCAGTTCTTGGAGATGTAGGAGGGGTATCAAGACAGATGATTTCTGGTGGTTCTTGTGTTGACTCTTCTGTTGGTTTGATGACTCTGTCTTTGAACATGTAGTCGAATTCCACCATAGTCATTTATGGCATGTTTTCTTCTGTTATCCCTTTATCTCCTCATTCTGCCTATGCCTCTGTCGTCTCTGTCGCTTTGCCTTTCCCTTTTCCGTTTTCAGCCTCTTTCTCTTTTTCCTTCTCCCCCTTTTGTTGATCTGCGGACTCACCCATTTGGCTATCTGAATGAGGTTCTTTAGCATCTTCAAAATCATCATCATCATCAGATAGTGCAATTCCAGAAGCGGGTGAGGACGGAGCAACAAACTTTGGAGTAGATTTGGCTTTTTTGCTCGAGGGTTCTCCTTCTGGTGCTCCTTCTGCAGGTCGTTTGAGTGTGGAAGTCTGTAAGATGGCATCTGTGAAGTTTGTGACTGCCTTTTTCATTGCGTCTTCAACTTTTGTTGCGGCAGTTCTTATCTCATCTACTTGACTCTCAAAGTTGACTTTGTGAATGTCAAGAGATGCCTGTACGTGTTTCTCTGTCGCATGTGCCTTCATCAGAAACTTGGATGAAATTGTCACTATCCGGCTGAGAACAGATCTGCGGAAGTCACCCATCTGGCCAACTGTCATGGGTAAGTCGTTTGGGTTGGGGCTTGAGATGTTGAGTGGAGTAGCAGATGATTTTGTTGCGTCTTTGATGGCTTTCTTAACAGAGTTGTCAATTAACTCTGTCAAGGTTCCGACGTTCGATTTTGATAAGAGGACAGAAGGTATCGGCAGGGTTCTGTTCATGGATTCCTTGTGATTCTCTGCCAGTATTTTCTTCAGATCATCAAGTTCTATCGAAGTTCTTGTCATTTCCTCTGTTCTGTCTCTTTTCAGATCTGCTATCTCTGTTGTCAGTTTAGTAAATGCTTCTGATCTGGCGCGTTCAGCCTCTGCTCTGAGGTTTTCAGCTTCGACATATTTCAGAGTTACCTCTGCATGTTTATTAGAGATCTGTTGCAATTCCTCTTTAAGAAGAGCATTCTCCTCGCCGATCAGCTCCTCCTTCAGTTCATTGATAAGTTTATACTCATTCAAGGAGTTGTTGATACTATCACAGAAGCTTTCGAACTCTGCTCTTGTGACAGTGTCAACGGGGGTAACCTTGGTTCCAACACATGGATCCAATTGAACCTCGAGTTCAGAGGTGCCTCCTTCAAGAGTTGTATTGATGTTGGCTCTTGGAGGACTTCCACCCGATCCTTGATGATCCTTTTGAGGGGATACATCTACAGGTGTTCTGATCAGAGGTTCCTCCTCCAGCTCAGGTTCTGAGGAAGGAAATCTGATGTGATGAGAAGAGTTTGGATCAAGCAAAGTCTTCCCTTGTTCTACTATGGTCTCCCATTGTCCCTGAGTCGGACATATGCTACGTGAGATTACAAAGATCTCTGGTCTATTTTGTGTCATGTCTATATGAGCCACAGAGGCATCATTATGTGGAGGTGACCTATTGATGTTCTGGGGCGAATGAACATCACTACCAAAGATAGCTTCCCCGGGTATGTGTGTACCAGAGGCAGAAGAGTCGCCTCTGTTGGTTCTTGCAGGTTAAGGTTCGAGGTGTGCACCTCTTTTTCAATAACCCTTTGGTCTTGATCACCAGGATTAGATTGTGTGGAAGCACGGGGATGTTGGTTATGGATACGCTCATCTGTGTTCTCTTGAACATCTTTTTCTAAGCTCTCATCTCCCTCGGTTCTTAGGGGTATATAAATCTCGGGATTCTCTCTGTCATCCTCTTTCTCACCATTACCAGAGGAAATAACTTCCACCTCTGATGTTTCTTTAACTCCCTCATGAACAGTCTCCATATTGGATGCTCTGTTCTCTACTTCCTCCTCCATCACTCTAGAGGAAGACCCCACTTCGGGTACTCTTTTCTCTGGTCTGTTAACTTCCTCTGCTATTTCCTCACTTAAACTCTCCAATGAAGGCTCAGATCCTAAGTATGCTGGGGTTCTCACCTCAGGTTCTTGAGGTTGAGCAGCACTCTCATAGTTTCGGACAGAGATGTGTTGAGGATCGATTAGGGCAAGCATTGTACTTGGAATTCTTCGGATAAACGGGTATTCACCTGAAGTCGTGGGTTGGAACATAACCCAAACAGGTGTAGATTTTCCCTGATGAGTCAATTCCAGTCTGTCGAATGCTCTTCTAATTACCAGACTGATGAATCGAGGAAACTTGATGAATTTCAGGAATTTGTAGGTTCCAACGACTCCTCCTCTTGCTATGGATGAGGTCTTTGTGTTGACAGCGTTAAGAAGGTCGTTGTAAAGAATGCTGGCGTAGTCAAAAGTTCTGTTAAAGAACAATCCATACATGATATGTAGGATTTCTGTGCTGGCTTGGTCTTGACCCCCAGATTTGCTAGTGAGGGTTATGTTCAAGGTGGAGAACATGAAGTTCCACATTGTTGGTAGATTCTGTCTTCTGAACTCACCTATTCTGTTCAGTTCTTTGTTGTATCCCAAGAACTTCATGAATTCAAGAAGAACAACATTGGGGGGGGGGGGGTTTCATAGGCTTCTATTCCAAGTTGTCTTTTGGTGTTCATCCTGAAGATTCTTCTGAAAGTGCTTGCACAGATTCTGATTGTTCCTGCTCCTCCATTTCTCGAGTTGACATTCCCAACAATCCCATCTTGTTCTTCTATGTACTGGCACGTAGTCCACCATTGTTGGACGTAGATTGCAGGAAGATGATCATCAAACGCTGTCAGGGCTCTAAAGATTTCGGAGTTTCTAAAAAACTCTATGAAGATGTGATATAGGGGTAAATAGAGTCCTGGGTTTGGGTCGAATCGATAGTTGTTGTCAGCTAACTTGTATGGGAGGATAATGATTTCATCGACGGGTCCTATTCGGCTTGAATCAGCAGAGTTTTTGAGGTTCTGCCAAGGTAATGGATATTTATTCGCTAAACATGTGGCTGGGTAATCGTCGTAGGTACTGTAGGCACTCAAGTTTCAGATAGTGGAACGGCCTCTACAGTAGAACGTGGAAACAACTAGTGGTCTGTCTTTCAATCAGAGAATGCCACGTAAGATTTGGTTCTGACCGCTTTTGGGCAAGCAAACCATCACGGTTAGAGATGTGTGGGTGACAAGTAGTTGACGCTTAAAGAATGACCCGCATCTCTGATGACGTGGCAGAAAACCGACAGAGCTCTGGTTGAGCTCAGCACAGTTTTGCCTCTGTTGAAATGACTTATTCATTCCTTTCCAAGTATCCCAAGATGTTTCACCTTTACCCAAAAATCATTTAGAGTTCTGTATCTGATGTGAAAGTGGTCAAAGAACGTCAACAGAACTATCTCAGAAGGTTCACAGAGTTCTGGTGAAAATCAACAGAGCTCTGGTGAAATATCAGAGTTCTGGTAAGTTCTTGACATTATCAAAAAGTTTTCATCAGAACAGGTTTCCCTTCAAAAAGATTTTTCTTTTAGGTTCAAGGAGCAAATTCATTTTAGATTTGAAAAACAGATTTTGACTTGTTCCCCCTAAAATCATGCACGTTTTCCTTTATAAGCCCCCCCTTGAAAGATGAGCTTATATGAAAGATTTGTCTATTCAACCCTGAAAAAAAAATGTACAAACAAAAAAAAATGTACAAACAGATTCACTGAGCTTGTTGAAAAAAATATGCCTGACAGAGTTCTGGTGAACATAAGAGACTCTGTTGAACTATCCTACCCAACTATTTGATAGAGCTCTGGTAGGATCGTCAGAGGCTCTGTTGAGTTATAAACAGAGTTAGGAGGACATGTTCAGCATACCCAATTTGCTGATTAAGCAGTTAAATCTCCTTTCATCAAGGGCTTTTGTAAAAAGATCAGCTAATTGGAAGTCGGTTGAAACGAAGTACATTTCAATCGTCCCTTTTTCAACATGGTCTTTTATGAAGTGATACATTATGTCGATATGCTTGGTTTTGGAATGCTGAACTGGGTTAGCTGTGATTGCTATGGCACTCTTGGAGTCACACAAAATTGGAATTTTATTGTACTCCATGCCATAATCTTTGAGTTGAGTTTTCATCCAGGGCACTTGAGAGCAACAACTAGCAACAGCAACATACTCTGCTTCTGCTGTAGAGGTTGAAACACAGTTCTGTTTCTTGGATGTCCAACTCACCAATTTTTCACCAAGTAATTGGCAGCTACCAGAAGTACTTTTTCTGTCATTCTTGCATCCTCCATAATCTGAATCTGTATATGCTACAAGCTCGAAACCAGAATTAAGAGGATACCAGAGACCCAAGAATTGAGTCCCTTTCAGATATTTAAATATACGCTTGACAGCAGAAAAGTGTGATACTTTAGGATTTGCTTGAAATCTGGCACAGAGACACGTTGCAAACATTATATCAGGTCTACTAGCAGTTAAGTACATAAGTGACCCTATCATGCCTCTGTAGTTCTTGACATCTACAGGTTCACCATTAAGGTCAGAGTCAAGTTTGACTCCAGTGGCAATAGGAGTTTTCATTGGTTTTGAATTATTGAACTTGTATTTTTTCAAAATATCAGACATGTATTTGGACTGACTTATGAAAGTCCCTCTGATGGAATGTTTTACTTGTAAACCAAGGAAGAAAGAAAGTTCTCCCATCATGCTCATTTTGAATTCACTTTTCATCAATTCCTCAAACTTATCACAGTACTCTTGCCGTGTAGACCTAAAAATAATGTCATCAACATATATTTGTACTAGAAGTATATCATTCTTATACCTCCTAAAGAATAGAGTTTTATCGACAGTACCTTTCTCGAAGTGATTAGTCAACAGAAAGTTTGACAGAGTTTCATACCAGGCTCTGGGAGCTTGCTTAAGGCCGTACAGAGCTTTGTGTAGCTTGTAAACATGGTCTGGAAACTCTGAACATTCAAAACCTGGTGGTTGCTGAACATATACTTCTTCTTGTAATCTGCCATTCAGAAAAGCAGATTTGACGTCCATCTGGTAGACCTTGAAACCCTTGTGAGCAGCATAGGCTAGGAAGATTCTGATGGCTTCTAGCCTAGCCACAGGTGCAAAGGTCCCGTCATAGTCAATGCCTTCTTCTTGGCTGTATCCCTTAGCAACCATTCGGGCTTTATTTCTGATGGTAATCCCATCTTCATCCTTTTTGTTTCTAAACACTCACTTGGTTCCGATGGCAGCTTTGCCTTTTGGAAGTGGAACCAAAGACCAAACTTTGTTTCGTTCAAACTCCAGAAGCTCCTCTTGCATAGCTTCGATCCAGTTTGGGTCTTCAAGGGCTTCAGTGATCTTCTTCGGCTTAATCATGCTTAGAAAATTTACAAAGAAGGCTTCATTGATTGTGGTCGATCTTGTCTTTACACCATCTTCAGCAACACCAATTATAAGATGATGAGGGTGATCCTTTGTCCATCTTATCATGGGAGCATGGACAACAGGTGGGGTTTGTGCTTCTGATGGGAAAAGACGATCTTCAGCATCAGAGCTATGTGGATTGGCACCAGGGCTCTGTGGCACACAACTCTGGAGAGTGGCCTCATTGCTCTGTGAGTTGCCAACAGGGCTCTGTGAAGGTGAGCTTTCAAATAAGGAATCTCTCCCAATATTAGTTAACAGGGGTGATGATGGTTCTTGCTCAGGTTCTCTTTGTGGTTCCTCATTTCTCTGAATGACACCTGTAGACAGAGAAGTAGATGGTGAAGTATTGGAGGGACCAGTAAGAGTTGTACCTGTCAGATTCTGTTCTGTTGAATTCTGAGCTTGATCGTCTATGTTGATGTTGACAGAGGAATCATCATCATCGAAGAAATCATCGAACACGAGATTGATATCTTCTTCTCTTGTTTTTGAAGAACTTGGCTTCTTCTGCTCTGTTTGTGTCCCCTCTGTTGATTTGCGATCAGAGGCACTTGATGTACTTTCATCAAAGGACACGTTTACACTTTCTTGAATGACACGGGTTCTGGTGTTGTAGACTCTATAGGTTTTAGAGGTCAAGGAATAACCAATAAAGATTCCTTCGTCTGCCTTCTTATCGAATTTACTCAGCTGTTCTCTGTCATTCAAGACGTAGCACTTGCAACCAAAAATGTGAAAATATTTCACGTTTGGCCTTCTGTTGTTGATGAGTTCATAGGGAGTCTTCTTAAATCTCTTCACTATTACAGCTCTGTTTTGGGTAAAACAGGCTGTTGAGACTGCCTCTGCCCAGAAGTTGATAGGAAGGACAGAACCGGCCAACATGGTTCTGGCGGCTTCTACAAGAGTTCTGTTCTTTCTCTCCACCACACCATTCTGTTGTTGAGTTCTGGCAACTGAGAAGTTTTGGGATATTCCTTCTTCTGAAAGATAAGCATCTATTCTTGTGTTCTTAAACTCTGTCCCATTATCACTTCTCAACTTTTGAACTTTTAGTCCTAACAGAACCTGTATCCTTCTCAACAAACTTATCAGAATTTCTGGGACATCAGATTTTACTCTGATGAACTCAATCCAAGTATATCTAGAATATTCATCAATAAGCACAAGTATATACTTTTTGCCCGACAGACTTTGCACAGAGATTGGACCACAAAGATCCATATGAAGCATATGCAAAGGTCTGGGACAATTGTGATTGCTCTTAGTTCTGTGTGAAGATCTTTTCATCTTACCCAATTCACAGGCAGAACAGAGATGGTCTTTGTCAAATTTTAGCGAAGGCAGTCCTTTCACTAAGTTCAATTTCACGAGCTTGTCAAGATTTGAAAAATTTACATGGGCAAATCTTTTATGCCAGAGCCAGGCATCTTCATTTTTCAAAGACACTAAACAGAGTTTCTCTGTTGTAGAGTTTTGATTTGGATTAAAGTTTATTTTGTACAGATTGCCTTTTCTGTCGGCTCTTAAAAGTTCTTGACCAGACTCAGAAAGCAACAAGGAACAGTACTTCTTCCTAAAATTGACATCGAATCCATGATCAAAGAGTTGACTTATACTGAGAAGATTATGATTTAATCCTTCAACATAAGCAACCTCAAAAACTGAAACACCACCATTAACTAAAGTACCATATCCTCTAATCTGTCCACCATTGTCTCCTCCAAAGGTTACTGCACTTCCCTTCTTGTTCTTAAATGAAGTCAGCAGCTCCTTATTGCCCGTCATGTGCCTGGAACATCCGGAATCTAGGTACCAGATCTGCACATGAGGCTTCTGCAAGACATATTAGTTTCTTTTAGGTACCCATTGCAAGATGGGTCCTTTCTTGTTAGGCTTTGGGATGTTAATAGTATTTCCTACTGGCTTTACATTCTTTGATGTTGTGCCAGAGGTCATTCTCTGTGTATTCTGAATAGTCTTAGGATTTTTCTTTTGTGGTGACTGATTTAGAACACAATGGGGACCATTCATGTGATTTTGCAGTTTTAACAACAGTTGAATGCAATTGCAGTTGATAGAACATGAAGATAATTGATGCACATTGTTGTTTTTGTTCAAAAACCGTTGTTTGAATGGTACTTGATTCTGAAAAACCTTAGGACCATACATTATGTCCTGTTTTTGCTTGAAAGAGTTGTTTTTCTTTGGAACAGACTCACTTTGCCAAAAAGAGTTTCTTCTTTGATTTACACCAGAATTGGGAATAGGTCTGTCATTAACTATCCATTTGCCCTTCTGTTCTGGAGTAAATTTCACAGGCCTAAAAGCTAAGGGAACAGAGGTATTGTTGTTTATAGGAACATTTCTTGCATTCTCTCTTTTCTTCACTTCTATTGTGTTAGAAGCAAGAACCCTAAAGCTTTTGTTATCAAACTCAGTCATTGGTATAAATCTATCCTGTTTCTTAATAAATACGACATCCTTTTTCAGATCAAAACATCCTGCGGGTATCTGCTTTGGTTTATGAAAAACTTTCTTTTGAGCACATAAAATTTGCTCATCTACCTCAGAGTCAGACTCACTGTCAGAGTCTAGAAAGTCTCTAGTGGCTCTGTTGAGGGTGTTAGAATCTGGGGTTATCACTGAGATATTGGTTTTGACAGACTTAAACTTTCTCAACTTTGGTTTCAATGCATCAGAAACAGCATTTTCCTCAAGAACTTTCATGAGATCTTCTTCAAAAGATATTCTAATTTATTCTGAAGTGGGAGAGAAGACTGGTGCTTCAAGGTTGAACTCGCTCTGTGATTTTTCAACAGAGGACTCTTCCACAGAAGTAACAGACTTCTGTTCCTTGAAAGAATTGAAGTTGAAAATCTCTGTTGGATCCAGACTATTAACAGAGTTAGGATGTATGATTCTAGCTCTTCCTTGATCGAGAATAAACTTTCAAGATGGTTTAATAACCTTTTCATGATTCAAGGAGTCATAGCTAACATTCCTAAAGTCTAGCCTTCTGGTTCTTTTGTAAACATCTGAGGTTTTGATTCTTTTGAAAGCAGCAGTGCCAGAGATCACATCCTCTTGGATTTTCCCAACACAAAAAGCAGAGGACAGAGATGTCTTCTTCTTTTCGTTATAGGGAGCAAGGTCAGAGAAACCGAGACCTTGCGTATCCATATGTGATTCTATCTTAATGTGCACATCTTGTGCATCCTGGTACTTTTTGATTTGAATTTCTTTTCTCTGTAGGGATTGATGTAAAACCTCCATTTCTTTTTGAAAAAAGTTCTTTAAGGCAACAAAGTTAAGTCTTTCATTTTCTGACTTTTTCACCTCTTCAGTCTTTTGTTTCAAAACATTTTCAAACTCTTTAATCTTTTCAGAAAAATGCTTCCCTTCTTCTGTTGTAAGTTCTCCAGCTCAGATTTCTCTTTGAATATTTCTTCTTTTTCTTGTTCCAAGAGAGTTTTCTCTCTCTTGTAAAATGACAGATCCTTCTGAGCTAGCTTTCTTAACTCTTTTTCCTTAGAAAGCTTTTGTTTTAAGAGTTCAAACTCCTCTGTTAGCAAAGTCACATGCATTTCCAACTCAGAGTCGGACTTGGATTCAGATGAACATACCTTGGCACTGGGTCTGGTAGTCTCCAGCGCTCTGTTGTCTGGCTCTGTTACGGTTAGAGCAAATTCATGAGCTATATCTTCCTCTTCAGATCTTTCTATCCTTTCTCCGGTCATCCAATCAACTTCTCCCAAACTTTCATCATCCACAGCATCATTGGCTTGCTCTGGTTCATCGTCAGAAGATGAATCAGAAATCCAATTCTCCATCTCAGCAACGTAGCTTCTTTCTCAGTAATTGTACTTGTATTTGTTCTTGTATTTGTTCTTGTATTTGTTCTTGTAGTAGTCCTGGTCTTTTACCAGTTTGCCTCTACAATTAGTAGAGAAATAGCCAGGTTTGCCACATCTAAAGCAACGTCCATCATTCTGATTGATGGGTTGGGCAGCATCAGCCTTCTGTGGAACTGGAGCATTGTACTTCTGTTGTGGTTGCGGTTGTGAGCTCTGTTCTGTTGGAGCTCTGTTCTGGTGGTTCTGTTGTGGAGGTGCAACATAACCTCTTATGTCAAATGCTCTGTTGCCAAATCTCTTGTTAAATTGTTGAGTTATTAACGCAAGAGATTTAGCAAAAGCATTTATATCGTCATCCTCTGATGAGCTTTCTTCATCATCACTTTCCGCTACCAAACTTTTCTTACCCTTCTTCTCTTTCTTCTTGTCTCTGTTGGAACTTTCTCTGTTGGATTTTCCTTCAGTGGTGTTCTTTGACTCTGAAACTAAAGCAATAGGACCTGCAATGGTGGATTTGCCCTTTTGTTTGACAACATCCTTCTCTTGTGCGGCAAGAGTTCCATACATATCAGTGAGAGACCATGCATCTAGATCCTGGTTAGCTTGTAAAGACATGGACAGATTTAACCATTCATCATTCAAACTTTTCAAAAATAGAACATTGTTGTCTTCCTTCGACCTAACAACCCCACACTTTTTACATTTGTTGATTAGAACATTGAATCTGTTGTAGGTTTGTTGTAAGGTTTCCTCATGAAGTGCCTTGAAATCGTTGTATTCATTTATACATTGGGTCCTTCTGTTCTTATGGGTCTTAATTCCACCCTCAAGTTGATTTAGAAGTTGATCCCAGATTTCTTTAGCTGTAACACATGAATCTAGTTCTTGAAATATCTCGTTTGGAATGGCCATAATCAGAAGTCTAACTGCTTTAAGGTCATTTTCCATTTGAAGATTCTTGTAATACCCCGGGTAAGTTTAGGGTTAAGTTAGAATTTAAGGGTAGTTAAATTCGAGTTCCGTTAAAATCTAGTTAACTCTATAATTGATGTTTAGGGTAAGTTTGGGTTAAGTTAGGATTTAAGGGTGTTTTGGGTCATTATTGGATAGTTTAAGCTTTAATGGTAAATTAAGTCAAAATATAAATACTTAGTTAAATCAGATATTTTTACAACAACAAAATATCCAGAAAATTCAGTGTGTGTGTGTGTTTGACACCAAATGAGAAAAGAAGGGTTTGTGGCTAAAAGATTCAAACTTGGCATATTTGGAAGTGATTTCAGGTATGTTACTCTACAATTTATGTATGTAATTGCTAGTATATGGTTTCTATCGGAGTAGAATTGTTGACTTCATATCTAGGCTTGAATTCTGTCGATTTCTGGGTAAAATGGAGCAAACCGGCAGCAGTTTCCGGACACAATATGAATGTTTTCGGGTAGTTGTTTGATGGTGTCCGGTAGTTTTTCCTTGCTGGTATCCGGTAGTCGAAGTATCCGGGTAAGTTACTTCTCCTTAAGATTCCGGATAAATTAAGATACCGGGTGGTATCCGGGTTACTTTGGTTTTCGGATATCGTCCGGATTATTGATGTTGTCCGGTTAGTTATGTTATCCGGATTGTGTATGTTGTCCGGAAAGATTGTGTTGTCCGGAATATGGGTGCTATCCGGAAAGGTTGTGTTGTCCGGATACTTTAGCTGATTAGTCAAACTTTGAGAGTTTTGATGCTTTTGAGTATCCAGTAACCCGTGTCTTGTTAATTCTTGGAGGGGGAATGAATGAGGACTGAATGCATTATGGACTCGACTTAAGTTCGGGTTTGGGGGTAACATTTGAGGATTAGATTTATCTAGAGTTCTTAGCTTTAGTAAGACTTGTGTGTTCTATTTGGTAAAGGAATATATGTATTTATTTGTTTCTGGTACTGTGAATCGAAGGTGAAAGCTGAATTCCTTGTAGAAGACTGGAAAGAGTTTTGATAAGGAGACAAGTGAGTTTTTACTTAAAATGTTTTCTAACTGGAATACATATATGTGAATGAGTGTAATAATGTGCATATGATGTTTATATGAGTATTACACTGCATGGGTGCTAGTTGGTCGGGCTTAGGACCGATGTATGTTGGCTGTACAGAGGGACAGTGGTGTTGGCTGTATTCAGTACAGTGATGTAAATTAATTAATTGGCTCGCAACCAATTAATATGGCCAAGAGAGTGAGATGGAAAGATACATGATGCATGAGTCTTAGTTGGTATTCCTATGTGAATTATGTGTATGATGTTGTGCAGATGGTTTTTAACTAACAGGGATTTTCTCACTAGACCTCAAGGTCTAACCCTCATTTTGTTTTAAAAATATGTATTCCAGGTCGTGGATCGAGTAGGAGCAAATAAGAAGGTTAAACCGCGAATAGCTTTTGGGAGGACTATGTAGTTGAAGACTATGATGTGTTTAGTAGTTACAGTATGTTATTAGTAATGATGTAATGTTACTAAGTAAACGTTTGTAATGATGTATTGAATGTTTGTAAAGACTAGGGGACCATATTTGTTATATGATGTATCTATTGTTTTAACGACGTTATGCAATGTATGCTATTTGAACTATGTTTGGAAATCCGGGTCGTTACAGATGGTATCAGAGCCCTAGTTTAAGGGATTTAGGTATTAGTACCTGTACCTAGACTTAAACTGCATGTGAAGTAGGATGTCCCTATTATTGTAGAACCTTGGGATGTTAAATATAAAAAGGTAGAAGGAACATCATGTAAGGTAATTTCAGATTTACACCTGGCCAGTGTAATTGTGATCTTACAGGTACATGTTTGAACTGGAATACCTTGTTATATGGGGTATGTGCTTATGTGTATATTAACCTTGTCTGAATCAACAGAATGGCAAGTGGTACTAGACAAACGAATCGGGAAGGAGGAGAAAATCCGAATAGAACAAACCCAACAGTCGGAGGAAGGGGAAGAGGGGGAGAAAGAGGTGGAGGCAGAATAGGAGGCAGAATTGGAGGCAGAATTGGGGGTAGAACTGGGGGTGGAGCTCCGCCGCGAGGTAATGAATTTGTTACTAGGGACGATTTAACAGCCGAAATGGGAAGACTGCAGGCCAGTATACAAGCCATGTTTGATCGAACTCGTCATAATGAAGCTGATACACCAGATCCTGGTCAGGAAGACGAGATGCCTATTACACCTACAATCACACTAGTACTAAGGAAGTGTGACTATAAAATGTTCTTAAGTTGAAAACCCCCAACTTATGAAGGAGATAGAGACCCTGTGAAAGCTATGAGGTGGCTGAAGGAGATAGAAGCTATTTTCAAAACTAGTAAGTGTGCCGAAGAGGATAGAGTACTATATGGAACTGCAATGTTAAAAGCCGATGCTTTATACTGGTGGGAAGCTCATATTTCTTCGGGAGGGTCTGACATATATTCTACCTTCTCTTGGGAAGAATTCGTTATAGCTTTTAGGAAACAGTTTTGTCCTCAAGCAGCAGTAAAACAATTGGAAGGGGAGTTTATGAACTTGCAGCAGGGAAATTTGTCAGTTCGGGACTACACCGCTCGTTTTCTAGAAAAGTCTCGTTTCGCGGAATACTACGTTGCCACAGAGGCAATGAAGATTGAAAGGTTTATCTTCGGATTGAATGCATAAGTTAGAAAGTTAGTAGTTGCAAAAGGACCCGAAACCTTCTCAGCCGCAGTTGATGCCGCGGAAAATGTAGAACGGGATAATAGGAGAGATGTTAGTGATAAAAGTGCTGAGAAGAGAAAATGGGAAGGATCACAGTACGATCCAAAGAAGTCTAGATTTCAGAGATTTGATAGCCGTCCACCTTTTCGATCAGTTGAAAGACCTTGCCCAAAGTGCCATCGTTTTCATCAAGGAAGTTGTCAAGTTGATCCTAGAAATTGTTATAAGTATGGAAAGATCGGTCATATTGTTAAAGACTGTCGAGTAGTTAGATTTTGTTACTCGTGCAATTCTCTTGATCACCTTCAGTCCGATTGTCCACTGGGGAAAATACAACCAGGTACAACCAGGTGGTACGTCAGTAAGACCAACGGGTGTTAGACCGGTAGTACCAAGGCCAGAAGTACCAAGAGCAAGGGGTCGTGCCTTCCATATGACAGAGCAAGAAGCAGATGAGACTCCCGATGTGGTTACAGGTACATTCTTAATAAATTCTACACGTGCTAAAGTGTTATTTGATTCCGGTGCAAACCGATCGTTTGTGTCGCCTTCTTTTGCTGCCTATATGCATTTAAAGCCTAAAGTGTTAGATCATGCGTTAATGGTAGATACGGCTAATGATAATCAAGTACCGGTTAATGAGGTATTTGATAGTTGTGTGATAAACATAGATGGGTGTGGAGTGCCTATTCAGTTATTTCCTATAGCCTTGATCAAATTTGATGTGGTAGTGGGAATGGATTGGTTAGCCGAGAATCAGGCTAATATAGTTTGTGATAAGAAGTTGATAAATGTTGTCTTACCTGAGAAGGGACCAGTAGTGATTTATGGTGACCGTAGAAATCATCAGTCTTGCCTTATCTCTTTGTTGAAAGCTCGTAAGTGTATCAATAAAGGCTGCTCAAGTTACTTAGCTTATGTGATACATATTAATCTAGAAAAGAATAAGCTGGGATATATTCCGGTTGTTCGTGAATTTCCGGAAGTTTTTCCAGAAGATCTGACTAGCATTCCTCCCGTTAGACAAGTAGAGTTTGGTATAGATCTGATTCCTGGAGCCGCTCCTGTTGCCCGTGCACTGTATCGTCTGGCACCTCCAGAGATGAAAGAGATGATGACGCAACTGCAGGATCTTTCAGATAAAGGTTTCATCAGACCCAGTTCTTCGCCGTGGGGAGCACCGGTTCTGTTTGTGAAAAAGAAGGATGGTTCGATGAGGATGTGTATTGATTATCGGGAACTGAATAAGCGCACGATCAAGAACAAGTATCCGCTTCCTAGAATTGATGACCTCTTTGATCAACTAGTTGGAGCTTGCTATTTCTCCAAGATTGATCTGAGATCTGGTTATCATCAGCTGAAGAGCACGCCCAACATCTTAGTAATGCCTTTTGGATTGACCAACGCCCTAGATGCTTTTATGGATTTAATGAATCGAGTATGTAAGCCATATCTCGATAAATTCGTTATTGTGTTTATCGATGATATCCTTATCTACTCCCGGTCCAAAGAAGAGCACGCCCAACATCTTCGTTTAATTTTAGAATTGTTGAAGAAGGAACAGTTATACGCTAAGTTCTCTAAATGTGAATTCTGGCTATGGGAAGTTCAGTTTCTCGGACATGTAGTTTCTGAGAAAGGTATTCAAGTTGATCCAATGAAAGTAGCAGCAGTTGAAAAGTGTATAAACTTTACACGTGCTAAAGTGCTATTTGACTTCGGTGCAAACCGATCAATTGTGTTTCCATTCTTTTGTTGCTTAATTGCATTAGAAAAGAACTTGATAATGGTCCTATACTACGTCGAGTCCGACTTGCCACTTTGTTGATTTAACAAGGTTAATATACACGTAAGCACATTCCCCATATAATAAGGTATTCCAGTTCAAACATGTACTTGTAAGTTCACAATTACACTGGCAGAACCGCCGAGAACGCCAACCGAGGTAAGAAGTTTTCTGGGTTTAGCCGGCTACTATCGAAAGTTTATAAAAGACTTCTCTTGTATCACGACGCCTTTAACTAAGCTGACTCGAAAGAATCTAAAGTTTGAATGGAAAGCAGAATAGGATGAAGCATTCAGGGTATTGAAAGAGAAACTTTGCAGTGCGCCGATTTTGTCACTACCGGAAGGTTCCGAAGACTTTGTTGTTTATAGTGATGCTTCCAAACTGGGATTGGGATGTGTACTTATGCCGTGTGGAAAGGTTATTGCTTATGCTTCTCGTCAGTTAAAAGATCATGAAAGACAGTATCCTACACACGACATGGAATTGGCAGCAGTTGTATTTGCGTTGAAGATTTGGATACATTATCTTTACGGCTCTAAATGTCAAATTTATACCGATCATAAGAGTCTCCAACATCTTTTTGATCAGAAGGAATTAAATATGAGGAAAAGAAGATGGCTAGAATTGGTGAATGATTATGACTGTGAAATCCTTTATCATCCGGGAAAGGCGAACGTGGTAGCTGATGCGCTGAGTCGTCAAGAAAGAAGTGGAACAATAAAAGTTATTGCACTACGAGCTGAGCTTCTACCTAACATTCTCGACGAACTGAAGAAGTGTCAAGTAGAAGCCTATCAGGAAGAATATTTGAAATCACTACGGTTAGTGGGGTTATCAGCATTGCTAGTGAAAGATGATCGTGGGTTATTGTGTCTGGGGAACAGAATTTAGGTGCCTCGTTTGGGTGGTTTACGTGATCGGGTACTACAAGAAGCTCATCAATCTCGTTTCTCTATTCATCCAGGTACGAACAAGATGTACAAAGATCTGAAACAATTTTATTGGTGGCCGGGAATAAAAAGAAGCATTGCTCAACATGTGGAAGGTTGTACTACTTGTAAGAAGGTAAAGATTGAACATCAAAAGCCGTTTGGTCAGTTACAACGATTAGAAATACCGATGTGGAAATGGGATCAGATTACTAAAGATTTCATCACAAAGCTACCAAGGACTCCAAAGGGATTTGATTCTATTTGGGTGATAGTCGACAGGTTGACGAAGTCTGCACACTTTTTATCGATAAAGGAAACTGATTCATTGGAACGATTAGCTAAATTGTACATTAACGAAATAGTAACTCGGCATGGAGTTCCAATCTCGATCATTTCTGATCGTGATAGTCGTTTTACTACAAGATTCTGGAGAAGTTTTCAAAAGGAAATGGGGACGCAGATAAAGTTAAGCACATCATATCATCCTCAAACTGACGGTCAGAGTGAACGAACGATTCAGACATTAGAAGATATGCTCCGGGCTTGCATTGTTGACTTTGGTGGATCGTGGGATAAGCATTTACCATTGATTGAATTTGCCTACAATAACAGTTATCATTCCAGCATTCAAGCGGCACCGTTTGAAATTTTGTATGGTAGAAAATGCCGAACTCCTCTGTGTTGGAACGATGTGGGAGAGAAACAGTTAGCGGGGCCAGATATAGTTTAGTTAACCACGGATAAAATTACTCAGATTAGGGAAAGATTGAAAGTGGCTCAAGACAGACAGAAAAGCTACGCTGATCGACGCCGGGAGCCGTTAGAATTCCAAGTTAGAGATTTTGTGATGTTAAAAGTCTCGCCTTGGAAAGGAGTCATTCGATTTGGGAAACAAGGTAAACTGAGCCCGAGGTACATTGGACTGTTTGCAATCATAGAAAGGATCGGTGAAGAAGCCTACAGATTAGATCTTCCGCCAGAGTTAAGTAGAATCCATAATGCCTTTCATGTTTCAAATTTCCGGAAGTGTTTGGTTACGCCGGATCAGGCAGTTTCTCTACCCGATATACAAGTTGATGAAAAGCTGAATTATGTAGAAGAACCAGAAGCCATTGTGGACTGTAAAGTTAAGGTTTTGCGGAATAAGGAGATCAGACAAGTGAAAGTACAGTGGCGACATCATAGAGGTCAGGATGCTACTTGGGAATCAGAATCCAAAATGAGAACTAAGTACCCGTATCTTTTTGCCTAACCGAATTCCGGGACGGAATTCTTTTAAGGGGGAGATGATGTAATACCCCGGGTAAGTTCGTTAGTTAAATTCGAGTTCCGTTAAAATCTAGTTAACTCTATAATTGATGTTTAGGGTAAGTTTGGGTTAAGTTAGAATTTAAGGGTGTTTTGGGTCATTATTGGATAGTTTAAGCTTTAATGGTAAATTAAGTCAAAATATAAATACTTAGTTAAATCAGATATTTTTACAACAGCAAAATATCCAGAAAATTCAGTGTGTGTGTGTGTGTGTGTTTGAGACCAAAAGAGAAAAGAAGGGTTTGTGGCTAAAAGATTCAAACTTGGTATATTTGGAAGTGATTTCAGGTATGTTCCTCTACAATTTATGTATGTAATTGCTAGTAGATGGTTTCTATCGGAGTAGAATTGTTGACTTCATATCTAGGCTTGAATTCTGTCGATTTCTGGGTAAAATGGAGCAAACCGACAGCAGTTTCCGGACACAATATGAATGTGTCCGGGTAGTTGTTTGATGGTGTCCTGTAGTTTTTCCTTGCAGGTATCCGGTAGTCGAAGTATCCGGGTAAGTTACTTCTCCTTAAGATTCCGGATAAATTAAGATACCGGGTGGTATCCAGGTTACTTTGGTTTCCGGATATCGTCCGGATTATTGATGTTGTCCGGTTAGTTATGTTATCCGGATTATGTATGTTGTCCAGAAAGATTGTGTTGTCCGGAATATGGGTGCTATCCGGAAAGGTTGTGTTGTCCGGTTACTTTAGCTGATTAGTCAAACTTTGAGAGTTTTGATGCTTTTGAGTATCCAGTAACCTGTGTCTTGTTAATTCTTGGAGGGGGAATGAATGAGGACTGAATGCATTATGGAATCGACTTAAGTTCGGGGTTGGAGGTAACATTTGAGGATTAGAGTTATCTAGAGTTCTTAGCTTTAGTAAGACTTGTGTGTTCTATTTGGTAAAGGAATATCTATATTTATTTGTTTCAGTTACTGTGAATCAAAGGTGAAAGCTGAATTCCTTGTGGAAGACTGGAAAGAGTTTTGATAAGGAGACAAGTGAGTTTTTACTTAAAATGTTTTCTAACTGGAATACATATATGTGAATGAGTGTAATAATGTGCATATGATGTTTATATGAGTATTACACTGCATGGGTGCTAGTTGGTCGGGCGGTGTATGTTGGCTGTACAGAGGGATAGTGGTGTTGGCTGTATTCAGTACAGTGGTGTAAATTAATTAATTGGCTCACAACCAATTAATATGGCCAAGAGAGTGAGATGGAAAGATACATGATGCATGAGTCTTAGTTGGTATTCCTATGTGAATTATGTGTATGATGTTGTGCAAATGGTTTTTAACTAACGAGGATTTTCTCACTAGACCTCAAGGTCTAACCCTCATTTTGTTTTAAAAATATGTATTCCAGGTCGTGGATCGAGTAGGAGCAAATAAGAAGGTTAAACCGCGAATAGCTTTTGGGAGGACTATGTAGTTGAAGACTATGATGTGTTTAGTAGTTACAGTATGTTATTAGTAATGATGTAATGTTACTAAGTAAATGTTTGTAATGATGTATTGAATGTTTGTAAAGACTAGGGGACCATATTTGTTATATGATGTATCTATTGTTTTAACGACGTTATGCAATGTATGTTATTTGAACTATGTTTGGAAATCTGAGTCGTTACATTTCTCTTCATCAGTAAACCCGGTGGTTTTAGGTTTAAGATAAGCAGGAATCTCAGCAGTAGTTTCTGTTGCGGGTACACGTGGAACCAAAACAATAGGTTGGCAAGGTCCATTCATGACAGAACGCATTAAATCCTTGTCCATTCCATCAAGGAAGTTAACTATCCTAATCTTCCATTGAGGGTATTCATCTCTCAGAAGAGTAGGAGGCTTGGTCAGAGAACCAGCAGTATAAATGGCGTTGATGTTGTTTGCCATTTTTCAGAAAAACAGAGTAAAGCTGTTTCAAACGGTTTTGAAAGAGTATAAGTTGAAAGTAAGTGAACAGTAACCAATGGAACAGTAATGAACAGTAGAGAAGATCTTTAAACTAGACTGGAAAGCTTTAAATGATATTAAAAGAACTCTGAAAAACTTGTTTTAATCTTTAACCAGTAAAAACAGAGTATACTAGGAAGCTTTAAAACACACACACAATCAACAACAGTGAATCAACCTTGGTAGATTGGATGCGTTGATTTGAGAAAATCAAGCAAGCTCTGATACCAACTGTAGGTTCCCAGATTCACGTTGTATCACAATAATGGTAAAGAAATAGACAGCGGAAGCATATTAAATAAAGCCATTAAAGTGAGTGATTGTGTAAACGATATTGTAACAGTGATAATCAAATATAGAACAGGATAATGATAACAAGATCAAGTATGAAACGCTGCTCGTATATTGATAATAGATAACACCAAGAACAAGATCAATGGTGTATCCTGAAATCTCACAGGGAACAATATCGTACGGAGGTAGTGCTATGGAATTCTGCAGTGTGTGCTTTAACAATTGTGGAAAACTATTCTTCCAAAAGCTTTTAATTGTTGTTCCACTACCTCTCTATTTATAGCCCCGATAAAGTATAGACAGTGTACTGTCGTATCCTGGAATGACACGTGGAAAGTGTGTCTCCTTTCTTTAGGGCATACGTGGAAAGTATGGTGATAACGCCACTTTTTGGCGTTATTTTCGTCCTAAAACCAATGAGATTGGCTTGTATTTAAGCAAAGAAGCAGAATTTTACAGTTTATTTAGTGGAATGTACAGGTAATCCAAAAGACAGCGTTCATCGAGAAAAGAAGCTAAAAACAGCCTAAAACGAGTCCAAAACGAAGTCAACTGCAGCCCGAGATCCAAGCGAAGACCCGCGCCCGAACCAGGACCCGAACCGCGGACCAAACCTGACCCGGAACAGCCTCAGAAACACGCGCGGCTTTGTGCGCGGAGTACATCTACCACATTCACCACGATCACTTTTATCATGTTTTCGTTCATTGTTTCCTTTTCTTCTCCTATGTTTTTGTCCCCCAACATCATGAACTAATCTTTAGATGTTGGGGGTTGGATTGAATTAGGTTTGAACATATGAACGGATGACGAATGACTTTTATAAGTTTTTCCCATTTTAATGAATGCATGTAATTTGATTCTTAATGCTTTTGAGAGTTTAGCTAGCTTTCAATTGTTTTGTTGTTTCCAGTTGAGTTCGAGAGAATTAACTGTTAGCTAGAACTAGGAATTGCATGCCTAAGGCGAGAATTTGGTGATAGAGATATACCGAATACGCCTTAGTCCTAATGGAACCAATTAGGTTGATATCGAGAGATAAAATCTATTCGTTCAAACATGAATCTTGCGCTTAATGTGTTTTGAAATCCATAGGTTGAGATCGAAAGATAAAACTTGTCCTTTTCAAAATAAAACCCGATGTTGCTCGCAAGAGAACAACGGTGATTTTAGAGATTGGGTATTCATTAAGGGGATTAATTGGTAATTGTTTTAAGTCAGATACTCGTATGTGAAAACCTAAGGATTTCCAACCCTCAACTGTTTTCTCTATCGAATTTTTCCTTAAGTTGTCTACTGTTCCGTTTGTGATTTTCTTATTGCAATTAGTTACTTTAATACCAACCATCTCTCAATTTCGACAGTTCAGTTAATAGTGATTATAGTAATTGTGATACTTAGTTCCTAGTTCCCGTGGATTCGATACTCGTACTTCCGTACGTATTACTTGATTTCGACACCGTACACTTGCGGTTAGATATAGGGGGTGATACCCGCCCTATCATATGGACACGTGTCTGATACTTAGGATTTCTACGAGACTTAGGCTTCACAGAGGTCTTCACTTCAACAGAGTTCATAGACCATAACTCTGTTGGTCTTCGGGTATGAACAGTTCTTCTGTTGATCTTCTGCCAAAGCTCTGTTGAGCTCTGTTGGTTCCACCAGAACTCTATTGAGTTCTGTTGGTCTTTTTGTTGAGATTCTTCTAAGTCTTCTGCTCGATCTCTGTTGGTCTTCTGACTTGATAATATTTTCAATACTTTTTCATAACAGATACATGGGGCTAACAAAGATCAACCGAAACCAAGCTTGAAGATATTCTCATTGTGGAAATGAAGAATAACCTTCTCAACAAACAACAAGTCATTGTCCACCGATGGTCGTCATGCATCGGTGGACATCTTCCACCGACCTATCCCTTGGTCGGCCAAATATGAGTCCCACCGATGGAAGCTTCAAATCGGTGGGATCTCAAGTATGTTCACATATGTTCTCTCAATTGCAACAAACTCCAAGGCACTCATATCGGTGGAATACAATCGGTGGAACTATCTTGGATGACACATCAAGAAGATCATTTATTATGGGACAATATCTACTGCCAGGTAAAAGTGACTATTTGTCGTTTTATCCATTTTCAGATAAAGTCTCAATCAACATGGGTATTCTTCCTAGTACCAAGGAAAAATATGACAAGGACACATCAACTTTTTAGAAGTCAACACCTACAAGCAAATCTCCCGATGAAAAGTGTCCTAAGCATTTAATGCTTCTCACACTATAAAAGGAGGAAGAAGCTCCCATGCAAACTACGCTTTCTGAAGAATTACTCAGTGCAAGCATCCTCCATTTTCTCAAGAACATTATAGCTTTGTTCTAAGTGTTCAACTTGTTTTGTTTTCAGTATACTTTGTGAAAGATTGTTAGAATAGTTTATCTGTTCTTTTCTGCAACAGTCTTTAGTTTCTATGTGTAATTCTTGTTGAAATATTTTCAATAATAGAATTAAAATTGTGAAAATTTTGAGTGTTGTATTCAACCCCCCCTTCTACAATACTTGTTAAGCCATTTGGGACTAACAGACCCTATATCCCATTCATCATCAAGGATGTTGTTCCTGTCACTGCTACCACCCCTGCCATTCTTGTAAGGCAACTTATCAAAGAAGTTTCCCAATGGACTGAAGAAGATAAGAAGAAGGTGGCCATTGATACCAAAGCCAGATCAATCATATATATGGCTCTACCTGATGAGGTTTATCATTCTATCATGAACCTCAAAAGCTCCAAAGCCATGTGGGACACAATCTGTGTTCAATATGAAGGTACAATTGATGTACAAGAGTCCAGAAGATCTGGTAAGACAGTACGAAAGTTTTATTTGTGGTAAGAATGAAACTTTATGTGAAGTTCACCAACGTATTAATTGTTTAATCATTGATTTGAAAAATATTGTTCGTAAGACCTTCTCTAGCTCAGAGATCCTGACAAAAATTTTGGAATGTCTTCCTGAAAGTTGGGACAACTATACCATGTGTCTTAAACTTTCTAAGGATCTGAAATATATGACCTTAAGCACTCTTTTTGGCACTATGCTCAATCATGAGCAGTCGTGTCAGCTTAAGAAGAATCTTGTAAAAGATTCAAAAAGCACACCTGTTGCTTTACTCTCATCAGAGTTAATGCTAACTCAACGATCTTCTGTCACTATCACTGAGATGGAATCTAACTCTGATGATTCATCAGAAAACTGATCCTTCAGAACTTGATGAGTTTCTAGTACTCCTGACAAATTCTTTCAGGATATTCGCTAGAAAGAGTAACTTCAGAAGAAACAAACCTCTAACTATCACTGACAAGCCTAAATCCTCTCCTATTGATAAGGCTACTGCCACTTGCTATAATTGTGAAAAGAAAGGTCACTTTGCTAGTGAGTGCAGGTCAAAGAAAGTATTCAAACCTTCCTCATCATTCAAGAACTCCTCTACCTCTAAATCTAGAGATGACAAATACCTTAAACTCAACATAAAATATGAAAAGCTGAAAAGCTACAAGAGAAAAGGTAAAGGTCTAATCGTTGTAGAACACGATTGGGTTGAATCTGATGAAGAGTCAGATTCTGATGAAGAAGATGAGGCCAATCTCTGTCTTATGGCCAAAATACAAGACGTAAAGGAAGAACCAGTTGAAATTCCCTCTACTTCTACTTCTCAGGTATCAATATCTCCTTCTCCAGCTATAATTGATGCTGATAGACTTCGTGCTATCGATTTGCTGACAATTGATTTATACGATGCCCTGAATGGAAAGACCCAAGCTGAACAACAAAATCTAGATTTAACTGAACAACTAAATAAATGCCATCTAAAGATCCAAGAACTTTCTAAAATCTAAGAAAATTTGAAAGATCAGGTCTATGTGAAACAAGTAATCAGCATCGAATGCGAACAAGCTATTGCTGAATTGAAAGCTGAGAAAGCTAATGTTGAAGGATGGTGTAAATCCTCAACAAAGATCACTGAGATAATCGGTGCTCAGATTCCTGTCAATGGCAGAAGTGGTCTTGGTTATAATGCTAACTCTGAAGAACCAACCGAAAATCGTTTCATGCTTAAGTTTGGAATGTTCGTCTCCTCCATTCCAGACACCTCATCATCTTAGTGCTCTTCTTCTAATAATCCTATCCTTGAGAAAAATACTCTTTAAGCCCCAAACTTAAAGATAAAGGAAAAAATGGTTTACAAAAACCTCAGAAGGGTACTAAAGTGCCAAAGCTGAAGAAGTTTACACCTTCAGCTAATCAACCTTCTACCTCCAAAGACAAGATCCCTGAACATGTTCAGCGATCAACTCCAAGAATAAAGGTTGATGTCATAGGTAAGAAATCTAAAGAACCTAAGGTTCCTCCGATCTCTGATGCTAAAGGCATTCTTGGTACAGGCCCTACTCATTTAAAATTATTAAATGCTTATGCATATGGTCTTAAAGCTACTTTCAGCTATAGAAATGCTATCGTTGCGGACTTACTGATCATATTGCTAGTAAGTGCCCCACAACCACCAAAGCTGAGAGATCAGCTAAGGTGAAGATGAATGCCTCCAAGGCAAAGAAGGTCACCCTAGGTGAAAAATACCACTAAGGTTAGAAAATTAACCAAAGTGAAGGTTACCACTGACGGTGAATCATCAGATGCTATGAAGACTGATAATCCTTTCACTTCTTCTTCCACTGACAAATGTGGATCCATTGTAAAGTGGGTACCAATTTCAACCTAATCTTCCTTTTGTTTGCAGGTCTCGAAGGGTATCTGGTATCTTGATAGTGGATGCTCTAGACACATGACTGGAAAAAGAAACCTGCTCATTGAATACAAGGAAGAGAAAGGTCCCTCAATGACCTTTAGTGTAAATGGAAAAGGATACACCCGAGGGTTTGGTGTACTCTATAATGGTACAACCACCTTCAGAAGAGTCGCTTACGCAAAAGGACTGAAGCACAATCTTCTTAGCATCAGTCAGCAATGTGATAAAGACTACAAAGTTTGCTTTACTAAGGAAACATGCTTTGTCACTTATAAGAAAGAAAAGATTGCTCTTAGCGGTTATTGTTTGGAAAATTTTTATGTAATAAATATGGATTCAACATCCACTGAGAACATCTGCTTTCTATCCATAGCCTATTCATATGTCAATTGGCTATGGCATAAAAGGATCTCTCATCTCAACTTCAAAACGCTGAATACTCTTTCCTCTAAAGAATTGGTCACTGGATTGCCTCAGCACTCAAACGCTAAGAAATCTCTCTACTCAGCATGTGAGAAAGAAAAACAAACAAAGGCTAGTTTCAAGTTAAAACAAGTATCATAAGTGACCAATCCCCTTCAGCTCCTCCATATGGATTTATTTGGCCCTATCAACATACAATCCATCACGGGAAAGAAATACACTCTTGTCATAGTAGATGAATTATCTCGCTATACCTGGGTTATGTTTCTCCATGCAAAGAGTGACACCTCAGAAGAACTCATCTCTTTTGTTAGGAAAATGGAAGTCCTGAACAATATGACCGTTCGCTCAAAAAGAAGTGATCATGTAACTGAATTCAAAAATAGTTCCCTTAATAACGTCTTTGAGAGTAAGGGCATTTCTCACAACTTCTCAGTGGTGAGAACACCTCAGCAAAATGGAGTCGCTGAAAGAATAAACAGAACGATCATCGAAGTTGCTAGATCTATGCTCAGCGATTCTCATCTTCCAACTCAATTCTGGGCAGAAGCTGTCAACACTGCATGTTTTACTCAAAATAGGTTGATGATCGTCAAAAGATTCAACAAGACTGCTTATCAACTTTTCCATGGGAGAAAGCCATCTATCGGCTTTCTTCACATCTTTGGTTGTTAATGCTTTATTTTAAACAACAGAGATTCCTTTAGAAAGTTTCATCCCAAAGCTGACGATGGTATATTTGTAGGATACTCCTCAGTATCCAAATCCTTCAGAGTCTTCAACAAGAGAAGACAAACTGTAGAATAAACCATTCATGTCACCTTTGATGAATCTCGTTCAGCAAATTCAAGACCTACTGCTGAAAACGATGAACAAAATAAGTGGACGTTTACTCACTATGGGGAATCAGAAGCTAACTCAACCCTGACCCTTAGGTCAACAACCTAATCGCTGATGATGATCCCATCATCATTCCCAGCATGCAAACAAGTGAAACTGAATCCTCCTCATGGGTATCAGTTGTTCCATTAAACACTTTGCCTCCTTCTGAACCCTCATCCTCTAAAAATCCATCTATTTCAAATCAGCAATCGGTAAATGAAATTTCATCTGAACCTCAACAACTCTTGCCTGATATACCTGAATCTACTGCTGCCGAAGCCTCTTCTTCAGCACATCCAGAAGTTCATCATGATTCAGAGATTCATGCTCCTGCTCATTGATGGATAATCAATCACCTAATTGATCAAATTTTAGGTGATCCAAATGCAGGTGTTCAGACTCGACGAAGTTCAGGTAATATTTGTTTATTTGTTAATTTTATCTCACGGATTGAACATAAAGAAAATAGATGACGTCCTCAGAGATCCAAACTTGGTAAGTGCTATGCAAGAAGAGCTGACTGAATTTGAAAGAAACAAAGTTTGGAATCTTGTTCCCAGACCATCTGACAAAACTGTGATACGTACCAAATGGGTATATCGAAATAAGTTAGATGAATTTGGAACTGTAACCCGCAACAAAGCTAGACTAGTTGCTCTGGGACACAGACAATAGGAAGGCATAGACTATGATGAAACCTTTGCCCCAGTGGCAAGACTCGAACCAATTCGACTTTTCTTAGCCTATGCAGTTCACAAAGACTTCAAAGTTCACCAAATGGATGTTAAATCAGCATTCCTTAATGGAAAGATGAATGAAGAAGTTTATGTTGAACAACCACCAGGATTCGCTGATCCTAAGCATCCAGAGTATGTCTATAAACTGTATAAGGCCATTTATGGCTTAAAGCAAGCACCTCGTGCATGGTATGACACTTTATCCTCCTTTCTTATGACTGAAAAATTTGAATGTGGTAAAATTGATAATACTTTATTTTTCAGAAAGGTTTAAGGTCATATTATTCTTGTTCAAATATATGTCGATGATATTATATTTGATTCTACTAACCCATCTCTGTGTACTCGATTTGCTGAAAGAATGAAATCTGAATATAAGATGAGTATGATGGGTGAACTAACATACTTCATTGGTCTTCAAATCAAGCAGAGTGATAAAGGCACTTTCATCCACCAAGGTAAGTACGTTAAAGATATTGTGAAGAAATTAGATCTTACTCAAAGTTCAACTATGAAAACTCCTATGGCACCTCCACAGACACTTAACAAGGATCCCTCTGGAAAAACCTGTTAATGTCACTGCCTATAGAAGAATGATCGGCTCTATTCTATATCTTACACCGAGTCATCCTGATATCACGTATTCTACTTGTCTTTGTGCATGATATAAATCTAAACCCAAAGAATCACATCTGATCACTGTAAAGCGAATTTTGAGATATCTGAAGAGTACACCCAACCTAGGTCTTTGGTATCCCAAAGACTCAGGGTTCCATCTAACTGCCTATTCAGATAGTGATTTTGCATGTTCAAAACTGGATAGGAAAAGTACCACAGGAGGTTGTCAGCTCCTGGGTGGAAAGCTAGTGAGTTGGACAAGTAAGAAGCAAAACTCAGTGTCCACCTCTACAGCTGAAGCTGAGTATGTAGCAGCTGGTAGTTGTTGTACTAAGGTCTTATGGATGAGAAATCAGCTATTAGACTATGACCTTCAGCTATCAAAGACTCCAATGTATTGCGACACTACTAGTGCCATCGCTATAGCAAACAACCTAGTGCTACACTCAAAGAAAAAACACATCGAGATCAGAATTCATTTTATCAGAGATCATGTGATGAATGGAGACATAGATTCATTTTATTCCAACTGATTATTAGTTAGTTGGTCTATTTACCAAACCTCTTGATAAGACAAGATTCAACTTTCTCATCAGCAAGCTTGGAATGCTGAACCTTGAAGAATAACTCTTCAGTGGTTAAACATTATGTCAGCAATAAAATTCTATCTATTCCATTCATCATCTAATCCCTGAGTAAATTTCCTCTGATACTAAGGTATGTTTCTCTATCCCTGATCACTGAAGAAGTTTCTTCAGTAAGCTTTATTTCAAAAGAAAACTTGATCACTGACATTTCCTTATCAGTGATCCTTTTGAAAAAGATAAAACTTCATCACTGAGTTTTCTCATCAGTGATTATTCATAAATCAACGCAATCTTGAATCATTCAAATACATTCAGGAATGCCTTTTGAAAATGAAAAGACAGCTTTTAATTGTGACGTCATCAAACGGATAACCTTTGGCATGACTTTTGTCTAACACGTTCGTCCGTTAGAATTCTTGTCCAATTAGCTTCGTGGGACGTGTCATGTGTCATGATAAGTTTCTTTTCCCGCTCATCAACCTTTCTCTCTCCTCTCACTATATAAACAACTAATATTTATATTTTTTCCTTATACGCGCTCATAACTCTCCTAAAGCAAGAAAAGTTTCTTCTGCATATGTTACTTGGATTATTCAAATTTAAGACTTGTTCTTCACATCTTTAACCGCAAAACAGGTTCTTATCTCTTCTATAATGCATTCTGGACAATCTAAAACATGTTTTTAAATCCTAAATCTTTGTTTTAAGGATCAAAACATACGTTTCTTCAAAAGAAATCATCTTCTTCGTTATTTTTTATGTAAAACTTTCATATGTTCTTAAGTTTAAAACTTCTTTTAAACATCCTCTTTCTTCTTGTAATACGTTTTCCAGAATCCTTCCTAAAAAGGAAACTGGAAAACATTGTTTTTCACCAGTTTTAGTTCTTTTCAAAACAGGAAAATCACTGTTTCAAATTTCTTTCCCAATATGGAAACTGGTAAAACCATAAAACTCTTATTTTGGAATCCTTTCCTAACTAAGAAAGTTGTTTCTTCTTCCCTTCCATTTTTGTATTTTCTCAGAAATGGCACCCACACCTGTTACCATCATCAAATCGATGCACATGAAGGGTGAGCTCAACCAGATCACCTTTGGCTCCAACAACCACATTGCTCTTATGAAGTTCCCTAAAAAGAAACCCTTCCTGCATCTCGCTGATGCAATGAACCTTCTCCACAACTCTCCCATCTTCAAAGCCCTAACAATTGCTCCTCCAACCCACAAAAATCTTTTTGCATCAGTTCTGGTACACTGATGAGAAAACCCTCCACACCCTCAAATCTGGGAACCAGGTAACTGTGATTGCTTTCCTAAATCATCTAGGGGAGGGATTCATAACTTCTAATGGAATCCGGTCAGCCCTTGAACTACCCGTTGGACCTTTTGAACAACCACCCAACGATGACGCACTTATCAGGTTCGTAGACCTGATGAAGTACACATGGGACCCTAAGCCCCGAAACCCTGACGAGCAGAACAAGAAACTCACCAAGATTCTCAAGGCGAAAATGCCTTCAGAGATGAACGACATCTTCTCCCACATCATCTTTTGCGTGAGTGGAAAGACCGGCTCGCTGGACCAAGCCAGCAAATATCAGCTCCAAATGGGGTATGCACTGATCACCGGGCTGAAGATTGATTATGCCCGCATGATCTTCGATTACCTCATGGTGAAGGTCAAAAAGGACAAGAGGGAGAGGAAAGTCCCTTACGTCCGCTTCGTATCAGTACTACTTGCCATCTTCCTCCAAAATGATTACCCTCAAAAGGGAGATTACCAACTCCCTTAACTTGGCAGCCGCATCCTCGATTTCGAGCCTATCACCAATGAGGTACGTCTCTCTAAACTTAAACAACTTCTTCTCGCTCCTCTTTCTCTTTCGGTGGCAACATCAGCGATACAACATCCCGCTGCCACCCAAGCCACCACCACCAAATCCTCATCGAAGAGGAAACAATCAGACACCGGTTCTCAGAAAACCAAGAGGATTACTAAGAAGAAACCTTAACTCCCTCCGGTTACTGACTCGGCGATTGCTTCTTCACAAGCAACGTTTCACGCCTTTGTGGTCCACTCCGCTACATTTGCACCTGCTACAACATTCACTTCAGCGCCTTCATCCGCTGAAGCTTCTCTGGTATCTACCCCAACCTTCTCAGTGCCTCAAAGCATTGAAGAAGCATTTCTTGGCAACACCAATGTCGCCCCAGTTCACTACACAGCCTTCTTCATAATTGCTTCTACTCCTCCATTTTTTGTCATCACATCTGCACCAGCAACTACACTCGCTGATGTTCAGGAACCGCTGCTACAAAGTCTGATGCAGCAAAATGCCACAAGACCTGATGGTCTCCCCTCTCGGGACCACTCAGAGTATGCCCTCCATGTATGTATCTGACATGGAACGCGACATGGAATACTACAGTGGAATAGGGATTTTGATGCTTTCTCTCGGTCGTCAGGTATCCCAACCAACCCACTTTCTACTTCTTAACCCACTCATACTTTTGAGCTTTCCTTTTCTTAAAATGTTTCTTTTCTTACGGGTCCTAACTTGGGCATGGTCACTGCCTCTATCAAGGAAGTATTCGATCAGGTGGATTCTCTCTCGAAGGATCTCACCAACAATACCAATGCCGTGAACACTATCGGAGATTCACTGAAGGATCTCTCCACCTCTCTCAGCACCAAAGCCGATAATGCCCATCTTTCAGCGCTCACTGAGGAGGCGAAGACTCTGCAACGAGACGTGGTCCATAGTTCTTCATCTCTCCACACTCTAGACACCACGGTCTCCTCCCTCTGCACTGCCGTTGCTGATATTGGCACAAAGGTCGATGGTCTCAAGGATCAAGTGAGCAACCTTGTTTCAAAGGTTTACTCATCGAACTCCCTTATCTCCAAACTCCTTGACCGCCTGAATGCAACGGTGGCTCTCGCCCCATCCTTTATAGATGATGATAGAGCAAAGCTAGGGATGGCGGCTGATTTTATAGTACAAGCCACCGTAGCGATCCTTGGCTTTGAAGCCAGGTTGGACGTACTTGAGGCCTATGCTTCAGCGACACATGTCCTAGAAGACAGGTCCGCTGACGCTGCTGCTACTCCATCAAATCCCCCCCCCCCCAATGATGATGACAACGAGGGGGAGAAGAACACTACTGAAGACCTCCCTCACGCTGACGGAGAGGAAAATGCTGACGAAGACCCTTCTCTATCTGAGGGGGAGAAATACAAAGAACCCACTCCTCCATCTTCTCCTGTACATATTCCATCTGATGAAGAGGAAGAAGAGGAAGATGAAGAGCAAATGGAAATCCTGGACGATTAACCCACTAACCCTGATGGTGGAAGCTGAATCCTCCTCATGGGTATCAGTTGTTCCATTAAACACTTTGCCTCCTTCTGAACCCTCATCCTCTAAAAATCCATCTACTTCAAATCAGCAATCGGTAAATGAAATTTCATCTGAACCTCAACAACTCTTGCCTGATATACCTGAATCTACTGCTGCTGAAGCCTCTTCTTCAGCACCTCCAGAAGTTCATCATGATTCAGAGATTCAAGCTCCTGCTCAGAGATGGACAATCAATCACCTAATTGATCAAGTTTTAGGTGATCCAAATGCAGGTGTTCAGACTCGACGAAGTTCATGTAATATTTGTTTATTTGTTAATTTTATCTCACTGATTGAACATAAAGAAAACAGATGACAACCTCAGAGATCCAAACTAGGTAAGTGCTATGCAAGAAGAGCTGACTGAATTTGAAAGAAACAAAGTTTGGAATCTTGTTTCCAGACCATCTGACAAAACTGTGATACGTACCAAATGGGTATATCAAAATAATTTAGATGAATTTGGAACTGTAACCCGCAACAAAGCTAGACTAGTTGCTCAGGGATATAGACAAGAGGAAGGCATATACTATGATGAAACCTTTGCCCCAGTGGCAAGACTCGAAGCAATTCGACTTTTCTTAGCCTATGCAGTTCACAAAGACTTCAAAGTTCACCAAATGGATGTTAAATCAGCATTCCTTAATGGAAAGCTGAATGAAGAAGTTTATGTTGAACAACCACCAGGATTCTCTGATCCTAAGCATCCAGAGTATGTCTATAAACAGGATAAGGCCATTTATGGCTTAAAGCAGGTATGGCACTTTATCCTCCTTTCTTATCACTGAAAATTTTGAACGTGGTAAAATTGATAATACTTTATTTTTCAGAAAGGTTAAAGGTCATATTATTCTTGTTCAAATATATGTCGATGATATTATATTTGATTCTACTAACCCATCTCTGTGTACTCGATTTGCTGAAAGAATGAAATCTGAATATAAGATGAGTATGATGGGTGAACTAACATACTTCATTGGTCTTCAAATCAAGCAGGGTGATAAAGGAACTTTCATCCACCAAGGTAAGTACGTTAAAGATATGCTGAAGAAATTCGATCTTACTCAAAGTTCAGCTATGAAAACTCCTATGGCACCTCCACAGACACTTAACAAGGATCCCTCTGAAAACCTGTTAATGTCACGGCCTATAGAGGAATGATCGGCTCTCTTCTATATCTTACAGCGAGTCATCCTGATATCATGTATTCTACTTGTCTTTGTGCATGATATCAATCTAAACCCAAAGAATCACATGTGATCGCTGTAAAGCGAATTTTCAGATATCTGAAGAGTACACCCAACCTAGGTCTTTGGTATCCCAAAGACTCAGGGTTTCATCTAACTGCCTATTAAGATAGTGATTTTTCCGGTTGCAAACTGGATAGAAAAAGCACCACAGGAGGTTGTCAGCTCCTGGGTGGAAAGCTGGTGAGTTGGACATGTAAGAAGCAAAACTAAGTGTCCACCTCTACCGCTGAAGCTGAGTATGTAGCAGCTGGTAGTTGTTGTACTAAGGTCTTATGGATGAGAAATCAGCTATTAGACTATGACCTTCAACTATCAAAGATTCCAATCTATTGCGACACCACTAGTGCCATCGCTATAGCAAACAACCCAGTGCTACACTCAGAGACAAAACACATCGAGATCAGAATTCATTTTATCAGAGATCATGTGATGAATGGAGACATAGATTCATTTTATTCCATCTGATTATTAGTTAGTTTATCTATTTACCAAACCTCTTGATAAGACAACATACAACTTTCTCATCAGCAAGCTTGGAATGCTGAACCTTGAAGAATATCTATTCCATTCATCATCTAATCCCTGAGTAAATTTCTTCTGATACTAAGGTATGTTTCTCTATCCCTGATCACTGAAGAAGTTTCTTCAGTAAGCTTTATTTCAAAAGAAAACTTGATCACTGACCTTTCCTTATCAGTGATCCTTTTGAAAAAAATAAAACTTCATCACTGAGTTTTCTCATCAGTGATTATTCATAAATCAACTCAATCTTGAATCATTCAAATACATTCAGGAATGCCTTTTGAAAATGAAAAGACAATTTTTAATTGTGACGTCCTCAAACAGATAACCTTTGGCATGACTTTCGTCTGACACGTTCGTCCGTTAGAATTCTTGTCCAATTATCTTCGTGGGACGTGTCACGTGTCATGATAAGTTTCTTTTCCCGCTCATCAACCTTTCTCTCTCTTCTCACTATATAAACAACTCATGTTTATATTTTTTCCTTTTACACGCTCATAACACTCCTAAAGCAAGAAAAGTTTCTTGTGCATCTGTTACTTGAATTTATCAAATTTAAGACTTGTTCTTCACATCTTCTGTTAGCCCCAAGTATCTGTTATGTAAAAGTATTGAAAATATTATCAAGTCAGAAGAACAACAGAGATCGAGCAGAAGACTTCGAAGAATCTCAATAAGAAGACCAACATAACTCAACAGAGTTCTGGTGGAACCAACAGAGCTCAACAGAGCTTTGGCAGAAGATCAACAGAAGAACTGTTCATACCCGAAGACCAACAGAGTTCTGGTCTATGAACTCTGTTGAAGTGAAGACCTCTGTGAAGCCTAAGTCTCGTAGAAATCCTAAGTGTCAGACATGTGTCCATACTTTCCACGTATGCCATAAAGAAAGGAGACACACTTTCCACATGTCATTCCAGGGTACGACAGTACACTGTCTACACTTTATCAGGGCTATAAATAGAGAGGTAGTGGAACAACAATTGTAAGCTTTAGGAAGAATAGTTTTCCACAATTGTTAAAGCACACACTGCAGAATTCCATAGCACTACCTCCGTACGATATTGTTCCCTGTGAGATTTCAGGATACACCATTGATCTTGTTCTTGGTGTTATCTATTATCAATATACGAGCAACGTTTCATACTTGATCTTGTTATCATTATCCTGTTCTATATTTGATTATCACTGTTACAATATCGTTTACACAATCACTCACTTTAATGGCTTTATTTAATATGCTTCCGCTGTCTATTTCTTTACCATTATTGTGATACAACGTGAATCTGGGAACCTACAGTTGGTATCAGAGCTTGCTTAATTTTCTCAAATCAACGCATCCAATCTACCAAGGTTGATTCACTGTTGTTGATTGTGTGTGTGTTTCAAAGCTTCCTAGTATACTCTGTTTTTACTGGTTAAAGATTAAAACACGTTTTTCAGAGTTCTTTAATATCATTTAAAGCTTTCCAGTCTAGTTTAAAGATATTCTCTACTGTTCATTACTGTTCCATTGGTTACTGTTCACTTACTTTCAACTTATACTCTTTCAAAACCGTTTGAAACCGCTTTACTCTGTTTTTTTGAAAAATGGCAAACAACATCAACGCCATTTATACTGCTGGTTCCCTGACCAAGCCTCCAACTCTTCTGAGAGACGAATATCCTCAATGGAAGATTAGGATGGTTAACTTCCTTAATTTAATGCGTTCTGTCACGAATGGACCTTGCCAACCTATGGTTTTGGTTCCACGTGTACCCGCAACAGAAACTACTGCTGAGATTCCTACTTATCTTAAACCTAAAACCACCGGGTTTATTGATGAAGAGAAACTTCAAATGGAAAATGACCTTAAAGAAGTTAGACTTCTGATTATGGCCATTCCAAACGAGATATTTCAAGAACTAGATTCATGTGTTACAGCTAAAGAAATCTGGGATCAACTTCTAAATCAACTTGAGGGTGGAACTAAGACCCAAAAGAACAGAAAGACCCAATGTATAAATGAATACAACGATTTCAAGGCACTTCCTGAGGAAACCTTACAACAAACTTACAACAGATTCATTGTTCTAATCAACAAATGTAAAAAGTATGGGGTTGTTAGGTCGAAGGAAGACAACAATGTTCTGTTTTTGAAAAGTTTGAATGATGAATGGTTAAATCTGTCCATGTCTTTACAAGCTAACCAGGATCTAGATGCATGGTCTCTCACTGATGTGTATGGCACTCTCGCCGCACAAGAGAAGGATGTTGTCAAACAAAAGGGCAAATCCACCATTGCAGGTCCTATTGCTTTAGTTTCAGAGTCAAAGAACACCACTGAAGGAAAATCCAACAGAGAAAGTTCCAACAGAGACAAGAAGAAAGAGAAGAAGAAGGGTAAGAAAAGTTTGGTAGCGGAAAGTGATGATGAAGAAAGCTCATCAGAGGATGATGATATAAATGCTTTTGCTAAATCTCTTGCGTTAATAACTCAACAATTTAACAAGAGATTTGGCAACAGAGCATTTGACAGAAGAGGTAGATACGAGAGAGAAGGAAAAGATGACAGAAGAGGTTATGTTGCACCTCCACAACAGAACCACCAGAACAGAGCTCCAACAGAATAGAGATCACAACCGTAACCACAACAGAAGTACAATGCTCCAGTTCCACAGAAGACTGATGCTGCCCAACCCATCAATCAGAATGATGGACGTTGCTTTAGATGTGGCAAACCAGGACTACTACAAGAACAAATACAAGTACAATTACAGAGAAAGAAGCTACGTTGCTGAGATGGAGAATTGGATTTCTGATTCATCTTCTGACGATAAACCAGAGCAAGCCAATGTTGCTGTGGATGATGAAAGTTTGGGAGAAGTTGATTGGATGACCGGAGAAAGGATAGAAAGATCTGAAGAGGAAGATATAGCTCATGCAATTTCTCTAACCGTAACAGAGCCAGACAACAGAGCGCTGGAGACTACCAGACCCAGTGCCAAGGTATGTTCATCTGAATCCATGTCCGACTCTGAGTTGGAAATGCATGTGTCTTTGCTAACAGAGGAGTTTCAACTCTTAAAACAAAAAGCTTTCTAAGAGTTAAGAAAGCTAGCTCAGAAGGATCTGTCATTTTACAAGAGAGAGAAAACTCTCTTGGAATAGGAAAAAGAAGAAATATTCAAAGAGAAATATGAGCTAGAGATCTTACAACAGAAGAAGGAAAGCATTTTTTCTGAAAAGATTAAAGAGTTTGAAAATGTTTTGAAACAAAAGACTGAAGAGGTGAAAAGTTAGAAAATGAAAGACTTAACGCTGTTGCCTTAAAGGACTTTTTTCAAAAAGAAAGGGAGGTTTTACATCAATCCCTACAGAGAAAAGAAATTCAAATAAAAAAGAACCAGGATGCACAAGATGTGCACATTAAGATAAAATCACAGATGGATACGCAAGGTCTCGGTTTCTCTGACCTTGCTCCCTATAACGAAAAGAAGAAGACATCTTTGTCCTCTGCTTTTTGTGTTGGGAAAATCAAAGAGGATGTGATCTCTGGTACTGCTGCTTTCAAAAGAATCAAAACCTCAGATGTTTACAAAAGAACCAGAAGGCTAGACTTTAGGAATGTTAGCTATGACTCCTTGAATCATGAAAAGGTTATTAAACCATCTTCAAAGTTTATTCTCGATCAAGGAAGAGCTAGAATTATACTTCCTAACTCTGTTAATAGTCTGGATCCAACAGAGATTTTCAACTTCAATTCTTTCAAGGAACAGAAGTCTGTTACTTCTGTGGAAGAGTCCTCTGTTGAAAAATCACAGAGCGAGCTCAACCCTGAAGCACCAGTCTTCTCTCCCACTTCAGAAACAATTAGAACATCTTTTGAAGAAGATCCCATGAAAGTTCTTGAGGAAAATGCTGTTTCTGATGCTATGAAACCAAAGTTGAGAAAGTTTAAGTCTGTCAAAACCAATATCTCAGTGATAACCCCAGATTCTAACACCCTCAACAGAGCCACCAGAGACTTTTTAGACTCTGACAGTGACTCTGACTCTAAGGTAGATGAGCAAATTTTCTGTGCTCAAAAGAAAGTTTTGCATAAACCATAGCAGATACCCGCAGGATGTTTTGATCTAAAAAAGGATGTCGCATTCTTTAAGAAACAAGCTAGATTTATACCAATGACTGAGTTTGATAACAAAAGCTTTAGGGTTCTTGCTTCTAACACAACAGAAGTGAAGAAAAGAGAGAATGCAAGAAATGTTCCTATAAACAACAATACCTCTGTTCCCTTGGCTTTTAAGCCTGTGAAATTTACTCCAGAACAGAAGGGCAAATGGATAGTTAATGACAGACCTATTCCCAATTCTGGTGTAAATCAAAGAAGAAACTCTTTTTGGCAAAGTGAGTCTGTTCCAAAGAAAAACAACTCTTTCAAGCAAAAACAGGACAAAATGTATGGTCCTAAGGTTTTTCAGAATCAAGTACCATTCAAACAACAGTTTTTAAACAAAAACAGCAATGTACATCAGTTATCTTCATGTTCTATCAACTGTAATTGCATTCAACTGTTGTTAAAACTGCAAAATCACATGAATGGTCCCCATGGTGTTCTGAATCAGTCACCACAAAAGAAAAATCCTAAGACTATTCAGAATACATAGAGAATGACCTCTGGCACAACATCAAAGAATGTAAAGCCAGTAGGAAAGACTGTTAACACCCCAAAGCCTAACAAGAAAGGACCCATCTTGCAATGGGTACCTAAAAGAAACTAATATGTCTTGCAGAAGCCTCATGTGCAGATCTGGTACCTAGATTCCGGATGTTCCAGGCACATGACGGGCAATAAGGAGCTGCTGACTTCATTTAAGAACAAGAAGGGAAGTGCAGTAACCTTTGGAGGAGACAATGGTGGACATATTAGAGGATACGGTACTTTAGTTAATGGTGGTGTTTCAGTTTCTGAGGTTGCTTATGTTGAAGGATTAAATCATAATCTTCTCAGTATAAGTCAACTCTGTGATCATTGATTCGATGTCAATTTTAGGAAGAAGTACTATTCCTTGTTGCTTTCCGAGTCTGGTCAAGAACCTTTAAGAGTCGACAGAAAAGGCAATCTCTACAAAATGAACTTTAATCCAAATCAAAACTCTACAACAGAGAAACTCTGTTTAGTGTCTTTGAAAACTGAAGATGTCTGGCTCTGGCATAAAAGATTTGCCCATGTAAAATTTTCAAATCTTGGCAAGCTCGTGAAATTGCACTTAGTGAAAGGACTGCCTTCGCTAAAACTTGACAAAGACCATCTCTGTTCTGCCTGTGAATTGGGTAAGATGAAAAGATCTTCACACAGAACTAAGAGCGATCACAATTGTCCCAGACCTATGCATATGCTTCATATGGATCTTTGTGGTCCAATCTCTATGCAAAGTCTGTCGGGAAAAAGTATATACTTGTGCTTATTGATGAATATTCTAGATATACTTGGATTGAGTTCATCAGAGTAAAATCTGATGTCCCAGAAATTCTGATAAGTTTGTTGAGAAGGATACAGGTTCTGTTAGGACTAAAAGTTCAAAAGTTGAGAAGTGATAATGGGACAGAGTTTAAGAACGCAAGAATAGATGCTTATCTTTCAGAAGAAGGAATATCCCTAAACTTCTCAGCTGCCAGAACTCCACAACAGAATGGTGTGGTGGAGAGAAAGAACAGAACTCTGGTAGAAGCCGCCAGAACCATGTTGGCCGGTTCTGTACTTCCTATCAACTTCTAGGCAGAGGCAGTCTCAACAGCCTGTTTTACCCAAAACAGAGCTGTAATAGTGAAGAGATTTAAGAAGACTCCCTATGAACTCATCAAAAACAGAAGGCTAAACGTGAAATATTTTCACATTTTTGGTTGCAAATGCTACGTCTTGAATGACAGAGAACAGCTGAGTAAATTCGATAAGAAGGCAGACGAATGAATCTTTATTGGTTATTCCTTAACCTCTAAAGCCTACAGAGTCTACAACACCAGAACCCGTGTCATTCAAGAAAGTGTAAACGTGTCCTTTGATGAAAGTACATCAAGTGCCTCTGATGGCAAATCAACAGAGGGGACACAAACAGAGCAGAAGAAGCCAAGTTCTTCAAAAACAAGGGAAAAAGATATCAATCTCATGTTCGATGATTTCTTCGATGATGATGATTCCTCTGTCAACATCAACAGACACGATCAAGCTCAGAATTCAACAGAACAGAATCTGACAGGTACAACTCTTACTGGTCCCTCCAATACTTCACCATCTACTTCTCTGTCTACAGGTGTCATTCAGAGAAATGAGGAACCACAAAGAGAACCTGAGCAAGAACCATCATCACCCTTGTTAACTAATATTGGGAGAGATTCCCTATTTGAAAGCTCACCTTCACAGAGCCCTGTTGGCAACTCACAGAGCAATGAGGCCACTCTCCAGAGTTGTGTGCCACAGAGCCCTGGTGCCAATCCACAGAGCTCTGATGCTGAAGATCGTCTTTTCCCATCAGAAGTACAAACCCCACCTGTTGTCCATGCTCCCATGACAAGATGGACAAAGGATCACCCTCATCATCTTATAATTGGTGTTTTTGAAGATGGTGTAAAGACAAGATCGGCCACAATCAATGAAGCCTTCTTTGTAAATTTTCTAAGCATGATTAAGTCGAAGAAGATCACTGAAGCCCTTGAAGACCCAAACTGGATCGAAGCTATGCAAGAGGAGCTTCTGGAGTTTGAACGAAACAAAGTTTGGTCTTTGGTTCCACTTCCAAAAGGCAAAGCTGCCATCGAAACCAAGTGGGTGTTTAGAAACAAAAAGGATGAAGATGGGATTATCATCAGAAACAAAGCCCGATTGGTTGCTAAGGGATACAGCCAAGAAGAAGGCATTGACTATGACGAGACCTTTGCACCTGTGGCTAGGCTAGAAGCCATCAGAATCTTCCTAGCCTATGATGCTCACAAGGGTTTCAAGGTCTACCAGATGGACGTCAAATCTGCTTTTCTGAATGGCAGATTACAAGAAGAAGTATATGTTCAGCAACCACCAGGGTTTGAATGTTCAGAGTTTCCAGACCATGTTTACAAGCTACACAAAGCTCTGTACGGCCTTAAGCAAGCTCCTAGAGCCTGGTATGAAACTCTGTCAAACTTTCTGTTGACTAATCACTTCGAGAAAGGTACTGTCGATAAAACTCTATTCTTTAGGAGGTATAAGAATGATATACTTCTGGTACAAATATATGTTGATGACATTATTTTTAGGTCTACACGGCAAGAGTACTGTGATAAGTTTGAGGAATTGATGAAAAGTGAATTCAAAATGAGCATGATGGGAGAACTTTCTTTCTTCCTTGGTTTACAAGTAAAACAATCCATCAGAGGGACTTTCATAAGTCAGTCCAAATACATCTCTGATATTTTGAAAAAATACAAGTTCAATAATTCAAAACCAATGAAAACTCCTTTTGCCAGTGGAGTCAAACTTGACTCTGACCTTAATGGTGAACCTGTAGATGTCAAGAACTACAGAGGCATGATAGGGTCACTTATGTACTTAACTGCTAGCAGACCTGATATAATGTTTGCAACGTGTCTATGTGCCAGATTTCAAGCAAATCCTAAAGTATCACACTTTTCTGCTGTCAAGCGTATATTTAAATATCTGAAAGGGACTCAATTCTTGGGTCTCTGGTATCCTCTTAATTCTGGTTTCGAGCTTGTAGCATATACAGATTCAGATTATGGAGGATGCAAGAATGACAGAAAAAGTACTTTTGGTAGCTGCCAATTACTTGGTGAAAAATTGGTGAGTTGGACTTCCAAGAAACAGAAATGCGTTTCAACCTCTACAGCAGAAGCAGAGTATGTTGTTGCTGCTAGTTGTTGCTCTCAAGTGCTCTGGATGAAAACTCAACTCAAAGATTATGGCATGGAGTACAATAAAATTCCAATTCTGTGTGACTCCAAGAGTGCCATAGCAATCACAGCTAACCCAGTTCAGCATTCCAAAACCAAGCATATCGACATAAGGTATCACTTCATAAAAGACCATGCTGAAAAAGGGACGATTGAAATGTACTTCGTTTCAACCGACTTCCAATTAGCTGATCTTTTTACAAAAGCCCTTGATGAAAGGAGATTTAACTTCTTAATCAGCAAATTGGGTATGCTGAACATGTCCTCCTAACTCTGTTTATAACTCAACAGAGCCTCTGACGATCCTACCAGAGCTCTGTCAAATAGTTGGGTAGGATAGTTCAACAGAGTCTCTGATGTTCACCAGAACTCTGTCAGGCATATTTTTTCAACAAGCTCAGTGAATCTGTTTGTACAGTTTTTTTTCGGGGTTGAATAGACAAATCTTTCATATAAGCTCATCTTTCAAGGGGGGGCTTATAAAGGAAAACGTGCATGATTTTAGGGGGAACAAGTCAAAATCTGTTTTTCAAATCTAAAATGACTTTGCTCCTTGAACCTAAAAGAAAAATCTTTTTGAAGGGAAAACCTGTTCTGATGAAAACTTTTTGATAATGTCAAGAACTTACCAGAACTCTGATATTTCACCAGAGCTCTGTTGATTTTCACCAGAACTCTGTGAACGTCTGAGATAGTTCTGTTGACGTTCTTTGACCACTTTCACATCAGATACAGAACTCTAAATGATTTTTGGGTAAAGGTGAAACATCTTGGGATACTTGGAAAGGAATGAATAAGTCATTTCAACAGAGGCAAAACTGTGCTGAGCTCCACCAGAGCTCTGTCGGTTTTCTGCCACGTCATCAGAAGCACGTCATCAGAGATGCGGGTCATTCTTTAAGCGTCAACTACTTGTCACCCGCACATCTCTAACCGTGACGGTTTGCTTGCCCAAAAGCGGTCAGAACCAAATCTTATTTGGCATTCTCTGATTGAAAGACAGACCACTAGCTGTTTCCACGTTCTACTATAGAGGTCGTTCCACTATCTGAAACTCGAGTGCCTACAGTACCTACGATGATTACCCAGCCACATGTTTAGCGAATAAATATCCATTACCCTGACCCATTTCTTTTCTTACGCTTTCTGATCATTCAAAAACCCTTCATCTTTCCCTCTCAAAAGTTCAAAGCCCTCAAGTTCTTCAAGAAAAAAACCCTAATCTGCAACAATGGCAGAACCTCAAAACTCTGCTGATTCAAGCCGAATAGGACCCATCGATGAAATCATTATCCTCCCATACGAGTTAGCTGACAACAACTATCGATTCTACCCAAACCCAGGACTCTATTTACCCCTATATCACATCTTCATAGAGTTTTTTAGAAACTCCGAAATCTTTAGAGCCCTAACAGCGTTTGATGATCATCTTCCTGCAATCTACGTCCAACAATGGTGGACCACCTGCCAGTACATAGAAGAACAAGATGGGATTGTTGGGAATGTCAACTCGAGAAATAGAGGAGCATGAACAATCAGAATCCGTGCAAGCACTTTCAGAAGAATCTTCAGGATGAAGACCAAAAGACAACTTGGAATAGAAGCCTATGAAAAACCCCCAATGTTGTTGTTCTTCTTGAATTCATGAAGTTCTTGGGATACAACAAAGAACTGAACAGAATAGGTGAGTTCAGAAGACAGAATCTACCAACAATGTGGAACTTCATGTTCTCCACCTTGAACAGAACCCTCACTAGCAAATCTGGGAGTCAAGACCAAGCCAGCACAGAAATCCTACAAATCATGTATGGATTGTTCTTTAACAGAAATTTTGACTACGCCAGCATTCTTTACAACGACCTTCTTAACGCTGTCAACACAAAGACCTCATCCATAGCAAGAGGAGGAGTCGTTGGAACCCACAAATTCCTGAAATTCATCAAGTTTCCTCGATTCATCAGTCTGGTAATTAGAAGAGCATTCGACAGACTGGAATTGACTCATCAGGGAAAATCTACACCTGTTTGGGTTATGTCCAAGTCCCAACCCACGACTTCAGGTGAATACCCGTTTATCCGAAGAATTCCAGGTACAATGCTTGCCCTAATCGATCCTCAACACATCTCTGTCCAAAACTATGAGAGTGCTGCTCAACCTCAAGAACCTGAGGTGAGAACCCCAGCATACTTAGGATCTGAGCCTTCATTTGAGTTTAAGTGAGGAAATAGCAGAGGAAGTTAACAGACCAGAGAGAAGAGTACCCGAAGTGGGGTCTTCCTCTAGAGTGATGGAGGAGGAAGTAGAGAACAGAGCATCCAATATGGAGACTGTTCATGAGGGAGTAAAAGAAACATCAGAGGTGGAAGTTATTTCCTCTGGTAGTGGTGAGAAAGAGGATGACAAAGAGAATCCCGAGAGTTCTATACCCCTAACAACCGAGGGAGATGAGAGCTTAGAAAAAGATGTTTAAGAGAACACAGATGAGCGTATCCATAACCAACATCCCCGTGCTTCCACACAATCTAATCCTGGTGATGAAGACCAAAGGATTATTGAAACATAGGTGCACACCTCGAACCCTAACCTGCAAGAACCGACAGAGGCGACTCTTCATGCCTCTGGTACGCACATACCCGGGGAAGCTATCTTTGGTAGTGATGTTCATTCACCCCAGAACATCAATAGGTCACCTCCACACAATGATGCCTCTGTGGCTCATATAGAAATGACACAAAATAGACCAGAGATCTTTGTAATCTCACGTAGCATCTGTCCGACTCAGGGACAATGGGAGACCATAGTAGAACAAGGGAAGACTTTGCTTGATCCAAACTCTTCTCATCACATCAGATTTCCTTCCTCAGAACCTGAGCTGGAGGAGGAACCTCCTATCAGAACACCTGTAGATGTATCCCCTCAAAAGGATCATCAAGGATCGGGTGGAAGTCCTCCAAGAGCCAACATCAATACAACTCTTGAAGGAGGCACCTCTGAACTCGAGGTTCAATTGGATCCATGTGTTGGAACCAAGGTTACCCCCGTTGACACTGTCACAAGAGCAGAGTTCGAAAGCTTCTGTGATAGTATCAACAACTCCTTGAATGAGTATAAACTTATCAATGAACAGAAGGAGGAGCTGATCCGCAAGGAGAATGCTCTTCTTAAAGAGGAATTGCAACAGATCTCTAATAAACATGCAGAGGTAACTCTGAAATATGCCGAGGCTGAAAACCTCAGAGCAGAGGCTGAACGCGCCAGATCAGAAGCATTTACTAAACTGACAACAGAGATAGCAGATCTGAAAAGAGACAGAACAGAGGAAATGACAAAGACTTCGACAAAACTTGCTGATCTGAAGAAAATACTGGCAGAGAATCACAAGTAATCCATGAACAGAACCCTGCCGATACCTTCTGTCCTCTTATCAGAATCGAACGTCAGAACCTTGACAGAGTTAATTGACAACTCTGTTAAGAAAGCCATCAAAGACGCAACAAAATCATCTGCTACTCCACTCAACATCTCAAGCCCCAACCCAAACGACTTACCCATGACAGTTGGCCAGATGGGTGACTTCCGTAGATCTGTTCTCAGCCGGATGATGAAAATTTCATCCAAGTTTGTGATGAAGGCATAGGCGACAGAGAAACACGTACAGACATCTCTTGACATTCACAAAGTCAACTTTGAGAGTCAAGTAGATGAGATCAGAACTGCCGCAACAGAAGTTGAAGACGCAATTAAAAAGGCAGTCACAAACTTCACAGATGCCATCTTACAGACTGCCACACTCAAACGACCTGCAGAAGGAGCACCAGAAGGAGAACCCTTGAGCAAAAGAGCCAAATCTACTCCAAAGATTGTTGCTCCGTCCTCACCCGCTTCTGGAATTGCACTATCTGATGATGATGATGATTTTGAAGATGCTAAAGAAGCTCATTTAGATAGCCAAATGGGTGAGTCCGCAGATCAACAAAAGGAGGAGAGGGAAAAAGAGAAGGAAAAAAAGAAAGAAAAGGAGAAAGAGGTTGAAAAGGGAAAAGGGAAAGGCAAAGCGACAGAGACGACAGAGGCAGAGGCAGAAAGAGGAGATAAAGGGATAACAGAAGAAAACATGCCAGAAATGACTATGGTGGAATTCGACTACATGTTCAAAGACAGAGTCATCAAACCAACAGAAGAGTCAACGCAAGAACCACCAGAAATCATCTGTCTTGATACCCCTCCTACATCTCCATGAACTGAACCAGGGAGATCAATCCCAATCTCTGCTGAAGAACAAACAAGCCAAGCCCAACCTCAAGTCAAACCCCAAGTTCTACAAGAGCCCGGACGACATGTTGATATCCTCATGATAGAAACCCATAAAGATCAGAACCCAATGGTACCAGAACAGAACCCTGAACCATCAAACCAACATACCGAGAAACCATCCTTAGAAGAATTCTTTGGTTACCTCTATGCTGACAGAGACATCATCCCAGTCAATGCCAAACCCATCAACCCGTACCTCAATCCAATCAGAATAAACACCATTTCTGAATCAAGGCAAAAGTTCATCCAAACCAAATCAAATCTGAACAGAGCCATTGACATAAACTTCGGTATCCGCAGAATCTTGGACATCAAGCATGAGAAGTTCCAACATGACAGAGTCGTATACCATGAGTACACTGCTGAATCAAGAGAAGGCATAAATGAATTCTTCAATGACAATGATCTTGTCCTTCTGAATCCATACGATCTGATCATGCTTCACGCCTATAGCTTGAACTTCTCCGAAAGATATAAACCAGCAAGAACTGCGCTACCAGAGGTTCGATTCGCTATGCAAGAGCACGTTAATCTCAGAACTCAGATTGATTTTCAGCTAGGCATAGAGTTCGAAGTTGAGAGACTAGCGATTGCACCACCAAACAAAAACCTTGAAGGTTATGGCCACTACCGAACTGGAACCGTAGTTGAAAATCCTCCAGTCTTCATCTGTCGACAGAAGAAGATCAAGAAGGCCATCAGAATAACTGAAGCCCACAAGTATTCGAGTGAATCGCTGGTGTATCTCAAGAACATAATTCAGAATCTCCCAAGAGAAAAGTGTCCAGAAGAGCAACTGAAGCTCTGCATCGAACAGATAGATCTTATGTTGGACTTCCGTGAGCTGATCAGAAGATTCGACAGAATCCTAAGGGGAGATAATTATGCCTAAACGTACTTATTCTTTTACTCTGTATTGTAATATCTTAAAAGAATAGTGCAAGGTTTCAACAGAGGGAAATGTTCTCTGTTTTTTTTGTTTTACATCTCTGTATTTCCAAATTTTTATTTTCAATACTTAGGGGGAGATTGTTAGCCCCAAGTATCTGTTATGTAAAAGTATTGAAAGTATTATCAAGTCAGAAGACCAACAGAGATCGAGCAGAAGACTTAGAAGAATCTCAACAAGAAGACCAACAGAACTCAACAGAGTTCTGGTGGACCAACAGAGCTCAATAGAGCTTTGGCAGAAGATCAACAGAAGAACTGTTCATACCCGAAGACCAACAGAGTTCTGGTCTATGAACTCTGTTGAAGTGAAGACCTCTGTGAAGCCTAAGTCTCGTAGAAATCCTAAGTGTCAGACACGTGTCCATACTTTCCACGTATGCCCTAAAGAAAGGAGACACATTTTCCACGTGTCATTCCAGGGTACGATAGTACACTGTCTACACTTTATCAGGGCTATAAATAGAGAGGTAGTGGAACAACAATTGTAAGCTTTAGGAACAATAGTTTTCAACAATTATTAAAGCACACACTGCAGAATTCCATAGCACTACCTCCGTACGATATTGTTCCCTGTGAGATTTCAGGATACACAATTGATCTTGTTCTTGGTGTTATCTATTATCAATATACGATCAGCGTTTCATACTTGATCTTGTTATCATTATCATGTTCTATATTTGATTATCACTGTTACAATATCGTTTACACAATCACTCACTTTAATGGCTTTATTTAATATGCTTCCGCTGTCTATTTCTTTACCATTATTGTGATACAACGTGAATCTGGGAACCTACAATCTTCGACTTCACCGAACATTTGTTATCTTGTACAAGTTTTAAGGATTCTAAATCCTAAATCTTTGTTTTAAGGATCAAAACATACGTTTCTTCAAAAGAAATCATCTTCTTCATGATTTTTTATGTAAAACTTTCAAAAGTTCTTAAGTTTAAAACTTCTTTTAAACTTACACTTTCTTCTTGTAATACGTTTTCCAGAATGCTTCCTAAAAAGGAAACTGGAAAACATTGTTTTTCACCAGTTGTAGTTCTTTTCAAAACAGGAAAATCACGGTTTCAAATTTCTTTCCCAATATGGAAACTGGTAAAACCATAATACTCTTATTTTGGAATCCTTTCCTAACTAAGAAAGTTGTGTCTTCTTCCCTTCCATTTTTGTATTTTCTCATAAATGGCAACTACACTTGTTACCATCATCAAATCGAAGCCATTAAAGGGTGAGCTCAACCAGATCACCTTTGGCTCCAACCACCACATTGCTCTTATGAAGTTCCCTAAAAAGAAACCCTGCCTGCATCTCGCTAATGCAATGAACCTTCTCCATAACTCTCCCATCTTCAAAGCCCTAACAATTGCTCCTCCAGCCCACAAAAATCTTTTTGCATCAGTTCTGGTACACTCCTGAGAAAACCCTCCACACCCTCAAATCTGGGAACCAGGTAACTGTGATTGCTTTCCTAAACCATCTAGGGGAGGGATTCATAACTTCTAATGGAATCCGATCAGCCCTTGAACTACCCGCTGGACCTTTTGAACAACCACCCAGCGATGACGCACTTATCAGGTTCCTAGACCTGATGAAGTACACATGGGACCCTAAGCCCCGAAACCCTGACGAACAGAACAAGAAGCTCACCAAGATTCTCAAGGCGAAAATGCCTTCAGAGATGAACGACATCTTCTCCCACATCATCTTTTGCATGAGTGGAAAGACCGGCTCGTTGGACCAAGCAAGCAAATATCAGCTCCAAATGGGGTATGCGCTGATCACCAGGCGGAAGATTGATTATGCCCGCATGATCTTCGATGACCTCATGGTGAAGGTCGAAAAGGACAAGAGGGAGATGAAAGTCCCTTACGTCCGCTTCGTATCAACACTACTTGCCATCTTCCTCCAAAAAGATTACCCTCAAAAGGGAGATTACCAACTCCCTCAACTTGGCAGCCGCATCCTCGATTTCGAGCCTATCACCAATGAGGTACATCTCTCTAAACATAAACAACTTCTTCTCACTCCTCCTTCTCTTTCGGTGGCAACATCAGCGGTACAACCTCCCGCTACTACCCAAGCCACCACCACCAAATCCTCATCGAAGAGGAAACAATCAGACACCGGTTCTCACAAAACTAAGAGGATTACTAATAAGAAACCTCAACCCCCTCCGATTACTGACTCAGCGATTGCTTCTTCACAAGCAACGTTTCACGCCTTTGTGGTCCACTCCGCCACATCTGCACCTGCTACAATGTTCACTTCAGCGCCTTCATCCGCTGAAGCTTCTCTGATATCTACCCCAACCTTCTCAGTGCCTCAAAGCACTGAAGATGCATTTCTTGGCAACACCAATGTCGCCCCAGTTCACTGCACAACGTTCTTCATAATTGCTTCTACTCCTCCATTTTTCGTCATCACATCTGCACTCGCTGATGTTCAGGAACCGCTGCTACAAAGTCTGATGCAGCAAAATGCCACAGGACCTGATGGTCTCCCTCTCGGGACCACTTAGAGTATGCCCTCCACGTATGTATCTGACATGGAACGCGACATGGAATACTACAGTGGAATAGGGATTTTGATGCTTTCTCCCGGTCGTCAGGTATCCCAACCAACCCACTTTCTTCTTCTCAACCCACTCCTACTTTTGAGCTTTCCTTTTATCAAAGTGTTTCTTTTCTTACGGGTCCTAACTTGGGCACGGTCACTGCCTCTATCAAGGAAGTATTCGATCAGGTGGATTCTCTCTCGAAGGATCTCACCAACAATACCAACGCCGTGAACACTATCGGCGATTCACTGAAGGATCTCTCCACCTCTCTCAACGCCAAAGCCAATAATGCCCATCTTTCAGCGCTCACTGATGAGGCAGAGACTCTGCAGCAAGACGTGGTCCACAGCTCCTCATCTCTCCACACTCTAGACACCACGGTCTCCTCCATCTGCACTGCCGTTGCTGATATCGGCACAAAGGTCGATGGTCTCAAGGATCAAGTGAGTAACCTTGTTTCAAAGGTCGACTCATCGAACTCCCTTATCTCCAAACTCCTTGACCGCCTGAATGCACTGGTGGCTCTCGCCCCATCCTTTATAGCTGATGATAGAGCAAACTTGGGGATGGCGGCTAATTTTATATAGCAAGCCACCGTAGCGATCCTTGGCCTTGAAGCCAGGGTGGACGTACTTGAGGCCTCTGCTTCAGCGACACATGGCCTAGAAGACAGGTCCGCTGACGCTGCTGCTCCATCAAATCCTCCCCTCAATGATGATGACAAAGAGGGGGAGAAGAACACTACTGAAGGCCTCCCTCACGTTGAGGGGGAGGAAAATGCTGACGAAGACCCTTCTCTATCAGAGGGGGAAAAAAGACAAAGAACCCACTCCTCCATCTTCTCCTGTACATATTCCATCCGATGAAGAGGAAGGAGAAAGGGAAAGATAAGGAGCAGATGAAAATCCTGGACGATTAACCCACTAACCCTGATGGTGGAAGCTGAATCCTCCTCATGGGTATCATTTGTTCCATTAAACACTTTGCCTCCTTCTGAACCCTCATCCTCTAAAAATCCATCTACTTCAAATCAGCAATCGGTAAATGAAATTTCATCTGAACCTCAACAACTCTTGCCTGGTATACCAGAATCAACTGCTGCTGAAGCCTCTTCTTCAGCACCTCCAGAAGTTCATCATGATTCAGAGATTCAAGCTCCTGCACAGAGATGGACAGTCAATCACCCAATTGATCAAATTTTAGGTGATCCAAATGCAGGTGTTCAGACTCGATGAAGCTCAGGTAATATGTGTTTATTTGTTAATTTTATCTCACTGATTGAACAAAAAGAAAACAGATGACGGCCTCAGAGATCCAAACTGGGTAAGTGCTATGCAAGAAGAGCTGACTGAATTTGAAAGAAACAAAGTTTGGAATCTTGTTCCCATACCATCTGACAAAACTGTGATACGTACCAAATGGGTATATCGAAATAAGTTAGATGAATTTGGAACTGTAACCCGCAACAAAACAAGCCTAGTTGATCAGTGATACAGACAAGAGTAAGGCATAAACTATGATGAAACCTTTGCCCCAGTGGCAAGACTCAAAGCAATTCGACGTTTCTTAGCCTACGCAGTTCACAAAGACTTCAAAGTTCACCAAATAGATGTTAAATCAACATTCCTTAATGGAAAGCTGAATGGCGAAGTTTATGTTGAACAACCACCAGGGTTCGCTGATCCTAAGCATCTAGAGTATGTCTATAAACTGGATAAGGCCATTTATGTCTTAAAGCAAGCACCTCGTGCATGGTATGACACTTTATCCTCCTTTCTTATCACTGAAAAATTTGAACGTGGTAAAATTGATAATACTTTATTTTTCAGAAAGGTTAAAGGTCATATTATTCTTGTTCAAATATATGTCGATGATATTATATTTGATTCTACTAACCCATGTCTGTGTACTCGATTTACTGAAAGAATGAAATCAGAATATAAGATGAGTATGATGGGTGAACTAACATACTTCATTGGTCTTCAAATCAAGCAGAGTGATAAAGGCACTTTCATCCACCAAGGTAAGTACGTTAAAGATATGGTGAAGAAATTCGATCTTACTTAAAGTTCAGCTATGAAAACTCCTATGGCACCTCCACAGACACTTAACAAGGATCCCTCTGGAAAACCTGTTAATGTCACTGCGTATAGAGGAATGACCGACTCTCTTCTATATCTTACAGCGAGTCATCCTGATATCACGTATTCTACTTGTCTTTGTGCATGAAATCAATCTAAACCCAAATAATCACATCTGATCGCTGTAAAGCAAATTTTTAGATATCTGAAGAGTACACCCAACCTAGGTCTTTAGTATCCCAAAGACTCAGGGTTCCATCTAACTGCCTATTCAGATAGTGATTTTGAAGGTTGCAAACTGGATAGAAAAAGCACCACAGGAGGTTGTCAGCTCCTGGGTGGAAAGCTGGTGAGTTGGACAAGTAAGAAGCAAAACTTAGTGTCCACCTCTACCGCTGAAGCTGAGTATGTATCAGCTGGTAGTTGTTGTACTAAGGTCTTATGGATGAGAAATCAGCTATTAGACTATGACCTTCAGCTATCAAAGATTCCAATCTATTGCGACACCACTAGTGCCATCGCTATAGCAAACAACCCAGTGCTACACTCAAAGACAAAACACATCGAGATCAGAATTCATTTTATTAGAGATCATGTGATGAATGGAGACATAGATTAATTTTATTCCAACTGATTATTAGTTAGTTGATCTATTTACCAAACCTCTTGATAAGACAACATACAACTTTCTCATCAGCAAGCTTGGAATGCTGAACCTTGAAGAATAACTCTTCAGTGGTTAAACATTATGTCAGCAATAAAATTCTATATATTCCATTCATCATCTAATCCCTGAGTAAATTTCCTCTGATAATAAGGTATGTTTCTCTATCCCTGATCACTGAAGAAGTTTCTTCAGTAAGCTTTATTTCAAAAGAAAACTTGATCACTGACATTTCCTTATCAGTGATCCTTTTGAAAAAAATAAAACTTCATCACTGAGTTTTCTCATCAGTGATTATTCATAAATCAACGCAATCTTGAATCATTCAAATACATTCAGGAATGCCTTTTGAAAATGAAAAGACAGTTTTTAATTGTGATGTCATCAAACGGATAACCTTTGGCATGACTTTCGTCTGACACGTTCGTCGGTTAGAATTCTTGTCCAATTAGCTTCGTGGGACGTGTCACGTGTCATGATAAGTTTCTTTTCCCGCTCATCAACCTTTCTCTCTCCTCTCACTATATAAACAACTCATGTTTACATTTTTTCCTTTTACGCGCTCATAACTCTCCTAAAGCAAGAAACGTTTCTTGTGCATTTATTACTTGGATTATTCAAATTTAAGACTTGTTCTTCACATCTTCAACCGCAAAACAGGTTATTATCTCTTCTATAATGCATTCTGGACAATCTAAAACATGTTTTTAAATCCTAAATCTTTGTTTTAAGGATCAAAACATACGTTTCTTCAAAAGAAATCATCTTCTTCGTGATTTTTATGTAAAACTTTCAAAAGTTCTTAAGTTTAAAACTTCTTTTAAACTTACTCTTTCTTCTTGTAATACGTTTTCCAGAATCCTTCCTAAAAAGGAAACTGGAAAACATTGTTTTTCACCAGTTTTAGTTCTTTTCAAAACAGGAAAATCACTGTTTCAAATTTCATTCCCAATATGGAAACTGGTAAAACCATAATACTCTTATTTTGGAATCCTTTCCTAACTAAGAAAGTCGTTTCTTCTTCCCTTCCATTTTTGTATTTTCTCAGAAATGGCACCCACACCTGTTACCATCATCAAATCGAAGCACATGAAGGGTGAGCTCAACCAGATCACCTTTGGATCCAACAACCACATTGCTCTTATAAAGTTCCCTAAAAAGAAACCCTGCCTGAATCTCGCTGATGCAATGAACCTTCTCCACAACTCTCCCATCTTCAAAGCCCTAACAATTGCTCCTCCAGCCTACAAAAATCTTTTTGCATCAGTTATGGTACACTGCTGAGAAAACCCTCCACATCCTCCAATCTGGGAACCAGGTAACTGTGATTGCTTTCCTAAATCATCTAGGGGAGGGATTCATAACTTCTAAAGGAATCCGGTCAGCCCTTGAACTACACGCTGGACCTTTTGAACAACCACCCAGCGATGACGCACTTATCAGGTCCCTAGATCTGATGAAGTACACATGGGACCCTAAGCCCCGAAACCCTGACGAACAGAACAAGAACCTCACCAAGATTCTCAAGGAGAAAATGCCTTCAGATATGAACGACATCTTCTCCCACATCATCTTCTGCATGAGTGGAAAGACCGGCTCGCTGGACCAAGCCAGCAAACATCAGCTCCAAATGGGGTATGCGCTGATCACCGGGCTGAAGATTGATTATGCCCGCATGATCTTCGATGACCTCATGGTGAATGTCGAAAAGGATAAGAGGGAGATGAAAGTTCCTTATGTCCGCTTCGTATCAGCACTACTTGCCATCTTCCTCCAAAAAGATTGCCCTCAAAAGGGAGATTACCAACTCCCTTAACTTGGCAGCCGCATCCTCGATTTTGAGCCTATCGTCAACGAGGTACGTCTCTCTAAACATAAACAACTTCTTCTCGCTCCTCCTTCTCTATCGGTGGCAACATCAGCGGTACAACCTCCCGCTGTTACCCAAGCCACCACCACCAAATCCTCATCGAAGAGGAAACAATCAGACACCGGTTCTCACAAAACCAAGAGGATTACTAAGAAGAAACCTCAACCCCCTCCGGTTATTGACTCAGGGATTTCTTCTTCACAAGCAACGTTTCACGCCTTTGTGGTCCACTCCGCCACATCTGCACCTTCTACAACGTTCACTTCAGCGCCTTCATCCGCTGAAGCTTCTCTGGTATCTACCCTAACCTTCTCAGTGCCTCAAATCACTGAAGAAGCATTTCTTGGCAACACCAACTCCGCCCCAGTTCACTGCACAGCCTTCTTCATAATTGCTTCTACTCCTCCATTTTTCGTCATCACATCTGCACCAGCAACTACACTCGCTGATGTTCAGGAACCGCTGCTACAAAGTCTGATGCAGCAAAATGCCACAGGACCTGATGGTCTCCCTCTCGGGACCACTCAGAGTATGCCCTCCACGTATGTATCTGACATGGAACGCAACATGGAATACTACAGTGGAATAGGGATTTTGATGCTTTCTCCCGGTCGTCAGGTATCCCAACCAACCCACTTTCTTCTTCTCAACTCACTCCTACTTTTGAGCTTTCCTTTTATCAAAATGTTTCTTTTCTTACGTGTCCTAACTTGGTCACGGTCACTGCCTCTATCAAGGAAGTATTCGATCAGGTGGATTCTCTCTCGAAGGATCTCACCAACAATACCAATGCCGTGAACACTATCGGCGATTCACTGAAGGATCTCTCCACCTCTCTCTGTGCTAAAGCCGATAATGCCCATCTTTCAGCGCTCACTGAGGATGCGAAGACTCTGCAGCGAGACGTGGTCCACAGTTCCTCATCTCTCCACACTCTAGACACCACGGTCTCCTCCCTCTGCATTTCCGTTGCTGATATCCTTGGCCTTGAAGCCAGGGTGGACGTATTTGAGGCCTCTGCTTCAGCGACACATGGCCTAGAAGACAGGTCCGCTGACGCTGCTGCTGCTCCATCAAATCCTCCCCCCAATTATGATGACAAAAAAGGGGAGAAGAACACTACTGAAGACCTCCCTCACGCTGAGGGGGGGGGGGAATGCTGACGAAGACCCTTCTCTATCTGAGGGGGAGAAAGACAAAGAACCCACTCCTCCATCTTCTCCTGTACATATTCCATCTAATGAATAGGAAGAAGAAGAGAAAGATGAGGAGTAGGTGGAAATCCTGGACGATTAACCCACAAACCCTGATGGTGGAAACAATGACAACGATGACGATGAAGAACCTGAATTCTGGTTCAAGCCTACAGTCATCAGGGTTCCTGAACTTAAAGGGGTCGTGTTCAGCGAAGCAGGGGAGAAGACCAAGAAGTCTCCAACAAAGAAGACCTCCCAAGGTAAAGAAAAGGGAGTAGCTTTTTCAGGAAACCTGAAGATTCTCTTCAATGCTGAGAAAGTCCCAACTTCTCAGGTATGCCTCTCGATAATCCCCTTCTCTGCTTCTACCCATTGATAACACCAAATTTTGGCGTTATTTCCGGTCCACAAACCACTAAGAGTGGCTTGTTTTGAAGCACAACGGTGGTGTTTTTCATATCTTTCCAGTGAATTGTGCTGGTGTCCCGGAGGAAAGCTACAGTCGAGAAAAGGAGAGGAAAAAGCGTTAGAAAGGAAACAATTTGAAGCCCAAGAGGAATCACAAGTGTAGCACAAGTTCAAGTACAAGTTCAGGCCTAAGCCCAAACCTGATCCACGTCAGCAACACGCGCGGCCTAGCCGCGGCCTCAGGCCACGGCGCAAGCCGCGCAACTCTCTGTTTTGCGGTTTAAGCTTGGTGATTTTCAGAATTAGGGCATATCTGATTTTATGCGACCGAAGGCTGGACAAAGGCGATTTTTAGAGAGGAAAAACTCCTTTTTGATCCACGATAGAGAGCCGATTGAAGACTGTTGAAGCGTTATTGACGGATTAGAGCCGAGAGAAGGGAATCAATCAGTACTACACTCGCGTTTACGAAAAACGATGTTTTCTAGCTTTGCTTTATAATATGTTCTTGTGTTTTTATCCACCTCCAACATGAACTAATCTTAAGATGTTGGGGGTTAGATTGACTATGGTTTGACTAGAGATGACATGTAGCCGAGCAGTTTATTCGTTTTGAACTTATGAAGCATGTGATTTGAGTTTTTTAATACAATTGTCAGATTGATCACCTCCAATTGTTTTCGTTGATTCTATTTAAGTTCGGAAGAATTGGTTATTAACTTGATCGGATAATCACATGCCGAAGAGAGATTTGGGTAGAGATAGCTGAATCACTCTTCGTCCTACAAAATTCTATCCTAGTGTGTTTTAAGTCCATCGGTGGAGATCGAGAGATAAAACTTGTGGTTTTAAAATAAGATCCGTTGGTGCTTGAGAAAGAACAATGGTGGATTTTCAAGAATTAGGTTTCATAAGACGGAACCAATAACACTTGTTCGGGTTTAGTGTTCATTGAAGGAAATAACCATAGTATTTCCAACCGTCAACCAATTTCTCTACAAACGCCTTTTTCAAGCCTTTTAGTCAATTGTGTTTTCTTTATTTGCAGTTTAATAATTATTACACAACAAACCCAAAATTCAATCGTTCAGTTAATAGTGAGGATAGCAATTGTGATATTCAGTTCCTAGTTCCCTTGGTTCGATATTCGTACTTTCAGTACTCTTACTTGATTCGACCCGTACACTTGCGGTTAGATTAGGGGGTGTAAACCCATCTTTCATGTTTTTGGCGCCGTTTTCGGGGAACTAGTTTGCACTGATAGCACTACCGGCTATAAGCGCTAGTATATTGAACATTTTTCTTTTCTTTTATTTTTATTTTAGTTATTATTCAGTTTCTGGAATACTATTTTTTATACTTTCATTTTCAGGTACCAATTGGTTTATGCCAAGAGGAACCCAAGGGAAAAGCCTAGAACCTATCGATTTGGAGATTGAACACATTGCCCGTCTGTTAAGGAAAGCATCTATGGTCAGAAAGCAACTGAGAATTGGTGACGAGATTCCAAGGAATAATCCACCAGGCAACAACCTACCGCCTCCTCCTCCAGAAAGAGTTCCTATGCGATCGTTTGCCAACCCCAATATGGCAGCCACACGCATAGGTGTGCAACCTTCCACAACAGCAGCGAACTATTTCAAGATAAAGTCTTGCACAATTGCTATGGTACATCAGCATCAGTTTGGAGGAGCACCGACTGAAGATCCGCATGGACACCTCCGTACTTTCGAGAGGATTTGGAATACTTTCAAGATCAATGGGGTGTCCGAGGATGCAATCAAGCTGAGATTGTTCAACTTCTAGTTGAAGGGAAGAGCGGAAATCTGGGAGGAAAGTCTACCAATGGATCATATCAGAACGTGGCCAGATTTGAAAGCTGCTTTTCTCCAAAAATTCTTTCCACCAAGCAGGACAGCCCAACTCATGGCTGACATCACACACTTTGCTCAGTGGGACGAAGAGACACTGTACGAGGCATGGGAAAGATACAAGGACATGCTGAAAAAGTGTCCTCATCATAGGTTACATGGTTGGGTCGTTATTCATACATTTTTTGGTGGCCTTCACCCACAGTTTAAGAATGACATCACAGCTGCAGCGGGAGGAGCTCTCATGGATAAAACATACGAGGAAGCAGTCGAGTTGATAGAAAACCTAGCCGAACACAGTTATGCCACTCTATCGGCAGTTAGAAGAGTTGCTAGTGTGCAAGAGAATGACGAGCTGAAAGCAATCAAAGCTCAGTTAGCATCTATCACTAATAAGTTGAAAGGGTCTTCTATTTAACCAACATTATGATTGAAGAGGGTACTACGAACATGTTTCGGCATGCGAACGAACCTGAACACGTCCAATTTGTACAGAATTGGAACAACCGCCCAAGGAATGACCCCTTCTTCATTATGTATAATGAAGGTTGGAAGCGACACCCGAATTTCTCATGGGCACAACAGCAAGGTCCACCTAAGGAGACAATGAGACAACAACAACAACAACAGCAGCAATACGGTAATCATTCTAACTTTTCAAACTCTTCTCAATCTAACAATGTTTATCGTCCTCCAGGTTACAATCAAAGGAAGTTTGACGAAGGACAATCCATGGAAAAGAAGTTGGGGCTAGAGGACATGATTACGAAGTTCATGTCTAAGATGGATAGCACTGTTGAGGGATTAGCTTGTACGGTGAGTACAGTAAAGGCAGCAACCGATCAAAACACCGCATCAATAAAGCTTCTTGAAAGGCAAGTGGGGAAAATTTCTGAGGCCCAACAAAATTGAGCTCCCGGACAGTTTCCTAGTCAAACCGAAAGGAAACCACGGGAGGACTAGAAGACCATTCATTTGAAGAGCGGTAAAGAGTTGATTAGAGACCTTACACGAGATCCGTTGCCAAAAGAGACTGATACCAAAGTGCATAATGTTGACCCTATAGATGTGGAAGAGATGGAAGCCTATGAAGAGATAGAGATGGAGGATCCAAGGAGTGAAGAGAAAAAGAAAGAGAAAGCAAGTGCCTCAAAGAAACCGCCAGTTAAGCCTGTCACAATGACAGTACCATATCCTAACAGTCTTAAGGCCCACAAAGATGGTGTTAATTTCTCTAAATTCCTTTTAAGTATTTAAAAAGTTGCATATTAACATCCCTTTTGCAGGTTCTTTAGCACAGATGCCCTCATACGTGAAATTCTTGAAAGACATCCTCTCTAACAAGAGGAAGATTGAGGAGCATGCGATAGTTGCACTTACTAAGGAGTGCAGTGCTATTATCCAGCATAAGCTTCCCCCGAAGCTTAATGATCCAGGGAGTTTCACTATCCCTGTTCATATAGGAAATTCTGAATTTAGTAAGGCTTTATGTGATCTTGGAGCAAGTATTAATTTAATGCCATTGTCTACTTTCAGGAAACTTGGATTGGGAGAAGTGCAGCCTACAAACGTCACTCTTCAGCTTGCTGACAGATCCATTAAATACCCTTACGAAGTGATAGAAGATGTGTTGATCAAGGTGGAGAAGTTCTACTTTCCGGTAGACTTTGTGGTGTTAAACATGGATGAAGACAAGGAAATACCTCTAATCCTTGGTCGACCATTCTTAGCAACCGGAGGGACCCTAATTGATGTTAAAGGAGGTAAGCTGACACTGAGAGTAGGTGAAGAAAAAGCGGTGTTTAATGTGTTTCGGGCAGCCAAGCAAAGCATGGAATCCAATTAGTGTTATCGAGTGGATGTGATTTGATCTATGCCTCAAGAGACGTATAGCCAGCAAGTATCTGATGATCATATAATGAAGGCATTAGTCGGCATTAACACTGATCCGGAAAGTGAACCGATGATGCAACTCAATGCATTACCATCTTTTAAAGGCCCGAGAAGACCAATTATTGAGGAATTGGGGACACCAATTCCCAAATCCGAACCTTCGTCAAAGATACCTCCAAAGCTTGAGCTTAAACCGTTGTTTGCTCACCTCGAGTATGCATATCTGGGAGATAAAGAGACATTTCCCGAATCAAATCCTCTCAGTTGAGTCCCGACAAGAAAGAAAAGCTACTAAGAGTTCTTAGAGAGCATCAGACAGCAATTGGGTGGACCATTGCGGTTCTTAAGGGATTAAGTCCCACCTTCTTTACTTATAGAATCAACCTTGAAGATGGGCATCGACCAATAGTACAGCACCAATGCAGGCTCAACCCGAACATGAAAGAAGTGGTCCGCAAGGAGATTTTAAAGCTTCTGGATGTCGGGATCATCTATCCCGTAATTGATAGTCCGTGGTGAGTCCAGACCAGGTAGTACCAAAGAAGGGTGGCATCACAATGGTTCGGAACAACAACAATGAACTTATTCCCTCTCGGATAGTCACTGGTTGGAGAGTATGCATAGACTACCGGAAACTGAATGATGCAACCAAAAAGGATCACTTCCCTCTTCCGTTCATTCATCAGATATTGGAACGATTATCTGGGCACGAATATTATTGTTTCTTAGACGTCTACTCCGGGTATAATCAAATACCGATAGCACCCGAAGATCAAGATAAGACGACATTCACTTGTCCTTACGGCACATTCGAATACCGAAGGATGCCCTTTGGATTGTGTAATGCTCCGGCTACCTTCTAGAGATGTATGATAGCCATTTTTTCAGACATGGTGGAGCGGACTATAGATATCTTTATGGAAGATTTCTCAGTGTTTGGACCTTCATTCGATACATGCTTAGAGTATTTGGAAGCCATTCTACAAAGACGTAAAGAGACAAGTCTGGTTTTGAATTGGGAGAAGTGTCACTTCATGGTGACCGAAGATATGGGGCTTGGCCACAAAGTATTAAAAGCGGGAATTGAAGTAGACAAAGCAAAGGTGGCGGTGATTGAGAATCTTCCATATCCGAATTCCGTCAAGGGAGTCCGAAGCTTCTTGGGACATGCCGGGTTTTACCGGTGATTTATAAAGGATTTCTCAAAAATTACTAAACCTTTGTGTTCTTTACTTCTTAAAGATGTAAAATTTGAATTTACTAATGATTGCATTCTTGCTTTTGACAGGTTGAAGAAGGAACTAACTTTAGCACCTACTCTTATGACACCTGATTGGAATCTTCCATTCATTCTCATGTACGACGCAAGTGACACGACAGTCAGAGCGGTATTGGGACAAATAAAAGAAAAGAGGATGCACGTGGTCTATTACGCTAGAAAGATGTTGGACAATGCTCAGATCAATTATACGACCATCAAGAAAGACCTACTAACCGTCGTATACGCTTGTGAGAAATTTCGATCCAATTTGATCGGTGCCAAGGTAATCCTGTATACCGATCACTCCGCCCTGAAGTATTTGATGACTAAGAAGGATGCAAAGCCCAGACTCATTCGATGGGTACTTCTACTCCAAGAATTTGATTTGGAGATTCTGGATAAGAAGGGTTCTGAGAATACAGTGGCGGATTACCTTTCGAGACTTGAAGGGAATGACGACCAAAGCAAAGACAAGACAGTTATCAACGATTCATTCTCGGATGAACCGTGGTATGCTGATCTAGTAAATTATTTGGTGGGAGGAGTAGTTCCATATCAAATGAACTAACATCAAAAGAAAAGATTCTTCTCTGAAGCTAAAAGGTATTATTGGGATGAACCATACCTCTACAAGTTGTGCGTCGATGGCATGATCCAAAGATGTGTACCGGACGAACAGAAGGCCAACATTCTAACTCATTGCCATACATTAGAATGTGGAGGCCATTTTAGCACCAATAGAACAGTCGCGAAGGTCTTGCAATCAGGGTTCTTTTGGCCCTCGATGTTCAAGTAGACTATAGACTTCATCTCTAAGTGTGATCGTTGTCAAAGAGTAGGAAACATATCGAAAAGAGATGAAATGCCCATGAGAATCTTCATGGAAGTTGAGCTATTTGACGTGTGGGGGATTGACTTCATGGGACCGTTCCCGAACTCACACCACAACGAGTATATACTGTTAGCCCCAAATATCTCTTATGTAAAAGTATTGAAAATATTACAAGTCAGAAGACCACCAGAGATCCAGCAGAAGACCTAGAAGAAATCCAACAAGAAGACCATCAGAGCTCGACAGAGCTCTGGCGGAACCAACAGAGCTCAACATAGCTCTGGCCGAAGACTTCTTCTACTCAACAGAAGAACCATTTACATAAGAATACCAACAGAGCTCTAGCGTAAGAGCTCTAGTGACATGAAGACCTCTGTGAAGCCTAAGTCTCGTAGAAATCTCTAAGTGTTAGACACGTGTCCGTACTTTCCACGTAAGCCCTAAAAGGACGGAGACACACTTTCCACGTGTCATTCCAGGGTTAGATAGTACACTGTCGTTTCACTTTATTGGACTATAAATAGAGTGGTAGTGGAACACTCAATTGTAAGCTTTTGGAAGAATAGTTTTCCACAATTGTAAAAGCACGCACTGCTACATTCCATAGCACTACCACTATACGATATTGTTCCCTGAGAGATTTCTGAATACACACACTTGAACGTGTTCTTGGTGTTATTCATCATTATCAATATACGAGCAGCTTATTTACTTGATCTTGTTATCATATTACTGTTCATTATTGATCTCTCACTGTTACATTATCGTTTGCATAATCACTCACATTTTAATGGCTTTATATAATGCTTCCGCTATCTGATTTATATTATTTATGTGATACAACGTGAATCTGGGAACCTATAGTTGGTATCAGAGCGGATTGATTTGCTCAAATCAATCGATCCAATCTATCCAGGTTGATTCATAGTTGTTGATTGTTGTTATTCTTCAAAAGCTTCAAAGTATACTCTGTTTTTGCTTACAAGTTCAAAACAAGTTTTCAGAGTTTCTTTTAATACTGTTTAAAGCTTTCTAGTTTAGTCTAAAGATCTTCTCTACTCAAAGTTACTGTTCCATTGGTTTCTGTTCATCAATTTTCAGTTTAAACTCTTTCAAAATCTGTTGAAAAGTTCATACTCTGTTTTTCTTCAAAAAGGCTAATTACAACATTAATGCCATATATATTGCTGGTTCTCTGACCAAACCTCCTACTCTTCTAAGAGATGAATATCCTTAGTGGAAGATTAGGATGGCTAATTTCTTTGATGGAATGGATAGAGATTTGATGCGTTCTGTCACGGATGGACCACTCCAACCCATGGTTTTGGTTCCACGTGTACCTGCAACAGAAACTACTGCTGAGATTCCTGCTTACTTCAAAGCAAAAACCACCGGGTTTACTCGAGATGAGAAGCTTAAAATGGAAAATGACCTTAAGGCAGTTAGACTTCTGATTATGGCCATTCCAAATGATATATTTCAAGAACTAGATTCATGTGTTACTGCTAAAGAAATCTGGGATCAGCTTCTTAATCAACTTGAGGGTGGTATCAAAACCCAAAAGAACATAAGGACCCAATGTATTAACGAATACAATGATTTCAAGGCACTTACTGAGGAAACCCTACAACAAACCTACAACAGATTTAATGTTTTGATAAACAAATGCAAAAAGTGTGGGGTTGTTAGGTCGAAGGAAGATAACAATGTTCTGTTCCTGAAAAGTTTGAATGATGAATGGTTGAATCTATCCATGTCTCTACAAGCTAACCAAGATTTGGATGCATGGACTGTCACTGATGTGTATGGCACTCTTGCTGCACAAGAGAAGGATGTTGTCAAACAAAAGGGCAAATCCACCATCGCAAGACCAATAGCTTTAATATCTGATTCAAAGAAACCCACTGAAGGAAAGTCCAACAGAGAGAGCTCCAACTGAGAGAAGAAGAAAGAGAAGGTTCTGAAAAATAAGAGTAAGAAGAGTCTGGTCGCTGAAAGTGATGCTGAAGAAAGTTTATCAGAAGATGATGATATCAATGCTTTTACTCAATCTCTTGCGTTAATAACTCAAAAATTTAACAAGAGATTTGGCAATAAGGTATTTGATAGGAGAGGAAGGTACGAGAGAGAAGGGAAAGATGAGAAAAGAGGTTACGCTGCACCTCACCAACAGAACATAGCTCCACAAGAGCAAAGACCACAACAGAAGTATAATCCTCCAGCACCTCAGGAAACCGATGCTGCCCAACCCATCAACCAGAATGATGGACGTTGTTTTAGATGTGGCAAACCCGGCCATTTCTCTGCTAATTGTAGAGGTAAACTTGTAAAAGACCAGGATTACTATAAGAACAACTACAAGTACAATTATAGAGAAAGAAGCTACGTTGCTGAGATGGAAAATTAGATCTCTGGTTCGTCCTCTGATGACGAACCAGAGCAGGCCAATTTTTACGGGGTTGCTGTGGACGATGAAAGTCTAGAAGAGGTAGCAGATTGGATGACTGGAGAGATATCAGAGAAAACAACAGAGGAAGATTTGAACCAGAATGCATTTGCTCTTACTGTAACAGAGCCAAGTGAAAGAGCGCTGAAAGACCACCAGACCTAGTGCCAAGGTATGTACCACTTTTGAATCAAAGTCTGACTCTGAGTTGGAAATGCATGTGTATTTATTAACAGAGGAATTTCAAATTTTAAAACAAAAGCTTTCTGAGGAAAAGGAATTAAGAAAACTAGCTCAGAAGGATCTGTCCTTCTACAAGAGAGAGAGAAAACTCTCTTGGAACAGGAAAAGGAAGAAATCTTTAAAGAAAAATCTGAGGTAGAAGTCTTAACACACCAGAAGGAAAACACCTTTTTCTGAAAAAGTTAAAGAGTTTGAGGAAGTTTTGAAGCAAAAGACTGAAGAAGTGAAGAAATCAGAAACAGAAAGACTTAACTCTGTTGCTTTAAAAGATTATTTTCAAAGAGAAAGGGAGCTTTTGCATCAATCCCTGCAAAGAAAAGAAATTCAAATCAAAAAGTACCAGGATGCACAAGATGTGCATATCAAGATAAACTCTCAAAAGGATACACAAGGTCTTGGTTTCAGTGACCTTGCTCCCTATAATGGAAGGAAGAAGACATATCTGTCCTCTGCCTTCTGTGTTGGGAAGATCCAGGAAGATGTGATCTCTGGTACAGCAGTTTTCAAAAGAATCAAAACCTCAGATATTTCAAGGACCAGAAGGCTAAATTTCAGGAATGTCAGCTATGACTCCTTGGATCAAGAAAAGGTTTTAAAACCATTTTCAAAGTTTATTCTTGATCAAGGAAAAGCTAGAATCATACTTTCTAATTCTGTTAAAAGTCTGGATCCTAATGAGATTTTCAACTTTAACTCTTTTAAGGGACAAAAGTCTGTTACTTCTGTGGCTGAATCCACTGATGTTAAACAACAGAGCGAACTCAACCCTGAAGCACCAGTCTTCTCCCCTTCCTCTGAATCAATAAGAACATCATTTGAAGAGGATTTGAAAAGGGTTCTTGAGGAGAATATTGCATCTGATGCTTTAAAACCCAAGTTAAGAAAGTTCAAGTCTGCCAAAGCTAATATCTCAGTGATACCCCTAGAGTCTAACACCTCCACTAAAGACACCAGAGACTTTCTGTGCTCCGAAAGTGACTCTGATTCTGAGGTGGATGAGCAAATTTTATGTGCTCAATAGACTGTTTTACACAAACCAAAGCAAGTAACTGCTGAATCTGAACCTTTGAAAAATGTATCTTTCTTTAAGAAACAATCCAGATTCATACCAGTTCCTAATTTTCAAACCAAAGGTATCAGAATTCTTTCTTCTGATAAGATAGAAGAGAAAAGAAGAGAGAAAGCTAAAAATGTTTCTGTAAATCAAACTTCAATTCCCTTTGTTTACAAACCAATTAGATTTACACCAGAGCAGAAGGGCAAGTGGATAGTCAATGACATACATGTTTCCAACTCTGTTGTAAATCAAAGAAGAAAGGTTTTTTGGCCCAGTGAATCTATTCCAAAGAAAAATGGCAATTTCAAGAAGCCAAACCAGGACAGAATGTATGCAAATACATCTGGTCCTAAAGTTTTTCAAAATCAAGTGCCATTCAACCAACAGTTTTTGAATAAAAACAGCAATTTGCAACAAACTTCATGTTCTATCAACTGCAATTGCCTTCAATTACTGTTAAAGCTCCAGAATCACCTAAATGGTCCACACTGTGTTCTGAATCAGTCATTTCAAAAGAAAAATCGCAAGACTGTTCAGAATACACAGAGAAAATCCTCTGGCACACCATCCCAGAATGGAAAGCCAACAGGTAAACCTGTTAAAACCCCCAAGCCTAACAAGAAAGGACCCATTATGCAATGGGTACCTAAAAAGAACTAACCTCTTGCAGAAGCCTCATGTGCAGATCTGGTACCTAGATTTAGGATGTTCCAGGCACATGAAAGACAACAAGGACCTGCTGACTTCATTCAAGAACAAAATAGGAAGTGCAGTAACCTTTGGAGGAGATAGTGGTGGACAGATTAGAGGCTATGGTACTTTAAATAATGGTGGTGTTTCAGTTTCAAAAGTTGCTTATGTTGAGGGATTAAATCATAATATTCTCAGTATAAGTCAACTTTGTAATCATGGGTTCGATGTCAATTTTAAGAAGAAGTATTGTTCTTTGTTGCTTTCCGAGTCTGGTCAAGAACTTTTAAGAGCCGACAGAAAAGGCAATCTGTATAAAATGAATTTTAATCCAAATCAAAACTCTACAACAGAAAAACTCTGTTTAGTGTCTTTGAAAAAGGAAGATGCCTGGCTCTGGCATAAAAGATTTGCACATCTCAATTTCTCAAATCTTGACAAGCTCGTGAAGTTGAACTTAGTGAAAGGTCTGCCTTCGCTTAAATTTGACAAAGACCATCTCTGCTCTGCCTGTGAATTGGGTAAGATGAAAAGATCTTCACACAGAATAAAGAGTGATCACAGTTGTCCCAGGCCTTTGCATATGCTTCATGTGGATCTTTGTGGTCCAATCTCTGTGCAAAGTCTATCGGGCAAGAAGTATATTCTTGTTTTAATAGATGAATTTTCTAGATATACTTGGATTGAGTTCATCAGAGTAAAATCTGATGTCCCAGAAATTTTGATAAGTCTGTTGAAAAGGATACAGGTTCTGTTAGGTCTAAAAGTCCAAAAGTTGAGAAGTGATAATGGGACAGAGTTTAAGAACGCCATAATTGATGCCTACCTATCAGAGGAAGGAATCTCCTAGAACTTCTCAGCTGCCAAAACTCCACAACAGAATGGTGTGGTGGAGAGAAAGAACAGAACTCTGGTAGAAGCCGCCAGAACCATGTTGGCAGGCTATATCCTTCCAATCAACTTCTGGGCAGAGGCAGTCTCAACAGCCTGTTTTACCTAGAACAGAGCTATTATTGTGAAAAGATTCAAAAAGACTCCCTATGAACTCATCAACAATCGAAGGCCAAACGTGAAATACTTTCATGTTTTTGGCTGCAAGTGTTATATCTTGAATGACAGAGAACATCTGGGTAAGTTCGATAAGAAGGCTGACGAAGGAATCTTTATTGGTTATTCCTTAACCTCTAAAGCCTACAGAGTCTACAATACCAGAACCAGAGTCATTCAAGAAAGCATAAATGTGTCCTTTGATGAAAATACATCAAGTTCCTCTGATCGCAAATCACCAGAGGGGACACATACGAAAGAGAAGCCCAGTTCTTCAAAGTCAAGGGAAGAAGATATCAACTTAGTGTTCAACGATTTCTTCGATGATGATGATTCCTCTGTCAACATCACCAGAGGCAATCAAGCTCAGAACTCTGCAGAACAGAATCTAACAGGTACAACTCTTACAGGTCCCTCCAATTGTTCACCATCTACTTCTCTGTCTACAAGTGTCATTCAAAGAAATGATGAACCACAACAAGGTATAAGAGAACCTGAACAAGAGCCATCATCACCCCTGCTGACTCATATTGGAAGAGATTCCCTATTAGAAAGCTCACCCTCTCAGAGCCCTGTTGGGACATCATAGAGTAATGAGGACACTCTTCAGAGTTGTGTGCCACAGAGCCCTGGTCCCAATCCACAGAGCTCTAATGCTGAAGAATGTTTTTTCCCATCAGAAGAACATACTCCACTTGTTGTCCATGCTCCCATGACAAGATGGACAAAGGATCACCCTCATCATCTAATTATTGGTGCTGCTGAAGAGGTGTGAAGACAAGATCGGCCACAATCAATGAAGCTTTCTTTGTCAATTTTCTAAGCATGATTGAGCCGAAGAAGATCTCTGAAGCCCTGGAAGACCCAAACTGGATTGAAGCCATGCAAGGGGAGCTTCTGGAATTTGAAAGGAATAAAGTTTGGTCTTTGGTTCCACTCCCTGAAGGTAAAGCTGCCATTGGAACCAAGTGGGTGCTCAGAAATAAAAAGGATGAAGATTGGATTATAATCAGAAACAAAGCTAGGCTGGTTGCGAAGGGATATTGTCAAGAAGAAGGTATTGATTATGACGAAACCTTTGTACCAGTGGCTAGGCTAGAAGCAATCAGAATCTTCTTAGCCTTTGCTGCCCATAAAGGTTTCAAGGTGTTGGTTCTTGTTTTGCTTAATAATGATGATTCTATCTAATTAGTTCAAACAATATATAATGCGGAAGCGTTTTAACGAACTAACATATATTATGAGGTAGAATAACACACAATATCAAATACAAGACGTGTAAATAAGACGGATAAATAGCTCAATGATTTACTGTATTTGATATAATAAGAACACCAAGAACACCGAAAGGTTTGACAAGAAACTGCTCTAAAGGTGTGTGTGTGTTGTGTAAAAAGCTTAATAGAAGAGTTCACATGAACCTTCTATTTATACTACTCCTAAAGGGGACAAGATCTAGATACTAAAGATGGTAGGTACTAATACACTGCTTGGAACAGTTGCTGGAAGGTACAAAACACTATTCTGGAACTGTTGCAGATACAACGTTCATTAAATGCTCCGTATTCTGCTTTAGGCTGAAACCTATCAGAGTTTGACACATGGAGTTGTCAGGTCACGCCTTTGTACGAATGATCTTCAGAACCTTCGAATGGCAGAAATCGTGTGAAGTACTATTGTCCTTGTATAGATCTTTTGCGTAGATCTTCTTTTTACCACAGAGGCTCTGTCAAGTATGACTGAAGCTCTGTGGCCTTGTCCGGTTAGAAGAGTCTTCTGTTGTTTCTTCACTTTGGTCTTCTTGGCTAACCCGGCAGAGCCTCTATCAGAGACTTCTGTCTTTTCGGTTACTCGACTACTCGGCAGAGCTTCTGTTGGTGTCGATACTTAGTCTATTTTTCCAATACTTCTATTTATCATAAAAATTGGAGCTAACAATCTCCCCCTAAGTATTGAAAAATAAAAATTTGAAACATGCAAGTTTTTGTAGACTAAGAACACGACAGGAGGTATTTCACCTCTGTTGATAATTTTCTTTCATAAAAGATGTGCCAGAGACACTTACATTTGATTACATGATGAAAGTAAAAGTAACAGAGGTTGGTAGAGGATATCAGACTTTGGCGTCTTTGAAGTCGTTGAAACTTCTGTTGTCGAATCTTAATTCCTTAAGCTCGTGATAGAAGCTGATGCAGAGGTTTCGGAAGTTGATTGTTGAATCGATGACTTCTATCAGTCTATCTACATTAACCCAATCCATTTTCTTTGTTCCTCTGTGCTCCATGTGGCTTGCTCTGAACTCTGTCAAAGTACTTGTTGCATACTTCTGACAGTCCATTTCTACAAATAGTCTTGTCTTCCCAGCAGGATCTTGATAGACTAACCCAACTCTTGGAGATGTGATGATTGAGTTTGGTATGGCAGAGGATGGGCAGTCGTCTTCTGGTGGTCGGAGAGCGAGGTTTCTTACTCCGAGATCTCGTGCTAGTTGGAAGTCGACAAGGCTGTATAGCAGAAGTTTCTCACGCATGGCTTTCCTTATTACCCTGTATGCCCTTCGATGTGCATCTGTTGTGAAGTTTTCTTTTGTCCAGAGCAGAAGGTCGGGTAGGTCGTAGGGATTTAGATTTCTCAGATCAGCATCTGAGAATTGATTCATGGTTCTGTTCTCCCTTTTGACCTTGTATATATTATAGCAAACCTTAGGTGTAGTTCTGGTTTGAGAAAACTTACAGTATATATGACCTTTTCGATTTTTCGATTGTGAAGACTTCGTGTTTTGGCTTGGGTTTTGTTCTTGTGAAGATGTTTTCGAGGTCAACACGAAGTTTGGGATCTTGGACCATTGGTGGCGTTGGATCTATGCCAGTTCTGTTGTAGAGATACCTGTACACCACTTCTTCCATTTGAGGTGGAGGAGCACCAACTGGAGGCATGGGTCTTCGCAGAGCATCCATTTTCTTCTTAATTTCTGCCACTCGATCCTCTGTGAGCTTTTTCTGTGGATCCAGAACAGGTATGTTTGACAGAGGGGTGGCACCTAAAGCCCAGTCTTCTTCTTCTGGTTTTGGTGTAACATAAGCATCGAAGGAGCTTTTCATGAGTTTCTCTGTTGGTTGATGCTTATGTTTCTTCTTCTTGGGTTCCTCTGTCATTATCTCCTTGCCTTTGTCTTTTGCCTTCGGCTGAAGATCTTCTTGTAGAGATGGGGTTGCCTCTGTGGGATTTATCTTTTGGATTTCTGAGGGTGCCTCTGTAGTTTTGGGGGTTGCCTCTGTAGGTTTTGGCACTTGTGTTTCTGAGGACTTGGTTGGTGATGTGGGTTTTGTTGGTGAGGCTTTTGTGGTTTTGCTCAGATGTTTTCTTTTGTGAGCAATGGTCTTGGTTCTTGTTTTGGGTGTGGGAGATAGAGGTTTTATTGTTGCAGTTTCTGGTGATTTTGGTGTTGGAGAGGGGAGTTCTTTTGGTGATTTTAGTTTTGGTGATTGGGATGGTTGATCTTCTTCGGAGGATGATAGAATTTGGAATTCTTCACGGGTTGTGACATCTGCTCCGAATACAGAGGTTGTTTCCACAGAGGTGGGTACTGCCTATGTGGTCTTCTGTTGTTTATCTTGGTTGGTTTTATGTATTTGGGTTGCCATTGGGGTTTCTTCAGAGGGTATTTCCACAGAGGCGGTTGTTTCCCCTATGGTCTGTTGTTGGTTTCCTCCTTGGGTTTGAGTTGGGGGAATTTGGTTTAGGGGTTCTGCTGATAAAGGTGGTTCTGGTAGACCTCTGTTTGCAGTTTCTTCCCTTTGTTTCTCCCCCTCAGGATGATCTGATGAATCTCCAGAGTCATCATCAGAGTCATCCTGACCCTTATCTTTCGTACCCTCTGCTCTGCATGAAGCTTCAGGTTTCTTTGGTGGAGTAGCACATGCGGCTATCAGTTTTGCACAAGCATCATCACAGAGACCAAGAAGAGTTCCGAGCTCTGCCTCTGTGTTGAAGCGCATTCTGCCGACGCTCGTCTGAAAGTCCATAACATAGTTGTGATTGGCGATTGTAAATGCCTTGATGAAGTCGGTCATCTGGTCGAGGATCCCCTGTCCGAGCTCTGTAAGTTGTGCTCTTGTCATATAGTCGGAAGGCTTTATGGCTTGAGTTTCGCGGGTTGCGTGCCCTTGGACTTGTTCTAAGGACTTCTTTAGATCTTCTGGAGTAAGGCCCTTAGAAGTTGAGGATTGCTCTCTCTTCATCTTTTCAAGCAGATCGTTGACAGAGCTTTGAAAGGCAGAGGTAGTAGTTTTTTCGAAGTCAGCAGCAGCAGAAGTGGCAGAGGTATCAGCAGTTTTACCCATCTGGGCTAAGGCATTTTGCACCTCTGTGGACAGGTTGTCCATTTTGGTGTTCAGGTTTGTGAGTACCCTGGATGTTGTATCTGCAAAAGAATTAAAAGAGCTTTTCAACTCTTTTAATGTGTTGTCCACAGAGGTGACAAGGGTTTGGAACTCATCCCTTGAAACATGTGGACTTGGTGTAACCTCTGGGGGAACACATTCGTCCCCAGAGTGAGTTCCCGTTCATGGAACACCTTCTTTCGTCCTTGTATTGATGTTGAGTATGGAAGGATTTCCCTCGAATCCTTGAGCAGAGGCTTTATCAGCTTCAGACTCTATAGAGGTTCTGAGAAGGACATTATCTTGATCCACTCCAGAGGTGAGGACAAGAGTATCCTTCTATTGACTCAGAGACTTGTCTAGAGTCTCTCCGTCTTTGTGCACTCTAAGCTCCTCTGAAGAGCTGTTTGGACCTATAGTAGTGTGCGTGGTAGAGGAAACAAATTCCTCTGTTAGTTTGGCGATTGTGGTCTGGGGCGATGGACCACGAACTAAGGGTAAGTCCTTTTGAGAGGACTCCCCTGGAATGGTTTCCCCGGCTAAGATTGGCACAGAGGTAGAAAGAGTTACCTCTGCCCGGTCAGTTTGGGTTGGGGTCGAGCCGTGCTGCTCTTCTTCAATATTACCTTCTGCCACTAGACTGGCGGTAACAGATATGTGGGTTGCACTGGGATTTGGTTAGGGTTGTGTGCCTCTACTATTCCAGGCATCTTTTCTTGCTTCTGCTTCTGTGGAGCATCCTAGCACTTCTTCTCCATCTATGGTCTCAACCTCTGTTGCTACCCTATGGCTTGGTGCTTCTACCCTGACTTCTGGGCTTTTCCCTAGGTCATCATAGCAAGAATGAGTCCCAATTAGTTGCATGATATGTGGATGATAAAGGCCTTTTCTTATTTGGTCTACTTCCTCTTCATCAGAATCAACCTCTGAGACTTCTACCCTAGTACCTCTAGTGTCAACCATCTCCTCTGTTGGATCTCCTAACATGGTGTCCATCTGATGGTCTTCTGCAGCTACCTCTTCTTGTGGGCTTGCCTTTTGCACATCAAATCCAGGTTGGGTGAAGGGGTTCTGTAGTACTTCTTGAGTTTTAGACTGATTATTTTGTGGGGTTTGGTCATCATCATCCAAGTCAGAAGAGATTCTGAAGTCTGGTGCTTCTGTTGAATGATGAGATAGAGCTTATGCAGTCCATCCAGAGGGGTCCAAAGAGTGTGCAATCCCGTGTTGTTGGAGGAAGAGAGAAAAATCACCCTGATCTTCTGCATAGTTGATGGGTGAAGGGGATTGCAGAGGTTGCTCATTGGTTTCTTCTACCATTTCTGCATCCTCTACAATGGTCCGCAGAGGGGTGTGAGGTTTCTTGGTCTTCTTCTTGCTCTTTTTCCTTTTTGGCTTTGGGGCACCATCCTATGAAGACTTGTGTTTTCTTTTCTTCTTTTCTTTTGGAGGAGGGGTTGTGCAGATGATCTAACCTCTGTTGCATGAGGAGGGGATAGTTGAGCAGCAGAGGTAGAGGTACCCTCTGTAGTTTTTCTCTTGTGTGCTTTCTTCTTCTTTTTCTTGGGAGTGGTGGAAGAGGTTTTGCTCTTTGTTGAAGGGGAGAGAATCGCTTCCCTCTGAGCTTGAAAGTTGGCATGTACAAGCTGATGTTTGGCCAAAGCTGCAGCCCATTGCTCATCTGACATCTTTTCGACAACCCAAGTTCCTAATGGGGCTCCTAGACGCGAGAGTGTCACAGGACTCGGTTCTGGAGTCCTATGATCGCGTATGTATTCTAACTTAAGGGTTTTGTCTGTTGCGTATCCCAAAAGTTTCTTTGGCAGAGGTCTGCAGAAAGGGTATTCATCTTCGTGCTCTGTTGGGGTGTTTTTGTTCAGGAGGTACATTCTGGCCGTTGGTCCCTCCATTGGCCATTTTTGTAGACGTAGCAGAGGCTCTAGCAGGACACCCAAAATTCTTTGATATTGCAGAGGAGGTAGAGTTTCGGGCTTTCGTCCTTTGGCCTTCTGAGAGGAGATCCTTCTGTCAATGGTGTTGACCATTTCTTGCATCATGATGGTGGAGTAGTCTAGAGGTAGATCATAATATACCCCGTACATTATGGTCAAGATTTGGTGTGAATTTTGGTCTGGACTACCCACCTTCCCGGTTAGGCACCGATTTAGGATTGAGAATAGCATATTCCACAGAGGAGGAAGGCGATTTCTTCTGAAATCGTTTCTTTTTCTTAGGGTTGTGTTGTACCCCAACATTTCAACAAAACGGCAGAGCTCTTCGTCTGTTGGTTCCTCTGCGTATGCCTTTATCCCTAGTAGTCCTCTGGTGGGTAGGCTGAACTCCAGTGAGAACATGGTTCTGTTGAATTTGAGTTCGAGGTGCTCGGATTTGTCTGGTTCGGAGATGTAGCCCTTGATTTGTCTATCTGTGGGGTCAAATCTGTTGCTTTGGCAGAATTGATTGAGGTATCTGGCAGGGATTTTATTGACTGTTTTGGATAACAGGGGGTAAAGGTAATGGTTTTCCAGAATGTGAAGAAGGATGGCATGTGCTTCCCCAAAAGCAGTTTTAGATGGAACCAGGTAGTGGTTATTTGGTTTTAGAGGTAGAACATTATCAAAATGTTCATGTTCTAAGAAATTTTGAAGGTGTGTGGTCGGAGCAAAGTTTGCTTCGTCGCCGGAGTTGTCCTTTTCTAGGTCTCTGGCTATTGCTGGGTTTTCAGAGTGTTTAGAGTGTTCAGGTGAGTTCGCCGGAGAGTGAGTAGGGGAGTTTTTCTGAGCGTGAGAGGTGGAATCCATTTATTGGATAAGAAAAAGATGAATAATTAAGAATTTTGCAGGTTTTTTGGACAAGTTCGTCGGAGAAGAAAGTGTAAGTTCGTAAAGTTTTGAGAAGATTGGTAACTTGGGTTTTATAGTGAAGGATAATGGTTAGAATTCTGAATAGGTAAATATATGGAAGTGAATAAAATTTGGGGTCCGCACTTGAGTGTTTACGGCTGGTTCAACTTTCCAGAAGAACGTGTGCCATGGACGTCCAATGAAAATGCGACACGTTAGTAGTGTCAGAGTACGACGGGACGTCGTGCGCGGCCCATTAATGCTTGGCGCGTGAGCTTTTCAACTTGCAAACGAATTTTACTCTCAGAATTTTACCGTTACTTTTGCAGAATTTCCCTAAGTATCAGAAAATCACTGAAGCTCTATAGTGATAGGAGCTATGTGGTTTCTGACTTTCTTGTTATATCCTCTATTGCTTGCATCTTTATCAAAAACGTTTGAAAAGCATTGGAGAGGATCGATAGATTTTTAGTGTAGAAATTGCATTCACAGAGGTTTTGAAGCTCTGTCAGAGCCAGCGGAAGCTCTATGAGTTGAAATTTCTCATAACTAAAAATTTATGAAACTTTTTGATCATCCAAAGTTTTAATTGTTTTTAACAATGTTTTTAGGACCTATTTTGGAAATTGGTGTCCTAGAAAATTGTTTGTGAAAAGGTTTTGTGCGAGTATCTCTTATAGTTGCCTAGGTTGATCAACAGAGGTTTTTGTGATGGAATGGGTTCTGTGACTAACCTTTCTTTTTCTTTATGCGTGTATTTGTACAAGAGAACTCTTCAGAGGACATTCAAATTTGATCAATAGAGTTTTCATTGAAATTTGTGATCATAGAATCTTTACCTGGCAGAGCCTCTATTGAGCTCAGCAGAGGCTCTATGACCTTAAATTTTTTATTTTGGAAAGCTCATTGATCTTTTTGAATATTTGAAGTTTGAAATGTCTTTTGTAGTGTTTCTAGAACATATTTGGAAATTTGTGTCCTAGAAAACTATTTTCGAAAATGATTTTGTGCGAGTAGACTTCAAAACCTAGGATAGTCAGCAAAAGTTCTGTGGTATGTTGAACTTTCTGACTGAAGACCTTCTTTATGACATACAAGAAGATTGATCTAGTTCCCGTATGAAATTTGCAGTTTTGGAGGATCTGTCTTACAGAAGCTCTGTTGAGCTCAGTAGAGGCTCTGGAACCTTAAATTTCTCATAAAGGAAGGCTCATCAAGTGTTTTGATTATTTCTTGTTTGGAATGTCATAAGCAATGTTTCTAGGACATATTTGGAAGTTTGTGTCCTAGAAAATTATTTTCAAGAAGGATTTTTATAAGATACTCACATTTTGACTTTCCGTTGTTCGGCGTAGTACCTGACTTCTGTAGATGTTGTTTGATCGTAATTCTTCTTTGGGTCCCCCTTGAATGATCAACCTCTGTAGATCAGTTCAAGGTCTCCTTCTGCTCCCCCTTGATCTATGCTTGGGTCAAAATAAGATAAGTAATGCATAGAACATAGATCAGGTTTATCAGAGGTTCTGTAAAGGATTGTCAAAGGTTCTGAGCAATCCTACAGAAGCTCTGTTTGTATAGAAGACTTGATGATTGAGAATTTACATTCAGAAATAAATCAGACAACAAAAACAATAAAAACAATGTATTTACATATTTACAGAGGATAGAATTATACTTAAAGAGGTTTTAACTCATGTTAATCATTCCCAACTTACCCACCAAGAAAAGGAATCTTTTCTCATCTAGTGCCTTGGTGAATAAGTCTGCAAGCTGGTATTCTGTAGACACAAAATGCATTTCTATTGTGCCATATTCAACATGATGCTTCAGAAAGTGATAACGAATATCGATATGCTTTGTTTTTTAGTGCTGTACTAGATTGGCAGAGATTGCTATGGCACTTTTGGAATCACAGAGGATGGGAATCTTGTATATATTGTACTCGTAGTCCTTGAGCTGAGTTTTCATCCAAAGAACTTGAGAGCAACAGCTAGCAGCAGCAACATATTCCGCTTCTGCTGTAGATGTAGATACACAGTTCTGCTTCTTCGAAGTCCAGCTGACTAGATTACCTCCCAGGAATTGACAACTCCCAGAGGTGCTCTTTCGATCAAGCTTGCATCCTCCATAATCTGAATCTGTGTATGCCTTAAGACCAAAACCAGAGTTCTTCGGATACCAGAGTCCAAGATTTTTGGTCCCTTTAAGGTATCTGAAGATCCTCTTTACAGCAATATAGTGGGATTCCTTTGGGTTAGCTTGATATCTTGCACAGAGGCATGTGGCATACATTATGTCAGGTCTACTTGCGGTTAAGTATAAAAGAGACTCAATCATACCTCTGTAGAGTTTGCACTCTACAGATGTGTCATTTGGATCTTAGAAAAATTTATTTCCAGTGGCCATTGGGGTCTTCATTACAGAGGCATCAAAGAGACTGTATTTTGAAAGTATGTCAGTGACATATTTAGCTTGATTTATGAGAATTCCCCCTGATGATTGTTTTACTTGGAGTCCGAGGAAGAAAGTTAATTCTCCCATCATACTCATTTCAAACTCACTCTGCATGAGTTTTTCGAAATCTTTGCACTGTTGTGCATTTGTAGATCCAAAAATAATGTCATCCACATATATTTGTACAAGCATAATTTCATCACCTTTCCTTTTATAAAACAAAGTTGTATCGATCGTACCTCTGTCGTAGTCATTATTGAGAAGGAAATTTGAAAGTCTTTCGTACGAAGCTCTTGGAGCTTGTTTCAGTCCATACAAAGCTGTGTCGAGGTAATACACATATCTTGGGTACTTGGAGCTTTCAAATCCTGGTGGCTGCTGGACGTATACTTCTTCTTGGATTTCACCATTTAGAAAAGCAGATTTTACATCCATTTGAAAGACTTTAAAACCTCTGTGTGCTGCGAAGGCTAAGAAAATTCTTATAGCTTCGAGTCGTGCGACAGGGGCAAAAGTTTCATCGTAATCTATGCCTTCTTCTTGGCGATATCCTTTGGCCACCAATCTTGCTTTGTTTCTGATAACCACCCCATCCTCATCCTTTTTATTTCTGAAGACCCATTTTGTCCCTATAGCTTGTTTTCCTCGTGGCAGATGAACTAGGGTCCAAAATTTGTTTCGTTCAAACTGTAGAAGCTCTTCTTGCATAGCATCTACCCAGTTTGGGTCGTCAAGGGCTTTAGAGATTCTTTTTGGCTCGATCACACTAATAAAACTTGTAAAGAAACAAAAGTTAGCAGAGGCTGATCTTGTTTTTACCTTTTCAGAAGGATCGCCGATTATAAGGCTTGGAGGATGGCTTTTTATCCATTGAGTTGTTCTTGGGAGATGGTCATCGAAGTCATCAAGTTGATCTACAGAGGTTGTGCTATGTTGTTCCGGTGCACCTTCTGTTGTAGATGGTGCTTCTGTACTTGTGCTTGTTTTTTCTGCTTGTGGGATGATTGGAATGAGTGTTAGTATTTGTTCCACTAAGGAAGTAGAGATTGAGTCATCGTGTTCCTCTGGTATTGGTTCCTCTATAGTTGCTGGAGTTGGTATTTCAGTAGCTTTTGTGGTTGTATCCTTTGTTGTATCACCTTCTGTTGGCTCCCCCTCGGCATTTGCATCTGTATGATTAACAGAAGAAGATGAAGTATTTAAGGGACCAGTTAGAGATATACCTGTCTCGATCTGGCTGACAGAAGATGATCCTCTAGAGGCTCTGACGGTTCCAGCAGAGGGATCAATGTCATCATGGAACATCTCTTGAAATAGAAGATTTAAGTCTTCTTCTCTTGTTTTTGAGATGCCAGAGGATTCCCTTTTTAGCCCGAGTTCTGAACTGATTTGTTCAGAAGTCATTTGAAAGGAATCGTCAAAAGATACATTGATGCTTTCTACGATGGATTGAGACTTCAGAAGGTACACTCTGTAAGCTTTTGAAGTGGCAGAGTATCCTATGAACTTTCCTTCATCTGCTTTCACCTCAAACTTTCCTCTTGCTTCTCTATCATTTAAGACAAAGCACTTGCATCCAAATACATGAAAGAATTTGATGTTTGGTCGCCTTTTGTTGATCAAATGATAAGGTGTCTTGATGTGCCTCTTTACAATGGTTGATCGATTTTGGGTGTAGCCTGCGGTTGATATTGCTTCTGCCCAAAAAGACATTGGTAATCCACATGCTGTCAGCATAGTTCTTGCAGCCTCCACAAGCGTGAGGTTCTTTCGTTCAACCACGCCATTTTGTTGTGGGGTGCGTGCAGCAGAGAAGTTCTGTTATATGCCTTCTTCTGTGAGGTAAGCTTCAATGACAGAGTTTTTGAATTCTGTGCCATTGTCGCTTCTCAACTTTTGGATCCTGCACTCATATAGAACTTGGATTCTTTTCATTAAATTTATCAGAATGTTTGGAACATCTGATTTCTTTCTGACAAATTCAACCCATGTAAATCTTGAGTATTCATCGATCAAAACAAGTATATATTTCTTGCCACCTAGGCTCTGTGTAGAGATTGGACCGCAGAGGTCGACAAGAAGCATGTACAGAGGCCTAGTGCAAGATATATCAATTTTGCCTTTATAGGAAGCTCTTTTGAGTTTTCCCATTTCGTAGGCAGAGCACAAATGATCTTTATTAAACTTGACATTTGGCAGACCTTTAACAAAATCAAGTTTAACAAGCTTATCTAGAGTATGAAAGTTTAAAAGACAGAACCTGTTATGCCATAACCAGGCTTCTTCGCTTTTACAGGCAACAAGGCAGAGCTTGTCTTCCTTGTTCTTGGCACTGAAGTTCATGAGGTATAAATCACCTCTTCGTTCGGCTCGCAGAAGTTCGACTCCTGTGTCCTCACCTTGTAGAGAGCATAATGTTCTTTTGAACATCACGTCGAAACCCGTATCGCAGAGTTGGCTAACACTGAGAAGATTGTGTTTAAGGCCATCCACATATGCAACTTTGCATACGGATATGTTCTCCTTCTTGATGACTCTGTAACCTTTAATGTACCCCTTTTTGTTGTCTCCAAAGGTCACAGATCCACCATCGTGTTTTTCTTTGTATGTGGATAGTAGACCTCTGTCGCCAGTCATGTGCCGCGAGCATCCGGAGTCTAGATACCAGATCGGCACATACTGCTTCTGCAAGATAATCAGAGAGTTTTATGTACCCATATCCAAATGGGTCCAGCTTTGTTAGGGGTTTTCAAGTTTGCCTTAGCATTCTTGGACTTTGCTTTAACTTCTGTTGAAGAAACATTATGTTTCTTCTTACCCTTGAATTTAACATTCTTGTTGGGTACAGAGAGTAAACAATGTGGATTTGTGAAGTGTTGGCTTAATTTATACATGAGATCAAAGCAATGACAATAATGAATGTGCGAAGAGATTTGCTTGAACTTTTCATTAAAAACATTAAATGGGGTACAGAGGCATTACATTCTATCCTAACATTTGACTTCCTATTACAAGAAGAACTATGTAAGCTAGATTGTTGTTTGCAAAATCCTTTGTTGAGAGCAGCCTTTTGTGGACCCCTTCTGTGGTGAACTTCTGCTGGTTTCACTGTCACAGAAGAAAAAGATTTGTCATTTTTAGCCCATTTACCCTATGTTGCCATGTTAGTTTTTCTTTAATAGGCCTTAAGGATTTTAAAATCTTTGAACTTGTTGGATTTTTAGAGGACGGAGCCTTTTGTTGTTTAATTTTCTTAAGCTCAAGAGAGGTTTTGGCTTGTATACACATGTCCAAAAAGTCTGGACAGATAGAAACTTTTGTGATTTTCTCCTTGTGAGGAATAGTTCTGTTAAGAACTCCAGAGGGTAGTTTAAAATCCTTTGTGTCACAAGGTCCTATCTCTGACTTAGAGTCAGTCTCAGATTCGTCAGAGGATGAATCATCCTCATATACAGAGGTTGAGTCACTTGGTTCTCTTTCGACAGAGGCTGTACTTTTAGAGCATGTGCCATACTCACTTTCTTCCTTTTCTAGGGGACTATCTTCTAAGTCAACATAAGTATCTGATAAGGTTTCTTCAGAGAGATTTTGATCGACAGAAGGTGTACAGAAGTTTTCGAAAAAGTTGTTTTTCCCGATTTCTATCAACTCTTTTTCATCTGAAACGTTAGGCTTGAACTCAGGAGCCTCTGCCGATAATTTATTTTCAGAGTTTATCATGCAGACAAAGGCAACCGGTGTTTGAGTCTCGGGTTTACCAAACTTGAAGATTCCTATCTGATCTTGAGTTTTCAGATATTTCTTAGGTTTGGATTCTCTTTTGACAGAGATTGAAGGTGACAAATCTGTGTTTTCAAACCACACATTTGTCATCTTCAGAGGTTTCCTTATGTGAGGTTCCCCAGAGACTTTTCGCCTTTTGCTAACAGAGAGTAGATTTGGAAAACCAGGTTTTCTTGTACTTCCAGTGAGAAATAGAGATGACAGAGATTTGTTTCTTTTGTTTCCGGTGTATGGATCTATATCACAGAAGCCAATTCCCCGTCTCCCTATTTGTGTGTTAATTTTCTCGTATACCTTCTGTGCATCTTGGTATTTCTTAATTAAAAGATCTCTTCTGAGTAAATCTTGACAGAGGACTTCTCTTTCCTTTTTAAAATAATGTTTAAGAGCTAGAATGTTCATTCTGTCGGTCTCAACGTCCAATAGTTTTTTTGATTTTGTTTTTAATGCAGAGTTAAGTTCATAAATCTTTTCTTTCAAAGGATTTAGGTGTTTGTTCCAATTTGTTTCAATTTCTTCCTTTTCTTGAAAGATTTTGTCCTTTTCTTGAGTGAGAAGTCTAGCTTCTCTCTCAAAGAAGGTAAGCTTCTTTTGAATACTTTCGCATGTCTTTTTAAGTTCTGTATATTCAATGTTTAGTTTGAGCAAATCAGCTTCTGCTTTACTAGAGTTAGAGTCAGAAGTGGATACCTCACTGTCGGAGTCGGATGAGCTGACCTCTGCCATTCCACAGAACAAGGCGTTTTTGTCGTCTTCATCAGATGATTCGTCAGACAGCCAGTTCTCCTGATTCGCCATTAGCGACTTCTAAGCATAAAACTCCGCTTTCTTTTTGTAGTAAGCAGAGTCCCTCTGTGGGCGGTTAGATTTGCTCCTGCAGTCAGCGGCATAATGACCTGACTTGCCACAGTTAAAGCATCCTTGGTTCTGGGAACCGTTGCCAGTTCTGTCGTCCGACCTCTGTCGCTCACCACCTCTGTCAGTCGACCTCTGTTGGTCGCTACCTCTGTCGTTCCTTTCATTTGACCCTTCTCTTCCTCGATCATCTCTTCCATAGCGTTCATTGCCAGACTTCTTCTGGTAACCTCTGCTGAATTCCCTTGTCAAAAGGGCTAATGATTTAGCAATAGAGGCCATTGATGTCTCTTCTTCTTCCACCACCTCCTCATCTTCACTATCAACGATCAAGATTTTATTTTTCTTCTCCTTCTTTACCTCTGCAGCTTTCTCCTTTGGCTTCTCTCTAGCTCCTGTGGTCTTACCGACCAGTGCAAGAGGTGCACTGATTTGTGCTTTTGCTTGTGCAATTTGAGGCTCTTGGGCTGCCAATGTTCCATAGAGATCTGACAGAGTCCAGGAGTCTAAGTCCTGATTTGTTTGCAGAGACATGGACAACTGGAGCCATTCTTCATTTAGGCTCTTTAGGAACATGACGTAGTTCTCTTCAGAAGTTTTGTGAATCCCGAACTTTCTGCACTTGTTGATTAGAGAGTTAAACCGATCATATGTCATCTGCAGAGATTCGGTCGACAGAGCTTTGAATGCATAGTATTCATTTATGCATTGGGCTCTGCGGTTCTTCTGAGTTTTGGCCCCACCCTCCAGTTGTTTTTCTAGTTCCTTCCATAGATCGTATGCAGACTTACACGCATCTAGGGATTGAAAAAGGTCATTGGGTATGGCCATATCTTGCCCAATCAGGTTCGGACCACTTTTCCTTGGTCTTTGGTTTCTCGTACGCAGGAACCTCATGAGTGTCACCTGTGGCAGGAATACGTGGTACTGTGACCATGGGAACGTAAGGAGGATTGTTGATAAAGTGCATGATTTCTTTGTCAGTACCATCGAAGAAGTGAATCATTCGTATCTTCCACTGAGGGTACTCATCTCTGAGTAGTGTGGGTGGCTTGGTTAAGGAACCAGCGGTGAAGAAGTTGTTTGAATTTGTCATTTTGAGAGAGTGATAATTCCAGAAAATAGGGTAAGCTTTCTGAAAACTTTGAGCAGTGTACTAAAATGGAGATTTAACTGTAGTAACAGGTTCTGTAAGTATACCAAGGTCGAACAGGTCGAGAGTGGCAGAAAAACAGAAGGAATGAAGAACATGTTAATATCAGTCCAAGTTTCTACCAAAAATCATTGTAAGAGTGGATCAGTTGATATAGAAAATCAAGGCAGGCTCTGATACCAATTGTTGGTTCATGTTTTCCTTAACAATGATGATTCTATCTAATTAGTTCAAACAATATATAATGTGGAAGCGTTTTAACGAACTAACAGATATTATGAGGTAGAATAACACACAATATCAAATACAAGAAGTGTAAATAAGACAGATAAATAGCTCAATGATTTACTGTATTTGATATAATAAGAACACCAAGAACACCGAAAGGTTTGACAAGAAACTGCTCTAAAGGTGTGTGTGTTGTGTAAAAAGCTTGATAGAAGAGTTCACATGAACCTTCGATTTATACTACTCCTAAAGGGGAAAAGATCTAGATACTAAAGATGGTAGGTACTAATACACTGCTTGGAATAGTTGCTGGAAGGTACAAAACACTATTCTGGAACTGTTGCAGATACAACGTTCATTAAATGCTCCGTATTCTGCTTTAGGCTGAAACCTATCAGAGTTTGACACGTGTAGTTGTCAGGTCACGCCTTTGTACGAGTGATCTTCAGAACCTTCGAATGGCATAAATCGTATGAAGTACTATTGTCCTTGTATAGATCTTTTGCGTAGATCTTCTTTTTACCACAGAGGCTCTGTCAAGTATGACAGAAGCTCTGTGGCCTAGTCCGCTTAGCAGTGTCTTCTGTTGTTTCTTCACTTCGGTCTTCTTGGCTAACCCGGCAGAGCCTCTGTCGGAGACTTTTGTCTTCTCGGTTACTCGGCTACTCGGCAGAGCTTCTGTTGGTGTTGATACTTAGTCTATTTTTCCAATACTTCTATTTATCATAAAGATTGGAGCTAATACAAGGTCTATCAAATGGATGTGAAATCTGCCTTCTTGAATGGAAGACTACAAGAGGAAGTCTACGTCCAGCAACCACCAGGTTTTGAATGTCCAGAGTTTCCAGACCACGTTTACAAGCTAGACAAAGCTCTGTATGGCCTTAAACAAGCTCCTAGAGCCTGGTATGAAACTTTGTCCAATTTTTTGTTGACTAATCACTTCGAGAAAGGTATTGTCGATACAACTCTATTCTTTAGAAGGTACAAGAAGGACATTCTTCTGGTCCAAATATATGTTGATGACATTATTTTTGGGTCTACAAGGCAGGAATACTGTGATAGGTTTGAGGATTTAATGAAAAGCGAATTCAAAATGAATATGATGGGAGAACTTTCTTTCTTCCTTGGTTTACAAGTCAAACAATCCATCAGAGGGACTTTTATAAGTCAGTCTAAATACATCTCTGATATTTTGAAAAAGTATAAGCTCAATAATTCACATCCTATGAAAACTCCTATTGCCACTGGAGTTAAACTTGATCATGATCCTCACGGTGAATATGTGGATATCAAGAACTACAGGGGCATGATAGGGTCACTTTTGTATTTAACTGCAAGCAGACCTGATATAATGTTTGCAACCCAAGCAAATCCTAAAGAATCCCATTTGTCTGTTGTCAAGCGCATATTTAAATATCTCAAAGGGATTCAATTCTTGGGTCTCTGGTATCCTCTTAATTCTGGTTTCGAGCTTATTGCATATACAGATTCAGATTATGGAGGATGCAGGAATGACAGAAAGAGTACTTCTGGTAGCTGCCAATTGCTTGGAGAAAAACTGGTAAGTTGGACATCCAAGAAACAGAACTGCGTATCCACTTCTACAACAGAAGTAGAATATGTTGCAGCTGCTAGTTGTTGCTCTCAAGTGATCTGGATGAAAACACAACTCAAAGATTATGGCATGGAGTACAGCAAGATCCCAATTATGTGTGACTCCAAGAGTGCCATAGCAATTACGGCTAATCCAGTCCAGCACTCAAAGACAAAGCATATCGATATAAGGTACCATTTTATAAAGGATCATGTTGAAAAAGGGACAATTGAAATGTATTTTGTTTCAACTGACTTCCAACTTGCTGACTTGTTCACAAAAGCCCTTGATGAAACGAGATTTAACTTCTTAATTAGCAAGTTGGGTATGCTGAACATGTCCTCCTAACTCTGTTTAAAAATCAACAGAGCCTCTGATGATCCTACCAGAGCTCTGTCAAATGGTTGGGTAGGATAGTTCACCAGAGCCTTTGATGTTCTCACCAGAGCTCTGCCAGCATACTTTTTCAATGTTTTCCTATTGTGAATTTCTTGTTTGTATATATTGTTTTTATTTGTACATAAGTTTTTTTTTAAAAGGAGCTGAAAACAAAAATCTATCTATTAAGCTTACCATTTAAGGGGGAGCTTAAGAGAAAAATTAAGCATGGTTTTAGGGGGAGTAAGTCAATTCAGTTTCAAATACAAATGACTTTGCTTTTTGAACTTTAAAGGAAAATCTTTTTGAGAAAGAGAAAACCTGGTCTGATGAAAACCTTTTGATAATGTCAAGACATTACCAGAACCCTGATATTTCACCAGAGCCTCTGATGATTTCTCACTAGAACCCTGTGAAATTTCGAAGTCAGTTATGTTCTCGTTCTTTGACTATTTTCACATCAGAAACAGGATTTTTAAATGGTTTTGGGTAAAGGTGAAACATCTTGGGTTACTTGAAAAGGAATGGACAAGGTCACTCATCAGAGGCAAACTGTACTAAGCTCCACCAGAGCTCTGTCAGTTTTGTGCCACATCATCAGAAGTGCTGTCATCAGAGATGCGGGTTATTTCTGAGCGTCACCACAGGTCACCCACACATCTCTAACCGTGACGGTTTGCTAGCCCGAAAAGTTGTCAGAATCAAATCCACGTGGCAATCTCTGATTGAGAAACCAACCGTTAGCTGTTTCCACGTTTCACTGTTAAGGTCGCTCCACTATCTGACTTATGCTATTTATGTGATACAACGTGAATCTGGGAACCTACATATACTAGTAGCGGTGGACTATGTATCCAAGTGGGTGGAGGCGATCGCAACTGTAGATCCAAACCCTCAGTAATTTGATAATGACTCTATGAGAAACACTTAGTGAAAATTGTAAGTAGACAATATGTATTAATGTTTTGTCATCAAAGAATATATACTAAGTTTGTTTAGTATCGTTGATGAAAACATGTGCTTTAGATTATATATTCAGCGAACGCTGTTCATCAGTGAGCCCTGAGTCTGTTCAACCTCACTGATGATCGCTGATAAAATATGTTGTTTACTTATGATCCCTGAAAACAAGTTTCACGTCAACTATGTTCTACGACGAAGTCGAAGATCAAGCCAAAGAACCAGCGACAAGTCTACTTATGAACTGATGCAGAGATCAGCGAAGCCAAGACCTGTCCACTCAACGTGAAGTTTGAAGTAGAAGACTTCAGCGAACGCTGAACTTTATCACTCGCTAATAAAGATTTATTCAGCGAACGCTGATCATGAAGTCTTCCTCTACAAGTTACTTTTGTATTATCCCCTTGCACGTCTCCGTACGATCTGTCAGAATGGACATCACTTTTGTCCAGAATCGTACAACCAACTCTGATTCTACACTGTTCATCATGCGGCCACTAGGTTGTCTACCAAGGTCAAACCATGCAACCAACCAGCGGCTGCCACGTGTAAAGTTGTATTGTTGTTCATTAAATGCATGCAGTATATAAAGGAAACCCTACTTCAGAAATGAAGTGCTCATCCATCTCCTTCTCCTTACTATTCTGTGTGTTAGAATATTTATCTTAAGTATTCTAGGTTCCTTCTCTCTTAGTTCTAGTGCAACAAATCTTAGTGATTCTCTTAACTTGTTTAGATTAGGTTTATTCCTTAATCTTGTTCCGCAACAAGTTGTAAATTGTTTGATACATATCAATAAACAATTTAGAAAAGTAAAAATCGTGTGTTTGTATTCAACCCCCCCCCCCCCCTTCTACAAACTTGTATAACCCTTTCGGGACCAACAGCAACCCCTACAAACGATTCCAAAGTGGTAATCAACTTTCTACGGAAGAACATCTTCGCAAGGTTTGGGGTTCCAAAAGCATTGATAAGTGATGGTGGTAGTCTTTTCTGCAACCGGTATTTGGAGGCAGTACTTAAGAAATACTCGGTGAAACACAAGGTAACTACATCATACCACCCACAAGCCAATGGCTTACCCGAGGTGTCTAACCGGGAACTTAAACAAATTCTTGAGAAGACCGTGAGCGCATCAAGAAAGGATTGGTCGATCAAGTTAGACGATGCACTCTGGGCCTATCGAACCGCCTTTAAGACCCCTATTGGTACCACACCATATCGGCTTGTGTTTGGGAAGTCATGTCATTTACCCGTCGAGCTTGAGCATAGAGCTTATTGGCCGATCAAGAAGCTCAACATGGATTTCAAAGCGGTCGGGCAACGTCGATTCTTACAATTGAACGAGTTAGAGGAGATCCGACAAGACGCTTTCGAGAACGATGCCATTTACAAAGAGCGCATGAAGAGATTCCATGAAAAACATCTCAATCAGAAGGTAATAGTTCCAAATACGCAAGTTCTTCTATTTAACTCTCGTCTTTGTCTTTTTCCAAGTAAGCTAAAGTCCAAATGGTCTGGATCGTTCACCGTAAAGGAAGTCTTCCCATATGGAGCCGTCAAACTGCAAGGAAAAGACGGGGAAACCTTCAAAGTTAATGGTCAGCGAGTGAAGCCATAACATGGAGAAGAAACAGTGGTAGCCGACACCACGTTTCTAGAATAACCGAAGGAGTAATAGGATGGGAAGGTCAAGCCACGACCGTAACTACGGTGCTGGGTGGGAGGAAACCCACCGAGGTTTTCATTTCTTATTGCGTTTTAGGTATTTGAAATTCTTCGTTTTTAGTTCGACTTTAAAAAAAATAGAAAATATCCTGGAACAGAGAGTTGCACGGGCTAGGACGCGGGCTCAAGCCGCGGCCCAAGTCGCGTAAGACTCTGTTGTTGACTGCAAACAGACACATATGCGGGCTACCTTGCGGCCTCATGTCGCGGGTCATGCCGCGCAACTAGCTGTTGCAGAAAACCCATGTTGCAAGATGCAATGGCTACGCCGCGGCTTCAGGCCGCGAGCCAAGCCGCGCGTCCCGATGTCCGGTTCCTATGGTTTTATACTTTGTTTTTGGGTGTTTCTCTTCTTTTATTCTTCATTTCTTCTTCTTCTCTCCTTTCTTTCTCATTTTTGCTTTCTCTCTACCCATCTTCAAGTCGAGTCATCCTCCATTTTTAAGATCTTGCAAGGTATGTTCTCCTCATCTCCTTTGTTCTTCATTTCAACTAGGTATGTTGAAATGTGTGTTTGTCCCTCATTCTTTTTATGCATCCCTAATTTCCTTCCTTCCCCAATTTCAAGTATACTTGTCAATGTGTTGATTTCTTACAAAGGTTGGAACACATATGTCTAGATGATACTTAGATTGCAAATGCATGCTCAAATTTGTTATTCACTTCATTGGAGAACTTTCTTTTGGTATGAAATCTAGTATGTGTATGTTTGTGAGGAATTACTCATAAAATGGTTTCTTTTGGGAAGTTTGGGAAGTGGTATTAGGGCATAATTTTTGGGATTTCATGATAAATGTAACACTTCTCTATCACTTTGTGATAAAGTTTCGATTTTGTGCTTTTGTGTAACATGAAAGTCTCTATGTGGTTATCTTTGGCGTCATTGTATGCAAGCATCACCAAACCTAGGTTTCACCAAGGTTTGGGGTTCATTTATTTTGACCAATGGTGAAAATCATTGAAGCTCTTATAGATGCATGTGTTAGATTAGTGATGGGAACACGTGCTTATTGAATAAGTTGTTGTTAATAAGTTAACTAGATGGCGACTATGTGTTAATATGATTTCGTGTGTATTGTTATGTTCTCTCTTTAGTCCAAAAAAGGCTAAACAAACCTAAGTTTCACTTAGGTTTGGGGTGGCCAATTTTTTTAGCATCCACACACACCCCATTGCAAACCTCGGTTTTACCAAGGTTTGGGGTGCCACATTTGACCAACCTAGGAACACGCTTAGGTTTGGGGTGCCAATGATAATTTGACTAACTATCGGTAAACAATTTGCAGACAATGAGGAACCACCCAAGTAAGCAATTGGTCTTCCTTGACTATGCCCGCATCCAGCAGCACGTTCGTGATCGGATGCAAAATAGCGAAGCACATGACAAAGTCGACAGGATCGAAAAGATGCGACACAAGAAATGTCAGTCGTTCGCCGAACGCGGGATCCGACTTGAGACACTACCGGCTGGCTCGCTAGTCCCGACCATCATCCGTCAACAATCTTGGGAGAGATTTATCCAAACCCCAATCATGTACGACACGGAGCTGGTAAAAGAATTCTACGCTTGCATGATCCCCCCGGTCTACCACGAGCGGTATATAGTGAAGATGGGGAACACGCTAGTCTGGATCTCATCGGACGACATCTATGAGTACTTGATAACGCCACTTTTTGGCGTTATTTTCAGTTCTCAAACCAATGAGATTGGCTTGTATTCAAGTAAAAAGGCGTGTATTTTATGGTTTATCTAGTGATTTATACAGGTTATCTAAAAGGCGGTAATCCTCGAGAAAAGAAGCTAAAAAGAGCCCAAAACGAGTCCAAACGAAGCCTAACGGAAGCCCAAAAGTCAAGCCCAAGACCCGCAACCGAACCAGGACCCGATCCGCGAACCAGAAATCGACCCACGCAGCAAAACGCATACGCGCGACTTGCCACGCGACTTGCAAGTCGCATGGTAGGTCGCGTAACCCACTGTTTGTCGATTTTAAGCTGTTAATTTCGGGATTTAGGTCATTCATTCGATACGCAACTTTCACACGACGGCCAGAGTAGTTCCAGGGGCGATTTTCAGAGTCGAGTGACACCTTTTGGAGCGACGAGGGAGGATCAATCGAGGACACGTTCACGACGCAGGTAGATTCAATCACGGGAGAAGGGAGTTCATCACTACATCTTTCACATTCACCACGATCATAGTTATTATGTTTACATACGTTTTCGTTTCCCTTTCCCTTGTGTTTGAATCCCCCAACATCATGAACTAATCTTTAGATGTTGGGGGTTGGATTGAATTAGGAGTGAACATATAGATGGATGACGAGTGACGTTTATCAGTTTTTTCCAATTTAATGAATGCATGTGATTTTGCTCTTAATGCTATTGTGAATCTGGCCAATTTACGATTGATTTGTTGTTGCTAATTAAGTTCGAGAGAGTTAATTACCGAATAGAACTAGGGATCACACGCCTAAGGTAAGAAAGGATAGAGATATACTGAGTAAACCTTAGTCTCATTATAATCTTGTGCTTAATGTGTTTTGAACTACATAGGTTGAGATCGAGAGATTTAACTTGTGTTTTCAAGATAATACTCATGGTAGCTTGAGAAAGAACCGTGCTTTATAAATATAACCGTTGTAACTCGAGAGAGAACAATGGTGAGATCAAGATTGGGTATTCATTAACGAAAATAATTGGTATTTGTTTTAAGTCTGATGTTCATATTTGAAAACCTAAGGATTTCCAACCCTCAACTGTTTTCTCTTTCTGAATTCCAAAGCTGTTCATTGTCTGTCTTGTGTTTGATTTATTTTCTGCAATTAGTAGTTTAATACCAACCTCTCAATTTTCGATAGTTCTGTAGGATCCAGATCCGTGCAACAATCGTGTTTATGTGAATAAAGATATGAACGAATAAAGTAATCACAAAGGCTGCCCACTTAGCTATTTGATCAGAGAATAATCGTTACAATGCTGAAAGCTAAATGAGACAACTAACTATTTTTCTAAGCTAGTTGCACATTATATATGTTGGGCCCGTGGTAACAAGCCCACGGCCCGTTCACTATGGACTATGATTAAGACAATACAAATTACACCCTTGAACTTTAAATCAACACATAAAACTTGCCCTAACAATCTCCCCCTTTGATTTGAAGTTCAAATTCGCGCTCTATATCTTGCCAGTTGAAGACGTAACGTTTGCGAAGAGCGAAATGAACCTCGAAGAATCTGATGGCGCGACGGTAGTCAAGACGATCTTCAACAATATCCAAAGCATTCTGTGCAGTTCTTTCATTCAGATTTGGAACATAGGATACCTTTGGATTTTCTGATTCGTGCTTGATGATCTTCCGAAGAGCGTCTTGAACCTTGAGCAGTGTGCCGTCGCAAAATCGATCTACCTGACTGAACCTCATAAACTTCTTTTCTTTCTGAGCGTTGAGGAAGACGATCCCAAATTCCGGTTGAAGCAGCATTGCGTTCTCGGGATACATCGACAGTTCAGGAGCTTTCAGATTCGGTTTGAGCAGATTTACCTTCTTTGATCGGTTCTCGATTGCCATTTGAAAGTCCGTAAGATAAGACATCATAATGGAACGGACGAGGAATCGTCGAACCGCTTCGAGCGCCTTTGTTACAGCAAGCGGTCGGATGGTTCTGGTGCGAAGGTCTTTCAAAAGGACCAGGAGGTCGAACGGATGGAGATGCTTAAAGTCAGCCTCAGAAAAAATCCATTCTTTTCCGTCTTCACGTCGAACAGTGAAAACGGGAAAGACGATCTTCATAATTTTGTTTGACTGAATCTTTAGCACCTCTGAAATCTTATATTTGGTTCGAACCTGATCTCTCGGAAGACACCGCTTCATGGCTTCTAAGTATCGGAGTTGACGTGCTGGTTCAGGACTGTAGATGCCAAGACAGAAGGTCGGCTCGATCGGGCGAATTCGCTGAACGAACAGCTTCTTCAGGGATTCCTCCAGATGAGGAATGAGGATCTTGATCTTCTCCCAACGGTTTTGTTGCTGAGGAGAGGGAGGAAGATCAGGAGCTGTCGTTTGTAGAGGAGATGTCGGGATTTCTGCATTGTAGTTGTCGGGTTGATCTGTAGTCGTGGCAAGTGGAGTCGGGTGAACGGGAGGTGCACCATAGTAGTTCTGAAGCAGAAATTGGTCGTAGTCTATGTTGTCGTCTTCATCAGTAGGAAACACCAAATTTACCTCGAAGTTGACGGCTCTGGCAGCTTTTTCGTACCATACGTCTTCAGTTTCCGGGTTGGTGTCACATGCTGGATCTCTCAAGGTGAGCGAAGGCATGTCTGATGGTTCTTCAGTGACCAATTCCTGTCTTGTACCCTCGGGCTTTTCAACCGTTGGGGCTTCATCATCTGAAATGTCCATATCAATGACCATCTGGGCTAGAGGCAACTCGGCTTCTGGTTCGGCTGTTGTAGCTGTCGCAGTTGGGGGTTCCTGATGAACCGCAGATGTACCTTCAGTGTGGAGCAGGGAGGCGGTCTCGGTTAGACGTTGTCGCTTCTCCCCTCACGGTGATCAGGATCCTCCTGGTCATCGTGCTTACGTTTGAGACCGCCGCCTTGACTCTTACAAGTGTCTTCTAGTGAGCGGACCCTCTCAGACAGCGTGGCAAGAGCTTTGTTGTAGTCGTTGAGGGTCGAGTCAATGGCGTCAAGGCGTGATGTGATGGACGAAGAAGGAGCAGTGACCTGGGATCGTAGAACGGAGATCAGGTCTGCTTCAGCAGATGTGGTTGTGTCGGATTCCTGGAGCAGTTGGGCTAAGAGCATCGTCTTTAGAGTATCCACCGAGTAAGTAGGTTGCGGTGGAGGCGGTGGGTGCACAGAGACAGATTCAGTGCTGACGAGAGGGCTCTTTCCTTTGAAAGCACGCGTCGCTTTGGCAATCTCAGCGGCTACATGTTCCTGCATTTGTTGCTCCATAGCCTGTCGGACAGCCTCAAGGGTGCTGTCCAGAGACCCTTTTGACACGAAGTCGGGTAACGTAACTCCGGGCTCACTTAGAGGACCCGTTGAGGCATCTACCACTGGGGTAGAGCCACCTACGTTCACAGCTGGCGTGATGATGACCGTGGTAGGATTTCCGTCCAATCCTCGTGTTCCGGCAGTCGGAGACACTATAGACGTTCCGGTCGGGTCACTAAGAGCCGCGACGTGGTGTTGTTCCGCATCAAGTGTCCTAGGCGAAGAATGTTCAGTAACAATTGGCTCTAGACTCGATGGTGCACACAAAGAAGTCGAGACCGGGGGCTGCTGATCTCTTATTTCAACACCAGCACTCTCCGAGTGAGAGACCGGTGGAAGTTGTGCTTGTTCCCCATGTGATATTGAAACATCCGTCTGTTTTGAGACGGATGAGTGGCTATGGGGGTGTGCAATTGCTCCGTTGGGTCCACGGAGGCTTCTTCAATACCCCGTCCCAACAGATGAGACGGGATAGCAGATGTGGCAACCCGGATATCACTCGGTTGGGGTCGCTCTTGAGCCTCGTTATCTTTACGGCTCGATCTTTCCTGGTTCAACTTTGAACGCAGTTCTCTCCGCCTCGCATGATCTAACTCATCACCTGTGTCTCCCTCAGATGCCCTAGTGGTAGTTCCGGTTCCAGTATGTGGAGGGGAGTCAAGTGGGATGCCAACGGTAAAATCAGGGTTGGGTCCGATACCGTGAGGGATATGCGTCAAGCGGATGTTGCGGTCGGTATCGGAGTCCGTGGAGTCGGATTCCACGTATTCGACTTGAGTACTTGGAGAAGGGGGTTCGGTTATATATGGTTCGGTGGTGTGATGTAGGCGTGGTCTCGAAGAAGGACCTGGTTGGGCTGAACCGGAACCGGGCTGCGATTCCGCTGCACCACCTACACTCGTTCCCCTTCCTCTCAAGACTAACGTTCCCCGCCTGACAGCACCTGCTTGTCGGGCCCTTCCACCTCTCACTCTTGGACCCTCACGTCGCTCGGGTCTATGTCCCTGGGCAGGTCCCTCCGGCTCAGGCTGGACCACGGGATTTCCCAACTCTCCCCTATAAGCAACTACCCCCGGTGCAGCGGGATCGGCTATGGCTAGTAGGGCGGCAGGAATGGGTGAGGCGACTGCATCGGATGGGTTGCGGATCACCATGAATTGTAGGTGGCGTATGGGACATACCGGATGTGTGAGTCGTCGTGGAATGGTGGGATTGGCATCCATGTGTTGTCGAACGGCAAGCGAAAGGAATCGCGGATATGGAAGAAACTTCTTCTGTTTGGTGCCGCCGATATGTCGGATGGTGGTCACAAGTTCACGCCAGATGATCATGGCGAAGTCGACGTGGCGGTTGTAGCACACGGCGTGAACAAGGCGGAGAAAGTCGCCGGTACATTGGTCAATACCTTTCCATCGGGCGGATAGGCATCGGTTGAGAATAGTGAAGAGCGTGTACCAAATAGGCGCCAAGTACTTTCGATTGAAGACCGATGGCCGTGGAAGGTCGGAGTTGTACCCAAGAGCACGCATTTGGGCGCAGAGAGTCGCATCGTTAACGGCAGGATCGTACCGTTCATGGTTGTTGGCAGTGGCCTCAGGCAGGGATAGTAAACGGCGAAAAGAATATGGCGTCAGTGTAAACGGGTGGTTGTCTATTCGCGCTGTGATTGTCTGAGTGTTGCCAATTGTGCGGACTTGCGCCGTCAGCCAGACTTGTAGAACGTAGAGCAAGGGAACGTCGGCTGTGCGAGTGAGTGCCTCAGAAATGGGATGGCGCATCAGAATGTCGAGTATGACCTGATGTTGGGGGTTTGGTCTGAAAAGCGCCGGGTCGAGGTAGTGGTTGTTCGCCTCTAGCTCGATGCCATGGTCAGGGTCGACCAGTGCAGCATCAGCTACTTCGTCTATAATTTCCTCCTCCTGAGGAATTTGTTCTTCCGGGTTTTGTTGTTCCGCCATTTGAAAATCTGCAAAGGAGCACACGGTTAGGATCATAATTAGAATTACAAGTGTAGGTGCGTACCTTAGCTTTGAATGGCTCAATCTGAGATAGATCGAGGACTGGTTTTGATAAAAACAGGCAAAAACTGGATAGCACAGGGCACTTTTCGGACAAAATGAGGTGTCCGGATAAGGTTCCCGGACAGGGCACTTTGTCCGGATGGCAGAGGAGTCCGGATGATTATACGAGTGTCCGGGTAAAATTGAATTACCCGGACAAGGTTCCCTGATAAAGTGAGTATTCCGGATAAAGGCGTTGTCCGGACTCCAAACTTATCCGGTAGTTGAACTTACCGGAAACCATAAGGTTTCCGGACAACTAGGTTTCCGGTAGATTGAGAGAGTCCGGATGTATCATCAAACACATTGAGTGTGTCCGGATAGAAGCGCATGTCGATGATGGTGTCCGGACACGATGAGTGTGTCCGGACGAAACGCCTTGGTGAGAAATCGACCAAATCTAGGTTTAAAGGCCAGTGTAAATGCACATAAGTAGACCAAATAGCATTCTAGACTACCCTTGGTCATTCCCTATCAATCTTACGCCGAAAGAACCCCAAATCGTGTGGATCCGAGGTGTGGTGTTCGGGATTAACAATCTCGATCAACCCGAGGTTTGATTGAGAGGCAATAAGAATCGAGATTCGTATAATAAAGAGGTAGTGGGAATCACGAACAACATACCTGAGTTTGGAGTGAAACGTGTGCGTGAATCGTACGATTGAGGAGAGTCCGAGCGAGAGAGAATGTCGACGAGGGTTTAGGGTTTGTGCAAGAGAAACCGGGTAGAATGAAATATGGGGTACCCGGGTGTCTTATAGGACCCGGGTGTTGTCCGGAGAAGTTGACCGACCCGGGTCTGTCCGGTCCGGACAAACAGAGGTGTCCGGACATCCTCAAGAGTCCGGATAACACTGTTTTGGCAATTTCCGTAGAATGTTCAGTAAACTGTGCTGCCAGGGATCTTTCTCTCTCTCCCCCTCAAATTGAGCATGGGATTGCCATTGCTCCCCCTCGAATCGTGCAGTAGGGTGCAAGTGAGGGATCCGACACACAAAATTTTGGAGTGTTGGATAGAAAACGTTGTGTCGCTCCCCCTCAAGTGTAGACCAAGGTGGACTTGGGAGTGCCCACACACATAAAAAACTGTTGAACTGTTTAAGAAAAACTGTGTGTGACGCTCCCCCTCAACAGATTAGAAGACTTACCTGATATGGCAGTTAGCTCCCCCTGAACACACTAACAAATGGTGAAAGCACAGAGATCGGGAATTAACAAACAAACGACGGTATTGAATAAAAGAAACACACGAAGAAAGAGGAAAAATAGACGAAACTACCTAACAAATACAGAGACTAAATCTACCTGTGTTACTGAGGCAAGTAGAATACCAGTGCGAGGAAGTGTTTGCTCAATCGTCCAGAGTGTTGACACCGGATGATAAGTAGACAGTTACTCGTAGAGGTATGGAACTTGACAAGGGTACACAAATGGATTAAGTTTTCAGGTTTAGCATACCTAGCTTGAACACCAGAGTTTTAAAACGCTTTTCGTCCAAGGCTTTGGTAAACAGGTCTGCTAACTGATTCTCAGTATTTACGAAGTAGAGTTCGACAGTACCTCTTTTGACGTGATGCTTAATGAAATGGTACCGAACGTCGATGTGCTTCGTCTTGGTGTGATGGACCGGGTTGCTTGAGATAGCAATAGCACTCTTCGAGTCACAGTAGATCGGGACCTTGTCGTACGTGAAACCGTAGTCCTTGAGTTGTGTCCGCATCCAGATGACTTGGGAACAGCAGCTTGCGGCGGCCACATATTCCGCCTCGGCAGTTGACGTTGAAACGCACTGCTGCTTCTTTGATGCCCAGCTTACCAGACTATCACCCAGGAACTGAATGTGCCCTGATGTGCTCTTCCGATCCATCATGCAGCCCGCGTGATCGGCGTTAGAATAAGCTGATAATCCAAAACCTGTCTCTTTCGGGTACCATAGGCCAAGATCAGCAGTACCACATAAATAACGAAAAATTCGTTTAACAGCAGTCGTGTGAGACTCTTTTGGGTTGGATTGATACCGGGCACACAGGAAAGTCGAGAACATTATATCCGGCCTACTGGCAGTTAGGTACATTAAAGAGCCAATCATTCCTCTATACAGCTTCTGATTCGCATCCGGTCCATTGGGATCGGCGTGAAGCTTTGTAGTCGTTGCCATGGGAGTTTTCATTGGTGAGGCCTGGTCCAATTGGAATTTCCGAAGAATATCCCGAATATATTTGGACTGGTTAATGAATATTCCGGTCGAAAGTTGTTTAACTTGTAGACCAAGGAAGAAATTCATCTCACAAAGCATACTCATTTTAAAATATTTTCCCATTAGTTTGGCAAAGTTCTTGGCATATAGAGGATTGGTAGAACCGAAAATGATGTCATCAACATATACCTGAGCCAAGACTATATGACCTTCCTCATTTTTAATGAAAAGAGTAGAGTCAATTGTACCTCGTGTGAAGCCTTTCTCTAATAAGAACTTAGAGAGAGTATTGTACCAAGCTCGCGGGGCCTATTTTAGACCATATAGTGCTTTGTCTAAAATGTAGACATGGTCAGGCTTCGAATCATCCACAAAGCCGTCGGGTTGTGACACATAAACTTCTTCTTCGAGATCGCCGTATAGAAAGGCCGTCTTCACATCCATTTGGAAGACTGTGAAGTTCTTGTGCGCAGCATAGGCTAGAAACATACGGATTGCTTCGATTCCCGCCACCGGAGCGTAGGTCTCATCAAAGTCTATCCCCTCTTGCTGACGATATCCCTTTGCCACGAGTCGCGCCTTGTTGCGGACAACATTTCCGTCTTCATCCTTCTTGTTCTTGAAGATCCACTTGGTGCCGATCACCGTTTTGTGTTTTGGACGTGGAACCAATCGCCACACCTTTAGAGCTTCGAATTGATTGAGCTCTTATTGCATGGCAATTATCCAGTCCGAATCTTCAAGCGCCTCGCGTACGGTTGTTGGCTATATTTTGCTTAAGAAGCCGGAGAAGAGACAGAAGTTGGCGGAAGCACCTCGCGTACGAACAGGTGTAGAGGGATCACCGATGATTTGATGCAGGGGATGTGCCTTCGTCCATTTAGTGGCGTATGGAAGCGGCTGCTGGGTGGAATGAGATGTGTCCGGATCCACATACGAACCAGATGGAAGGTCTTGTACAGCTTCGAGAGTAGCAGGTTGAGTTCTCGGAGGAGGTGGGGGAGGATTCGCCAATGGTTGTACAACTTCTGGTTCCGAGGAATGCCGAGGTTGATCGTCGGTTGTCGAGCAAAGGCGAATCTGTAGGAACGACCTCCGGAACTGGGTTTGGGTCCTCCGGGGGAATCACAGGAACAGGTGACTCAGGTGATGACTGTTGTACTGTCTCCATGGTGTTAGAGGGTGAGCTTGTAGAAGGCGGTGGACCAGAGAGGTTGTCCAAATCTTCAAGACGAGCAGCTTCAATCCGAGGAATAGCTGAGACAGATGGGGGAGCATGAAATATGTCATCATAAAAATGCTCAAACAATAAATCTAAATCAGAATAAGTTGCATTCGATGAAGATGCACGATTCGGATTTACTGTCATTTGTGTAGATCCCGAACTAGAAGGTCCGGAAGCTAACACACCAGTTAAACCGGGTTCTGAACTGCGATGTTCAGAAGCCAACTCTGCGGCTTCGTCGAATGTCACGTTTATGCTCTCAACAACGGATTTAGTCCGTGTGTTGTAAACGCGATAAGCCTTAGCCGGCATTGAGTATCCGATGAAGACTCCTTTATCCGCTTTGGGGCTTAGTTTGCCGAGATCATCTTTGTCGTTCAGTACGTAGCACGTGCATCCGAACGCGTGAAAGTAGCCAATAGTCGGAATGTGATTATTCATGATCTCGTAGGGCGTGTAAATAGTCGGAATGTGAAAGTAGCCAATAGTCGGAATGTGATCATCTTTGTTGAATCGCTTGTACAGAATCGTGCAATTTTGCGTGTAACAAGCTGTAGATACTGCTTCAGCCCAAAGATATAGCGGTAGATTGGCTTGGGAAAGCATTGTGCGTGCCGCTTCGACTAGGGTACGGTTACGTCTTTCCACCACACCATTTTGCGGAGGAGTGCGTGCGGCAGAAAAGGTGTGCGAAATTCCTACGGAGGAGAGATAACCGTCCATCTTGGAATTCTTGAATTCCGTTCCGTTGTCGGTTCTGATGGACTGAACTTGTTGATGCTTGTTCAATTGGACCGTCTTGAGATGCTTGATGATGATCTCAGGAGTTTCATCCTTTGAGCGGAGAGACATCACCCAGGTGTAACGGGAGTAATCGTCCACTATCACCAGAACGTACTTGCGCTTGTTGATACTCGCAACATGCATCGGTCCACACAAATCCATGTGAAGGAGTTCGAGAGTCCGAGAGGTGCTGGGAGTGTCCTTTGGTGGATGGGGTGCATGCTTCATCTTTCCCTTCTCGCATGCCTCGCACAGATGATCCTTTACGAACTGAAGGTTGGGCATGCCTCTAACGTGTTTGCCGAGCACCAGCTGATTGATGTTTCTAAAGTTGAGGTGCGAGAGGTGTCGATGCCAGATCCAAGCTTGGTCGGAAGAGGCCTTTGACAGGAGGCAGACAGGGTTATCAATTGAAAGAGCCGAGAGATCAATGGTGTAGAGGTTGGTTCTTCGATGTCCAACCAGTAGTGTCTCACCGTCGTCGGTGAGTATTCTACACCTTGTCTTTTTGAAACTGACCTCAAGATCTTTGTCGCAGAATTGGCCTATGCTGAATAAGTTGTGACCCAACCCTTGGACGTGTGACACCTTCTTGATGGTGATCTTATCATGCACGATGTCGCCGTAGCCCACAATCGGCGAACGCTCGTTGTTGCCAAATCTCACATCTCCTTGATATTCTTCTTTGTAGTTCGTGAGAAGCTCCCTCCTTCCGGTCATGTGCTTGGAGCATCCTGAATCTAAGTACCACACATGACCGCCCTGCAAAACAAGATTAGAGAAGTTTAGGTACCCAAATTTGTTTGGGTCCTGGAGGGTTAGGAGTGGCTCCCTTTGAAGAAACTTGTTTTGGCACGCCTTTCCCGTTAGGTGAAGAATGTACACCCGTTGGGAGAACTGATTTTCGCGTTTGTCGCCTCTTAGGTGCAGATTGTACACCCGTGGGAGGAACATGTTTTGTGCCAGGTTGCCTTTTAGGAGCTGGTTTAACCTTGGTAGGAGCAGTCCATCTAGGATTGGATCTAGCCTCCCGCCGTGGTTGAACCATTGAATGATTACCCCGTTTATGAGATGGATTGTTCTTGTAATTACGGGGACTGTGTTTTGCATAGAGATTATATACACAAGATGGTGCATACCAATCATTTTTCAGAATGTCATAAAAGTTATTCCCACCACAATTAGAACAACAAAGACAATCATGCGATAAACGAATCAAGTGTTGAAGAGAGTTTAGTTTAACAGGAAAAGACACTACTTTTTCCAAACTAGCTTCAAAATCATTCCAACCACAATTTGAACAACACACGCAATCATGCTATAAGCGAGCCAATTGTGGAAGAGAATTCACTTTAACCGGAAAAGAAACTTCAAAATAATACTGTTGATTCCAATCACTACTGTCTTTGTTTATTCTAGAATTTAAAGCATGGGAAAATGACTTTGATGCATCCTTCTTGACAGAATCCTCCTTTAGCCACTTTGGTGTTACTCGTCTGGCTTGACCATTTTTAGCTGCAACAGCAGGTACAGAATGATCAGTGACTTTTGAAGGAGTTGGAGCTTTAATGGAAACTTGTTTAGTCTTTTGCCTTGGCTGTGACGTATTTTGGGAAACAGGTTTAGATGTTAAAATTTTGATCACAGCTAGGCCTTTTGAGTTTGAACATGCTCCCTTTTCAAAATTGACCTTATGAGTCACAACTGGGGATAAAAAATCTGTGTGACTCGGAAGAGGTTTGTCGAAGGGGAACGACTCGAACTCTCCCTCATCATCACCTTCTGAGTTCATGAATTCAGAAAAATTTACTTCAGGAATGTCGGGACTTGGACTGGTGGAGGAAGGCGAGGAACTCTTCGTGCTTGTGTGCTTTGGGGAATTTGGTGCGGAAGCTAAGAAGAAATCAGAGTTCAAATTCCTTAAAACACTCTCGTCTTGAGAAGCATAACCGGTTTGTGAATTGGAAATCTTGTCTAAATAAACTTTGCACGAAGATTTGTCAGATGAATTTGAGGAAGGTTCGGGTGAAATCTCCTTTTTAGATTGGAGTCGGTCAATTTGCTCTTGAAGTTGACCATTTTTCGCATATTCTTCCATCTTTTCTGTTGCCAAAGCAGACAGTTGTGATGTAAGTCGATGGATTTCACTCCGAAGGATCTCCTGTCCTTCATCAGACACAGCTTCGGTTTTGACCGGTTGTTGTTTCTCAAGTTTTTCAAGTAAAGCTTGCTTTTCTTTTGTCATTTCAGACAATTTAGATGAAAGCGTATTGATTTCCCACAGAAAATTTTCCTTTGCTTCACTTGTCATACCATCGGTTATCTCAACTTTGAGTTTCTCAAGAGCTTTGTTTAAATCGTTCTTCTCATTTTGAAAAACCAGCCGTTCTCTTTCCAATAACTCCTCCAACTCTACTATCTTTGCTTCCAAGATGAGAGGGGGAACATAGAGTTTAAACTCATCCGTCTCAGTCTTGGTTGCTGGTGCTACATCCGCATCCTTCTTGGAGGAATCCTTGGGTGTTGGCACTTTGTAGGGGTCGAAGTAGTCATTCGAGAGGTACTTCTTTGGATTTTTCTGATAAGAGTAATTTAGAGGTTCATAGCAAAATGGAAGTTGAATTCCGAGTTTGTGTGTGCGCTTTTATTCCTCTGTTTCCTCTTCTTTTTCAGGTTCTAGGGGACCAGTCCACTTGATTTTGTACTCCGGGTACTTTGTAGATAATCCATAACAGGCAAAATCATACAAAATGGGTACATGCCATCTTCCCTTTTTTAAATAGTGGGGATTATCATATCCGATTCCCCACTCTTTGTTAAAATATGTGAACTCTTTGGGTTTGTTCAGGAAAATGGTTTGATCTGTTTGTCCCCTTTGGTGGAGTTTGGTTTCAAGGTTTAGGATTTTAGCCACATACTACTTGTGTTGAACTTGAAGGGAAGAACATTGATAAATAATGTCTTCTTTATCATTCAAGCACTGATCAAGCTGACGCTGAAGTTCAGATATTCTGACCCTTAAGTCTTTGGGTGCTAATGAAAGGATTTTGCATTTATCCTTTAAATCAGCATTTTCAGACTTATACTTCTCAGTTAACTTTATTTGAACATTAAGCTTTTCTGTTAGAGTTTTAATTTCAAGCTTTTGTTCTTTAAAAGTGGCCTTAAAGGATTCAGCCTGACCATAAAATGATTGCATAGCACTTAAAAAATCTGGTTGACAAGATTCACATACCTGATTTGCAAGTGTAGCTGCGGTTTCCTCATCAGTGGAGGAATGATATCCCATGAAGGCATTAGCAACTTCATCTTCATCTTCATTGTCAGACCTTTGCAGCCAGTAATCATCCTCAGCGAACATTGCTTCTCCAGTCGCCTTTTGTTTTGCTAAAGCTAGATTAGCCTCGTAGTAGTGGACATTCTTCACTGTAGGCTGGCGGCAGTCTTTGGCAAAGTGACCAAGTTTCCCGCAATTATAGCATTTCACGGGCTCATCTTTCTTCTTGCGGTCAACTTTCTCAGTCTTGTCCTTCTTTTCAGTCTGATCTTGCTCATCAACCTTCTTCTTACCTTCATATTTGTCTTTGTAGTCATGACGCTTGTTCTTTAGCCGTGGCTTTGTAGCTGTCGATGGCGGTGTAGATAGAATTGGGAAGAGCTTGTACCAGATATCTCTTTGCCTGTTTCTCCCCTTCTATCCTCCCTCTTTCAAACTCTGTCATTTCGACAAAGGACTTTTTCTCTTTCTTGGGTCCAGCACTTGCAGTAGCTGCAATATCCTTCATTGGTGGCGCGATGGGACCTTCTTCAAGAGCTTGCTTGATGAACTCATAGTTGTCCTTTGATTCAATGAAAATCATGAATCTGTCGCGCCATTGACTGTATTCGTTTGGGTATAGACATGGGGGCTTGGTGTCGGTACCAATTGCAAGTGCATCATGAGAAATAGACATCTTTGGTTGCAACGGAGTGATCGTCAGACGGGTATATCGATTCGAAATGAGAACCTAACGCAAGATTCTAAGAGTGGAGTCCTAACGCAGGTTCTAAAGTGGACTACAGTGGTCTTACCAGATAGTAATCCAAGTAAGGTAGTGATCTGAAAGTATCTGGATTGGATTTACGAAAACACAGCTTCAAAAAGTGCAGAGTTGTCCGGATAAGCAGGAGTTGTCCGGAAATCTTGAGTTGTCCGGATAACCAAGGTTACCGGATGCTCTGAAGATACCGGATGGCAGTAACCGGAAAATCAAGACTTTACCGGGTACTTAGAAGTTTCCGGAAAGAATGATGTGTCCGGATACTTCGATGATTCCGGGTAAATGAGGATTTCCGGATAAAACGAATTCCGGATACTTTGAGTTGTCCGGAACTAGATTACCCGGAAAAATAGAAATTTGAAAGACTTACCCGGATGATTGACTTACCCGGATGGATGACTTACCCGGAAAGATGACTTGTCCGGATGGAACCACAAACGTCCGGACACCTTGATCTGTCCGGAAAACGCGGCTGTTTTGTCCGGAAAAGTCGGCTGTTTTTGCTAAATTCGATCGAAACTCGACTAGGGTTACTCTAATGTGTTCCTGAAAGATTAGAAACAACACCAAGCACAAAACAACACTAACCCAATCGATTTTAGAGCAAAAACAACACTTTTTTGTAGCAAAAATCGGATTTTTGAGTAAGAACACAACCAAAAGTTTTGAACTTGATTTGCAAAATTGACCAATCAAACGAACGAATTAGGATGTGAAACTTTGCAGAAACTCTTAGAATGATAATGCTAACACAACCCAATAAGCAAAAACAACTGATTTCGATTGAATCAAAAATATCAAGAATTCAAGAAAAGTCAGACGAGTGAAAGTCAAACTAACCAGTATTTGATGAATTCAAACCTTAGAATCAATCCGTTCGTCTGCTCTGATACCAATTGTAGGATCCAGATCCGTGCAACAATCGTGTTTATGTGAATAAAGATATGAACGAATAAAGTAATCACAAAGGCTGCCCACTTAGCTATTTGATCAGAGAATAATCGTTACAATTTTGAAAGCTAAATGAGACAACTAACTATTTTTCTAAGCTAGTTGCACATTATATATGCTGGGGCCGTGGTAACAAGCCTACGGCCCGTTCACTATGGACTATGATTAAGACAATACAAATTACACCCTTGAACTTTAAATCAACACATAAAACTTGCCCTAACAAGTTCAGTTAATAGCAATTATAGTAATTGTGATATTTAGTTCCTAGTTCCTCGTGATTCGATACTCGTACTTCTCTAAGTACTATTACTTGACTTCGACCCGTACACTTGTGGTGAGATTTAGGGGGGTGTAACCTGCCCTATCAGTACTATCACGCACCCCACTGACCGGAGATGGACAGGACTTACGGGTTGTCCGAACACGAAGCCTTCCACGCCAAATTAAGCCCAATCATCGTCGGTTCGTTGCGGCGAAACGGTCACTTGGGGTGGAACAAGACATTTGACCACATTCTGAAGAGAGACATCCACACTTATCTAGCCTCCCTCATGCTATTCGTGAAGGCCAACCTCAAGTCGTCCTCCACAACACTACCGCCGATAGCCAGATCGCGGAAGTCTTATTCTCCCTCCAGCACAACCTCCCGATGGATATCGGCTGGATCATTTGGATGGAGCTCCTAGACGTTGGTATGTCCTTTAACGGTATTCTACCATTCCCCTGTCTTATCACTAATTTTTGTAGGGAAGTCGGCATCCCAATAGGATGCCTCACAGCCTCGAGGGAAGATTTGTACAGCAAGCACTACACGTTTCAAATTAAGGCGGCGGCAGAGTTGGACAAAAGCCGACGAGAGGACCCGGATTACTGGAAGAATGCACTCGCAGCACCAGCAGTAGACTCATCGGATAGTGCTCCGAACAGTGATCCGGACTTCGACCTGGCGGAACCCCAGGGCGACACTAAGGAGCATACCGGCGACACCCCCCATACATCTGGCGGCTAGCTCAGCAAATGGACGGCGGCTTCAAAGCCGTGAATGAGAGATTGAACAAGTTCTCCACACGGCTCACTCAGGCAGGCATACCGAAGCGTCTGAACCGCCCCAAGGTCGACAGTCAGGAGGGGCATCTTCTTCACCCCGCTAGTCATGGGTTTGTGATCACAATCTTTGTTCTTGTTCTTTGTTTTGATGTATTGTTAATGCTTTCCTTATATTCGGATGACTGTAATAACTACATAATTATACTCTTAACATTTTGTACCGCTCCAAGTCGACACTTGCACATTAGGGACAATGTGTGGGTTAGGTTTGGGGTTGCCCAATCGGTCCCACTATTGCACGTAGATTTCCCGTATTGTTGCAATGTTTAGATCATGAAAGCCATAATCTTTGTGTTGGATGATTTAAACCAACCATTGAGGGGAGAATCTTACGATAGCGATGTGACCACTAAGGGAAGACCGGTAAAAAGTATGACTAGAGACATTAGTGGAGACCACCCAATAGTGATATTTGAGCCTAAAATGACGTACTTCATTGCGAGGGATTTAAACACATAATTCTGGTACACTTTTTCGAATTCCTTGTCGTGGTTGTAGATTGATCTCGCTATAATTTTGCATTGAGTAGCAAAGACGACCATCGGGATATTGGGTAAGGGTATAGTAACCTCATCGTGTAGACCTTAAGAAATGATTTCAGGCATTGTGTGCAACTTTAAGCCCGTATTTATCTATCGTCCCCATGACCGATTGTGTGTGCACCCAAGCCTATTTGCAGCCAAACACTCACCAAAATTTTCAGTTCGAACCCCACCACTAAACCCTAGCCAGTGTGTCAGTCATGAGCGGGAATGAATAGTGAAAAGTAAAGCAGAAAAGAAAAGGCAGGCCAGTCAGAAAGAGAGAGCTAGAAAAAGAAATTGGGTCAATTTAACCTAAGAGTTAGAAAAGAGGGCCAATGTAGCCCAATCGCAAGAAAATAGGGCCAATGTTGCCCCACCAAAAAAATGGAAGAGATACAAACAAATAAATAAGAGGGTCAAAACGACCCTAGTAATGACAAAAAGGGCCAAGTGATGGAAAAAGAAGCGAGAGAAGTTCAGAACTGCTCGAGGATTGACATATTCAGGATATTTGATTTGTTTTACCCTTCATTTCATAGCCATAACATTAGCCCCGCTACAACCCAACTGTCCCAACAAAAGACCTGGATGATCTTCTGGAAAATGTGATTATGGTGCACTACTACTTTTACTGATAGTCTTTGTCTTGCTACTTAATTCCTTCTTGAGATCACTTTTATTTGGACATTAGTGTGTCTTTCAGTTGAGTTGTCATGTGAATTCTCGGGTATTATTGTACATAACTTCCAAATACATGATAACATGTGTGACAGCCTAGGTTCGATTGCATAGAGAGTATCCCGTGAGGTAGGGTCGAGGAGAAATGTTTTCCCTAACATGCTTGGACCTAGTAATAACTTAGCGCGATCGGAGCAGTCGCGAGTTCAACTCACAATGGAAGGATATCGGTTAAACAAGACAAAGATGCAGTGAGGGTGAGATAAGCATTCACTGGTATGGGTAAATAGGCGTGCAATATATGTGTTCGCTTGGAAATTATGCAGTTATTGATTCATTGATGCAAGCTTTTATTCTTTTTATCGCTAATTTGATTGAGGACAAGCAACGCTCGGTTTGGGGTTGTTGATAACACCAAATTTTGGCGTTATTTCCGGACCACAAACCACTGAGAGTGGCTTGTTTTGAAGCAAAGCGGTGGTGTTTTTCATATCTTTCCAGTGAATTGTGCAGGTGTCCCGGAGGAAAGCTACAGTATAGAAAAGGAGCGGAAAAAGCGGTAGAAAGGAAGCAATTTGAAGCCCAAAAGGAATCACAAGTGTAGCACAAGTTCAGGCCCAAGCCCAAACCTGAGTCACGTCAGCAACACATGCGGCCTAGCCCGCAGCTTCAGGCCGCGGCGTAAGCCGCGCAACTCTCTATTTTACGATTTAAGCTTGGCGATTTCCAGAATTAGGGCATATCTGATTTTCTGTGACCGAAGGCTGGGGAGAGGCGAATTTCAGAGAGAAAAAAACTCCATTTTGATCCACGATAGAGAGCCGATTGAAGACGGTTGAAGCATTATTGACGGATTAGAGCCGAGAGAAGGGAATCAATTAGTACTACACTCGCGTTTATGAAAAACGATGTTTTCTAGCATTGATTTATACTATTTTCTTGTGTTTTTATCCACCCCGAACATGAACTAATCTTCAAACGTTGGGGGTTGGATTGACTATGGTTTGACTAGAAATGACAAGTAGCCGAGAAGTTTATTCGTTTTGAACTTATGAAGCATGTGATTTGAGTTTTTCAATACAATTGTCAGATTGATCACCTCCAATTGTTTTCGTTGTTTCAAATTAAGTTCGAGAGAATTGGTTATTAACTAGAACGGATAATCACGTGCCGAAGAGAGATTTGGGTAGAGATAGCCGAATCACTCTTCGTTCTACAAAATTCTAACCTAATGTGTTTTAAGTCCATCGGTGGAGATCGAGAGATAAAACTTGTGGTTTTAAAATAAGAGTCGTTGTTGCTTGAGAAAGAACAATGGTGGATTTTCAAGAATTAGGTTTCATAAGACGGAACCAATAACACTAATTGTTCGGATTTAGTTTTCATTGAAGGAAATAACCATAGGATTTCCAACCCTCGACCCTTTTCTCTATAAATACCCTTTTAAAGCCTTTTAGTCAATTGTGTTTTCTTTATTTGCAGTTTAATAATTATTACACAACAAACCCAAAATTCGATCGTTCAGTTAATAGTGAGGATAGAAATTGTGATATTCAGTTCCTAGTTCCCTTGGTTCGATACTCGTACTTTCAGTACTATTACTTGATTCGACCCGTACACTTGCGGTTAGATTAGGGGGGTGTAAACCCACCTATCACCCATCCTCTCCTCAAATCTATCTTATACGCTTAGCCTATTTTTTCTATCTTTTCTTCCTTCCATCAAAAGAATCTAACTCTTTGTTCTTTTGATTCAGCTAGTCCTCTCCCCTGCTTGAGGGACCTGCTGAAGAACCCTTGCCTCAACAAATAATCCTAGCTCCCATAGCTGATGAACTACCAAAAATCCCAGTCTCAGTGCTTGAGACTGATGAACAAGAAAAAGAAGAAGAGTTGCTCACACATCCATCCAGACCCACTCGACTTCCTCAAAAGACGGAGGATGTTGAAAAAGAAAGAAGACCAGCGACGAAAATCAGCTAGAGAGTCAGCGCTTACTGTAACACCCGTAATTTTCGGATAAGTACAATTTTGAATCAGTGTGAAACCGATCTTTTAAGAAAAATATGAAAAATAGGATTTTGGTTTAAAACTTAGATTTTATGGTCTTGTTGGATGGGCAATTCGAATACGAGTCCAACGGTTCTTTCCGGAGCGAAACCGGAGCTATAACGAAGAAGTTATGGCCAAAACAGTTTCGGTACCGCAGAGCTACTGTGACCCGCGACTATGACCAGTGTCAAAGTCGCTGCTCATAGTCGCTGACAGGCACCTGGTTGCTATCAAATGCGAGTATTCAGCCTTTTTCTTCATTTCTCACCCCACAACTTTCCCCTTTCTCTCCAAAATCGATGAACCCTAACTCATTTTTGGGGCTTTTCTCTTATAAATCAAGTGTTCCCTCATCATTTATGCTTGTGGTTTCATCTCTTGGTGCAAGATTCAAGTTTCACCTCCATTTTCTTGAGATTCTAGGGTTTTGAGATTTTACTCAAGATCCATGGTGTAAGTTCATCCTCTCCTTTTCTAAGTTCTTATTTGAGTTATAAATACTCTATTGACGATTTTCTAGTGTTTTATTCGCCAATTTCCCTTTTGGACGATTTTGGGAAAGTTAGGTCAAACTTTGGGTTTTGATATAATTAGAGATGTTGGTGTGAAATGTTTGGGGGAAACAATTCTAAATAGATATTAATGGTTGGGAACTTGTGAATCTAGGTTTTTGGAAGATTTGGCTTGAAGATTCAAGTTTCCTCAAAGGAGCTCAAGTTGGGGAAAATCTAGATTTAGCCTAAATCTAGCAAGGTGAGTTTAAGTTGCTTTGTGAAAACTTTGTACATGCCAAAAATGTTATTTTCCAAGTATTTATGTGTTTTACATGAAAATTTTCATTGGTTGAGTTATTTGGTGATTTTGACTTTTGAAGTATTTAACTTGGGAAATATTGTAAAATACCCATATTTGAGATTTTTGGGAAACTTGATAGATAAATCATAAACGAAAATGTTTTGAGGAGTTGTCTTATACATAGAGTCTACTTGACATGAAAATGCATTTTAGTATAATTTGGAATTATGCATATAGTACGTTATGGGATGATTTGAAAATATAACGGTGTGAGTCCCTTGGAAAAGAGGGTTGTCCTAACCCAAGGTTCGTTTCGGGTTTTCATGGATTTGAATTATTTATTGGTAAAAAGTGTGTGTTGCTACATTTAAACTCATTATATGACTTTTCATGAATTATCTTTTGAGTCAGTTGAGCTTATGGCTCGGTATTGGATTTTGATTAGTCTTGGGGACAATTGTCCAGTTTTGATAGCTCAAAGTCGAGTTTTGATCATGATTTACCTTATTGGGGAATTGCATGTTTTGAATGAACTTGTTTACTCGTTTGGGGTCGTGTAATGTTTTAGACCTTATTAGCTATGGATCCATAGGCTCTTAAGTTTTACGTTCAATGTTGAGACGCTAGTTTCTCTCATTGTAGCACGGAATAGGCATCGGGTTCCATGATAAGTAAGGCGTGGAACTATATGGTCGGGCGTCGTCTCATGGGCAGTAAGGTGTAATTCCATATGTGCTTGTTTTGGTGGATTTAGAGTGACCCAATGTATAGACCTGGAGTGGTTGAAATTGGGGGCTCCCAAGTCTCGCTGGCAATAGATCTGGAGTGATTGAGCTCAGTTTATGAGAGTAATCCACGTGTTTGTTTTATTGCATAGTAGGTGACCCACTTTTGTGTTCCGTCACGTGCAATGTAAACGGGTTTCCCCCGTCACCGAAAGGTGTTGCTTTGGGTACTTGTTTTTATCCATGTTTTCGGTGACGTATCATATTCATATGCATTGTTTTCCACGTTATGTGAGGTATGGGTTATGCTTCATCCATGTTTGGGATGTTTGGAATAATGGCGATTTATTTATGAATTTAATTGTTTTGAGAATCAAATACTAATTCACCTTTCATGTTGGTTTTGGGGATGAGTCCATTTTGGGAATCATTTTATATTAAAGCTTTCAGCACGGAATTTGTGTGAGTTGGAAAATGGGTGATTTGCATCTAAAGTAAATTCTCTTTGAACTCATGACTTAAATTGCATCTCTCTCGATTTAAGAATTTATATGGTCATGATAAACCTCTTGAACTCACTAGGCGTTAGCCTAACCCTTTTTATTTGTCGGAATGTGCAACAGGCTCAGGTTGGGAGTAGCTTTAGCTACACTGTGAAGTGATGAGTGCTAGTAGAGTGCACGAGAAGTGATTTTGCTTAGAGAAGTCTTCCGCACTTATTTGGGATTAGCAAATTGTAATTTTGTTAAGTAACACCCGACTTTAGTTGGTCACCTAGTATGATTTGAATTACTAATTGTGAGAGGTATTATGTTTATTTGGAGATAATTTCAAGAATGGCTTGTAGAAGAGATTTTATTCCTTAAGTGATTATTATTTTATTGAAATTTTATTTAGTTACTCTTCCCAAATTTTGAGGGTGTTACAAGTTGGTATCAGAGCATAAGTTTGAGAGAATTAGGTGTTGCCTTTGGATACCTAGACTCAAACTAGCGTTCTTCTAAGTAAATGAAAGTGAGAATTCGCTAATAGGCACTTTAAGATATGATGTTTTAAGGTCGATGGAGTTGCTAGAAACGAGAATCACGTTGAGAGTAGCAAAGATAAGCATGTACGGCACGTTCATAATGACACCTGGCCAACGTCATGGTGAACTTACTAGTTACATGTGCATACTTGAACTACTTTAATGTGATGACCGTTGGGGTAGTCAATAATTTATAAGCAAGTAGTCGTTGAAAGAGATTGACGATTTTAGCATTAGTCTGTAAAGCCCGTATCCCGGTACGTTTTAAATTTTTCTTAATTAAATCTTTTTATTAACGTTTCTTGTTAACGGGGTTAGGCGGCTAGAACCTTAATTGTTAAAGATTTGGATTTTGAGGTTTAAGATGAAAACTACCATCTGCAGGGACCATTGTTGCATTTTTCCTAAACTTTTGCATGGGGTTCGGCCCATGTGGTGCAGCCCCCTTCCCTCTCGTTTCTTATTCACGACCCTCGCACAAAACAACCTGATACAACCCTAATTTCTTCCCCCTACCTGCTGCTGTCGAACACCCTCCTCCCCATCCCTTTTTGTTGCTGATCGCCGGACCACACTCAGCCGCCGCCGCCGCTGCTGGTTCAGCCGGCGAAGAGAGAGAGAGGAGCAGCGAAGAGAGAGAGAGCAGCGAAGAAGAGAGAGAGAGAGAGAGAGAGAGTTGGTCGTGGTTGCCGCGAGTCGTCGTCGAGGTAAGGTTCTTTCCCCCTTCGTTATGGTTTCTGTTCGTTGGTTTCGTCGGGGTGCAGTCAAACCGCCACCGCCGGCGGCGGCTGCCGCCTTCTTGCCGCCGCTGACCGCCACTGCTTGGGGCGGCCATGGGTGGTGTGGTGTGTTCTTTAGTCGAAAGCCCCCAAGCCAAGTGAGGATATACAGGTCTGTTTGGATTAAGTCTTGGCTTAATAGAAGGTTAAGCCAAGTTATCATTTTATGTGACCGATATCGTTTCTGCCCAGTTTTTATTTCATTCATAACTTTCTCGTCGTAGCTCGGTTTGAGACGAATCCGGTGCCCACGGTTCACATTCTGTGTCGGGCACACTTTTCATGTTTTTGCGAAAGTCTGGTTCGGCCTCTAGCTAGGTGTAAAATAGCTGTTTTTACAGCAGGTCCGAATACGGCAGACTCGCGTCCCATTCTTAGAAAATTCATATTAAATCGTAGGAAAATCGTTAGAACGCGTATAATATGTCCCTGGAAAGCTAAGACCTAGACCCTCCTGTTTGTGGGATTTAATTCCTGGATTAATGGGTCTAGGGAGGGCTTAGCAGGTCCCGAGCAGACCTGCAGTTTAGACCGAAAATCTGAAATGTCGCTCGTTTAGTCTTATGTTTATAATTGAGGGTCGGGGCTTCGCGTTGACACTTGGTAGCACTTCTTTAGATGGAAAGAAGTGAGTTGTAGTGGTGGGCTCTGATAGGCGGGTTTACACCCCCTTGACTAGCCGCAAGTGTACGGTGTCGTCTCAAGTAATATGTACGGAAGTACGAGTGTCGAATCCAGAGGAACCAGGTGTTAAGTACCGCAATGACTATAGTTACTATTAACTGAGCGATTAAAATTGAGTTGGGTTGGTAATTAATATGTCTTGACTAGCACAGCATGAAAAGAGGACAATTAATTGGGCTTAATATCAAAGAGAGAAAGGAGGGTTGGATTCCGAATGAATTCAATTGACGAGACTTTGAAATTACTTTTAAATGGTTAAACGATTTATGACTTGTAAAACCTAAACTCGTTACACTTCTTCAAGCTGCACCGAGACTTAACTTAATCGAAATTGCTTATCTTCCGATCTCACAGTTGATTTAAGTTAAAGCGATTGGTTTTCACCACAACACCAAAGAAAATGGATTATCTCTAACTAATTCCCTTCGGTGGCCATTGAATTCGAACTAAATCTTGAGATTTCCCTCGAACACTCAAGATGTTTTTAAATCATTTAACAAGTGATCAGTTTATCAAACGCATTAAGCATGAATTCAAAGTCGTCATCCATCTATTAAAACCGAAATAAGAGTCGTTCAAAGCCTACATCTATGAAACATCCATCATCCAACCCCCCAACATGAAGTTTAGCTCATGTTGGGGTGTGTGTAAAGAAAACTGAAAGATTACAAACAAAGTAGAAGAAATCATGTTTGGAAATTTCTGCAGAAAAATATAAGTAACTCCCTGAGAAGACTCTCTTCCATGATCACGTACTCAATCGTTGTTGTCTTCCAATCGATCCCTTGTCACCTCTGTATTCGTGCTCCCAATTTGCTCCCAAAAGTCGCCCGTCCTCTCCAGCCGCTGCCTAGTCTGACTCATAACCCTAGAACAGGGACGGAGCCAGGATTTATGTCGAGGGTGGTCCTCAAAGCCGACAAAAAAATAATAAGAAATATTTTTACATGATGTCCGATTACATTAGCCTACTTAATAATTATTAAAGTTTTATGAATCAAACTTAAAGTTAAAAAAAGATGCAATAATCTACGATAACTAAAGTGGTGAAAACATAAATCTAATTTCACTTAGAACACAATGAGAGCACCACAATATCAATATCAACTGACCTCTTTCTCGAAGTTATCATGGGTCAAAGTGAAATGGACTGTGGGCCTTTAAACTCGAAGCTGCAGTTATCAAATATAGGGCCATATAAATGAAATTTTAAAAAATATCAGGGTGGGCCGGTGCTGACTGTGGGCCAGTGCTGGCTCCGTCCTTGCCCTAGAATTAGAAAATAGGGCTTTTAAATCGTATCTGAGAGTTGGCGCTAGTTATGGGGCTACTTAAGTCGCGCCACGCACTGGAAAGTTTTGCCTTAAAATCCCGTGCTCACTTCCGCGCTAGTTAAGTGGCCCCAAAAGGCGCGCCACCCTCTGGAATGATTTGGCTAAAAAACCCGCGCTAGAAAAGTAGCGCCAAAGGCGCGCCAGCTACTGCTTGTTCCACTTTCGTCTTTTTTTCCGGATTTTGGGCTCTTCTTTGGAAAAAGTACTCGCGAACCTCTTCAATTCCCTTCCAGGCCGACTAACTGTACATCTCATAAACTCATCAGTAAAATCCACTATTCCACCTGAAAACACCCAACAACTACTCGATTTAGTAGCCGAAATAATGTCGAAAATCGACATTATCAACAACCCCAAACCGAGCGTTGCTTGTCCTCAAGCAAAATAGCGATAACATTAATCAAAAACCAGAGTTAAAACATAATTCGCACACATGGGAAGTCAGTGGTGTCAGTATGGATCTTTACAAATCTTATTCAACTAACGAAATTAATCGGTTAATCCGGACCCTTTTCCAAATCACCCCCAGTACGCAGAGGTTAAAGTACTAACTCGTTTAGAATAAAACTGGTCGGAACCCCACTGCATCAACTTTAACCCAATTTCATGCATGATCAGGGAGGATTTCGCCTCGACCCTACCTTACGGACTGCTCTCAATTCGCTCGAACCTAGGTTGTCGCTCATGTTGCTCATGCTTTGGAGTTTATGTACAAAAATTCACGAGATAAATGCATGAATAACTAATTATGAAAAACGCACAAATGTACAAGAAGATGATCTCAGAAAGAATCGAGTAGCAAGATAAGAAATATCGGTAGAGGTGGTCGTAAACTCTAATCACATTTTCCAAAAGATCATTCAGGTCTTTAACAGGGTTGTAACAGGGCTAGGGTTATGGTTAGGAAATGAAGGGTAAAATGGATCAAAAATCCTGAGTGTGTCAATCTTGAAACAGTTCTGAACTTTCTAAACTTTACGACTTTTCTTCTATCACTTTCTATGGTTGCTTGACCATTTTATTTACTCGTGTCTATTCTATTTAGACAGTAATTTTTTTTTATTATTTTTTTGAGGCATCATTGGCCTTCTTTATTTATTTGGGACTACATTGGCCCCTTTTCTCTCTATGTCTGACATGCATTTATCTTTTCTGCTTTTCCTTTGACTGTTCATTACTGCTCATGATGGACACACTTTTGGATCAGGGTTGGCTAAGGCTTTTGGCTAAGGGTTGATTGTGGGTTTTGAATTGAAAACTTTTGAAAGTGTTTGGCTGCAAAAAGGCTTTGGTTACACACACAATGGGTTAGAAAGGGATGATAGCTAAAAACTGGTTTAACAAACACACAATGCCTGAAATCATCTCTTTAGGTTCATACGATACGGTTTACTAGACCTTTTCCTAATACCCTGATGGTTATCTTTGCTACTCGACACAAAAGTATAGCGAGATCAATCTATACTCACGACAAGGAAATTGAAAAAGTGTATCAGATTTCACGCTTAATTCCCTCGCAATGAAAGTACGTTATGTTAGGCTCGAATCTCACTATCGGGTAGTCTCCACTAATGTCCCTAATACATGCAATCTGTCAAGTCTCACTTGATGCAACATTATCCGTCCCAGTTCATTCCTCAACAAGAAGTATTTAACTTACTGCTAATGGTGACTCAGAACAAGTTCCATCATAACAACTATAATTCCGTTACTTGCCTAAAATACAGTAAAGATCAAAATGACACTATTGACTTACTTCCACCCCAAACCAAACTATGCATTGTCCCCAATGTGAGAAAATCAATGCCAGTGTTCAAAAATTGTGTGCGAATTAATTACAGTCATCCAAAATAAAATCATGCAGTTAAGTACAGTCATCCCAAATGAATAAAAATCAATGATTATAAAGGGGAAAAAGAGATCAAACCGCCTTCCCTAATCGTGGTTCCGTCTCCTTGAAGATGAGCTCGCTCCTGGTTGTCGTCTCCTTGCTCGTTGTGCCGGTGGTGGGTTCGACGCTCCTGCTCCGTCCGGATTCTCTTCCTCGTCATCTGGTACACCCAAATATCTGAGCCCCCTGTTTATTCTCGCGAATCCCTGCCGCATCTCTAGGATAGCCTCATCTAAGCGTTCATGCAACCGTGCGTCAGAGCCAGTTGGCTGGTGGCCCTCATCCTGTGCGGGATCATAATCCACATCATCAGCATCTTGATCATCAATTCCTTGAGGAATGTTCACCCTCTCGTTGCCAACTGTCTCTTGGCTGGTCAACTTGTTAGCAGCTGTCACTTGTTGGCGGTAGGTTGTTCGGTTATAAGGTGGGAATGATGGAATGATGGAATGGTCATCCTCGTGGAAATCCCTGCATCCCTGCAAAACTGAGTTATTAGACATGGAAATGGAAGTACCCCCGTACAACTCTCAGCAGCCGCGTCGATCATGTGCAATCGGATAATGTGTTCGACATCTAGTGGCATGCTATGCTGAATACATTACATGATCCGTGCGACATAGGGATTTAAGGTCGTATAGTGAGACGAAGGCGCCAGACTTCCCTTCACAAACAATAGCCACAGCCCCAGTTCCGGTTCCATCTCACTTTTCTTGATTTCTGCTTTGCGTACCTCCCACCGTCCTCTACCACTCCGGCGAAGAGAAGATGAGATTATCTGACTATGCGTTTCATCTTGTCTCACCCCAGGGATGGGTGGAATCCCAAATGTAGCGTCGGGGTCTTGGTGTCTTGGAACTCCGTAAAAATTGCAGATGTCATCATTTGTCATCTGGATTGGTTGGCCCTGAACAAAAACGGTCGAGAATTCCTCGAACGAAGGTGGGACCATTGCAGCATAAAATTCCAGCACGAGTGCCGGATCATAAGAGTCTGGGTTCTGAATGTAGTACTGCCAACCTCTTTCCTCTGCAATTTGCACAGCCCGCGCATTATCAACTCTCGACAAATCTAATCCCCTTTTCACTAGAAAAGGTCGGGGTGCGAAACTTTGGAACTGAGCCTCGTAGGACGGGTTCCGTCGCTGACTCCATTGCGTTCTCTCTTGTCGAGGCAGGTTGTAGTAGTGAAAGAACCGCCCTGCAGCGTCGGGATTTGTATGCACCATTTTCTGCAAAAGATAAGTAACTATTAGTATTTAACCTCCTATGGTATCCACCCCAAACCTAATCCTTGGATTCGGTTTGTTGTACAAAAAAAAATTATACAAACCGGAACAGGAAAGGATACCCCAAACCTTGGTAAGACCGAGGTTTGCTACGGGGTAACATGCGTGAAAATGACGACAGTGGCCACCCCAAACCTGGGTGAAGCTTAGGTTTGTTTGGTCTTTTTGTCCAGTAAACGTATAACTCAAAATCACACACAAGCACATAAACCACACACACTCAACAGCTTAATCATTAAGCACAACCATTAAGCACAAATCTTTTAGCAGAATTCCACCACTCTTTTAGGCTTTAAGTAAAACAAGGAAGTGACACCAAAGCTTTACACCTATCAGATTCATATTCTCAAAACAGCAGACCTTAACCAAAAAGCATTCATCACCCATAAAATTAAAACATTCTTGCTCATCTTCCACAAAAACCACATGCATTATCAGTTTAGTACAAGTCATAACATGAAAAAAATTGAGTACTCAACTCATACTAACATCCCCTGATGCACCTATTCTAGAATAGAACCCAAAATCCCTCTTTTACCATGAAAATCATAAACCCAAGAAGAAGAAATTTCTTGTAGATAGCACAAACACAACTCATACAGTTACATGAGAAAATATGATCTTAAGTGAAAAACTCAAGGAAAAACATGGTAGGTCCATCTCATGGCATCAATCTTTAAACAAGAATCATGTATTTTCAGATGAAGAACAACAGAGGGAACAAATAAAATCCATACCTTCGGATTTATGCACAAGAAATTGAACCCAATGCGAAATTAGGGTTAGGAGGTCGTACCTTGATGTGTTGTGGAAGATTGGAAGGTGAAGATTTGGAAGAACCTTAATGTTGGGATCGAAAATGAAGAAGGGTGTGTATATGGAGCAGAAATCGGCGCTAGAAGCTCTTAGGGTTTACAAAAATGAAGCCAAAATCCGAAAGTGGGTTTTTATACCCATCAGATGACCCGCGCTAGTATCCGCGCTAGAAAAGTAGCGCCAAAAGGCGCGCGGCCTTCTGTTCGTTTTTACACTTCAGTACTCGGCGCTAGTTTTGCGCCAGATAAGTGGCGCCAAAAGGCGCGCCACTTCCTGTTCCTTTTCCTCCCCCCCCCCCTTTTTCGATCCTTCTCGCTTCTTCCGCCGATTCTCATTCTCGAAGGTATACTCCTCAGGGAAAAACACACAAAAGTTAAAATAAATAAAACTCACAAAAAGAATTAAAAAGAAAACTAACCTATGGTGGGTTGCCTCCCACCGAGCGCCTTATTTAACGACGTGGAACGACTTCTCTTGCAATTACTCCTTAGGCTCGTCGAAATAGATGCTTAGAACTCTTACAACTTCACCACCCAGATACGGTTTCACCCGTTGACCATTCACCTTGAATCTTTGACCGTCCGGTCCTTCTAGTTCCACTGAGCCATACGGAAACACCTCAATCACCTTGAACGGCCCCGACCACTTCGTCTTCAGCTTACCTGGAAATAAACGGAGACGAGAGTTAAATAAAAGAACTTCTTTTCCAGGGACAAGTACCTTTTCTCGAATCCTTCGATCATGAAACATCTTTGTCCGTTCTTTGTAGATTGACGTGTTCTCATATGCGTCCAAACGGATTTCCTCCAATTCGTTTAGTTGTAGCAAACGCTTTTGCCTGGCTTTTTCTGCATCCATGTTCAATTGCTTCACTGCCCAGTATGCCTTATGCTCCAACTCGACTGGCAAATGACATGATTTTCCGAATACCAACCGGTATGGGGTGGTTCCGATGGGAGTTTTGAATGCAGTCCGATACGCCCATAAGGCGTCATCCAATTTCAGCGACCAGTCTTTCCTTGATGCATTCACCGTCTTCTCAAGAATATGCTTCAGTTCCCGGTTGGAAACCTCAGCCAAGTCGTTAGCTTGTGGATGGTACGGAGTGGTCACACGATGTTTAACCCCATACCTCTTTAGTAGTGCCTCTAGATAGCGGTTGCAGAAATGACTTCCTCCGTCACTGATTAACGCCCTCGGGACCCCAAATCTAGTGAACACGTTCTTCTTCAAAAACTGGATGACTGTCTTCGAGTCATTGGCTGGGGTGGCAATAGCCTCCACCCACTTAGAAACGTAATGAACTGCGACTAGGATGTATTCATTCCGGTATGACGGCGGGAAGGGACCTATGAAGTCGATCCCCCATACGTCGAACAGTTCTACCTCTATAAATATCTGCATCGGCATCTCATCTTTCTTTGAAATGTTCCCCGTTCGCTGGCATCTATCACATCGAGAGATGAAGTGACGAGTGTCTTTAAACATTGTCGGCCAGAAGAATCCCGACTGTAACATCTTCGCAACCGTTCGATCATCACTAAAATGACCTCCACATTCCAAAGTATGGCAGAATGTGAGGATACTCTCTTTATCTTCATCTGGGACACAGCGTCTAATCATCCCGTCTCCACATCTCTTGTACAAGAATGGCTCATCCCAATAGTACCGTTTAGCATCCGAATAGAACTTCTTCCGCTGATGTGAGTTTAATCTAAAGGGCTTCACATTACCTGCAAGAAAATTAACTAAGTCAGCATACCATGGATCAACAGAACTTACCGCGAAAAGTTGCTCATCAGGAAACGTGTCATTGATTGGCTTGGTATCTATTGGCTTTGTGTCTTCTTCTCCAATTCTGGACAGGTGATCGGCTACCGTGTTCTCCGATCCCTTCTTATCCCGGATTTCAATATCGAACTCTTGAAGTAGAAGAACCCATCTGATCAGGCGTGGTTTTGCGTCCTTCTTTGCCATTAAGTACTTCAATGTCGAGTGATCGGTGTACACGATGATCTTTGATCCAACCAAGTATGAACGGAATTTCTCACATGCATACACGACCGCTAATAGCTCCTTTTCAGTGGTTGCATAATTCACTTGGGCTTCGTCTAATGTTTTGCTCGCGTAATAGATGACATGCAGCTTCTTCTCTTTCCTTTGACCCAAAACAGCCCCTACAGCTATGTCGCTTGCGTCGCACATCAACTCGAAGGGAAGACTCCAATCGGGTGCTGTCAAAATGGGGGCTGAGATGAGTTCCTTCTTCAACCTGTCAAACGCAGCAATACATTCGTCAGTAAACACAAAATTAGCATCCTTCAAAAGTAAAGAGCTTAAGGGTTTAGAAATTTTGGAAAAATCCTTAATGAACCGCCGGTAGAATCCAGCGTGACCCAAAAAACTCCGCACTCCCTTAACCGTCGTGGGATGTGGGAGATTTTCTATTACGGCTATCTTCGCTTTATCGACCTCAATGCCTTCTTTGGAGATTTTGTGACCCAAAACAATCCCCTCGGTCACCATGAAATGGCATTTCTCCCAATTCAGCACCAAGCTTGTCTCTTGGCATCTTTTCAGAACCGCTTCCAAATGATCTAAGCATGTGTCGAACGAGTCCCCGAAGACCGAGAAATCGTCCATGAAAACCTCAATTGTTTTCTCCACCATATCAGAGAAGATGGCCATCATGCACCGCTGAAAAGTAGCCGGTGCGTTACACAACCCGAACGGCATTCTCCGATATGCGAAAGTGCCATATGGAAAAGTAAAGGTCGTCTTGTCTTGATCTTCCGGAGCGATGGAGATCTGATTGTATCCCGAATATCCGTCGAGAAAGCAATAATATGCATGGCCCGAAAGTCTCTCCAGCATCTGATCAATGAACGGAAGTGGGAAGTGGTCTTTCCTGGTGGCATCGTTCAACTTCCGATAATCAATACATACACGCCACCCGGTCACTGTGCGCGTTGGAATAAGCTCGTTGTCGTTATTTTTCACGACCGTAATTCCTCCTTTTTTGGGTACCACTTGTACCGGACTTACCCACGGACTGTCGGCTACCGCATAAATGATTCCAGCATCCAGAAGTTTTAAAACTTCTTTCCGAACCACTTCCTTCATGTTTGGATTCAGCCGGCGTTGGTGCTGAACCGTTGGCTTGTGCTCTTCTTGCAGGTTGATTCTATGCATACAAAAAGTTGGGCTCAACCCCTTTAAATCTGCTATGGTCCACCCGATGGCAGATTGTTGAGCCCTCAAAACTCGGATCAACCTTTCCTTCTCTACAGGAGTAAGGTGTGCAGCGATGATTACCGGTAGTGTTGAATTGTTTCCTAGAAAGGCATACTCTAGATGTGCCGGTAGCTGTTTAAGTTCTAACGTGGGTGGCACTTTTGATGATGGCTGTGATTTAGCAATTGGCTCACCCAAATCCTCTTTCGTCGGTCTTTTCGGGCCTCGGTACTCGGATAATGCATTCAGTTGCTTCACACTCACATTCTCGCTATCGGTGCATATTCCGGTTAAGGCATTCCCGAGTGGATCATCACTATGATTAAGTTGGGAAGCTTCTTCAACAATTTCATCTATCACATCTACCCGATAGCAATTACCTCGCTCCACCCCGACTCGTGCTGTTGGGAAAACATTGAACACGACTCTTTCTTTGCCAACATTAAGGGAAAGCTTTCCTCCTTGCACGTCGATTAATGCACCTCCGGTGGCCAGAAATGGTCGGCCCATAATGAGAGGAATTTCTTTATCTTCATCCATGTCTAAAATGACAAAATCTGCTGGAAAATAGAATTTATCCACCTTCACCAAAACGTCTTCGATAACTCCATACGGATACTTAATGGACCTATCCGCCAGTTGGAGTGTCACGTTCGTCGACTGTACCTCTCCTAATCCAAGCTTCCTAAAAATGGACAAAGGCATCAAGTTAATACTCGCACCTAAATCACAAAGTGCCTTACCAAAATCAGAACCTCCTATATGAACAGGAATCATAAAACTCCCTGGATCTTTCAACTTTTGAGGTAGTTTGTGCTGGATTATTGCACTGCACTCTTTAGTAAGTGCCACAGTTGCGTGTTCCTCAATTTTCCTCTTGTTGGAGAGGATGTCCTTTAAGAACTTCACGTACGAAGGCATCTGAGCTAAAGCATCTGCAAAGGGAATGTTAATGTGTAACTTTTTAAAAACTTCTAAAAATTTAGAAAACTGAACCTCATCCCATTGTGCCTTCAAACGGTTCGGATATGGAACTTTCGATGCCGCCGGTGGTATGGTTATCTTAGGTGTAGATTTAGGTATCTCAGCGCTGGAAGCTTTCTTATCTTCCATTTCCAGCTCCTCATCCACCTTCTCTTCATCCTCTTCTTCCTCGGTCGTATGATCATGAGGCTTTCTTGCTATCTCTCTTGCTTCCCGGCGTGGGTCTTTGATTAACTCTTTCCCACTTCTCAGCTGGATTGCCTTACAATCTTCTCTTGGCTTCTTCTCGCTTTGGCTCGGGAACGTACCTTGACTTTGAACAGCTAACGCATCTGCCATCTGCCCCATTTGTCCTTCTAGAATTCGGATCAATGCGGTGTTTTGATCCGTCGTAGCTCTTATAGTTCCAACTGAACTGGTCAAAGTACCAACAGATGATGTCAATTCCCCGACTGCACTATCCATTTTCGAGACAAATTTCATCAACATCTCCTCCAATCCGGATTTCTTCTCACTTCCTTGTCCTTCTTCTTGCCTCCTTTGATTGTAACCTGGAGGACGATAAACGTTAGTATTTTGAGTAGAAGAGTTAGACGTATTACCGAATTGGTTCTGCTGTTGCTGGAACATGGGCTCTTTTTGTGCATTTTGAGGCTGGCTCCACGAGAAATTAGGATGTCTTTTCCATCCCTCATTATAAGTATTTGAGAACGGGTCGTTCCTCGGCCGGTTATTGCGGTTTTGAAGGAATTGCACTTGCTCCGGCGGAGGAAACTCTTGAGGTGAACCAAATGACTCATGACAGCCCATATCCCCTTGGAGAGTTGGCTGAATTGTTGTCCCTTTCAGCTGATTTGTGATAGCTGCTAATTGTGCCTTAATAACCTTCAGTTCATCACTTTCTTGCACACTTGCCACCTTCCTAGTGGCTGACCGAGGAGTGGCATAACTATGTTCCGCAAGATTCTCAATCAACTCATATGCGTCTTCATATGACATATTCATTAGTGCACCACCAGCAGCGGAAGTGAGGTCATTCTTATGATGTGGATGTAATCCTTGATAGAACGTTTGGATGACCATCCATTCTTGCAGACCATGATGAGGGCACTTCTTTAGCATACCCTTGTACCGTTCCCAGGCCTCATAAAAGGACTCTTGATCCCATTGGCCAAAATGAGTGATATCTGACAGCAATTGGGCTGTTCGCCCCGGTGGAAAGAATTTGTTTAAGAAAGCCGTCACCATATCATTCCATGTACGAATCTGCCCGTTTGGTAGACTCTCTTCCCATTCAGCTGCTCGACCCCTCAATGAAAACGGAAAGAGTCGGAGTTTGATCGAACCTGGGTCAACCCCATTCACCTTGAAGGTGTTACAAATCTTCTCAAATGTTCTCAAATGGCTGTGCGGGTCTTCATATGCTGCTCCTCCAAACATATTTGCTTGCACCAATTGGATGGTGCCAGTCTTGATTTCAAAATTGTTTGCTGCAATCGGAGGAACATAAGGTCCTCTCTGAACGGCCCCCATGTTCGGATTAGCAAAATTTCGCATAGGCACCCTCTATCGTGGTGGTGGCGGATGATTCACATTATTGTTAATACCATTGTTGTTAACATTGTTGTTGTTAACGTTGTTGAGACCAGGATTAACATTATGGTTCTGGTTGTTGGGGTTGTTCGCATTCACGTTTGGAATTGGTTCCTCGTTACCCATGGCGAACCCTTCTCCCCCAATCTTCCCCAACATTGATGTTGTCATTGTTGTTGTTAACGTTGTCGGGACCCTCCATTTCTTGCTGACGTCTGAGTCTGGCTTGCCTCCTTAATCTCCTTGCAGTCCTTTCAATATCAGGATTAAACGGTTCGAGTTCACCAGAGGAACTCCTCCTTAGCATAAACTAGAAGTGATATGCGGCAAAGAATAGATTACAAGTTAGTTCTTGAAAAATGCAGTCGCAAGAAGTTTGGATTGAGATCGTGAATAAGGAAGATTAAAATACAAATTAAAATGGCAATAAAAGAAAATGCTCAATATAATAATTCCTACAGCTGGTAGTGATATTAACACAAAACAAGTTCCCCGGCAACGGCGCCAAAAACTTGATAGGCGGGTTTACACCCCCCCCCCCCTTGACTAGCCGCAAGTGTACGGTGTCGTCTCAAGTAATATGTACGGAAGTACGAGTGTCGAATCCACAGGAATCAGGTGTTAAGTACCGCAATGACTATAGTTACTATTAACTGAGCGATTAAAATTGATTTGGGTCGGTAATTAATATGTCTTGACTAGCACAGCATGAAAACAGGACAATTAATTGGGCTTAATATCAAAGAGAGAAAGGAGGGTTGGATTCCGAATGAATTCAATTGACGAGACTTTGAAATTACTTTTAAATGGTTAAAACGATTTATGACTTGTATAACCTAAACTCGTTACACTTCTTCAAGCTGCACCGAGACTTAACTTAATCGAAATTGCTTATCTTCCGATCTCACAGTTGATTTAAGTTAAAGCGATTGGTTTTCACCACAACACCAAAGAAAATGGATTATCTCTAACTAATTCCCTTCGGTGGCCATTGAATTCGAACTAAATCTTGAGATTTCCCTCGAACACTCAAGATGTTTTTAAATCATTTAACAAGTGATCAGTTTATCAAACGCATTAAGCATGAATTCAAAGTCGTCATCCATCTATTAAACCCGAAATAAGAGTCGTTCAAAGCCTACATCTATGAAACATCCATCATCCAACCCCCTAACATGAAGTTTAGCTCATGTTGGGGTGTGTGTAAAGAAAACTGAAAGATTACAAACAAAGTAGAAGAAATCGTGTTTGGAAATTTCTGCAGAAAAATATAAGTAACTCCCTGAGAAGAATCTCTTCCACGATCACGTACTCAATCGTTGTTGTCTTCCAATCGATCCCTTGTCACCTCTGTATTCGTGCTCCCAATTTGCTCCCAAAAGTCGCCCGTCCTCTCCAGCCGCTGCCTAGTCTGACTCATAACCCTAGAATTAGAAAATAGGGCTTTTAAATCGTATCTGAGAGTTGGCGCTAGTTATGGGGCTACTTAAGTCGCGCCACAAGGCGCGCCACGCACTGGAAAGTTTTGCCTTAAAATCCCGTGCTCACTTCCGCGCTAGTTAAGTGGCCCCAAAAGGCGCGCCACCCTCTGGAATGATTTGGCTAAAAAACCCGCGCTAGAAAAGTAGCGCCAAAAGGCGCGCCAGCTACTGTTTGTTCCACTTTCGTCTTTTTTTCCGGATTTTGGGCTCTTCTTTGGAAAAAGTACTCGCGAACCTCTTCAATTCCCTTCCAGGCCGACTAACTGTACATCTCATAAACTCATCAGTAAAATCCACTATTCCACCTGAAAACACCCAACAACTACTCGATTTAGTAGCCGAAATAATGTCGAAAATCGACATTATCAGGCTCGTATTGTTGTTTGTGGATATCTGCGTTGCGTATCGAGGTGAGTTCTCTCACTACGTAGAATAGGGATTATATGTACATTACGGTAGTTTGTATGTGTTAGCTGAATTGTTGTGTGTACTAGCTGAATTGTGGTGCGTAGCACTAGGTTGAATTAATTCCTAGTATAAATGAGTGTTATATACATCTCGGTGGGACCGAGGGCTCGGTGGGACCGAGGAATAGTGTTTTAGTGTTGTGTGAACTCGGTGGGACCGAGGAATTGTGTACAAGTGTGGGATGAACTCGGGGAGACCGAGGGATGCCTATATGAGTGTGTTGTATAATCGGGGAGACCGATGGTTTTATATATATATACAGTTGTTGTTGTATGATCGGGGGGACCGATGATTTTATATATATATATGCACGTGTGTGTTAGTTGATTTGGTTGTGGGTAATATCCAAGTGTATTAATGTCTAGGAGAATACATTTACTGTTGTATTTAATCGGTTGGACCGATGTTCGGCGGGGTCGATGGTTGTTAATGTAATTTATTTTAATCGGTTGGACCGATGTTCGGCGGGGCCGATGGTTGTTAATGTAATTTATTATAATCGGTTGGACCGATGTTCGGCGGGGCCGATGGTTGTATTTGACTATATAGACCTCGGGGTGCCGAGGTGGACTGTTATGTCCTTGTATGAGTTTCCTGTTTTAAGTTGTATTCTCAGACCAGTATGTAATGAGTATTTATGTCTATCTGCTGATAGGAGTGGTGTATATATAATTGCTGTTGTGCGTAAGTGTTTGAATTCACTAAGCTTTATGCTTACCCTTTCCCTATAAAAATTACTGTTTCAGGTGCGAGTGGCAGTACGGCGTGACGGTACACACTGGCGCGTTGAGAAGACCTTCGTATTTTTATTCCTTTTTAAACTTAGTACATTTCCGTTGTTTTATGTAAGTTGATCGTTTAACTTAACGAGGTTTCGTTTAAACGTTTATTTTGAGTTAAACGCTTGTGATTTAATTCAATAAAAATGGTATTTTACAAGTTCAAATTTATTGTAATTTTTGGGACGTTACAACTTGGTATCAGAGCACAGCTTGAGTGAATCAAACACATCTCGGTGTGTTTGATCACAAGTTTGCGGCTATAAAATTTTCTTTAAAGTTTTTAGAAAATAAAAGAAAGGAAAATGCGTTTGAGAAACGGTGATCGAGGGCGCAGTGTGTACAGTCAGCCGAAGCCAAGGGAAAAGGTACAGTACTTAGTGTATTTATTGCTTTCTAGATCAAAGGAGTATGCATGCTAGATTGCTTGTGCTATTTACACTGTACTGCATGTTCATTGCTTGCTAGTAGGAATTTATGCTAGTCATGGTAGGTTGTTAAGTGAATGCCCTATAGGTTGTATGCAGTAAGAATCGCATAGCCTTAGAATATTTGATTTAGTTCTATTGCGCAGCTCTTGTTTGAGTCCAACCGTTCTAGGATAGAATCTTGTATTCGAATGTCTATTTTTTTCACGCTGCATGTGACGGGGTATTCACGAGGCAACTCGACATGGCTAGTAGGGATTTCATTGTAGCAAGGGTAGTGTTTTGGGGTGGAATTCCTAGGAAGCTAGGAAGAGTATGTACATATGCTGGTGCGGGCATATGGGGATAGTTATCGGCGAGAAACTACTTGGGCACTTCGGGATGGGACTCGGAACGAGCAATGATAGGTGTGAAAGGTAGTAGTAGAGCTCCTACTACCAGATGCACAGGATCAGTGCTCGAGTCGGGGAAAGTCACGAGGAATCCAAGGAGTTGAGCGTGAGCGTTGTTAGTGTGATTTATTATGTGCTAATAACTCGTTGTAATATCTACCCAGAATAGCCATCACAAGGAGGAACAACAACGGTGAACCTACTAGTACAGGTGTGTACTTGAATTGCTTTGATGTGATGATCGTTGGGGTAGTGATAAAGAATCTAAACTAGTAGTCATGGGAATAGAAGGACGATTCTAGTATTAATCACTTGGAGTGACGATAAGGATGATGTTTGTTTTAAGTAGACCATTTCGGGCCAAGATGGATGATTGTGCTAGAATCATAGGCTTATAGAGCCGACTTTGATTTGAGGAAAAGCCGTAAGTTGATTTGACGTGATTTCCCAACTTGCCCTAAAAGGTTTAAATGTGCGGATGACGATAGTGGGCCGGAGGGATTTGGAGTAGTGTGAGTCGAGACGTAGAATGACGACTAATTCATGCACAAAGTTTGATTTTGAAAATGAAATTGCATTAACTAATTCGTGTGTTTCCAATCCTTATATGGATTGTGTTTTGGAATTTTGGGAAATGTTCAGCACACACACAAGATTTCGAATTATGGTTTTGAAAGTGCATGAAACCGTTTTATCACGAGAATTGCAAACGTTGTTAGAAATTGTTTCATTTTGTTATTTTTGTAACGGTTCTTTCGGGTAAGATGATATCCGTGTTTTGGTGGCGTTTAAAATGTTGGACAAATGACTAATGTTTGTGACTTTAACATTGGAACTCCTCCACATATGTTAGAGTTGAGACGGAAAGTTACATTCCACGATGTCTGTATAAAACTATTTTGGTGATTTGTTTAAAACGAGTTTGTTAAACAATGTTGTTTATGGTTTTACCGTGGAAAGAGATTTTTGGGATTTTGGCGTCTCATACATGATTTTGCTTTTAACAATTTGACTTTGGGGGCACAATGTATGGTGCTATTTTATTGACTTAGAGTCATTGAGTTCGTTAAGGTTCATGAAGTTTTGTTTTACGGCATGTTGAGTCGTGTGGGTTTAATTTCACGAGGTGCATATCTTATTTGTTTATGTGACCATTTGGGGAAATTTTGGGAAATCAATTTAAAGAACCCCACCTTTTGAGATTTGGTGTGAGTTAATTGGAGCATGTGTGTAATTGCCAGAAAATTTTAAGGAAGTGTTACAAGCTTGCAAGCCTACCCCCAGTTAGAGATTTTATGAGGTTTTAGTCGATATTTTCAAATGATAGAAGCGGATTGGTTTATACCTTTAAGTTTGAAACTTACACGAGACAGTTGTGTTTTAACAAAAATATATTTGTAAACCGTTTCATCGTTTGTATGACTAGCTGACGTGCGTAAAAATTTGTTGGTGAACCCTGTGCCACGACATTTTATGTTTTAAAAAGAGAAATTTTGGGGTCAAACGTCTTGGAACTGATTTTGAAATTATGTGCACACTTTTGTCGCACCCTGTGTAAGGTCGAGTGGTTATTTTAAGTACAGGTCATAAGCCAATCCATACTAGAACCGTGACGGTTCATTTTTAAAGAAATTATTTATTTCGCTTTGCGTTTTGTGAGTAAACTGAGTTGCAATGGAATGATTTTCAACATGATTTTCATATGTGGGACGAGCGTGTCCATTTTTGCGTAACTACCGACCTGGTAATAGTAGTTTTATTGCATACGATCTTTTTGAGATGAAAAATCTTGACGTTGAAAATATTTTGTAAATGATTTTGTAAACCATTTGGGAAATGCGCTATTAAGTGTTATGTGTCATTTTGAGAATTTTAAGGGTGTGAGTCCTTTTGGAAAACTCTTTTGTTTAACCCGTGCTGAGTTTGGGACTAATGTTGATTTTAGAGTATTGCTTGCTTAAACTTTATTTAAACGCGTTTTTGACCCACTTATGGGTCTAGCAAGCGTGGAGCATTTTGCTCGGTTTTAACTTTGAGATAGTCATGGGTCAATTGCACGGTTTTAATGGCTCGATGTGGAGTCTTGTTGATGGGTTGTTTTTGTTGCACAGTTTTGTATTTATGGCATGGTGAGTATTTACATGTTTGGGTGAGTGAGTCATTCCGGGATAGGCATGTTGTTGGTAGACTGTTTTGCATTAGATCCTTAGACACGTTAGTCAGTCGTTAGTAGTGGTCGGTTGGGTATCTCGGGGTGGGACCCCGGTATTCATGTGTTATGACCTTGACTTTCCAGTAGGCACTAGGAGGATATAGCCTTGAGCACTTACCTGGGAGGTAGTTCCGATGTGCTGGGCCTTGAGGCGCTACCTGGGAGGTAGACGTCAAGGTGTATCCTCGATACGGTGTAACTTGGCCTCGTAGAGCGAGTGTGGAAGATACGTCGACGGTGGAAGGTTGGGTATTCCACGCGTGTTGGTACTGTAGGCCGAATAGTATCGGTCAAGGGAATGATGCCCTTTGTAATTAAGAGAATAAATGTGCAGTAACCTTTGTGTGGTAAGTAGTATAATTAGGTGTCGACTTTTGGGCTTGAGGCCAAACACCTTTAGTGTAATCGGAGAATTGTAGCCGATTTTAAAATAATTATGGTGATAGTAGTAGTAACCCTGAAATGCTCACTTGTGATGAATGTTTATGGTGGAATGACCTTCATGAGCGATTTTAAATTTACCGGTTTGATGATTCGTGTGAGGTAAATTTCGGAAGTCTATTAGAACTCGTAGAAGTTAATCGACAGTTAATGGTAGGAATGATCGGTTTCGAGTATCCTGTAGGGTATATTGGTGAGCAACTTTAGAATGGTTAGAGCTTGAAATTGAATCGGGATGTATGGAATATCTAAGGTTGGGAGACAACCGAAGTCGTTTGACTAGGAATGACTCCAGTTGTTGGAGTGTTCTTCCGATCATAGTTTCAGTGTTCTCGGAGGAGTTTTGTTGGTAAGAAAAGTATTCGAGAAATTTTTAGACGGTGTGAGAAATTTAGATTCCAGTTAATGAAAGTCCAGTGGCAACACAGAAAGGGTTCCGAGTGGACTTGGGAACCCGAGGCTGAGATGCGAGAGAACTATCCAGAGCTATTCGCGGGCAGAGACTTCGAGGACGAAGTCTAATTCAAGCGGGGGAGAGTTGTAAAGCCCGTATCCCGGTACGTTTTAAATTTTTCTTAATTAAATCTTTTTATTAACGTTTCTTGTTAACGGGGTTAGGTGGCTAGAACCTTAATTGTTAAAGATTTGGATTTTGAGGTTTAAGATGAAAACTACCAGCTGCAGGGACCATTGTTGCATTTTTTCCTAAACTTTTGCATGGGGTTCGGCCCATGTGGTGCAGCCCCCTTCCATCTCGTTTCTTATTCACGACCCTCGCACAAAACAACCCGATACAACCCTAATTTCTTCCCCCTACCTGCTGCTGTCGAACACCCTCCTCCCCATCCCTTTTTGTTGCTGATCGCCGGACCACACTCAGCCGCCGTCGCCGCTGCTGGTTCAGCCGGCGAAGAGAGAGAGAGGAGCAGCGAAGAAGAGAGAGAGAGAGATAGAGAGAGAGAGAGAGAGAGCATCGAGAGAGAGAGGAGTTTGGTCGTGGTTGCCGCGAGTCGTCATCGAGGTAAGGTTCTTTCCCCTTTGTTATGGTTTCTGTTCGTTGGTTTCGTCGGGGTGCAGTCAAACCGCCACCGCCGGCGGCGGCAGCCGCCTTCTTGCCGCCGATGACCGCCACTGCTTGGGGCGGCCATGGGTGGTGTGGTGTGTTCTTTAGTCGAAAGCCCCCAAGCCAAGTGAGGAATTGCATGTCTGTTTGGATTAAGTCTTGGCTTAATAGAAGGTTAAGCCAAGTTATCATTTTATGTGACCGATATCGTTTATGCCCAGTTTTTATTTCATTCATAACTTTCTCGTCGTAGCTCGGTTTGAGACGAATCCGGTGCCCACGGTTCACATTCTGTGTCGGGCACACTTTTCGTGTTTTAGCGAAAGTCTGGTTCGGCCTCTAGCTAGGTGTAAAATAGTTGTTTTTACAGTAGGTCCGAATACGGCAGACTCGCGTCCCATTCTTAGAAAATTCATATTAAATCGTAGGAAAATCGTTAGAACGCGTATAATATGTCCCTGGAAATCTAAGACCTAGACCCTCCTGTTTGTGGGATTTAATTCCTGGATTAATGGGTCTAGGGAGGGCTTAGCAGGTCCCGAGCAGACCTGCAGTTTAGACCAAAAATCTGAAATGTCGCTCGTTTAGTCTTATGTTTATAATTGAGGGTCGGGGCTTCGCGTTGACACTTGGTAGCACTTCTTTAGGTGGAAAGAAGTGAGTTGGAGTGGTGGGCTCGTATTGCTGTTTGTGGATATCTGCGTTGCGTATCGAGGTGAGTTCTCTCACTACGTAGAATAGGGATTATATGTACATTACGGTAGTTTGTATGTCTTAGCTGAATTGTTGTGTGTACTAGCTGAATTGTGGTGCGTAGTACTAGGTTGAATTAATGCCTAGTATAAATGAGTGTTATATACATCTCGGTGGGACCGAGGGCTCGATGGGACCGAGGAATAGTGTTTTAGTGTTGTGTGAACTCGGTGGGACCAAGTACTCGGTGGGACCGAGGAATTGTGTACAAGTGTGGGATGAACTCGGGGAGACCGAGGGATGCCTACACGAGTGTGTTGTATAATCGGGGAGACCGATGGTTTTATATATATATACAGTTGTTGTTGTATGATCGGGGGGACCGATGGTTTTATATATATATGCATGTGTGTGTTAGTTGATTTGGTTGTGGGTAATATCCAATTGTATTAATGTCTAGGAGAATACATTTACTGTTGTATTTAATCGGTTGGACCGATGTTCGGCGGGGCCGATGGTTGTTAATGTAATTTATTTTAATCGGTTGGACCGATGTTCGGCGGGGCCGATGGTTGTTAATGTAATTTATTTTAATCGGTTGGACCGATGTTCGGCGGGGCCAATGGTTGTTAATGTAATTTATTATAATCGGTTGGACCGATGTTCGGCGGGGCCGATGGTTGTATTTGACAATGTAGACCTCGGGGTGTCGAGGTGGACTGTTATGTCCTTGCATGAGTTGCCTGTTTTAAGTTGTATTCTCAGACCAGTATGTAATGAGTATTTATGTCTATCTGCTGATAGGAGTGGTGTATATATAATTGTTGTTGTGCGTAAGTGTTTGAATTCACTAAGCTTTATGCTTACCCTTTCCCTATAAGAATTACTGTTTCAGGTGCGAGTGGCAGTACGGCGTGACGGTACACACTGGCGTGTTGAGAAGACCTTCGTATTTTTTTTATTTTTTTTAAACTTAGTACATTTCCGCTGTTTTATGTAAGTTGATCATTTAACTTAACGAGGTTTCGTTTAAACGTTTATTTTGAGTTAAACGCTTGTGATTTAATTCAATAAAAATGGTATTTTACAAGTTCAAATTTATTGTAATTTTTGGGACGTTACATAGTCACTTAGAGTGACAATAAGCATGATAATTGCTTTCAGTGGACATTTTCGGGTCAACGTTGATGGTTGGATTAGAACCATAGGCTTATTGAATTAATCTTAATTCGAAAAGAAATTGTAAGGATAATCGATGTAACTTCCGATTTTTGCCTTAAGATGTTTTGAGCATCCGGTTGACGGTAGTGTGACCGGAGGGAATTGGAGGAGTTGGTTTGAGACGTTGAGTGCTGACTAAATTCATGCACAAAATTTATTTTTAAAATAAATTGCATCAATTATTTCTTGTGTTTCAATTCCTTATGTGAATTGTGTTACAAAATCTCGGAAAACGTTTAGCACACACAAGATTTTAAATCATGGTTTGAAACGCGCATGGAATTATTTTATTGCGGGAGTTGCAAACTCTGTCAGAACTTGTTTTATTTTGCTGTTGTCCAACATTACTTTCGAGTACAGTGATGTACATATTTTTATGATGTTTAAGATGTTGTGCAAGTAACTACGACTTATGACTTTAACATTGGATCTCCTCCACATATGTTAAAGTTTGGACGAAAAGTTATCTTCCATTATGTCTATGTAGAGCTATTTTGGAAAATTTGTTTAATGCGAGCTTGTTGAACAATGTTGTTTATATGGTATTACAACAAAAGGGGAATTTTGGAATTTGGCGTTTTAGTCATGATTTTTCTTATTGCAGTTCGAATTTTGGAAGCGAAAGGTTGGTGCCATTTTGTTGACTTGAGGTCATTGAACCCATTGAAATTCATGGAGTTTTGTCTTACGACGTTTTGTGTCGTGTGAGTTCAATTTCACAATGTGCATACTCCATTTGCTTATGTGGGAATTTATGAGTTATGTTGGCATTTTGTCCCACTCGGGCTTAGTTGAGAAATATTATTTTATGTCATAAGACGACCAAAAGGGATGAGTTTTGAAACTTTGGTGTCGCATGATTTCTCTTTCAAATATTTGTGTTAGCATATTTTGTTGCAACTTGTTTAGTGTATGGATTGATTTATATCGTAACATAAGTAATGCATGAAAGGATACCTTGATAGTATTTCGTAACAATTACTTATTGCGCTTTCGGTCAGTCGATTGTTTTATTAACATTTCGTGTAAATGCATTATATCGACCTAGGAGTATGCATAGCTTGGTAACCATTACTTCTCGACACTTTGACAAATGAATCGTGAATGAAAGTGTTTTATTAGTTTATTGCATAAACGGAGGTCATTTGGTCAAAATATGTTTTTAGTGTTGTGGAGATCGTGCATGGTTTACGATACGAGACATTTTGAAAACACGAATGTGTGAGTCGTTGAACTTTGGTCAATTTTGACTTGATGAACATTTTGGAAAATTGCAAACCTTTTTGGTTATTGGAGAAAAATGGGTATTTTGATGCATCTTAATGAGTGAATTTGAAGCATAGACAATTCAACGTTTTATATTGCGAATGTAAAACTTTTGTGTAAATGCTCCGTGATGGGGATTTTGGAAGAATATTTGTTTAAACCTAGAGTGCGTAAAATTATTAAAGTTTTTGGAACATTAATGCGCACTGTTTGTATGATTCGAAGTTTGAAGTCGATTTAAAACCTTTTTGGTACCAACCGTTTACAAACACCTCTTATTCTCCTCAGTTTTGAAAAAACGCATAAATGTGTGTGAATCTTGTCAAATAGGTTTTACTCCCATGTCATTACATGACTAAATGGGAAAATTTTGAAACTTAATTTAATGAAACTTTCTACTTTGAAAATTTAGTATGGATCACCTATTGCATGTAATTTTATTTCTGGAAAACCACTAGGAAAGTGTTACAAGTTTGCATGCGCACTCCAATTTGAAATCTCTTCATGATATTTTAGTCGATATATTCGAATGATGAGAACGTATTGATTTTGTCTTTAAACTTGGGATTGACACAATCGTTTTATATCTTAACCAAAGTATATTTATGGATCGTTTTACCGTTTTTGTGAAATAAAACTGATGTGAGCGAATTTTGTTGGTGAACCTCGTTCCATGTCATTTTATGGTTAAAGAAAGAATTTTTGAAATCAGATGTCGTTTAAACTTCTTTTGAAGTACGTACAAACCTATTATTGCACATTATTTAAAGTAGGGAATTACTTTGTGTGCATGACCTAAATCAATCCATGTTAGGACCGTAACGGTCCCTTTCAAAGAAGTTGTTTATCATGCTTTTGCATTTTGTTAATAATCTAAACTACGATGAAATGGTTTTCAATATGATTTTCATATGTGGGACGAGTGTGTCCATTTTTGCGCAACTACCTAATTGATAGTAGTAGTTTTTATGCATGCGATTAATTTGATATGAAAATCTTGGTGTTGAAAATTTCTATAAAAAGTTTTTGATTGGCATATTTGTTAAATAACTCACTTGAGAACCTTGAACTCATTAGGACCTTGGAAAGGTTAAGTAAACCCAGTTAAGAGTAAGCGTGTGGAGCTTCGACCGTGGAAGGTTGGGTATTCCGACGCGTGTTGGTACTGTAGGATGTTGGTATTGGATGCAGAGTCGATGTACTTATTGTAACTGGAGGGTTAGATTCGCGGTATCTTATTTTGAGGTTGGTTGTAACCGCTATTGTTGGCAACTTGTTTTGGGTCCTAGTCAATTTTCGCATAAAGGACGTGTAGGACCTTATGGATACCATATTGATAACCTTGGTTTTGGTGGGAATGCCCGACGGATGGAACTCGTGTGTGAATTACTGTAGTGGTTTGAATCTTGGTGGTATGGTTAGGTGTCAACTTTGAATTTTGAGGCCATGAACCGTTAGTGTATTGAGAGTGTTGTAGTCCAATCTTAAGAGACAATTGTAGCTCTTGTAGTGATTTTAAGAAGTTCAGATTATGATAAGTGGATTTAGCAGGACGACTTACCTTGAATGGTAAAAGAATTTGCAGATTAGATGGTTGGTAATAGGATGTATTCTTGGAGTTGTATAATCGTTGGGTCAGGGACGATCGCATGTTTTGGGGGCTATGCTCGCTAGGGTCAAATGTCAATTCAGCAGTGGGACGGTTGGATTTGGATATTTTGTTGGTTTCAGTGGTAATCAAACCTCGGGTTGGTTGGAGAAGAAATTTTAAAAAGTGTGGTTCTGGGCTGATGGGAAGTCGAGATCGGGAGTTGAGGAAGTATGGGTCACCTAAGGTTTGGAGTTCACCAGAGTCATTCAGTTAGAGGCTACCTTAGTAAATTAAGCGTTCACTCGGGCATAAGTGTAGTGGGTCTAAATGGACATTGATTGTGAGTATCGACAAGAAGTTGTCATAACAGTTCTGGCAAGAAAGGATTCGAATTTCAGTAGGAAGCTGAAGAAGCATGGAAAGTGTTGAGTTCGATAAACTTTGGGTGTTTGGGAGCTAGATTTCGAGGACGAAATCATCCTAAGGTTGGGAGGATTGTAACACCCGAAATTTTCGGATAAGTACAATTTCGAATCAGTGTGAAACCGATCTTTTAAGAAAAATATGAAAATTAGGATTTTGGTTTCAAACTTAGATTTTATGGTCTTGTTGGATAGGGAATTCGAATATGAGTCCAACGGTTCTTTCCGGAGCGAAAACGGAGCTATAACAAAGAAGTTATGGCCAAAACAGTTTCGGTACCGCAGAGCTACTGTGACCCGCGACTATGACCAGTGTCAAAGTCGCTGGTCATAGTCGCTGACAGGCACCTGGTTGTTGTCAAATGCGAGTTTTCAGCCTTTTTCTCCATTTCTCACCCCACAACTTTCCCCTTTCTCTCCCAAATCGATCTCCCACCCTCTCCTATGAACCCTAACTCATTTTTAGGGCTTTTCTCTTATAAATCAAGTGTTCCCTCATCATTTATGCTTGTGGTTTCATCTCTTGGTGCAAGATTCAAGTTTCACCTCCATTTTCTTGAGATTCTAGGGTTTTGAGATTTTACTCAAGATCCATGGGGTAAGTTCATCCTCTCCTTTTCTAAGTTCTTATTTGAGTTATAAATACTCTATTGACGATTTCCTAGTGTTTTATTCTCCAATTTCCCTTTTGGACGATTTTGGGAAAGTTAGGTCAAACTTTGGGTTTTGATATAATTAGAGATGTTGGTGTGAAATGTTTGGGGGAAACAATTCTAAATAGATATTAATGGTTGGGAACTTGTGAATCTAGGTTTTTGGAAGATTTGGCTTGAAAATTCAAGTTTCTTCAAAGGAGCTCAAGTTGGGGAAAATCTAGATTTAGCCTAAATCTAGCAAGGTGAGTTTAAGTTGCTTTGTGAAAACTTTGTACATGCCAAAAATGTTATTTTCCAAGTATTTATGTGTTTTACATGAAAATTTTCATTGGTTGAGTTATTTGGTGGATTTTGACTTTTGAAGTATTTAACTTGGGAAATATTGTAAAATACCCATATTTGAGATTTTTGGGAAACTTGATAGATAAATCATAAACGAAAATGTTTTGAGGAGTTGTCTTATACATGGAGTCTACTTGACATGAAAATGCATTTTAGTATAATTTGGAATTATGCATATAGTACGTTATGGGATGATTTGAAAATATAACGGTGTGAGTCCCTTGGAAAAGAGGGTTGTCCTAACCCAAGGTTCGTTTCGAGTTTTCATGGATTTGAATTATTTATTGGTAAAAAGTGTGTGTTGCTACATTTAAACTCATTATATAACTTTTCATGAATTATCTTTTGAGTCAGTTGAGCTTATGGCTCGGTATTGGATTTTGATTAGTCTTGGGGACAATTGTCCAGTTTTGATAGCTCAAAGTCGAGTTTTGATCATGATTTACATTATTGGGGAATTGCATGTTTTGAATGAACTTGTTTACTCGTTTGGGGTCGTGTAATGTTTTAGACCTTATTAGCTATGGATCCATAGGCTCTTGACTTTTACGTTCAATGTTGAGACGCTAGTTTCTCTCATTGTAGCACGGAATAGGCATCGGGTTCCATGATAAGTAAGGTGTGGGCCTATATGGTCGGGCGTCGTCTCATGGGCAGTAAGGTGTAATTCCATATGTGCTTGTTTTGGTGGATTTGGAGTGACCCAATGTATAGACCTGGAGTGGTTGAAATTGGGGGCTCCCAAGTCTAGCGTGCAATAGATCTGGAGTAATTTAGCTCAGTTTACGAGAGTAATCCACGTGTTTGTTTTATTGCATAGTAGGTGACCCACTTTTGTGTTCCGTCACGTGCAATGTAAACGGGTTTCCCCCGTCACCGAAATGTGTTGCTTTGGGTACTAGTTTTTATCCATGTTTCGGTGACGTATCATATTCATATGCATTGTTTTCCACGTTATGTGAGTTATGGGTTATGCTTCATCCAGGTTTGGGATGTTAGGAATAATGGCGATTTATTTATGAATTTAATTGTTTTGAGAATCAAATACTAATTCACCTTTCATGTTGGTTTTCGGGATGAGTCCATTTTGGGAATCATTTTATATTAAAGCTTTCAGCACGGAATTTGTGTGAGTTGGAAAATGGGTGATTTGCATCTAAAGTAAATTATCTTTGAACTCATGACTTAAATTGCATCTCTCTCGATTTAAGAATTTATATGGTCATGATAAAACTCTTGAACTCACTTGTAACGTCCCAAAAATTACAAGGAATTTAAAATTTTAAAAACATGCATTTCATTATAAAACAATCACAATTTAATAATTCGTAACTCAAATGAAGTTAACGTCGTTAACTCGAACAGTCAATAAAGTTTATGCAGCGGAAATTTCATAAAATAAAATCCAAATGTTTGAAAGTGAAACTTAAACAATTCTTGACACTCCGCGCCTAGTGTGTGTACCGTCAAGCCCGACTGCCGCTCGCACCTGAAATCACAACATATTGGGAAAAGGGTAAGCTAAACGCTTAGTGAATCCTATCACACACGCAGGTAGCAACCCCACGTATATCGCCCCTACTCGCCAGTAGGCAACATCACCATCACCACGGATATAAATCCACAAAATAATTAACGTATAAATGCGAACCTCGGTCCCACCGAGCACACCAAAAATATATCGATACAAGCTCAGTCCCACCGAGTAAAGACATTGATACAAGCTCAGTCCCACCGAGCCCTCGGTCCCACCGAGTAAAGATAATACAATTGTACTAGCTAAGTCCCACCGAGCCCTCGGTCCCACCGAGCCCCCCAGTCCCACTGAGGTGTACACAAGCATACATAATTCACATACACATTCAACAGATCACAACTAGATATCACATCCCAACTAATTCACGTAAACACGTAATAACACGTAACACAAAATAACGATATGCATGAAATTCCTAACTACGCGGTGAGAGAACTCACCTCAAAACAACGCGACGCGCTCCCGAGCCGCAACACCAGCACGTCAACCTTCCTCACTTTTTCCCACCTAAATACGCACTAAGAACGTCAACGGAAGGTCCCAACTCACGACACTTTTACTAGTTTAACAAAACTAAAATTCCAGCTTTTATACTAAAAACGCAGGTCTGTTCGGGACCCATTTTACCCCTTCTAAACTGATCAAACCAAAAATCTAATTCCACATTCAGGAAGTTCAATGCCTTACGGTTCCAGGGACGTATCGCACACGTCCTAACGATATTCCTAGCACTCTATATGAATTTTACAAAAACACCTCTCAGAGTAGCTAAAACAGGACATGTCCGTATAAAATGGCAATTTGACACTAGCTATGGCCCGAACTGGTTTTTCCACAAAACATATAAAAGTTACTAGACTCAGAATGGGAACTTTTGACACCAGTTCCATCCCAATCCGACATTCCTAACAGAAGATATAGCTTTTACAAAACAGGGCAGAAACTGCACGATTTACATAAAATGACACTTTTGAACTTGAACCCAATAAGTTATCTTAATCCAAACAGACCCACGAATAAACATGACTTACTGAATTAGGGTTAACATGGGCTGAACAAAACCATGCACCACCCACTGCCGCCTCCGGCGGTGGTGGTGGCTGGCGGTATTCTCGCGACGAACAAAACGAAAAGACACGGAAAGGAAAACGAACGATTACCTCGCTGCAACTCCTCCTTCTTCTCGATTCCGGTAGCAAGCAGCGGCGTTCCTCTCCTTCCCGGCGTCTCTCACTCTCCGGCAAACACTCTCCCTCTCTCTCCTCTCGCCGGCGACCACACTCCCTTTCCCTCTCGATTTCCCTCTCTCTCTCTCCGGTTTCCCTCTCTCTCGGCCGAACACCACCAAAAGGGGGAGGGGGGATGACTAAAGGGTTCTTGGGGAGTTACTAGCATGAAACCGAAGGGGAAGAGGAAGGGGTGTCTCTTGGCTGATCCCATGCACAAGTTTGGCCCCCTTGCCACCTGTGGCCCCTCAACTAAACTCTTCTCGCAAACCAACAAAATAGTTGACATATTTAACAATTAGGTCCAAATCGTCTAATCCCGTTAACGGAAACCACGTTAAATAATAGCTTAAAAAAGATTAATAATACGAAAATACATACCGGGATACGGGCTTTACAACTCTCCCCCACTTGGATTAGACTTCGTCCTCGAAGTCTATGCCCGTGAATAGCTATAGATAGGTCTCCCACATCTCAACCTCAGGTTCCCAAGTTCACTCGGAACACTTTCGGTGTTTCTACTAGACCTTCACTAACTGGAATTTAAGATTTCCCACACCGCCTAAAAATCTCTCGAATACTTTTCTTACCACAAAATTCCTTCAAGTACACCGCAAGTATGATCGGAGGAACACTCCAACAACTGGATTCATTCCTAGTCAAACGACTTCGGTTGTCTCCCAACCATAGATAATCCAAACATCCCGATTCAAATTTCAAGCTCTAACCATTCTAAAGTTGCTCACCAATATACCCTACAGGATACTCGAATTCGATCATTCCTATCATTAACTGTCGATTAACTTTCACGAGTTCTAATAGACTCCCATAATTTATTTCACATGAATTATCAAACCAGTAAATTTATAATCACCCACGAAGGTCATTCCACCACAACCATTCACCACAAGCAAACATCTCAGGATTACTACTACCATCAATATAATTTCCTTAAAATCGGCTACAATTCCCCAATTACACTAAGGCATTTGGCCTCAAGCCCAAAAGTCGACACCTAAGTATACTATTTACCTCAAAAATTCTACGCATTTATCCTCTTTATTACAAAGGGCATCATTCCCTAACCGATACTATTCGGCCTACAGTACCCACACGCGTGGGATACCCAACCTTCCACCATCTACGTATCTTCCACACTCGCTCTACGAAGCCTAGTTACACCCCAACGCCTACCTCTCAGGTACGTCTCAAGTCCCGGCACATCGGAGCTACCTCTCAGGTAAGTGCCCAAGACTGTATCTTCTTAGTGCCTACTGGAAAGTCAATGTCATAACACATGAATACCGGAGTCCCACCCCGAGATACCCAACCGACCATTAAGACCGAGCAATTGACCCATGACTATCACGGACAAAATTCGGAATTTCCCCCGAAACCCTCTCGCGTTTGGCATTTTCCTCCAAAACTGCCACCTCCTGAGCACTACCTATCGACTCGAGAAGAGGTGCAACCACTGTTAACCGTTGACACAAGCCCCACAGTGGCTCACCATCCAGATGTCGACTAAGTGCGTCCGTAACAACATCCGCTTTACCGGGGTGGTAAAGTATCTCACCATCATAATCCTTGACCACGTCAAGCCACCTCCTCTGACACATGTTGAGGTTTTGCCGGTCATCAAGTACTGGAGGCTTTTATGGTTAGTGTATACACTTGACGCCATACAAATAGTGCCTCCAAATCTTGAGAGCAAACACCACCAAATCTTACATACCCTCCGGCAAAGTCAACATCGGAGCCTCGCATAACGCCTGCGTAGCTCCTCAAAGCCCTCTGCTGCTCTTCACCCCAACTAAAAGCCGCAGATTTCTTCGTCAATCGGGTCATCGGTAAAGCAATCTTGGAGAAATCCTGAATGGATCTCCGGAAGTACCCTGCTAACCCAAGAAAACTCCGTACTTCAGTGAGAGTCTTTGGCACTTCCCACCGCATCACAGCCGTAATCTTGGCCGGATCCACCATAATACCATTCTGGTTCACGACATGCCCTCGAAAGTGGACCTCTCGTAACCAGAACTCACACTTGGAGAGCTTAGCATACAGCTTCTCCCGCCTCAAAACTTCCAAAACTTCTCGCAAATGCATCTCATGCTCTTCCTTCGACTTCGATTACACAAGAATATCGTTGATGAACACGATCACCGATCGATCCCACATAGGGCTACATACCCGGTTCATGAGGTCCATGAACGTTGCGGGTGCATTGGTGAGCCCGAGAGGCATCACCACAAACTTGTAAATGGCCATAACGTGAACGAAAGGCCGTCTACTCCGTATCCTCTCTCCTCACCCGCATCCGATGATACCCCGATCTCAAATCAACCTTAGAGAACCACGAGGCTCCCTGAAGCTGATCGAACAAGTCATCGATCCTTGGCGGAGGATAACGATTCTTCACCGTAAGCTTATTCAACTCACGGTAGTCTATACACATCCGTTGGGACCCATCTTTCTTTTTCACAAACAGAATCGGGGCTCCCCACGGTGGACAACTCGGCTTGATGAACTCCTTTTCGAGAAGTTCCTGCAACGGAGTGTACAACCCCTTCATTTCCGGTGGAGTCAGGCGGTAAGGTGCCTTGGCCACCGGAGCAGCACCCGGAAACACATCAATGCGGAACCCCACCTGTCACTCGGGAGGTATCCCTGATAACTCATCGGAAAATACGTCAGCAAACTCCCGTACAACCGGCACATCCTCCGCAGTCTTCTTCTCTCCGACGTCGCGCGTGTCTATCACATACGCTAATTACCCCTAGCCACTGCGCTGCAAGTATTTCCGAGCTCTTACACCCGAACATAACGCTGGGGTCCGCCTGGGCGAGGCGCCCTGAACTAGCATTTCTCCCCCGCTTGGGGTTCGAACTTGCACTTGTTTGCGACGACAAACAATCTCAGCATCAAAAACATCCACCCAAACCGTGCCCACAATTACGCACAACTCACGCATAGCTATCGGAATCAAGTCAACAGGGAATCTCACACCAGAGATTTCCAAAGTACCCCCCGACACACGTCGGTAACCGTCAAGGTCCTGTCATCAGCAACCTCGACCACAAGTGAACAGCTTAACTGTCCTACAACTTGGCCCAAACACTCACTAACAGTGTGAGACACGCAAGGATGAGTAGCCCCGCTATCAAACCTCACCACCGCAGGCACCGAGTTTACTAAGAACGTACCTGTCACCACTTTATGCGTAGCTCGTGCCTCCTCTACTCTCAATTGATGAACTCTACCTCAGGTCGCCTCCATCACCGCAGCAAGTGAAGCATGTTGCGCAGTACTCACGATCTCCCTGATCTCGGTACGCAACATGTCCATGTACTGCATCACCTTCGTTTCCCCAGAGGCAGCATACTGAGGACAGAGTAGTGCCATTTTTGTGAACTTTCGGTTCACCTCTTTTACAGTCTCCGCAGTCTGAGAGAGCTCCAAGAACTCCTTGGTAATCCTCTCCATCTCCACTAGAGTCGCATACCCTTCACGAAAACGTACGATGAACTCCTCCACGGTCAGAGTAGTGCGCTCGTTAAACGTTAGAGCAGTAGCACACCAGTCCTTCGCTCCGTCTCGCAACAGATTCAACGCGAAGCGAACCTTCTAGTTCGCAGGACAACCACCGGTAAGGAATGTGCACTCCATAACCGATCCCGACTCTCTTGTTCGGGGCTGCCCACCCGCAGGGGGTGGAGTCGCCGCGATGCGCTCCTCCATCGACACTATTACCTCATCACGAATGGCGGTAATAATCTCGGGGATCGCCTCCTCAAAATATGCGTCACCTCGCCCGCAAACATCTCACGAATCTGATCAGCAATAATTCCAACATCAGCATCTGGATCAGCTTTGTTGTTCCTCCTTAACGAGCTACTAGCACACATTAAAACCTGCTAACTACGCTCACGCTCAACTCTTTGGATTCTCCGTGACTTTCCCTGACTCGAGCACGGATCATGTGCTTCAGATAGTAGGAGCTCTGCTACTACCCTTCACACCTATCCTTACTCGTTTCGAGTCCTGTCCCGGGACGTCCAAGTAGTTGCTTACCACAAACAAACACATATGCCCATTCCGGCATATGCAAACACTTTTCCTAGATCCCTAGAAAAGTCGTAATACCCCACTACCCTTGCTAGAACGGAACCCCCACTAGCCCTGACGAGTCGCCTCGTGAACGCACAGTCGTATACAGTGGAAACCATATAGACATTCGAATATAAGATTCTATCCTACCACGGTTGGACTCAAACAAGAGCTGCGCAATAGAACTAAATCCAACATTCTAAGGCTATTCAGTTCCTACTGCATACAACCTAAGGTGCACTCACATAACAACCTATCAAGGTTAGCATGAGTTCCTAATAGCAAGTAACAAGTATACAGTACCACAAAATCCACGTAAGCAATCTAGCATACATACTCCTATGTTCTAGAAAGCAATCTAGCATACGTACTCATATGTAAACGCTATTCCCAGCTCACTAGGAATTTCATCTCATCCCACTACTCTTGCTACAACGGAATCCCTGTTAGCCATAACGAGTTGCCTCGCGAATATCCAGTCGCACGCAGCGTGAATCAAATAGACATTCGAATACAAGATTCTATCCTAGAACGGTTGGACTCAAACAAGAGTTGCGCAATAGAACTAAATCAAATATTCTAAGGCTATATGATTCTTACTGCATACAACCTATAGGGCCTTCACTTAACAACCTACTATAACTAGCATTGATTCCTACTAGCAAGCAGTCATCGTATAGTACAGTGTAAACAACCTAGGCAATCTAGCATGCATACCCTATGCCTAGAAAGCAATAAATACACTAAGTGTTGTACCTTCCCAATTGGCATCGGCTGACTGTACACACTGCGCCCACGATCACCGTTTCCCAAACGGGCTTTCTTCGTTCATTTATTTTCAAAGATTTTAATAAGAGAGTTTAAAAAAACTTCATAGCCGCAACTTGAGACCAAACACACCGAGATGTGTTTGATTCACTCAAGTTGTGCTCTGATACCAAGTTGTAACGTCCCAAAAATTACAAGGAATTTAAAATTTTAAAAACATGCATTTCATTATAAAACAATCACAATTTAATAATTCGTAACTCAAATGAAGTTAACGTCGTTAACTCGAACAGTCAATAAAGTTTATGCAGCGGAAATTTCATAAAATAAAATCCAAAGGTTTGAAAGTGAAACTTAAACAATTCTTGACACTCCACGCCTAGTGTGTGTACCGTCAAGCCCGACTGCCGCTCGCACCTGAAATCACAACATATTGGGAAAAGGGTAAGCTAAACGCTTAGTGAATCCTATCACACACGCAGGTAGCAACCCCACGTATATCGCCCCTACTCGCCAGTAGGCAACATCACCATCACCACGGATATAAATCCACATAATAATTAACGTATAAATGCGAACCTCGGTCCCACCGAGAACACCAAAAATATATCGATACAAGCTCAGTCCCACCGAGCCCTCGGTCCCACCGAGTAAATACATTGATACAAGCTCAGTCCCACCGAGCCCTCGGTCCCACCGAGTAAAGATAATACAATTGTACTAGCTCAGTCCCACCGAGCCCTCGGTCCCACCGAGCCCCCCAGTCCCACTGAGGTGTACACAAGCATACATAATTCACATACACATTCAACATATCACAACTAGATATCACATCCCAACTAATTCACGTAAACACGTAATAACACGTAACACAAAATAACGATATGCATGAAATTCCTAACTACGCGGTGAGAGAACTCGCCTCAAAACAACGCGACACGCTCCCGAGCCGCAACACCAGCACGTCAACCTTCCTCACTTTTTCCCACCTAAATACGCACTAAGAACGTCAACGGAAGGTCCCAACTCACGACACTTTTACTAGTTTAACAAAACTAAAATTCCAACTTTTATACTAAAAACGCAGGTCTGTTCGGGACCCATTTTACCCCTTCTAAACTGATCAAAACAAAAATCTAATTCCACATTCAGGAATTTCAATGCCTTAAGGTTCCAGGGACGTATCGCACGCGTCCTAACGATATTCCTAGCACTCTATATGAATTTTACAAAAACACCTCTCAGAGCAGCTAAAATAGGACCTATCCGTATAAAATGGCAATTTGACACTAGCTATGGCCCGAACTGGTTTTTCCACAAAACATATAAAAGTTACTAGACTCAGAATGGGAACTTTTGGCACCAGTTCCATACCAATCCGACATTCCTAACAGAAGATATAGCTTTTACAAAACAGGGCAGAAACTGCACGATTTACATAAAATGATAACTTTTGAACTTGAACCCAATAAGTTATCTTAATCCAAACAGACCCACGAAGAAACTTGACTTACTGAATTAGGGTTAACATGGGCTGAACAAAACCATGCACCACCCACTGCCGCCTCCGGCGATGGTGGTGGCTGGCGGTATTCTCGCGACGAACAAAACGAAAAGACACGATTACGTTAAATACTAGCTTAAAAAAGATTAATAATACGAAAATACATACCGGGATACGGGCTTTACATCACTAGGCGTTAGTCTAACCCTTTTTATTTGTCGGCATGTGCAACATGCTCGGGTTGGGAGTAGCTTTAGCTATACTGTGAAGTGATGAGTGCTAGTAGAGTGCACGAGAAATGATTTTGCTTAGAGAAGTCTTTCGCACTTATTTGGGATTAGCAAATTGTAATTTTGTTAAGTAACACCCGACTTTAGTTGGTCACCTAGTATGATTTGAATTACTAATTGTGAGAGGTATTATGTTTATTTGGAGATAATTTCAAGAATGGCTTGTAGAAGGGATTTTATTCCTTAAGTGATTATTATTTTATTGAAATTTTATTTAGTTTCTCTTCCCAAATTTTGAGGGTGTTACACTTACGATTCATCCCTCCTTCCGGCCTAGAGTTCTTGTCTCCAGAAGAACTTGAAGAATCAGTCAGGGATGAGAAACTCATAGCTGAGAACCAAAAGGACGCTGAATTTTCCCTTAAGGTTACTCAGCGCTCAGTCTCTGATAAGAAGCTGAAGAAATATCCAATTCGGGTTCAGGAGCAACTACTCAAGGAAATTGGTAAGGAAACTCGGAAGAAGAAAGTTGTCAGCACCTCGACGTTGGAATGGTGCAGAGAAAGAGTGGACTTCAGATACCATCCAAGTCGAATCATCAACGTAAACTTGAAGGGAAAAACTGTAAAAGGTGTAGTGATGATGGAAGTTTCTGTCGTCAGAGAGAACGGGGAAACGCAGCGATGCTACATGTCAAAGCTCGATCTTTATGGGTCTGATGAATGGCTAGAAGTCAGGAGTGCCATTCAGAAGTCAAAATCAAAGTTCAAGTACTACGTTGAAAAATTCTTGAATGCTATGATCAACATGGTTACTTCTACAATTGACTTGCCTCCTCCTCCAACTCTTCTACAAAACCAAAGACCTGCTCCTGCCAAAAGAAAGTGTGCTTCCTCTTCCTCAGGGCATGCTATCCGAAATGAAACAGGGATCGAATTCTTTAGAGAATCGGTGCTCGGACCTCCTCCTGATCTCTCAGCCTTAAACCTATCACTACCACCAGGTGGACCTTTTACCCATGTTCAAGTGATCAGTGATCCCTATCTTCCCCGTCAACCAACTCAGAGATCTTCTCCACTGGTGCAACAAATCAAGACCAGGACTCTTCCTCAAAACCCATGTGCTGGAAGAAGCCAAACTAAGAAGACAATAGGGTGAAGTAGTTCCTGATTGGATGATCCCAGAGACAGATGCCTTTGACGAACTGCTCTTCAAAGATGAACCTCTATAGTTGATAGATCTCTTTTGTATTTTCTTCTTGTATTTATCAGTTGTAACTTTTAGTACTTGTAATTTTTATTTTCACTTGTACTTATAATTTTTTATCTTCCCTTTTAAACTTTTTACGAAGATTAAATGAAAATTTCAGTGAAGTACTATACTCCATCAGTACTAGAAAATATCCCTAAAAATAGTAAATGGGACACGCATCTATGAGTCCTTTTTATCCTTATGTTTTTATACTTAGCAATTTTCTTTTGTGGCTTTGTCATCATCAAATAGGGGGAGATTGTTGATCCAAACTCTCTCAGTGATTTGATGATGACCCTTAGAATTACTTAGTGAAAATTACAAAGAACATCTGTGTGTATTAATGTTTCGCCATCAGTGATAGCACTGAGTCTGTTCAGAATCATTGATGGTAACTATTGTTCTTCATAGTATTTATCAGCGATAAATGTACATCAGTGATAACCTGAGCATGTTCGCTTCTCACTGATGATCGTTGATAATCTAAATTGTAAGCAATGTTGTTTGTAATCTCTGAAGACAAGTTTCGCGACAAAGAGTTCATCACTGACATCGAAGACAAAGCTGATGAATAAGGGACAAGTCTACTAATGATCTGATGCGGACATCAGTGAAACCAAGATAAGTCCACACACGAGACGTTTCAAGTAGAACACGTCAGCGATAGTTGACTTACATCAGGTCTTCTCAGATGTAAGATCAACTCAATGATCGCTGATCATAAATCCTCCGCTCCAAGAAATGTTTGTCTTATCTATCTTGCACAACCCCATACGATTTGTCAGAAGGAACATCCCTTTGTCCAGAATCGTACAACCACTATGCCACTACCCTGTTCACCATGCGACCCAAATCATGTCTTGTAAAAGTCAGAAAGCATGCTCCCAATCAAATGATAACACGTGTAAAGTCCTCCTGACATGCATTAAATACATGGGGTATAAATAGGAGGAATACCCCTTCAGTTTGAAGGTGGTCTCTCTCTGTCTACTTAGTGACTTAGAAAATATCTTCATTTTCTAAGATTTCCTTTTCTCTCTATTTCTTAGTGCAAGAATACTTAGTGATTATCAAGTTTGTTTAGATTAGGTCTTGTATTTAATCTTATTCCGCAACAAGCTGTAAATTGTTTTGATTTATCAATAAAAAATTTAGAAAACCTTAAATCTTTTGTATTTGTATTCAACCCCCCTTCTACAAACTTATACTTATATAACCCTTCGGAACCAACAACGGGGATGCCCTACCGGCGACGATTAATAATACGGTCGTGCATAATTTAAGAGACCTTATCTTAATACAAGACTTGTCGTGCGAAGCAAGTCCTTTGTTTTCCTGTGTCGATCGTGAGGTGTGCTTTTTTACCCAAACACATATATAAGAATATGGCAAACCGTGTGGTACGCTCCATACATCACACGTTAATGAAACGGAATTAGGCAAAAGAGAAAACATTTGTTGTATTTCATTTTGACATGTTTTCCACATTTTAATTACATCACGTCTAAGAGTTTGATGACTGGCCGACTTGTAGCATTTTTTGCATCATGTTCGTACTTTGTAATGTGCTAGTTGTCAAAATGACCAAATGTAACACCCCGCTTACCACGACACAATATTGTCCGCTTTGCCCCACTGGCTCACGACTTTGTTCTTGGCGACCTGGCAAGGACTTCCCAGGAGGTCACCCATCCTGGTACTACTCCCACCCAAGCACGCTTAACCACAGAGTTCCCAAGGAACCCGCATGCTTGTGGCCCCAAAACGCGTTGTGTCTGGTAATGCCAAGGTTTACTAATATACCCAGCATCTCTCCTGTCCACGGCCGATGTGGGATATGCCTAAGGTGTTACACCCCCCCCCTTAGGGACTCATCGTCCTCGATGAGGTTTGCCCCACCATCCCGAACGGCACAGGAGTGGCTCTGATACCATTTGTAACACCCCGCTTACCACGACACAATATTGTCCGCTTTGCCCCACTGGCTCACGGCTTTGTTCTTGGCGACCTGGCAAGGACTTCCCAGGAGGTCACCCATCCTGGTACTACTCCCACCCAAGCACGCTTAACCACAGAGTTCCCAAGGAACCCGCATGCTTGTGGCCCCAAAACGCGTCGTGTCTGGTAATGCCAAGGTTTACTAATATACCCAGCATCTCTCCTGTCCACGGCCGATGTGGGATATACCTAAGGTGTTACACACCCCCCCTGGATACATAATTACTTGTAGATGTTTACTCGTTTTATGTAACTGTGATGTTGTTGCTTATGTGCGGATAGGGGTGATGTGTATATAATTCCTATCTGCGCATGTGATGGAATTCACTAAGCTTCGTGCTTACCCCTTCCCAATATCTTATGATTTCAGGTGCGAGTAGCAGTCGGGCATGACGGTACACACGGGCGCAAGGCGAAGGCTGTTTAAGTTTAACTTTTTAAATGGGGATTTAATTATATAACTTTTCCGCTGCTTAAATTTCATTTGACGGTTTTAATTAACGACGTTTATTTTTATTGTAATGGGATTTGTTAACTTATGGTTTGATTGTAACGAAATGCATTATTTTTAAAATTTTAAATTCCTTGTAATTTTTGGGACGTTACACCAAACGACAATACGACTTGAATGACACATTGTATTGTCATTTGACGATTCAAATCGGCATCGAACGACCATATTTGACCATGATTGTCAAGTATTGGTTGACTTGAGTCGCCTTCCGCTGACCTCAACCCGCGACATGTTTTTTCGGTGTGCTGCCTTAAGGTTTAATTTTCTTCGGCCGTAAGTGTTGGTTCCGAAGGCCTATACAAGTTTGTAGAAGGGGGGTTGAATACAAACACACAGATTTTACTTTTCTAAATTGTTTATTGATAAATCATTAACAATTTACAGCTTGTTGCGGAAACAAGATTAAGGATAAACCTAAATCTAAACAAGTTGGAACACTAAGGTTTTTTGCACTAAGAGAGATAAGGAAATTACTAATAATAACCTATCTTGAGATAAGAGATCGAACTTGTCCAGAGTTAGCAAGTTACTTCAAATGAAGTGGGTTCATCTCTTTATATACTGCATGCATTTAATGCAAGTCAGTATACACTTTACACGTGTCATCAGCTGGTTGGTTGCATGTCATTGACCTTGGTTGACAACCTTAGTAGCCGCATGGATGAACAGTGTAGTATCAGAGTGGTTGTACGATTTCAGACAGTCGGAGGTTCTTTTCTGACATTTCGTACGGAGTCGTGCAAGGGAGGTTAAGACAAAAGTAATTTGTACGGAGGACTTCATGATCAGCTTTCGTTGATTCAGCGATTATCATTTTCTATTCAGCGAATGATAAAGTTCAGCGATAGCTGAAGTCTTGTACTTGATACTTCACGTTGAGTGGACAAATCTGAGTCTTCGCTGATCCGCATCAGTTCATTAGGAGACTTGTCGCTGGTTCTTGAGCTTGATCTTCGACTTCAGCGTAGAACCTTTGTTGACGTGAAACTTGTCTTCAGGGATCATAAGTAAACAACTAACTTATCAGCGATCATCATAATGACTGAACAGACTCAGTATTAATGGTGAACAGTTTCGCTGAATGTTTAATTTAAAGAGCGAGAGTTCCTATCAGCGGTACTGTCAGATCTTAGTACTTATCAGCGATAGTGAAACTCTGATACATATTGTTTACTTACAATTTTCACTAAGTATATAAAAGAGGGTCATTATCAAATCACTGAGGGTTTGGATCAACAATCTCCCCCTATTTGATTATGACATAGCAACAAAGAAAATTGCTATTTAATGAAAACATAAGGATAAAAAGAACTCATAAAATATTTGTCCCTTTTACTGTTTTCTGGGATCTTTTCAGTACTGATGGAGTAAAGTACATTCGCTGAAATCTTTCTTTAAAACTTTGAATCAGGTTACAAAGAGAAATGGAAAGATTACAAGTACGAGCGAAATAAATTACAAGTACAGAAGAATAACTGATACAATAGAGAAAAGGCGATCATATCAGCTTATAAAGGTTCTTCCTTAATGAGAAGTTCATCAAGGGTCTTTGATGTGGGGATCATCCAGTCAGGGACATCTTCTCCTTGATTCTTTTTCTTCAGAGTTGCTTCAAAAATCAAGGGCTTCAGGTGTCTAGCTTTGATGTTGCGTCTGACTTCACACCAGTATACGAGATCTCTGAGTTGTTCGATGGGAGCGATGTCTAGCTCAGAGATACGTTGAAAGTGATGATTTCCATAGTAGTCTAAAAAGAATATACCATAGGGATCACTTACAACTGTGCCAGGAATGAATGTTTCCCCAGGTGGTAGAGAGGTGTCAAGCATTGAGAGATCGGTATCAGGGCCAACAATTTCAGCACGAGAGAAACCAATGCCCGTTTCATTCCGAATATGAGGACCTGAAACAGAGGCTTTCTTTTTCTTATCAGGGACTTTTCTTGGTTGAGGAAGAGTAGGAGGAATATCCACAGCAGATGAAAGCAGGTCGATCTGTTTGTTTAAGATCTTCTCGACATGGCTTTTGAACTTTGAGCGCGATCCCTGAATGGCTAATTTTGTTTCTAACCATTCAGAGAGACCAAACTTTTCTAAGGTAGCAGCATAAAAAGTTTGCTTGGTTTCGTCATCTCTGTAGACGTCAACTTCAGCAACAGGAACTTCAACGTACAGTCTTCCTCTGATGTTTGCCTTGACGATTTTGGATGGTCTAGATCGATAGGTCAGCATTTGTTTAGCCCATTCCAAAGTCGTATCAGAGACCTTAGTCTTTTCTCTAACGATCTCTTGAGCATCATCCCATAGCTGACGTTGAACATCAATGGGAACTCTTTTCAGCTTGGGGTCTTTTATTGATCGTTGAGTAAGTTTGATGGCGTATTCTCTGTCTTTTTCTTCAGCTTCCTTTCTTTCAGCGAGTAGGCGTACAGCTCTGAGGTGTTCCTGGTATTCAGCTTTGGAAATTCTGAACTTTGGAGGAACTGAAGGAAGTTGATCACGCCTCAGAATGATTCGCTGATCCTCGAAGCGCTTTATTATTTCCTCTCTTCTTTTCCGATCCTCTTCACTTAGCTTTTGAGGAGCTAAGGAAGGTATGCGATTGTGCGAGAGTAGCTGTTCTTCTAGTTCATCAGTCTCAGAGATTAAATCTAAGACTGGGATTATTTCTTCAGCAGCAGCTGGTATTATTGGTGAAGTCGAAGTTGTGGAGCCTTCAGCGATATCCTCAAACAGGGGAGAGGACTAGCTGAAACACAACGATCTTACGAGTAAGAACTTGGGTAGAATCAGATAGAGAGAATTGGTTCAAATGTATAGGCTTGGGTAGTAGAACTGATAGGTATGATAAAGGAAGGAAGGAGTGAGATGTTTAGCATACCTGACAAACCGGATTTTCAAGCAAGATCATCAGATTGTCATCTTCAGCGACGCTTTTGCCTTTGCCTTTCTCAGCTCCAGAGGCTGAGGGCTTTGTCTTTGTCCGCTCCCCTGAAGGTTCATTTATCGAGATTCCCTTAAGAGCTTTGATCTTCGGAGCAGGTTTGACGATAAAGAAGTCATCGTCATCTTCGTCATCATCATCATCATTCTTTGGAGAAGAAGATGGTTCATCATCAGGGATGTCGACGGCTTCATCATCTTCTGCTTCGGATTCAGTTTTCTCAGCTTCTTCTTCGAGTTGCTCCCCCTCAGATACAGAGGCGAGCTTCTCGGTTTCCTCAGGGTTTTCATCTCCCTGAGGTCCAGCGGTGGTTTCTTCAATATTCGTCTTCTCTCCCCTGATAGATTCATCATGGGAAAGGTCTTCAGCGCTCTTGGCGAGGTCTTCAGCGCTCTTCTCCCCCTCTTTTTCATGATGACTGGGGGAGGAATGGCTAGATTCAGCAGCGTTGGTAGGTTCTGTTGGGAACTGAAGATTTGCTAAGTATGGATAATACTGCCAGAACAACATTACTACTTCCAGAACAAAGTTACTACTGCCAGTAAAGGTTAGTACTGCCAGAACAAAATTACTACTGCAAAACAAAGTTAATACTGCTGGAAGAATGTTAGTACTGCTGATGCATTAATGCTGCTGGAACAAGGTTAGTACTGCTTGTCAAGATTAATACTGCTGAAGCAAGGTTAGTACTGCTGAGTCAAGTTAATGCTGCTGGAATGAATTAATGCTGCTGGAGAATATTAGTACTGCTCATGCTGAATAAAGTTAATACTGCTGATGTGATAAGTTTGGTATGCGAAGATTTTGGAGATAAAGATGGAATGGATGAAGATATGATTAAAGAAGATTCAGAAGATCAATTTATTTTTTATAGTTATCTTGTAACTATTTAGTATAAATAGATGTTGATAGATAGCTATTCAAATAATACGAAATACGCGATATACGAAAGTTTTTGAGAATACATTCTGTTTTAGAGAGAATTAACCTCAAGGTTTAGAACCCTATTTCTAGAGAAGTAGAAGTCGTCTTGATTGAGCCTGTTCATCAAGATTGAGGTTTGGTTGTAAGCTTGTGAGTTGAATCAGTGAATACAAACAGCTGTGTGTTTTCTGATATATTGTTCTTTGATTGTGTGAATTAAAGTTCTATTCCACAGATTCTTTAATTCTGAGTTCTAAGTATTTTTAGTCTTGTTAAGATTCGATCCTGACAAGTGGTATCAGAGCTTGTGTTTCTTAGAACTCAACAATGGACAATTCTATTGAATCAAACAGTACTCTTGCTTCTAAGGTTCCCATGCTCAGACCCAATGAGTTTGACATGTGGAAAATTAGAATCAAGCAGTATATTCTGCTTACTGATTATTCCATCTGGGATATCATAGAGAATGGTCCATGTGCTGAAGGAAGAATTGGACCAGATGGCAAAAGACCTCCTCCAAAGACTGATGCAGAGAGAAAAGTCAGACAAATAGAGATGAAGGCCTTAAGCACTCTGCTTTTGGCTATCCCCAATGAATATCAGCATCAATTTCATCACTGCACTGATGCTCAGACTCTGTGGAATACATTGGAAAAGAGATTCACTGGCACTAAAAGCACCAAGAGGAATCAGAAGGCAATTCTCAAGCAGCAGTATGAAAACTTTACTTCTACTAAGAATGAGTCTATGACTCAAACTTTTGATAGATTTAATAAGCTGATTGGAGAATTGGCTACAGTGGGAGTCAAGATGGAGGCTGATGATGTTAACAGAAAGTTCTTAAGATCATTAGGTGAAGAGTGGACAATGTATATTGTGTCCTTCAGACAGAATGACCAATTGGAAGATAAAGAGCTTGATGATCTTTACAATGATCTTAGAGTCTTTGAAGCAGAGGTTGAAGCCAAAAAGAAGCCCTCTGGATATGTACATAATGATGCACTCCTTTCAGCATCACCTGATTCTACTGCTAACCCTGAATCAGTTAGTGCTGCTGGAGGAGTCAATCAGGAAAAGACCAATGATTCAGTACTAGAAGCCTTTTTTTCTAGTCATGTTAATTCCTCATTGATTAATGAGGACTTAGAACAGATTAATGCTGATGATCTTGAAGAGATGGATATCAAGTGGCAGATGGCTATGCTGTCTATGAGGGTGAAGAAATTCATAAAGAGGACAGGGAGAAACAACTTTTCCCAAAGAAGAGAAGATGGTGCTGGATTTGACAAGTCCAAAGTTGAATGCTACAAGTGTCACAAGATGGGACACTTTGCCAGGGAATGCAGAGGTGGAACATCTCACAACAACCATCAACAAACTCAGGCTGGAAGTTCCAATCAAAACAGAAACTCTATTCAAGCTCTTGTCTCTCAACAAGGAATGGGATTTGATTGGAGTGATCAAGCTGAAGAGGCCATCCAAAATCAAGCACTTATGGCTGAAGTTTCAGATCTTCCCACTGAGGTAAAATCTAATCTCTGTACTCAAGCTTGTATAGACACTGTTAAAAGGTATAGAGATCACAATCAGGGAATGTGTGATGACCTTAAGAGATTAGAAAAGGACATAAAAGACTATGTAGTAATTGTTGAGAAGTTTGAAGAACAGATTAGGGCTTTTCAAGCCAATGAACTTCAACACTCCTATGATACAAACTACTGGAAATGGGAAAAGGATGGTCTAGAGTTCCAGCTTAGAGAATCCAGGGAAGAGTGTGAGAAACTAAAAGGAGAGCTTGAGAAAGTTAAACTTGATGTAGAAAAGTTTAATTGTGCCTCTAAAGTCATGGACAACATAATCAACTCTCAAATCCATAGTAAGTTGAAACCAGGCATATGGTACAATGCCACACCCCCCACCCTGCAACAACAACTACATCCCTCCTAAGTCAGACCTATTAGAAACCAAGGATGGGAAGGACTTACCTGAAGGAGCCACTGAAGTAGATCCATTAGATAAAGTAGTTGTTGAGGATAAGACTGAAAAAGAAGGATCTGATGAGAAATGTGTAAGTCCATGTGTTAAGAACAATGAGATGAAAAGGACTGGAAAGGGAAAGGGAGTTCATTATACACAGACCACTGTTGTGAACTCTAATACTTGTGAACATTGTTCTTGCAAGAAACATCAAGAGAATAAGCCCCAAAAACATGATAAAAAGAGGGGAAATCAAAGAAATTGGAATAACCAGTGGGCACAAAAGCAAGGAGTTGATCTGCAAAGGATTAACAGACCAAAACCTTGTTTTATTTGTGGCAAATTGAATCATCTTGCCAAACACTGTTATTTCAATCCTATTAACCAAAAGAAAAGTTTTCAAAGAAGTTTTCAAAAATCTTCTGGTTATAGGAAGCCTGCAAGGAATAATGTGGCTAAGAAACAAGCTGAAACCAAAAGCCACATGAGAAAACAGACTGAAAAGGAATGTGTCAATATATGGGTCCCCAAAAGCACTAATGTTAGTACTGCTACCTCAGATAGTACTGCTGACAAGGATAGTGCTGCTAGAAGCAATACTAAAGACAATACTGCTGCTAGCAGTGTTAGTGCTGCTAACACTGTTAGTACTTCTTTTAAAGACCATACTAATGTTAGTACTGCTACCTCAGATAGTACTTCTTCCAAGGTTAATACTGCTTCTAGTTTTTGTGCTGCTAGACCAATCATATTGACAAAGTACTCCAGTTCTGCAGTACCTAAGTTTGAAAATCTCATCAAAACCCAGTGCAAGTACTTTGATGAGCAAGGGAGACCCAAGACCACTTCGGCTTGGGTTCCCAATAAAAACTAACTGATTTATCTGATGTGCAGGGCAACCAACAGCTCAAGGGGAAGAGCATCTGGCATGTTGATAGTGGTTGTTCCAGGCACATGACAGGTAACATGGCCTGCCTCAAGAATTTCAAAAGAATTGATGGAGGACATGTTGCTTTTGGAAATAATCCTGCAGGAGGTAAGATAAGTGGTAAAGGTGATGTGTCAAAAGGTAAGATGACATTTGAGGATGTTTACTATGTTGAGCAATTGAGATACAACCTGTTAAGTGTATCACAGGTCTGTGACAAGAAACATAGTATATTATTTACTGATTCTGAATGCATTATTCTTGCTCCTGGATTCAAAGTAGTTGATGAAAACATGATACTATTGAGAACTCCTAGAAAGGATAATGTGTATTGTTTAGATTTAGAAAGTGTTTCATCTGATTCATCTCTAAATTGTTTGGTTTCAAAAGCTTCAATAGATGAATCTTCACATTGGCACAGAAGGATGTGTCACATGAATTTTAAAACAATGAATAAACTTGTTAAAAATAATCTTGTTAGGGGTTTACCATCAAAAGTCTATTCATGTGATGATCATTGTGTTGCATGTCTCAAAGGCAAACAACACAAAACTTCTCATAAGTCCAAAGAGATAAACACTATCTCAAATCCTCTTCAGTTGTTGCATATGGATCTGTTTGGCCCTACAAATGTCATGAGCATTGGCAAGAAGTCATACTGTTTAGTTATTGTTTATGATTACTCTAGATTTACTTGGGTATATTTTCTGGGAACTAAAGATGAGACAAGTGGACTGATCAAATCTTTTATTCTTAGAATTGAAAACCAATCAAATCAAAAAGTGAAAGTCATTAGATCAGATAATGGGACTGAATTTAAAAACTTTGATCTAAACACCTTTTGTGAGGAAAAAGGAATTGAGAGACAATACAGTGCTCCTAGGACTCCACAACAGAATGGTGTTGCTGAGAGAAGGAATAGGACACTGATTGAGGCTGCTAGATCTCTGTTAGCTGATTCAAAATTACCCACTACTTTTTGGGCAGAAGCAGTTAATACTGCTTGTTATGTTCAAAACAGAGTCTTGGTCATAAAGCCTAAAAACAAGACACCTTATGAGCTTTTTCTGAAAAAGAAACCATTTATTGGATTTTTCAAACCATTTGGGTGTCCTTGTACAATTCTCAATACCAAATCTCACTTAGGTAAGTTTGATAGCAAAGCAGATGATGGCTTTCTTGTTGGTTACTCATCTCAGAGTAAGGCTTACAGAGTGTTTAATACCTCTTCTAGAATAATTGAAGATAGTGACAATGTCAAATGCAATGAGCACACACCAAATCCTATTGGTTCAGGTCCTGATTGGCTATTTGACATTGATTCACTCACTAATTCTTTGGGTTTCAATAGTGATGTAAATGCAGGACAAAGGGATGCACCACCATCAGATAACAGTATTCAGTCTGTGATATTTCCACTCCCTACCATTGATCCTGTTGACTTCTGTGAACCAGAAAAGGAAGCTGAACCCATTCAGAATGAAGAAGAGAGAAGAATAGAGGAAAATCAGACTTCAAGAGAGTCTGAAGTACTTGAAGAAGCTGAAGAAAATCCAGACTTAAATGAGTCAAATCTGGATGGGAACTTAGTTGAGGAACCTGGTCATCCATCAAGACCTCAGAAAAATCATCCTCCTGAGTTAGTTATAGGAGACATTGCTTATCCCATGATTACTAGGAATCAAAGCAGACTTCAAGAGCTACAAGAACAGCAGAATACAGTTAATACTGTACTTACTTGCTTTCTATCCCAAATTGAGCCCAAAAAGGCTTATGATGCTATGAAAGATCCAAGTTGGATAGAAGCAATGCAAGAGGAGCTGCTACAGTTTAAATTACAGGATGTTTGGGACTTGGTGGGCCTTCCAAAAGGTCATAGAGCAATTGGCACCAAGTGGATTTTCAGAAACAAGAAGGATGACAGAGGAATTGTGATCAGAAACAAAGCAAGGCTGGTTACACAAGGGTATACTCAGGAAGAGGGCATAGACTATGAGGAAGTCTTTGCTCCAGTGGCACGGATTGAAGCAATTAGGCTATTTCTAGCCTATGCCTCATTCATGAAGTTCAAGGTCTACCAAATGGATGTAAAAAGTGCTTTTCTGTATGGAAGTATTGATGAAGAAGTATATGTCTGTCAACCCCCTGGATTTGAGAATCCATTGCACCCTGACAGAGTGTACAAGTTGAAGAAGGCACTTTATGGTTTACATCAAGCCCCAAGAGCATGGTATGACACCCTGTCTACCTATCTCTTGAAAAATGAATTTGAAAGAGGAGTCATTGACAAGACCTTGTTCATTAAGAGGAGAAAGAAAGACACACTACTTGTTCAGATCTATGTGGATGACATCATCTTTGGATCCACAAATGATCACATGTGTAAAGAGTTTGAAGAGTTAATGCACAAGAGCTTCAAGATGAGTTCCATGGGAGAACTCACTTTCTTCCTTAGGCTTCAGGTGAAACAGAGGAAAGATGGGATTTTCATAAGCCAATCCAAATATGTGAAAGACATCCTGGACAAGTATGGTTTAACAGACTCAAAGCCAGCAAGCACACCAATGGAGACACACAAACAGATCACTGCAGATCTTGAAGGGGAGGATGTGAATGTCCATCATTACAGATCTATGATTGGATCACTCATGTATCTCACAGCCTCTAGACCAGACATTAAGTTTCCTGTATGTGTTTGTGCCAGATTTCAGGTTACACCTAAGCAATCACACCTTCATGCAGTCAAAAGAATTTTTAGATACCTAAGAGGGCAACCTAGATTAGGTCTTTGGTATCCTTATGAATCTTCGTTTGACTTGCTTGCATACTCAGATAGTGACTTAGGTGGAGCTAACATGGATAGGAAGTCTACTTCAGGTGGATGTCAGTTTTTGGGTGCAAGACTTGTATCATGGCAGTGTAAGAAACAAACCACAGTGTCCTTATCTACAACAGAAGCTGAGTATATAGCTGCTGCAAGTTGCTGTTCTCAGGTGTTATGGATTCAGAATCAGATGTTGGACTATGGGGTAACATTTCTTCACACTCCAATCTTCATTGACAACAACGGTGCCATTAGCATTGTTAACAATCCTGTCAAACACTCAAAAACAAAGCACATAGAGATCAGGTATCACTTTATTAGAGACTGTAATGAAAAGAAATTGATTCAAGTTGCTAAAGTTCATACCAATGACCAGTTTGCAGATCTATTCACAAAAGCATTTGATGTGGGTAGATTCACTTTCTTGGTAGCAAGTGTGGGCTTGATCAACCTTGAATAAATTCATGATTTTTTAAATTTTTTATACCAGTATTTCTTTGTATATTTGGTGTTACTAACTAGTTTTCTCAGAACCTCAGTATGACTCAGATTGACAAGTGCTGCAAAGTGCAAGTATAGTTACTACTGCCAGTGCAGAATTACTACTGCTAGTACATATTTTCTACTGCTAATGTGTAGTTAATACTGCTTTGTAGTTAATACTGCTTAGTAGTTAATACTGCTTTGTAGTTAATACTGCTTTGTAGTTAATACTGCTTAGTAGTTAATACTGCTTGTGTAGTTAATACTGCCTTGTAGTTAATACTGCTCAGTCGTTAATACTGCTAAGTCGTTAATACTGCTTCTAAAGAAAATCAGGGCTAGTACTGCTATAAATACTCTTTCAGCCCGCCAAAGTTCATAACGTCTCTTTGCATTCAATTTCTCTCTCTCGTTCTAACCTTTTCTCCCTAGAATCTCTGTGTTCTCTATCCAAATCCTCAGGAAGAATGACGACAATGGAGTTTGTCGATGAGCACAATGAGATTGCGATGCTTCAGAAGCCAAAGCAGGCCGCAGGATTTCATGATATGGTGGATTTTCTCAAGTCCACACACATCTCTCATGCCCTAACAGTGTGCCCAACCATATATATTGAGCATAAAAAGCAATTTTGGGAGAATGCCACTGTTATATTCGAAGATGGGCAGAAAATCATTCGAACAAGGGTTTGTGACAAACCCTTGAAGGTCACAGAGGAGGTTATTCGCATCCCTCTTCACTTAGATGATGCCTCAGGTATAACCCATCTCTCTAATGATGAACTTTTCTCGACCTTACCAAGAATGGGGTATGAAGGTCCCATTGGAATTTTCAAATTCTACAAGTCAAAGTTTTTCACCCAATGGCGATTTTTTGTTCATACACTTATGCACTGTATTTCAAAGAAAACAACTGGATGGAGTGAGTTTAGCAGTACCATTGCTTATGCCTTGGTCTGCTTAGCCACTGCTAGAAAGTTCAATTTTTCAGCAATGATTTTTAATGATCTTGTGGCAAACCTAGAATCCAAAAAGCGCTTTTACATGTATCCCAGGTTTGTCCAAGAAGTAATTAACCATGAATTGACGGACTTACCTCAGTCCGCTGAGGTATATGTGCCAAAACCCCCTAAAGGGAAGGTTTTCTCAAATATGAGAAGAATTCCTAGGGACTCGGAAGGAGTTGACACACCATTGTTCTCTACAATGATGGTTGTGTCCCACACTACTGAAGGTATGGCATCAGGGTCAAGGCCCCCATTAGACACACCCACTGATGGCCAATCCCCACCTTCCATCACCAAAGAAATCCCACAGTCCATTCTTTTAAGACCCACTCCAAAAATCACCAAGAAGTTTGAAAGAAGAAAGGTACACAAGGTTCCTTCCCTTGATGTATCTCCTAATAGCCCAAAGCCTACAAGCCCTCTATTGGAGCATTCTCCAATAGAGAATATCAAAAGGGTAACCACAGGGGTGTCTCCCAACCCCAAGAAGGTGCTCTCTAAGGAGAAGGATGAGCATGTGGGCTGCAAGGCTGCCACTACTTCTGCTAGCAAAGAGAAGGACAGTGGTAACATCACTAAGACCTTCCCCACGGCAACTCAGAATGTGAAAACATTCAGAGGACCCAGGCGCCAAGAAACCATGGGAGTAGGTTGTACTTTTGCTAGGCAAGAGACACCTACTAAAACTTCCTATGATCCTGCAAGGGAGGTAAACACTTCTAAACCAGGTGAGGATAGATATACTTATGAGGAATTGATGGAAACCATTGCCAACGTCAACATTGATGTCATGGATCAGCAGAAGGAGATTGATGAGCTTAAGAAGGTGGTTCTTTATCAACACACCAAGATAGAGAAGAATAAGAAGATGATCACCAAACTGCTGCAAAGAAGGAAGAAAGCTCAGTATGTTCTGAAAAGGAGAAGCTCAACCACTGATGCTTCCAAAAAGGGGGAGTTAGAAACTGAACTAAACATGGAGGATGCAAGGGTTGAGGGGGAGAATGAGCATAAGGTTGAGGGGGAGGCTGCAGTATCTGAGATTGAAGCAGCAGTAACTGAAATTATGAAGAGTCTTGTTGATGCAGCAGTATCTGAAAGTGAGAAGGAAACAGTATCTGTATCTACAGTAACCAAATCTGAGATTGAAGCAGAGGTATTTGAGATTGTGAAGAATAGTGTTGAAGCAGCAGTATCAAAGATTATAAAAGAAGCAGTAACGGATAGAGCAGCAGAAATGGTTAATGCTGCTAGTCAAAAAGCAGCTGAAACCATTCAAGCAGCAGAAATGGTTAATGTTGCTGAAAAACATAAGGCAGCAGAAACCATCCCTGAAGCAGCAGAAACAAAGGAAACAGCAGAAACGATCCCTGAAACAGCAGAAACAAAGGAAACAACTGAAACCATTCCTGAAGCTGTTAAATCACTCAAAAGAACCAAGATGGTGTCAAACAAAAGACCTAGAACAAAGTCTATAGCTTCAAAGAAGAAAGTTGTAAAGAAGCCTAGGGTGGAACCCATTGTAGAAGAAGCTAAGGAGGAAGTTGTGAAAGAGAAAGCTGATCAAAAAGTTGCTGAAGAAGAAGTGGCAACTCCATCAGGTCAACCAAGCAATGTACAATCACCAACAAATGCTCAATGTGATATGTATATTACTGTGGTTGATACTAGTCCAATCAAAGTTAAACCATTAGCTTCTATGGCTCCTGAGATCATCTTCTGGGATACTTTGAAAGATCAGAGAAAGGAGTACATTAGAGTAAAAAGAGCAGATGGGAAGTTTGAGGTCAGTTCTACATGGGGAAGACTTATCAGGATGTGCTCTAGATCTGACATTGAGGAGATGTTCAAGGTAGGAATGAAGCTTTATGGAAATATGCTGACTGAGAATGGAATGTCCATCACCAAAATGGTACTTGAATACTTGTGCCTAATGTTCAATACAGAAGCAGTTAAGTATTTGACAGAAAGGCAATTTCAAACTGTTACCAATTGGATGCTTATTGAAAACTGTGGTGTGTATGTCATAACACTTGACTATGCATATCATGAGTATTATTTGGTGGATAAAGTATACAAGCACAGCATGACAAGGTTGAAAGGAATGCTAAAAACTAAGTTGGTGGGTAACAAAGATTCTAAGATGGCAAGATACCTGGTAAGAAGGATCATCAATCAAAGTTTGGGATTGAATCCTGACTTGTGTGTTCATGATTAAGTTTTGGAAGCATCATCATCTGAAGAACTTGACTTCTCTTTCTAAAAGTCAAGTTAGGGGAGATTGTTGGGAACTGAAGATTTGCTAAGTATGGATAATATTGCCAGAACAACATTACTACTTCCAGAACAAAGTTACTACTGCCAGTAAAGGTTAGTACTGCCAGAACAAAATTACTACTGCAAAACAAAGTTAATACTGCTGGAAGAATGTTAGTACTGCTGATGCATTAATGCTGCTGGAACAAGGTTAGTACTGCTTGTAAAGATTAATACTGCTGAAGCAAGGTTAGTACTGCTAAGTCAAGTTAATGCTGCTGGAATGAATTAATGCTGCTGGAGAATATTAGTACTGCTCATGCTGAATAAAGTTAATACTGCTGATGTGATAAGTTTGGTATGCGAAGATTTTGGAGATAAAGATGGAATGGATGAAGATATGCTTAAAGAAGATTCAGAAGATCAATTTATTTTTGATAGTTATCTTGTAACTATTTAGTATAAATAGATGTTGATAGATAACTATTCAAATAATACGAAATACGCGATATACGGAAGTTTTTTAGAATACATTCTGTTTTAGAGAGAATTAACCTCAAGGTTTAGAACCCTATTTCTAGAGAAGTAGAAGTCGTCTTGATTGAGCCTGTTCATCAAGATTGAGGTTTGGTTGTAAGCTTGTGAGTTGAATCAGTGAATACAAACAGCTGTGTGTTTTCTGATATATTGTTCTTTGATTGTGTGAATTAAAGTTCTATTCCGCAGATTCTTTAATTCTGAGTTCTAAGTATTTTTAGTCTTGTTAAGATTCAATCCTGACATGTTCTCTGTCTTCTTGGCCAGAGAGACCTACACAAACTTCAATCTTTGCTAATCTGTCTTCAAGGCCAGAAATAGCAGGATTGATCTTCCCGAGCTCAATGCGATCCGCCGCTGTAAAATGTTCAGATTCAGGGACAGGGGCAGGAGCAGGAGTATTCGCCTTGTGCAGTAGCTGTTCGATCATAGTCTTCATCGAACCAACGTCTGTCTTTACAGAGCTTAAGTCAGTCGTCAGAGTGTTGACATTTGTCTTCACAGCAGACGTATCTCCCTCTAGTGTTCCAACCGATGTCTTCAGCGTTGTTACCTCGCTGGACATGGATGAAACTGAATTTTTGAGAGAGGTGTAGTCTGTGTAGATATCAGCGAGCACCTTGGCGAAGTCGCTGAGAGTTTTATCAACCTGCTTCATGTCATCTGTGGAAGCCTTCTTCTCCACCACCGTTGTCAGTTTGTTCAGATTTTCTCCAGCGTTTGTTACAGCTGTAGAGTTATTGGAGAGAGTAGTGGTGAGACCTGTCAGCTTTGTCTCCACGGACTTCAGAGAGGCGTTGATATCTCCCAAATTAGGACCTGTAACATATAAAAACTTGTGAACAGAGGAAAGCTCAGAAGTTTGGGGTTTAGTCACAGTGTTTATGGGTTGTTGTTTACCTGTAGGAGGATTGGTGAATTCATCGAAATCACGGGTTCCTGAGTAAAGTTCCATGTCATCTTCAAAAGTGCCCATGGATTTTTCTGCAGGTCCTGTCTTCATCATTCCTGGAGAATCATCTTTAGGTTCCGAGGAAATGATGGCAGCGCCAGTTAGATCTGGAGTAGAGACCAAATGAGTGGAGGGAGGAGCGAAGGATAATAATGGGGGTTGGGTTATGAGTTCAGCGTTGGATTCGCTGACAATCACTTCATCAGTCTTTTGAGAGACTGAAGGAGGTTGGGTAGGTTCCAAGTTTGTAACCTCAGTGTTTAGAGACGCTGAAGTTGGGATAAAAGGGATGGCTTGTTCAGGTGTGGCAGAGCGTACCACTGAACGTTCCTTCAGCTCTGCAGAAAGAGTTGAGGAGTCTTCAGCATGAGATTGCTGGGGTTGCTCCTTTGTTTTCTTGATCCTTTTAGAATCAAGTGGGGTAGATGAATGTTTCCTTTTCTTAAAAGGAGAGGATTTTGTGGCCAGGGCATCAGCGATGGGTATTGTCGTTGAAGGAGACACAGAAGTAGAAGAAGAAGGGTTGAGAAGAGTTAAGAGGGTAGAAAGACGTACCTCATTTTCAACAGGTTTGAAGTCGAGTACCTTAGGGCCAATCTGAGAGAGCTTCAGATCGCCCTCTTGCGGGTAGCTGTCCTTCAGGCCATATTGAAAGATAGCGCTGATGAATCGGGGGTAAGGAACCCATGCAGGCCTGTCAGCGGCAGAGTCTACTCTTTGCAGCAAGTCATCATAGATGAGAGATGCCCAGTCAATGTGTAGACCTTTCAGCAGAGCGTATCCCATAGCTTGCTGAGGTTGAGCGGCTTGATCAGAAGAGCCGGTCTTGGCAGTCATGCAGCTGATAAGGTGAGCGAAGATGAAGTTCATCTCGCTGGGCATTTTCGATTTCTTCAGCAGTGTTAGCTTCTTCTCAGGCTTCTTGTCTCTGCCCATTTCCCATACATAGCCCATTGCATCAAAAAATGCAATAAGAGCTTCTTTGTCAGCGAGCTTCTTATGGTCAGGGAAAGGAACAAAAGGTTTTTCCTTTGTAGCGATGGGAAAGTTCAGAGCTTTGCGAATGATGGCAGGTGTGATCTTTATCGTGCCATATTCAGTGTCGCAGAGGATACAATCAACTGTTTTGGAGGGATCTTTGGCGGATGGTAGCTGAGAGTGTCTGGCACTGTACCAGAACTGAGATAGTAGCAGCTGACTTGCAGGGGGTGAAATGGTCAGGGCTGTTGAAAATGCAGAAATTCTTCAGGAAATTCACAGCATTTGTCAGATGTGTGACTTGCTTTCGAGGAGGAAACTCGAGAAGCGCAGAAAGGTTGTTTATCTTAGTCCAGTCTAGTTGATCCAGAGTGAACTTAACCTGAGGAGCCTTGATGATTTCCATTTCCTCAGAGTCAGTAGAGATGTTCTCAGCGGTAGTAGTAATGTTAGACGTTGCCATTTCCTGTATTACCAGTTTAACCAAAGATTAACAAAGAAGAATAATCTTAATGTGGAAAGATTTTCCATTAAGATGGTTCGAATTTTGTCCATTTCATTCAGACAAAATGTCTTAATGAAGATTAGGGTTTTTCTTGATTTTTGAAACGAAATGTAAAACCCATTTTCTTGTTTTCCAGTTTTCTATGAAGAAATAGATACTGGAAACGAATGAAGAACAAGTTTAAGATTTTGCATTTAAACTTGAAGAACAACCATGAAATGGTTGTGTTCATAAAACCACGAAAGAAAATGATTTCATTTTACGAAATTCTTTTGTTTGATCTTGTTAAAACAAAGAGTTGATCAGAAACAAGTTATTTGCATTCGGTAAATAATAAGAACATATTAACCTTGATGTTTGATGAAGAAGATGATGAACAGTTCTTGAAGTTTTTGAAATCACAAATGCAACAGTGAATTCTTTCTTGCGGAGGAAGATTGATCGCGTAAAAGAAAAATATAAACAAAGAATTTGTTTATATAGAGATTTTAGAAAGAGAAAATCTTGAGCGGGAAAAGATTTTCATCATGACACGGACACGTGTTTGCATTTGATTGGAAGTTTGAACGAGACGTGCAAACGTGTGTCAGGAAGAGAAAACGTGCCGGGGTTTTATCCGTTGTAATGACGTCACAACTGTCCTTTCATATTCTTGGTTGTCTCTGAGGTTTTGAAAAACTCAGAGATACTTTTGAAAACATGAAGCACTGAATGAAAATATTCAGTGAAGGTTTTAAGAAATTTCAAAATATCGCTGTTAAGGAAGAGATATTCAGCGATGCATTTTGTTTTGAAATCTTGCATTTTCATGCGATTGTCAGAGAGAGTAAACATACCTTGATATCAGTGAATCAAGTTTATTCAGAGAAAAGATGATAGAATGGGTTATACAAGTTGATTTTATCCTTTCGCTGATCAATGTGAACCGCTGAAGATTTTATCCTTCAAAGTTCAGCATTCCAAGCTCGCTGATGAGAAAGTTGAATCTTGTCTCATCAAGAGGTTTGGTAAATAAGTCATCTAACTGATAATCAGTTGGGATAAAATGAAGTTCTATATCACCATTCATCACATGATCTCTGATAAAAATGAAATCTGATTTCTATATGTTTGGTCTTTGAATGTAGTACTGGATTGTTTGCTATAGCGATGGCACTTGTGCTGTCGCAATAGATTGGAATTTTGGAGAGCTGAAGATCATAGTCTAGTAGCTGATTTCTCATCCACAAGACTTGAGAACAACAACTTCCAGCAGCTACATATTCAGCTTCAGCTGTGGAAGTGGACACTGAATTTTGCTTTTTACTTGTCCAACTTACCAGCTTTCCACCAAGGAGCTGACATCCTCCTGTGGTGCTTTTCCTATCCATTTTGCAACCTGCAAAATCACTATCTGAATAGGCGGTTAGATCGAATCCTGAATCTTTGGGATACCAAAGACCTAGATTCGCTGTACCCTTAAGATATCGAAAGATTCGCTTTACAGCTTTCATATGAGATATCTTAGGTTCAGCTTGATATCGTGCACACAAGCATGTTGCAAACATAATATCGGGTCGGCTAGCTGTAAGATACAATAGAGAGCCGATCATCCCACGGTACAGCGTGACATTGACAGGAACACCCTTAGTGTCCTTATCAAGTGTCAACGGTGGTGCCATAGGGGTTTTCATAGCTGAAGTTTCAGTTAAGTCGAATTTCTTCAGCATATCTTTAACATACTTTCCCTGATTAATAAAAGTTACTTTTTCAGTTTGCTTAATCTGAAGACCAAGGAAATATGTTAGTTCACCCATCATGCTCATTTTGTACTCATTTTTCATCTATCAGCGAAACGAGTACAAAGTTCAGGGTTAGTAGACCCAAATATAACGTCATCAACATATATTTGAACTAGAATGATATGACCTTTCACTTTTCTAAAAAATAGAGTTTTGTCAATCTTACCTCGCTCAAATTTTTCAATATGGAGATAAGTAGAAAGAGTATCATACCATGCACGTGGAGCTTGCTTCAAGCCATAAAGTGCCTTATCCAGTTTATAAACATAACCTGGACGCTTAGAATCTGAGAATCCTGGAGGTTGTTCCACATACACTTCTTCATTCAGCTTTCCATTTAGAAACGCTGACTTAACATCCATCTGATGTACTTTGAAGTTTTTGTGTACAGCATATGCTAAGAATAGACGAATAGATTCAAGTCTTGCTACTGGAGCAAATGTTTCGTCATAATCTATACCTTCCTCTTGTCTGTATCCCTGAGCAACAAGTCGAGCTTTGTTGCGGGTTACAGTACCATGTTCGTCCAACTTATTTTGATAGACCCATTAGTTCCTATTACTGCTTTATCAGTTGGTCTCTGAACAAGTTTCCAAACTTTGTTTCTTCCGAATTCAGTCAGCTCTTCTTGCATGGCGCTGACCCAGTTTGGATCTTTGAGGGCATCATCTACTTTCTTTGGTTCAGTTAGTGAAATAAAATTTACAAATAAACAAATATTACCTGCACTTCGTCGAGTCTGAATCCCAGCGTTTGGATCACCAAGAATTTGATCAATTGGGTGATTTATAGTCCATCGCTGAGCCGGAGCGTGAGACGCTGACTCAACTTGAACTGGAGGAGCTGAAGATGAAGCTTCAGCGACGTCAGGAGTATCAGCCAAGAGAGGAATGGATGCAGTTGTCATTATATTCACTGATTGCTGAGAAGTAGATGGAATGTCTGAGACATTTGGTTCAGCGTTAGGTATAGTGTTTATAGGAACAGCTGAGACCCAAGAAGTTTCAGCTTCACTGTTCTGCATATTTGGAATGATAGGACTATCATCTTCTACTGGATGAGCATGAGTAGTGGGAATAACTTCTGAATCACCAAGATGAGAAAACATCCATTGATTCAGTTCTTCAGTATCAGCGGACGGTTTAGAGTTCGCTGAACGGGATTCGTCAAACGTGACGTGAATAGTTTCTTCTACAGTTTGTCTTCTACGATTGAAGACTCTGAAGGCTTTGGAAACTGAGGAGTATCCAAGAAAGATTCCATCATCAGCCTTAGGATCAAACTTTCCAAGTGCATCTCTGTTGTTCAGTATAAAACACTGACATCCAAAGATGTGAAGAAAGCTGATTGAAGGCTTTCTCCCATGAAAAAGTTCATAGGCTGTCTTTTTGAATCTTTTGACTATCAGCGACCTGTTTTGCGTAAAACAAGCAGTGTTGACAGCTTCTGCCCAAAACTGAGTAGGTAAGTGAGAATCGCTGAGCATTGAACGTGTAGCTTCAATAATTGTTCTATTTCTTCTTTCAGCGACTCCATTTTGTTGCGGTGTTCTCACTGAAGAAAAGTTGTGATAAATACCCTTACTCTCAAGGAAGGAATCAAGAGAACTGTTTTTGAATTCAGTCCCATGATCACTCCTTATTGAGCGAACGGTCAGATTGTTCAGGGTTTCCATCTTCCGAACAAAATTGATGAGTTCTTCAGGGGTGTCACTCTTAGAACGGAGAAACATTACCCAAGTGAAGCGAGAGAATTCATCAACTATGACCAGCGTATATTTCTTTCCAGCGATGGATTGTTTGTTAACAGGGCCAAACAAATCCATATGGAGTAGTTGTAGAGGAGATGACACTGAAGAAACTTGTTTTGACTTAAAGCTTGCTTTGGTCTGCTTCCCTTTTTCACACGCTGAACATAACGACTCTTTGGCGTATGAATGTTGAGGTAGACCAGTGACTAACTCTTTTGAAGAAAGAGTGTTCAGTGTCTTAAAATTTAGATGAGATAGCCTCTTATGCCATAGCCAGTTGACATCAGATGAGGCCTTTGAGAAGAAACAGGAGTTCTCAGTGGTTGTTGAGTCCATGTTTATTACATAAACATTTTCCAAACGATAACCGCTGAGAGCTATCTTCTCCTTTTTGTCAGTGACAAAGCAGGATTCCTTAGTAAATATTACTTTGTTATCCATGTCACACAGCTGACTGATGCTTAGAAGATTATGCTTCAGCCCTTCAACATATGCGACTCTTCTGAAGGAGGTTGTACCATTTGAAAGTACACCATACCCTCGGGTATGTCCTTTTCCATTTCCACCGAAAGTCACAGAGGGACCCTTCTCTTCCTTGTATTCAGCGAGCAGGCTTTTCTTTCCAGTCATGTGTCTAGAGCATCCGCTATCGAGATACCAGATACCCTTCTTAACCTGCAATACGAAGGAAGATTAGTTTTTCTTGGGTACCCACTTTACCATGTATACACATTTGTCAGTGGAAGTAGTTGGAATGGAAGATTCAGCAGTCTTCGCAGCATTTGAAGATTCAGCTTTGTCTTTCTTCACTTTGGTTAATTTCTTAACTTCAATGGTAGGATTCACTTTGACCTGATTTGCACCAGGGTTGGTCTTCTTTGCCTTGGGGGCAATCTTCACCTTAGCTATCTTTTCAGCTTTGGTGGCTGTGGGGCACTTACTAGCAATATGATCGGTAAGTCCACAGTGAAAACATTTCCTATAACTAAAAGTAGTTCTAGGACCATTTGAATGCTGAGCTTTTAATTTCAAATTAGAAGTGCCAGCACCAAGTAAACTATTGGCTTTAGAAATGGGACGAACATTCAGTTCTTCAGATTTCTTACCAAGGACATCCAATCTGAGTCTAGGAGTAGATCGCTGAATAGATCCAGATATCTGCTTCCTTGATCCAGAGGGATGAGCCACTGAAGCTTTAGAAGCATTCAGCTTTGGTACTAAGGTACCCTTCTGAGGATTCTGGTAAATAACAATTCCTTTACCTTTGTCTTTAGAGACAGAGGTAGGTTTTGAATAAACCATTTTCTCCTTGCCTTTTGATGAGGTAGGAGTTTCCTCAGGGATTGGTGTAACGGACGAGGAGCACTGAGAAGATAAAGTATCAGCGACTGAGGATACGAACGTTCCAAATTTAAGCATTGAACGCTCAGTGGTTGGTTTTGGAGTTTCATATTTGTAACCCAAACCACGTTTATCACTCAGGGGAATCTGAGACTTTATTATCTCAGTGATCTTTGTTGAAGAATTACACCATTCTTCAACAGTAGCTTTTTCAGCCTTTAATGCAGCGATAGCTTCTGCTCGTTCGATTTTGACTAGTTGATTTAAATATACTTGATCTTTAAAATCTTCTTCAATTTTAGAAAGCTTTTCTATTTGAAGGTGGCAGTTTTTAAGCTTTTCAGCGAGATCAAGATTTTGGTTTTCAACCACAGTTTTTCCGTTCATGACTTCGTATAAACTTCTAGTCAAGAGATCGATCTTACGGAGACTATCAGCTTCATCAATATTTGCAATATTGGTAAAGAAAGAAGGTGATACCTGAATAGCAGATGTTGAAGTGGAGGGAATGTCTGAACTTTCTTCCTCTTCTTCAATCTTGGCCATAAGACATAGATTTGCTTCATCATCTTCAGAGTCAGATGATGATGATGCTTCATCAGAAGCAGCCCAATCATAGTCAGCCATCAGGCGTTTATTCTTCTTCTTAAAGCTTTTCAGCTTTGCATATTTTTCTTTCAACTTTGAATATTTGTCATCTTTATTTCTTGGAACAAAGGGTTTCTTTGTAAAAGCTGAGGGTCTAGAAACTTTCTTTGACCTGCACTCGTTAGCGAAATGTCCTGTCTTTTCGCAGTTAAAACAAGTAGCAGTAGCCTTATCAACAAAAGCTGATGATCTAGGCTTGTCAGTTATGGAAAGAGGTTTGTTCTTTCTAAACATTTTCTTTTTGGCAAATCTCCTGAACTTCTTAGTTAGGAGAGCCAAAGATTCATCATTATCTGAAAAATCAGAATCTGATGACCTTTCAGAGTTACTTTCTAACTCAGTGATGGTGACCGAGGGTCGCTGAGTAGAAGGTTCCTCTGAGATTAAAGCAACAGGGGTGCTTTTGGAATCTTTTACAAGATTCTTCTTAAGATGGCTCGATTGCTCATGATTCAGCAACGTGCCATAAAAGGTTGAAAGGGTCATTGATTTTAGATCCTTTGATAGCTTGAGACACATAGCATAATTGTCCCAGCTTTCAGGTAAACATTCTAGAAACTTTGTCAGTACTTCAAAGTTAGAATATTCCTTACCAACAGTTTTCAGATCTATAATTAAACAATTAAAACGTTGGTGAACTTCAGAGAGAGATTCATTCTTACCAGAAATGAAGCTTTCGTATTGTCTTACCAGGTTGATCTTTCTTGAATCCTGGACTTCAGACGTTCCTTCATACTGAACACATATTGTGTCCCACATGGCCTTTGATGTTTTCAGATTCATGACGGAATGGTAGACTTTGTCAGGAAGAGCCATGGATAGTTTGGATCTGGATTTTGTATCTATAGCCACTTTCTTCTTATCTTCGTCAGTCCATTGAAAGATTTCCTTAGGTACCAGCCTTTCTGGAATAGCAGGTCTATTCTCAGCGGCTGGAACAGCAGCATTTAATTCTTACAGGGATGAATGGACCATTCTCTAGATAGTAAGGCATAGTAGGGTCTACACCTTCTAAGAAGAGTGTCATCCTATTTTTCCATAAGTTGAAGTTATCTTTGGAAAATCTAGGGGGTTTAGCAAGAGAACCATTGTCTATATAATTTGTGTTTGTGTTGGTGGCCATTTTCAGATAATAGCAAGGAAGAGAAATATCTTAGATTAGATCTTGTTTATGAGGTTAAACAAATCCGCTCTGATACCACTTGTTGGTCCCGAAGTCCTATACAAGTTTGTAAAGGGGGGGGGTTGAATACAAACACACAGATTTTACTTTTCTAAATTGTTTATTGATAAATCATTAACAATTTACAGCTTGTTGCGGAAACAAGATTAAGGATAAACCTAAATCTAAACAAGTTGGAACACTAAGGTTTCTTGCACTAAGAGAGATAAGGAAATTACTAATAGTAACCTATCTTGAGATAAGAGATTGAACTTGTCCAGAGTTAGCAAGTTACTTCAAATGAAGTGGGTTCATCTCTTTATATACTGCATGCATTTAATGCAAGTCAGTATACACTTTACACGTGTCATCAGCTGGTTGGTTGCATGTCATTGACCTTGGTTGACAACCTTAGTAGCCGCATGGATGAACAGTGTAGTATCAGAGTGGTTGTACGATTTCAGACAGTCGGAGGTTCTTTTCTGACATTTCGTACGGAGTCGTGCAAGGGAGGTTAAGACAAAAGTACTTTGTACGGAGGACTTCATGATCAGCTTTCGTTGATTCAGCGATTATCATTTTCTATTCAACGAATGATAAAGTTCAGCGATAGCTGAAGTCTTGTACTTGATACTTCACGTTGAGTGGACAAATCTGAGTCTTCGCTGATCCGCATCAGTTCATTAGGAGACTTGTCGCTGGTTCTTGAGCTTGATCTTTGACTTCAGCGTAGAACCTTTGTTGACGTGAAACTTGTCTTCAGGGATCATAAGTAAACAACTAACTTATCAGCGATCATCATAATGACTGAACAGACTCAGTATTAATGGTGAACAGTTTCGCTGAATGTTTAATTTAAAGAGCGAGAGTTCCTATCAGCGGTACTGTAAGATCTTAGTACTTATCAGCGATAGTGAAACTCTGATACATATTGTTTACTTACAATTTTCACTAAGTATATAAAAGAAGGTCATTATCAAATCACTGAGGGTTTGGATCAACAGTAAGGAGAGCTTGGCATATTTTGCATTGTGCATTCCTTTTCTCATTTGTGAGGAACACCATGTTGTAGGAATTCCAAATCTCAGACTTTCGTATGTGCTCGGTCAGAACTTTGGAAATGGTTTCGTTTGATGAATCATGTTCACGCTCATCTTGGAAGAGAAAGAGATGAGAATTAAGAAGTAGGATTGTGAACGTTTTTTACGAGAATTGTGATACGTTTGTAAGTTGGTATCTTCCCCCATACACTATATGACTTATCTAGTGCATGGAGGGGTCAAAAGGCCAAAAAGGGTAAAAAAAAATGAAGAAAAAAATGGTCATCTAACGGCTAGTTTTTTTTTTTTTGAAAAATCGGGTCGAGCCAGGAAATCCGCCTAAAACACTAATCGGGCCGTAACCGCCGATCCAAAATCGGTCCTGATTCGGGTCCTCTGCCCGGCCGGGCCTGGGTCATTTTGCCATCTCTAGTCTCTAAAGCCCAATCTAAACTCAATTACTTGAAACTTTCTCTAATTTATTAATCAATATGAAAATAAGGTTACACCCATAAAAGTTTTCGTTTTTCCTATATGATATTTATACAGTCATACATAGTGTAAATACCCAAGATATGTCAAATAAAATGTGATGCAATTTTGAATGAATAAAAGAAACAAAGAGGAAATAGGTGGAGGTGGGAGGAAATAAAGACAAAAGTAGGTAAATAAAAATGAAATCTAAAAGGTCAAAAAATAAGTCAATGGAATGAAATAAAAGATATATATCTCCACTTTTTAATCCATAACAATAATGATTTCATGAGGATTAAACAGGGGTAATTGTGGAATCTCTGGAAACTGCCATCTGTTGATCAAAAATCATTATTATACATCCCTTGGCTTGTTGTGTTTAGGTTGGACCATACCATCATTCACATTTCTTTATCAAGTTATTTAAGTAAATATTTTTATTTTATTTTCATTTCTAAAAATAAATACTTATTTCTATTTATTAAACAGACAAAAAAATTCTTTATTATAAAAAATAGAGCTATTATTATTTAGTTAATTAAAAATTATTAGCTATATATTTCTAAAACGTATTGTTCTTCATCATAAATATTTATTTTGGAACAAAAAAAATATATATTGTTAAATGATAAAAATGAGTAAGGTATTATTATTGTGATATTAATTGTCCCAGATGCCTTCACACCAACTTGTTTCCATAAAAGGCATAAACATATTCGTTAATAAACCCAATGAAGGTGTGGATTGCCAATTTGAATAGATGACAAGGTGTTGAGGTTGAGCGATGAGGCCTAGATTTCACCAAGGCAACTTGGTGTGAAATGGATGTGAGCGATAATGTTTATTTAGTATCAATCAAACAACATTAATGCAGGCGTGAATACCCATTACCATTATGTAACGTTCTCATATGGTTCCCTTGATACGAACCACACAACCCGCATATCTTAAACATATTTGCTTAACCTTGTACTCTAAATCAAATTGTCTCACATTTTCAATAAAACCATAGTCCAAATGGACCTATAAGGGGCCACCTAATTAGAACTTTATCGTATGAGATATTTGAATACATTCATCTTACATAAATTATTGAAAACTATTTTATTGTATCCAAAACCAAAATAAATGACATGTAATGCATAAAAGCAACATAGGACATCCTATATAAATGATCTCAAACTAGTTTTCTCTATACATGTAATGTAACATGCACAACCAATATATATCTGCTACCCTTTAATGGGATGAGAGATTTAAATGGAGATGTTTCAATCACAAAATAACAAGTTAGAATTGAAATCAACATTAAATTAAATATAACACAAAAATTAATTATCATGATTTTGAGCCGATTTTATATAAAAATAAAAGGTAATGCAAAGTAAAGCTTGTGCTGTTAGGTTTTAGTTAAAGTATTTGTAAAATTAGGAGATGTTTGGTTCGTTGTAAGAAATGAGAATGAGAATGAGAATGTAAGCCAATAACAATCAAAACTGGATTTCTATTCCCCTAATTCAGTCGGTATAAAAATTAATAGGTGGGAAAATAGATTCATTATATCAAACCAACCACATTATACATTATCATACGCACTTTACCCCTCATACCCCCTACCAAACGTTCCCTTACTTTGTGTTCTCTAATTTGGAGAAAAAAATAAAAGAAAGGAAATGAATGGAAAAGAAAAGAAGAAAAAAAGAAAAGAAAGAAAAACAAAATGTTTTTGTGTGTGTTCTCAAAAGTGAAAAAAATGAAGGAAATGAAAGAAAATAATTTTGTGTGTTCTTAAACAAGAGGAAAAGGAAATGAAAGATGTCATTTTTAATAATATACCCTTAAAATATATCTTTTATAATGAAAGATTGATTAGTTTTGTAATTTTAATAATTTTTGTATGATGTTTTTAATTTATTTCCTTTCCTTTCCTCCCACATTTGGGAGGAAAGTTTTGAAAGGAAACATAACATTATTTTTCTTCCGTTTTTTTTCTTTGTCTCACATTTCCTTCCTCCCTTTTCTTTCCTTCATAAAATGAATTTCGAGAACACAACGTTATTATAATTCTTAACTTTGGTAATAATCAATCAAAATATTAAATTAAAAAATAAACTAAACTACGATTTTCATCCCTATGGAATGGTATTTATAACGATATTTGTCCCTAGTCTTTAAAAACTGCTTTTTTCGTCCCTATAGTTTGTACTTTGTTTCTTTTTCCGTTCCTCATTCTAACTCCGTCAAAATAGTTTGTTAAATTAGGGATGTTCTCGTCTTTTAACTATTTTATCTTATTTTTCATTAAAAAATTAATAACAATATTATATATTGTGTTTACATTATTTTAATTTATATTATATACACACACACTCCAAACTAGATATGGCCAAAAATCAGTGACCGATCGGGCCCAAATCGGTCCCGGTCCCAAATATTGATCTCATAACCAATTCCGACCCAAATATGAAGGTCCTGTTAAGCTTTATAACGACCGGTTCTCATGCCCAAACAGGTCCCACTTAATTTTTTTTATTTTTTTAAATTGATTTTTAACTTATAAAAAACTATTTTTTTTGAAGAATTTGATTAATCATATATACTAACAAATATGTTTTTATTATAAATGAGTCTATCAAATTCATTAAAGATACTTACGTTTAAAAAAGATACAATTTATTGTAATTGGGTCCATCAAATACGTTTTTATTTAAAAATACATTTAAAAATAAATTTTATATATAAAATCGGGACGGCCCCTAACCGGTCCCATAACCGGGCCGGACCTTGTTTTTGGATGAAAATTGTAACCGGTTAAGGACCAACGGGCCCAAACCGGTCCCAAACGGTCCTGGGTCGGGCCCATTTGACCATCGCTACTTCAGACAACAACCGACTTCATTACCATCTCTGGCGAGTTCCCCCTCTAACGAGTCTCCCTTCCATCTCCTATGACACAGGTATAAAGAAACATAGGGGGAAGGGGATTCCATGAAAAAAGACACAATTGCCCCTCACATAAGGACACATGAGAGAAGTTAACGCCTGTAGTGTAATGTTGTTGGACTCCAAGGCAAAATTAGAGCCAAATAGAAACCACGGGTACAAAAAAAAACATTTTAAAACTATAAGGATAAAAATCATTATAAATACCATGTCACAGGGACGAAAATCGTAGTTTATTCTTAAAATATCTACATTCAGATATTTTAACAAACAATAAAAAAATAGGTTATTGTTAAAGGGAAAGCTAAATAGAACATAATAGAATGGAGAGAATGAATCGTAATTCTCATTAATCATAAGTCCTTTAAATAGGACGAGATACAAGTAGATAACTATAAGATCTAACCTATCTCTAATATGTTTATCTCTATCTATATCGTCATATCCTTTAGACGATGGCACACTTATCCTACAACACTCCCCCTTGTGCCGAGTTAAAGGAGTGATGGTGCACAATTGTTGTCTCGTTAAAACCTTACGCCAAAATAAAAATCCAGTGGGAAAAAATAAAAATATGACGAAGGAAATAGTACAACGCACCAGTTTCTTTGCAACACATAGACTTTTACTTTAGTCTAATTTTCTCTTAGATTCGTACATTAATCATGAGAGTTAAGAAAACATGATGGTATATAAACTGTTGCCTCACTAAAACCTTACACCAAGGAACAAAACCCAATGGGAAAAATAAAACCTTGGTTGAAGGAAATAGCACAACATACCAATATTACATATATAGTAGACTCCCCCTTTTGTCTACCACTCCCCTTAATTCGTGCATTAATCAAAGGAGTTTTAAAACCTTTCCATTTTAATATTTTCTACATGTTTCCCAAATATGGTTTTACGTATTGATTTGGTATACAAATATGTCACATTTTCCTCGCATCTTATTCAGTTCACTTGAATCTTGAGGATAATTGACTATATAAAAACTTAAGCAAAATATGCTTTGTGTTATAACCTTTGATATATCTTACTTTCATTTCTTCGATACATGATGCATTGTTTCCATACATGCAAGTTGTATAGTGGTTAAACTCAAAATTACCAGTTCCTCTTATATTCGTAATGATAGTCCTTAACCATATACACTCTTGAATAGTCTCATGGAGAGTAAGATTGTTGATAATATAAGAAGATAGCTATTAAGGGTTTGCTTAGTTTACTTTCAAGCAATTGGCATGTTCTATACGATAATTCCTTAGCCGATTTGGGAACAACGTTGAACATATACCTAATATCAACAAATATATACCAAGGCATTGTTTGGTGTTTTTCTATAAGAGTCAGTACTTTCGCCGCTCACAATCTAAGTAGGTATTGAAGTTTCATTATCAATCCATTTTTCTCCGTAGGGAAATTATAAGCTCACGTCAATGGTGCCAAAAGATTAATTTGAAATCATTCCAATGACGTTGCGTTGGTGCTGAGCTAAATCTAGCTGACAAGTTCAGTGAGAAGTACAATATACGGTCAAGTGTATTATGTTGAGTACAATAATGCGCCTATTGTACTTAGGTATAGAATTCCAACTCCTAACACCTCTTCGTCCTCATCCTTTAGACGAAATGGATCTTTCCTTATATCCAACACTTTGACCGATCATGGGAGTGCTAATCGGATGCGCTTTGTCCATATTAGGTCGCCTGATCATATTCTAGACATATGCGGATCGGTGGATCAATATTCCACAAACTTGGTGTCGTAGCTCAAGTATCTAGACAAAACCAAGCTTTCCCAAGATCTTTTATCTCAAATTCAGATTTCAAATAGCTTGTGTTTTCTCTTATTTCATCAAGAGTGTCTATTATGTTCAAAACATCGACATATAGAGCTACTATGAAAATCTGGAACTTTTTTCTTAAACAAATACGCAAGGGCACAGTTCATCTTTCTTATATATCGTTTCCTAATCAAGTATTCACTCAGGCGTGTATACCACATCCGCATAGATTGCTTTAATCTATAAAGTGAGTGTTTCATATTTATTGTAAACGCATTTCATAGTTTAAAATTACTTGATATTGGTATAATGCCATCAAGCACTTTTATATCTCTGAATTTGTATCCCCATAGAGATATGTAGTAACTACATCGTTGAGCTGCAATTTCCAGTCCTTCGGAAACTACTTAGCTAATTTAATTAGCAGAACGTTGTACATCAAAAATTTGACGGATGCCGAGTCCACCAAATAAAAAATTCCAAATTAACACGTTTTTACAACATATAATTGTAATAGCGGTAAGTTGGGTCGAATCCACAGGGACTCGATTCTAACCTATTTTATACCAAATCAACAAGTACGGAATTTGTTTACTTAAAAGTAACTACGAAATTGGGGGGTTAGTTTGCGCAAGAAATTAACATACGAAATCTAAAAATGAGTTTAAAAACTATATAAACGGAAATGAACTCAACTTTGGGTAACAAACACAAATGCAATTCCATTCAAAGATTGTATCATCGACGATGTACACGATTATCGCAACTACTTCGATTAACTCGGTTATAATTGTTAAAAAGATCTAACAACCAATTCCATCATAAATAGCATTTGAAAGGAATAAGCTCTCCTAACAAAACTTAGTATATAATTAGCCTCAACCAAGCTCTTGAAAGCTTAATTTATACTAGCATGAAGGTTTATGGAACCCGAATCCAGACATACTAACACGTAAGCTCGGTTAATACATTTATACCGTTTCACCCAATTTCACAACAAAAATGGAAATCTTTGACAAAACCCAAATTGTTGCTTGTTACTAACAATTGTTAACTAAACAATTACGGATTTAGGAAACAAATTAACCACAATCAATTTCCACACAATTGATCAGAAAGCATGAAAACTAATTTTATAAACCAATAATCTCAGAAATTGGATGAATAATCAAAGTAAAGTTGGATTACACCATCTCAAACAACCCTATAAATTGGAAATTGCAAATGTTAAACAACCCAAAGTCGAATTCTAAGAGAAATTAGCCACACATGGCTAATTTGAAACTAAAACTAAGAAATTGGGAAGAAATAAACCTAACTTGAGAGATTGATGAACTTGGGATGACGGAATCTCTCCAAAATCACCTCTTGTTTCTCCCTTTCTCCTCAAAATCGACTTCTCCGTGTGTTCCCCCTTAAAAAGACGGTTCCTTTCTTTGCAGTTAAAATTACACTCGACTCGTGTTGGTAATCCTGATGATCATGTAATCAGTGTTCATTTGATTTGAAATCATACTTACTCCGGCTTAAACAATGGATCGAAGTTTCCAAATTTACCTTGTGTGGATCGTACTCTTATTTTTTAAGTATATAATATTTATAACAAGTATATAATATTTACCTTGTGTGTTGATCACCTTAATTTAACTCATAACATATTGAATTTTTTTTAGTAGACACCGCCCGGAAGGTCGCGTCGGTCAATTTTCTTGTCTGATTTTGCTGCTTCGTGCGTCTACCAGGAAGAAGGGTGTTGCATTATTTTTCTGGGCTGCAAGTCTTCATTTGCTAAATTGGGCTGCTGCGATATGGGCTTTGCTTTCTCTTTATATTTCATCCTTTTTTATTGTGGGCCTGACAAACAAACACAAGACTAAAACAAGGACCCAATTATTGAAACTCTTTTTTTTTTTCTTCTTGATGTACCTCACGACACCACAAAGACCAAAAGCTTTTGTTTTCTTGTTCTTTTTTTTCTTTATTTAGTTATAACTCACACACATACTTTAATTAATTTTCTTTTTCTTTTTTCAATTTGTAATTTGTAATTTTTTTTCTTTTTTCATTTTTTATTTATTACAAATAATTGAACTAAAACTCAATATAATAGGGATATTTTAGCATCTAATTAACACTAATTATAGGGATTTTGACGCAAAACTATATATATAAATCGGCACATATCAAATTCTCCCACACTTAGACCATTGTCCGTCCCGGCAATGAATTAAGTTAGCATGTAGCAATCGCAACGAATCAAACGAGAGTTTTAACATATATAGCACATCATGAACTCGAGATTTGCAACTTAGCATCAATTATAGCGCATATCAATTAAAAAAGACTTAAGCTAATCTTGAGGACTCTCACGAATAGGATAATCAAACAACACTCAATTCACTCTTGGGTTCAAAGTGTATCGCTCAAAACGTCTCTACACTAGTATATAACTACCATAAGCTTGAATAATCTCTCACTCTCCACTACTCGGATAAATTACATGCATATAAATCAAAAGGGCTTTTCGGGTGTAATGTAAAATAAGGCTTTGGGTAAGGTAGGGATTTATTTGGGAAAAAAGTGGCTAATGACCGTACGCCAAATGGAGCAACCGGTTCTTCAACAATGAGATTTTCTCTCAACAAGGGCTTTACATATGTATATTTGAAGCTCATTCCCCTTTGAATGATAGGGGATAAAAATTAAACGCTTATAATCAACCATATCATCTAAAAAATTCGTCGTCTTATTTCATTTCTTTTATTGACGACATATGTTTTTTTCTTATTTCTTTTGATTTTCCTTTTCCGCTCTTTCTTTTCTTTCCCAACACATAACTTGTACATTTCAAGCATATGGGATATCAGAATTGTTCCATTGGTGATTGGTCGGGTGAGTCGTGTTTGGTTTGGTTTAAGATGTGGGTGGCAAAGAACATAGGCTAAGGCTCAAAATAGTGTGCAAAAAGGTTAATTATAACATAAAAGGGTAGGCTTTAGGCTAATTGGCTAAAATAAAACTTATCAAATGATGGCCTTTATCATCTTTATTAGCATGTAAATATCATGTAATCTTAAGGCGAGACAATTCAAGTTCTAGAGGTACACATCTAGGCATGACGTAATCACACAAGAAATGAATTTGAGACTAATTTAAATGTTTAGTCTAGTAGGCTCAAAGTCTCACGGTGTTAAAGTTAGTTCTCAAGATTAGCAAAAGTCTAACTTTAACCGATATACTACCACTAATCGACGCTAGACGCTATCAATCAAATTCAATCATGCTATACATGTATCCACACTCATTATCATCAATTAAGGTCATACAAACATGTTAACACATCACCCAAAACGAACAAAGATCCACATTTAAGCACAAAATTTCGCAAAACATTTGCAAAAATTTACCCCTAAAATACCCCTAAAACAAGCACAAACCCAAACGAAGCCCAATTCATGCAAACTCAACTCAAAATCGAAATACACCCCACCCCCACACTTAGATCATACATTGTCCCCAATGTGTTCATATAAAGCAAAGGACATTCAAAACAATTAAAGAATTAGGGGAAACAGTAAACTCCCCTGATTTTTGTGAATAGTCCTCGAATGTACGGATCCGTGAAGGTGGATGCATCCATGTAGTTCCAATCTCCGGGGTGAAACCTGAAAATAACCAAGGGAACCACAAGAGTGAAGGGGAAGAATCTCACAAAACCAAGACAAAAATAAAAGACAATGAAAGATAAATAAACGGAAATCCATGGGTTGCCTCCCATGCAGCGCCTTTCTTTAACGTCTTTGGCTAGACACCTTCATGTCTAAGGTGCTCCTCCTCCCGACACTTCCATCTTGAAAACCTCCACATCAAGAGGTTTGAAACCTTCATAAAAAGGCTTTAGACGATGGCCATTAACCTTGAACACTTTACCCGTTTTCTCACTTTTGATCTCTATCACACCATAACTGAAAACGTTAGTAACAACAAATGGTCCCACCCACCGGGACCTAAGCTTGCCAGGAAACAATTTAAGACGAGAGTGAAAAAGTAAGACCTTTTGACCTAAAAAAATGTCTTACGAGAAGACATTTTGTCGTGAAAAGCTTTGGTCTTTTCTTTATATACATAGCTACTCTCGTACGCATCATTGCGTATCTCTTCCAGTTCTTGGAGTTGGAGATTTCGGTGAATACCGGCTTTATCAATGTCAAAATTGACATTTTTCTCGGCCCAAAAGGCCTTGTGTTCCAACTCAACGGGAAGATGACAAGCTTTTCCGTAAACTAGACGAAAAGGGGACATACCTATCGGGGATTTGTAGGCGGTCCGGTAGGCCCATAACGCATCATTGAGCCTTAAGCTCCAATCTTTCCTACTCGGATTCACCGTCTTTTCTAAAATCTGCTTGATCTCCCGATTTGACACTTTCGCTTGCCCATTTGTTTGAGGATGATAGGCGGTGGATACCCGATGCTTTACACCATACTTCTTGAACAATGCCGCCATCACTCCATTAACAAAATGGGTACCCCTATCGCTTATCACCACCTTGGGGACTCCAAACCTGCAGAAAATATATTCCTTCACAAAATCTGAAACATCTTTAGCACTGTCAATCCTTGTCGCTTTCGCCTCTACCCACTTAGAGACGTAATCGACCGCAAGTAAGATGTATTAAAACCCAAAAGAACACGAAAATGGGCCCATGAAATCAATGCCCCAAATATCAAAAATCTCACAAGCATGAATGGGAGTTAGGGGCATTTGATCTCTACGGCTAAGATTTCTGGTGTGTTGGCAACGAGGACAAGCTTTACAAAACATGTACGCGTCTCGATGAATATGTGGCCAAAAGAGGCCACTCTCGAGAACCTTACGAGATGTCCTTGTTGGGCCAAAATGGCCACCACATGCATAAGAATGACAAAACTCTAAAATGGATGTTACCTCATCGTCACTTACACATCGCCGGATGATTTGATCGGATCCTTGCTTCCACAAATAAGGATCATCCCACATGTAGTACTTGGAGTCACTCTTGATCTTGTCTCTCTTTGCTCTCGATAGCTCCTTAGGTGTGGTTCTGGTGACTAGGTAGTTAACTATGTCGGCGTACCATGGAACCGCGGTCTTGACCTCGAAAAGATGCTCATCCGGGAACTTGTCTTCTAGCTGTAGTGGCGTTTCGTCGGAGACGATCCGACTCAAGTGATCCGCCACTAGATTTTGTGCTCCACTTTTGTCTCTAATCTCCAAGTTGAACTCCTGGAGTAACAAGATCCATCGGATGAGCCTTGGCTTGGCGTCCTTCTTCGTCATCAAATATCGCAACGCCGCATGATCTGTAAAAACAATAACTTTAGTACCTAAGAGATATTGACGAAATTTTTCCAAAGCAAAGACAACCGCAAGCAATTCCTTCTCCGTAGTGGAGTAGTTTGCTTGCGCGCTATCGAGGGTCCTCGAGGCATAATAAATAACATGTGGGTCCCTTCCAACCCTTTTCCCGAGTACCGCTCCAATATCCCAATACCTGCTAAGTATGGTTAGTACTGCTAAGTCTACATTACTACTGCCAGTTCTTCGTTACTACTGCTGGGCAAGGTTACTGCTGCTAGATGAAGTTAGTACTGCTAGACGAAGTTAGTGCTGCTAGACCAATTTACTACTGCTAGACATGGTTAGTACTGCTGAGCTGAGTTACTACTGCTTGAAGACTGTGAAGGTTAATACTGCTGAAGGTTGTTAATGCTGCTGAGCCAAATCATCATTAATACTGCTGAGTTGATAAGTTTGGGATGCGATGCTTTTGGAGACAAATAAGGAATTGATCAAGATATGTTTAACGAAGATTCAGAAGATCAATTTACTTTTGATAGTTATGTTGTAATTACTTTTGTATAAATAGTATTGATAGATAGCTATTAGAACAAAGATGAATAATATACGAGTGAAATAGAATTTGATATTCATTCAGTTTAACGAAGATTCAGAAGATCAATTTACTTTTGATAGTTATCTTGTAATTACTTTTGTATAAATAGTATTGATAGATAGCTATTAGAACAGAGATGAATAATATACGAGTGAAATAGAATTTGATATTCATTCAAGAGTGAATTAACCTCAAGATCATAGATCCTATTTCTAGAGAAGTAGAAATCGTCTTGTTGAGCCTGTTCAACAAGATTGAGGTTTGGTGTAAAACTTGTGAGTAATAACTGTTTGATATATATACAGTTTATTGAATTTCTATTGATTGTTCTTTAATTGATTTAGAGTTCTATTCCGCAAGATTCTCTAAATTCTGTTTCTAAGAAGTTTAATTCTTGTTAAGAATTGATCCTGACAACGTAGTTGCTTGCGTCACACATAATCTCAAAGGGAAGGTCCCAATTAGGTGGTTTCATGATCGGGGCTGATGTGAGCATATCCTTAAGCTGATCAAAAGCTTCCTTGCATTTCTCATCGAACTTGAACTCCACATCCTTTTGAAGTAGACTGCACATCGGTCGGGTAATGCGCGAGAAATCCTTGATGAAGCGCCTATAGAAACCTGCATGACCCAAAAATGACCGGACTTCCCTCACCGAAGTGGGGTAGGGTAAGCTTTTTATAACATCTATTTTAGCCTTGTCTACTTCAATACCCTTACTTGAAATTATATGTCCTAAAATCAGCCCTTGGTTTACCATAAAATGAAATTTTTCGTAGTTTAAAACCAATTTGGTCTCTATGCATCTTTGAAGAATTTTTGTGAGATTTTCTAAACATTCATCAAAGGAGTTTCCATAGACGGTAAAATCATCCATGAAAACTTCAATGATGTTTTCAACAAATTCAGAGAAAATACTCATCATACACCGCTGAAAAGTAGCCGGTGCATTGCATAGGCCAAAGGGCATTCGGCGATAGGCAAAAGTGCCAAAAGGACATGTAAATGTGGTTTTCTCTTGATCTTCCGGTGCAACCGGGATTTGGTGAAAACCAGAAAAACCATCTAAACAACAATAATGGGACTTACCTGCCAATCTTTCGAGCATCTGATCGATAAACGGTAGAGGGAAGTGATCTTTCCGGGTTGACGCGTTCAACCGCCGGTAATCGATGCATACCCTCCAACCACTTTGCACTCTTGTCGGGACCATCACACCATCAGAATTCTCCACTACCGTCACTCCGGCCTTCTTTGGGACAACTTGTATCGGACTCACCCATTTGCTATCGGAAATAGCAAAAATCATATCCGCATCGAGTAGCTTTTGAATCTCCTTCTTCACAACATCCATCATAGGTGGATTCAACCTCCTTTGAGCCTCACGAAACTGCTTGAAATCGTCCTCCATCAAAATCTTATGCATGCAAGTGGATGGACTCAAGCCTTTTATGTCGGCTATCGTCCACCCGATGGCTTCTTTGTATCTTTTGAGCACGGCTATGAGCTTCTCCTCCTCGGATGTGTCTAAGCTACTTGAAATGATCACCGGTAGCTTATCTCCTTCTCCCAAATAGGCATATTTGAGATGATCGGGAAGTTGTTTTAGCTCTAATTCGGGTGCCTGCAAAATAGAAGGAAGTAGCTTTGTGTTAGACGGTGGTAAAGAAATTTGAGCAATATCATACCTCGTCGTCTTCTTTTGATCCATGGAAGCTACTAGCTCGTGAAACTCGGGTCCGAGCTCAATCCTCTTCATGAGTTTAGTCACTCCCGCTTCATCTAAAGACCTACTCAAAGTTGTATCTAAAGCATCAAAATGGGTTAGTTCAAACAACTCTTGAGAGATAGGTTCAATAATATCTATGGCACAAAGAGATGATACATCACTTGGAAAACGCATGGCTTCATAGATATTAAAATGAATGATGTTACCATCGAATTCCATGGAAAGTGTGCCATTATGGACATCTATCTCTGTTTTTGAAGTTTTCAAAAAGGGCCTCCCTAACAAAATGGACGTGGACTTCGGATGAGAATCCTCCTCCATGTCAATAACATAAAAATATGCGGGGAAGACAAGTTCATTCACTTGAACCAATAAATCCTCTAATACACCTTTTGGGTGTACTATGGACCTATCGGCCAATTGAATAACCACCCCGGTTTCTTGTAAGGGGCCTACATTTAAAGTCTCAAAGATAGAATATGGCATCACATTGATAGATGCACCCAAATCAAGCATAGCCCTATTGACCGTCACATTCCCCAATTTGCAAGGAATGGTGAAAACACCGGGATCTTTGCACTTTGGGGGTAACTTCTTTTGAAGCACGGCGGACACATTTTCACTCATGTTAATCGTCTCGTTACCCCTAAGTTTTTGTTTATTAGTGCACAATTCTTTCAAAAACTTAGCATAACGAGGGACTTGCTTGATTGCGTCAAAAAGAGGTATATTCACCTCAACCTTCCTAAAAGTCTCTAAAATCTCTTTTTCCTCTTTAGCTTTGTTGGACATTTGAAAACGTATAGGGAAGGGAGGTGGAGTTACCTTTGCTTTCTCACTTACCTCAACAGTGGGTTCCGGTTGTTTCTCACTTTGCACCGGCTTTAGACTTACTTCTTTCTCTTTCTCCACTTCTTTACTCTTCACTTGCTTTGGCTCTTCAAGCTCCTTTCCGCTCCTCAAAACTATTGCACTCACATTTTGCTTTGGGTTCGTCTCCGTTTGGGAGGGTAGCTTTCCTTGAGATTCTGTAACATCTCAGGCTAACCGTACCAGATATTGTCCGCTTTGTCCGCACACCTAGACTCACGGTTTTAAAACGCGTCTGATAGGGGAGGTATCAAGTTCCTCTTATAAGGCAACCTTTGTTCCCCTTCCCAACCAATGTGGGATCTTACAATCCACCCCCCTTGGGAGCCCAGCGTCCTCGCTGGCACACCAGTCCGGTTCCCGGCTCTGATACCATCTGTAACATCTCAGGCTAACCGTACCAGATATTGTCCGCTTTGTCCGCACACCTAGACTCGCGGTTTTAAAACGCGTCTGATAGGGGAGGTATCAAGTTCCTCTTATAAGGCAACCTTTGTTCCCCTCCCCAACCAATGTGGGATCTTACAGATTCCAACCGACTCACGGAAGTGGCAAGTTGTGTCATTTGAGCTCCCAAATTTTGAATACTTGCCTCCGTTTTCTGTTGGAATTGAAGAGTGTTAGTGGCCAAGTTTTTAACAATGTCCTCAAGAGACATACCTGAGCTACTTGAAGTAGTTTGATTTGGATTGAAGGGTGCTCTTTGTTGGAATTATTGTTGTGGCGGCCTTTGCACAAAATTCTGGAATTGAGGAGGTCTTTGGTTGCCGAAATTGTTGTTAAAATACCTTTGTTGCTGTTGTGGCTGACCTTGAAAACCTCCTATGGCGTTCACGTCTTCGGCCGTCACCAACACGTCTTCTTGAAGTTGTGGGCACGCATCGGTTGGATGGCCGGTTGCCAAACATATCCCACAAGCTTTTACATGTTCTTTGCTAACCACAAGCTGCTTAACCAAGTTAGTAAGATCAAATAAACGACTCTCAATGCTCGCAACATTTACCTCATTGGCTTTTTGTTGCTCTCTCCTCACATCACTCCTCACACTAAAATGTTGGGAATTTTCGGCCATGGTAGTGATTAGTGCTCTAACCTCGGTCGGGGTCTTGTTAAACATGGCGCCGCCACTTGCGGCGTCGACCATTTTTCTATCCATAGGCAAAAGACCCTCATAGAAATATTGCAAAAGCAATTGCTCCGAGATTCCATGTTGTGGACAACTCACACAAAGATGTTTGAATCTCTCCCAATACTCGTGGAGAGTCTCAACATCTCGCTGCTTAATGCTACATATCTCTCTACGGAGGTTAGCGGCTCGGGAGGCGGGAAAGAATTTATCTAAAAAGAGTCTCGCCATTTGGTTCCACGTCCTTACCGAATCGGGGGGTAACGAGTACAACCAATCCGTAGCACGGTCCTTTAAAGAAAAAGGGAATGCCTTTAACTTTATAAGGTCCTCTGTAACCTCACTTGGTTTCATACTAAGACAAACTACATGGAACTGTTTTAAGTGCTTATTGGGGTCCTCGTTCTCTAACCCGTGATAGGTGGGTAAGAGATGGACCAAGCAAGTCTTAAGAACGAAATTTTGGTTACCTGTCGGATACCTGATGCAAATTGGAGTCTGAGCAACATCTTGGGTTGCTAGTTGACGAAGTGTCTGCTCCGCGTCACCCATGTCGACCTTCGGCTCTTTCTCCTCTTCTTCTTCAGATTCCGTTGTCGGATCTTCAACTACTATTTTTGAGTTTTCTTCTTCTTCTTCGCCCGAATCGCTTGAAAGGTTAATATCTTTTTAGATATTTACCCCGGGTGACGAAGGTCCCTCACCTAACTTCTTCCGAAGCTTGGCTTGTTTCCTCAATCGTTTAGAAGTCCATTCGATTTCAGAATTTATTGGAATAGGTGTACCTGTACGTGAAGATCTAGGCATAAACCGTTAGAAATATCGAGTCCCCGGCAACGACGCCAAAAATTTGACGGATGCCGAGTCCACCAAATAATAAATTCCAAATTAACACGTTTTTACAACAAATAATTGTAATAGCGGTAAGTTGGGTCGAATCCACAGGGACTCGATTCTAACCTATTTTATACCAAATCAACAAGTACGGAATTTGTTTACTTAAAAGTAACTACGAAATTGGGGGGTTAGTTTGCGCAAGAAATTAACATACGAAATCTAAAAATGAGTTTAAAAACTATATAAACGGAAATGAACTCAACTTTGGGTAACAAACACAAATGCAATTCCATTCAAAGATTGTATCATCGACGATGTACACGATTATCGCAACTACTTCGATTAACTCGGTTATAATTGTTAAAAAGATCTAACAACCAATTCCATCATAAATAGCATTTGAAAGGAATAAGCTCTCCTAACAAAACTTAGTATATAATTAGCCTCAACCAAGCTCTTGAAAGCTTAATTTATACTAGCATGAAGGTTTATGGAACCCTAATCCGGACATACTAACACGTAAGCTCGGTTAATACATTTATACCGTTTCACCCAATTTCACAACAAAAATGGAAATCTTTGACAAAACCCAAATAGTTGCTTGTTACTAACAATTGTTAACTAAACAATTACGGATTTAGGAAACAAATTAACCACAATCAATTTTCACACAATTGATCAGAAAGCATGAAAACTAATTTTATAAACCAATAATCTCATAAATTGGATAAATAATCAAAGTAAAGTTGGATTACACCATCTCAAACAACCCTATAAATTAGAAATTGCAAATGTTAAACAACCCAAAGTCGAATTCTAAGAGAAATTAGCCACACATGGCTAATTTGAAACTAAAACTAAGAAATTGGGAAGAAATAAACCTAATTTGAGAGATTGATGAACATGGGATGACGGAGTCTCTCCAAAATCACCTCTTGTTGCTCCCTTTCTCCTCAAAATCGACTTCTCCGTGTGTTCCCCCTTAAAAAGACGGTTCCCCCAGCTTTTTATACCAAGACTTTAAGAAAACCGCTCCTAAATTGAGAAAATACCGAATCAGCCGCTAAAATGGTTGGGCGCGGATGGCGGCGCGGCTTGGGACGCACGAGGAAGGGCACGAGACACTGGAGTGTCCAGCAAACAGTGCCCCGCGCGCATTACGGCGCGGTTATGGTCGCGCCGGTCAATTTTCTGGTCTGATTTTGCTGCTTCGTGCGTCTACCAGGAAGAAGGGTGTCGCATTATTTTTCTGGGCTGCAAGTCTTCATTTGCTAAATTGGGCTGCTGCGATATGTGCTTTGCTTTCTCTTTATATTTCATCCTTTTTTATTGTGGGCCTGACAAACAAACACAAGACTAAAACAAGGACCCAATTATTGAAACTCTTTTTTTTTCTTCTTGATGTATCTCACGACACCACAAAGACCAAAATCTTTTGTTTTCTTGTTCTTTTTTTTCTTTATTTAGTTATAACTCACACACATACTTTAATTAATTTTCCTTTTCTTTTTTCAATTTGTAATTTGTAATTTTTTTTTCTTTTTTCACTTTTTATTTATTACAAATAATTGAACTAAAACTCAATATAATAGGGATATTTTAGCATCTAATTAACACTAATTATAGGGATTTTGACGCAAAATTATATATATAAATCGGCACATATCACCATCACGAGAGAGTAGGTCTTATTGTAGTCAATCCAGTGCGTTGTGAGAAACCTTGCGCCAAAGGAGAGCCTTATATATTATGACTTAATTATTCTCATTACGCTTCTTTGGCAAATGATTTATCTATGTCCTACAGGCTTTACACTTGGTCGGTTAGCACTACCGAACCAAATACCTGTTCATTTGTCAAATAATTATCCTGGATTGCTTCTTTTCATTTAGGCCAATTTGCTCTTTGTTGACATTCTTCAACTGAGCATGGTTCGATGACACCGTGTTCTGTTATCTCATAAGCAACGGTATATGCAAATATATCATCATTGAGTATGTATGATTTGTCCATCGACTCATATTCATTTGAGATTTCTTTGATCTCTGGAATCAGTATTAATTTCGGAGCGTCCTCTAGTAATGATTCATAGACATAGATTTAATCAGAGATAATCTCATGTATTGATGATATATAGTTGTGCCTTACTCTTCTCTTCCTTAAGATTAGTATCTATCGAACCAAGTAGCTTCCCCCATTTCCTTTTGGGAGCTACGACCTCAACCACACCTCCACTATGTGTGATTGCAACGTACTTCCAACGACGTTGTGCCCTTGTTTGGGGACTTTTGACCTTGCGAGTATATTTGCAGCTCGTATATGTGATCTTGTCAATCTAGATAATATTAAACGTGTCAGGTATCGAGTCTGATTCGTTTGACTTCAACTTTACATTGTGAAGTTTTTGGGGATCAAAATGAGACACAATTGAAATATTCAATGACACTTCCTGTCGTTTCCAAGGAAAATCCTTTTTCCTATCTCCCCCTAACGACAGGAAGCTGTCTCAACAAAATGACAAACCGCAAATCTAGCGGTAAAGAGATCACTCGTCAAGGGTTCTAATTAGCGGATAATTGTTGGGGGTTCATATCCAACATTTGATGAATCGTCTTTAAGACCCATTTTGGTACGTTGTGGGGGCGTAATTGGTACATATATACAACACAACCAAACATACGTAAATGTAAAACATCAGGCTTATATCCAGTTACCAACTGGTACGCATAAGGTTGGTTGGTTAGTTGTGGGTCTAAACACGAATAAGTAAAGTTGCATGTAATATTGCATAACCCCATGTAGATCTGGATAAATTGGTGCGCATAACCAATGCCCTAGCTACCATCTATATTCTTTTGATGACAACTTTTATCATTCTACGAGACCATTTTATATATACACAAGGGGTATAGGAAACTCTACATTAATCTATATACATATGCAATAATCATCAAATCCGTATGATGTAAATTCTCCAGCAGTCTAAGTCATGCAGACTTGATGAGAAAATCAGGGTGGTTAGTCCTTAAACATATAATGCTTAGGAGTGCAACATTTCATGTGGACAATAATATTACACGTGTTCATCGTGTCAAAACCAGAACCATAAAGTACTTCAATGGTCCGCATTCTGGATGTTTATGTCCATAAATATCACCTTGTATTTGTTGTAAGAATGGAATTTATTGGTATTATGTCCTTAGCTTTAGGATGGTCTCATTCATGCCTTGGCTAAGAATCAGGGTATACAAAAGTTCGAGGTATTGGAGAGGGCATAATATGATGGTGGTGTTGCTTAGAAGTCAACAGTTGCAATTTGCTTAATTCCCTCGTTTTGTCTTTCACTCGAAAAAGAATGTGCCTATGTGTATTTTCCAATACATAGATCACTATGTCATGACCATGGTGTCCCACGTGGTCATGTCGAAACATATGTGTCATTGTCTCAAAGTTCTTTATTGGTGACAAAATATGATTTAATGACATAAATAATCCATTAATTTGATACATTAATTTCTCTAACGTATGTTTGCTTTCATATCATTAGTGTTGATGTACATATACCCATTTCCATTCTTATAATATGATTTCTCATTGATACAAATATCTTAATAAGGTTCCTATTAATATAGTGTTTTAGTGATTGATCTTGTGTCATTAATCAACAAGTGACAGTCCATCGTCCAAGTGTTTTGAGGAATTAAAATAATTAATTAAATGAAAATAATCTATTTCTTAGGATTGTATGAGATGCCACAAAATTAATCAAGTTCTCCTCGATACATTCCTACATGGAACGAAGAACGTTGAGAGTTTTGCATTTTTTTGATGTGTTTATTTAAGATATAACAACTATAAACTCAGGTGTATATATACGCAAATGCAATTAATTTTATTGTTAAAGTATATTTAAATAAACTTATACTTAACCAATCTTAGATATGACATAGCTCATTTATAACTTGTTCTATTTTCTATTGGGAGTATATTCCCGACTCTTTCCATGAATTTGACCCTTTCCACAACCTTGTCCATATGGTACATAATTAGCATATGTGTGTGAATTAATATGTTCAACTCACTTTCCTTTGGAGTTCTTTCCACCTCTAACGCTTGCCTTATTAACCTCAATAATTTTCTTTATCCGGGTATGTCTAGCGTTGTTCAAAAAAGATATTATGATTCGCATAATCTTTTGTGAGTTCCTTGCCACAAAGATTGAGATGCATTTCGAGACATGACATTTCTTTGTCAAAACCAGTTACCTTTTTGTAATCAAGTACGTAGGTTTCTTTCCAATGTATGATTAGTTTGAGAAATATATGGTACTGAATATTCCCGAATTTCCTTTTTGGGACTACCCACGATTCTTGGGGGTTTCTAGTTATTTTCTCTGAAGGTTGTGACTGATGTATCGTCTCAAAATTTTAAAGTATTTAATTGTATCTTAACATCTAGTGTTTTTTTCTTTAGGGTCAAAATGGTTCGATGACTTTTGCGTATTTTCTTGTGTTTTTCCGAACTGTTGATCCAAACCCTCAGTGATTTGATAATGACCCTATCTTAAATACTTAGTGAAAATTGTAAGTAAACAATATGTATCAGAGTTTCACTATCGCTGATAAGTACTAAGATCTTACAGTACTGCTGATAGGAACTCTCGCACTTTTAGATTAAACATTCAGCGAACACTGTTCACCATATCGCTGAGTGTGTTCAGTCCTTATGGTGATCGCTGATAAGTTAGTTGTTTACTTATGATCCCTGAAGACAAGATTCACGTCAACAAAGGTTCTACGCTGAAGTCGAAGATCAAGCTCAAGAACCAGCGACAAGTCTCCTAATGAACTGATGCGGATCAGCGAAGACTCAGATTTGTCCACTCAACGTGAAGTATCAAGTACAAGACTTCAGCTATCGCTGAACTTTATCATCTGCTGAATAGTAAATGATAATCGCTGAATCAACGAAAGCTGATCATGAAGTCCTCCGTACAAAGTACTTTTGTCTTAACCTCCCTTGCACGCCACCGTACGAAATGTCAGAAAAGAACCTCCGAAAATCTGAAATCGTACAACCACTCTGATACTACACTGTTCATTCATGCGGCTACTAAGGTTGTCATCAAAGGTCAATGACATGCAACCAATCCGCTAATGACACGTGTAAAGTATATACTGGATTGCATTAAATGCATGCAGTATATAAAGAGATGAACTCACTTCATTTGAAGTAACTTGCTAACTCTGGACAAGTTCAAATCTCTCAAGATAGGATTTTATTAGTAATCTCCTTATCTTTCTTAGTGCAAGAAAACCTTAGTGTTCCAACTTGTTTAGATTTAGGTTTATCCTTAATCTTGTTTCCGCAACAAGCTGTAAATTGTTAATGATTTATCAATAAACAATTTAGAAAAGTAAAATAGTGTGTTTGTATTCACCCCCCCCCCCCCCTTCTACAAACTTGTTTAAGCCTTTCGGGACCAACAAGTGGTATCAGAGCAGATTTGTTTAATCTCATAAACAAGATCTAATCTAAGATATTTTCTCTTCCTTGCTATTATCTGAAAATGGCCAACTCAAACACAAACACTCACTATATCGACAATGGTTCTCTTGCAAAACCCCCTAGATTTTCCAGAGACAACTTCAACTTATGGAAAAATAGGATGACACTCTTCTTAGAAGGTGTAGACCCTACTATACCTTACTATCTTGAAAACGGTCCACACATCCCTGTAACGATTGATCCTGCCGTTCCAGCCACTGCAACTAGAGCTGCTATTCCAGAAAGGCTGATTCCAAAGGAAATCCATCATTGGACCGATGAAGACAAGAAGAAAGTGGCTATAGATACAAAAGCCAGATCCATACTATCCATGGCCCTTCCTGACGAAGTCTACCATTCCGTCATGAACCTGAAATCCTCGAAGGCCATGTGGGACACAATATGTGTTCAGTATGAAGGAACGTCTGAAGTCCAGGATTCAAGAAAGATCAACCTGGTAAGACAATACGAAAGTTTCATCTCTGGTAAGAATGAAACTCTCTCTGAAGTACATCAACGTTTTAACTGCTTAATTATAGATCTTAAAACGGTTGGTAAGGAATATTCTAACTTTGAAGTTCTGACAAAGTTTTTAGAATGTTTACCTGAAAGCTGGGACAATTATTCCATGTGTCTCAAGCTGTCAAAAGATCTAAGATCAATGACACTCGCTACCTTATATGGCACATTGCTGAATCATGAGCAATCTAGCCATCTTAAGAAGAATCTTGTAAAAGATTCCAAAAGCACTCCTGTTGCTTTAATCTCAGAGGAACCTTCTACTCAGCGACCCGTGGTCACTATCACTGAGTTAGAAAGTAACTCTGAAAGATCATCAGATTCTGATTCTTCAGATGATGAATCCTTGGCTCTCCTAACTAAAAAGTTCAGAAGATTCGCCAAGAAGAAAATGTTTAGAAAGAACAAAACTCTTTCTATAGCTGACAAGCCTAAGTCATCAGCTTTTGTTGATAAGGCTACTGCTACTTGTTTTAACTGCGAAAAGACAGGTCATTTCGCTAACGAGTGCAGGTCAAAGAAAATCATGAGACCTTCAGCCTTTACAAAGAAATCCTTTGTTCCAAGGAATAAAGACGACAAATACTTAAAGCTGAAGGAGAAGTATGCAAAGCTGAAAAGCTTTAAGAAGAAGGGAAAAGGCCTAATGGCTGACTATGATTGGGCTGCTTCTGATGAAGAAGCCTCATCATCTGATTCTGAAGATGATGAAGCAAATCAATGTCTCATGGCCAAGATTGAAGAAGAGGAAGAAAGTTCAGACATACCCTCCACTTCAACATCTGCCATTCAGGTATCACCTTCCTTCTTTACCAATATTGTAAATATTGATGAAGCTGATAGTCTCCGTAAAATCGAACTACTGACTAGAAGCTTATACGAAGCCATGAACGGCAAAGCTGTGGTTGAAAACCAAAATCTTGATCTCGCTGAAAAGCTTAAAAATTGCCACCTTCAAATAGAAAAGCTTTCTAAATTTGAAGAAGATTTTAAAGATCAAGTCCATTTAAATCAGCTAGTCAAAATTGAACGAGCGGAAGCTATCGCTGCATTAAAAGCTGAACAAGCTACTGTTGAAGGATGGTGTAATTCTTCAACAAAGATCACTGAGATAATTAAGGCTCAGATTCCTCTGAGTGATAAACGTGGTCTGGGTTATAAATATGATACTCCAATACCAACCACTGAACGTTCAATGCTTAAATTTGGAACGTTCGTATCCTCAGTAGCTGACACTTCTTCATCTCAGTACTCCTCGTCGATTACACCAATCCCTGAGGAAACTCCTACCTCCTCAAAAGGTAAGGAGAAAATGGTTTATTCAAAACCTACCTCTGTCTCTAAAGATAAAGGTAAAGGAATTGTAATTTATCAAAATCCTCAGAAGGGTACTTTAGTACCTAAGCTGAATGCTTCCAAAGCCTTAGTGATTCATTCATCTGGTTCTAGAAATCAGACCTCTGGATCAGTTCAGCGACCTACTCCTAGACTCAGAGTAGATGTCCTTGGTAAGAAATCTGAAGAACTGAATGTTCGTCCTATTTCAAAAACCAATAGTGTACTTGGTGCTGGCACTTCTAATTCCAAATTAAAAGCTCAGCACACAAGTGGTCCTAGAACTAATTTTAGTTATAGGAAATGTTATCACTGTGGACTTACCGATCATATTGCAAGTAAGTGTCCCACAGCCACCAAAGCTGATAAGATAGCTAAGGTGAAGATAGCACCAAAGAAGACCAAACCAGTTGCAAGTCAGGTCAAGGTGACTCATACCGCTGAGGTCAAGAAATTGACCAAAGTGAAGAAAGACAAAGCTGAATCTTCAAATGCTGCGAAGACTGCTGAACCCATTCCAACCACTTCCACTGACAAACGCGTATACATGGTGAAGTGGGTACCCAAGCAAAACTAATCTTCCTTTGTATTGCAGGTTAAGAAGGGTATCTGGTATCTCGATAGCGGATGCTCTAGACACATGACTGGAAAGAAAAGCCTGCTCGCTGAATACAAGGAAGAGAAGGGTCCCTCTGTAACTTTCGGTGGAAATGGAAAAGGACACACCCGAGGGTATGGTGTACTTTCAAATGGTACAACATCCTTCAGAAGAGTCGCATATGTTGAAGGGCTGAAGCATAATCTTCTGAGCATCAGTCAGCTTTGCGACATGGATAACAAAGTGATTTTCACCAAGGAATCCTGCTTTGTCTCTGACAAAAAGGAGAAGATAGCTATCAGCGGTTATCGTTTGGAAAATGTTTACGTTATAAACATGGACTCAACAACCACTGAGAACTCCTGTTTCTTCTCAAAGGCATCTTCTGATGTCAACTGGCTATGGCACAAGAGACTCTCACATCTCAACTTCAAGACACTGAATACTCTTTCATCCAAAGAGTTAGTCACTGGTCTACCTCAACATTCATACGCCAAAGAATCCTTATGTTCAGCGTGTGAAAAAGGGAAGCAGACCAAGGCAAGCTTTAAGTCCAAGCAAGTTTCCTCAGTGTCATCTCCTCTTCAACTACTCCATATGGATTTGTTTGGCCCCGTTAACAAACAATCCATCGCTGGAAAGAAATATACGCTGGTCATAGTTGATGAATACTCTCGTTATACATGGGTAATGTTTCTCCGTTCTAAGAGTGACACCCCTGAAGAACTCATCACCTTTGTTCGGAAGATGGAAACTCTGAACAATATGACTGTTCGCTCAATAAGGAGTGATCATGGAACTGAATTCAAAAACAGTTCTCTTGATTCCTTCCTTGAGAGCAAGGGTATTTCTCATAACTTTTCGTCAGTGAGAACACCACAACAAAACGGAGTCGCTGAAAGAAGAAATAGAACAATTATTGAAGCTGCACGTTCAATGCTCAGCGATTCTCACCTGCCTACTCAGTTTTGGGCAGAAGCTGTCAACACGGCTTGTTTTACGCAAAACAGGTCGCTGATAGTCAAAAGATTCAAAAAGACAGCCTATGAACTCTTTCATGGGAGAAAGCCTTCAATCAGCTTTCTTCACATCTTTGGTTGTCAGTGTTTCATACTGAACAACAGAGATGCCCTTGGAAAGTTTGATCCTAAGGCTGATGATGGAATCTTTCTTGGATACTCCTCAGTTTCCAAAGCCTTCAGAGTCTTCAACCGAAGAAGACAAACTGTAGAAGAAACTATTCACGTCACGTTTGACGAATCCCGTTCAGCGAACTCTAAACCGAACGCTGATACAGAAGAACTGAATCAATGGATGTTTTCTCATCTTGGTGATTCAGAAGATGTTCCCACTACTCATACTCATACAACTGAAAATGATGGTCCTACTATCATTCCCAATATGCAGAATAGTGAAGCTGAAACATCTTGGGTCTCAGCTGTTCCTATAAACACTATACCCGCAGTTGATCCAAATGTCTCAGAAATTCCATCTATTTCTCAGCAATCAGTGAATGAAGTGACAAATGCAAGCATTCCTCTCTTAGCTGATTATCCAGAAGTAGCTGAAGCCTCATCTTCAGTTTCTCCAGTTCAGACTGCGTCAGCGACGCATGCTCCGGCTCAGCGATGGACTGTAAATCACCCAATCGATCAAATTCTTGGTGATCCCAACGCTGGTATTCAGACTCGTAGAAGTGCAGGTAATATTTGTTTATTTGTTAACTTTATTTCTCCAACTGAACCAAAGAAAATAGATGATGCCCTCAGAGATCCAAACTGGGTCAGCGCTATGCAAGAAGAGCTGACTGAATTCGAAAGAAACAAAGTTTGGAAACTTGTTCGAAGACCAACTGACAAAACAGTGATAGGCACTAAGTGGGTCTATCGAAACAAGTTGGACGAACATGGTACTGTAACTCGCAACAAAGCTCGTCTTGTTGCTCAGGGATACAGACAAGAGGAAGGTATAGATTATGACGAAACCTTTGCTCCTGTAGCAAGACTTGAATCTATTCGTCTTTTCTTAGCATATGTTGTACACAAAAACTTCACTGTACATCAAATGGATGTTAAGTCAGCGTTTCTAAATGGAAAGCTGAATGAAGAAGTTTATGTGGAACAACCTCCAGGATTCTCAGATCCTAAGCGTCCAGGTTATGTTTATAAGCTGGATAAGGCACTTTATGGCTTGAAGCAAGCTCCTCGTGCATGGTATGACACTCTTTCTACGTATCTCCACCTTGAAAAATTTGAGAGAGGTAAGATTGACAAAACTTTGTTTTTTAGAAAAATAAAAGGTCATATCATTTTAGTTCAAATATATGTTGATGACATTATATTTGGTTCTACTAACCCTGAGCTTTGTACTCGTTTCGCTGATAGAATGAAAGATGAGTATAAAATGAGTATGATGGGTGAACTAACATATTTCCTTGGTCTTCAGATTAAGCAAACTGAAAAAGGAACTTTTAAAAATCAGGGAAAGTATGTTAAAGATATGCTGAAAAAATTCGACTTAACTGAAAGTTCAGCTATGAAAACCCCTATGGCACCACCGCTGATACTTGATAAGGACACAAAGGGTGTTCCTGTCAATGTCACGCTGTACCGTGGGATGATCGGCTCACTACTGTATCTTACAGCTAGCCGACCCGATATTATGTTTGCAACTTGTCTGTGCGCACGATATCAAGCTGAACCTAAGATATCTCATATGAAAGCTGTAAAGCGAATCTTTCGATATCTTAAGGGTACAGCGAATCTAGGTCTTTGGTATCCCAAAGATTCAGGATTCGATCTAACCGCCTATTCAGACAGTGATTTTGCAGGTTGCAAAATGGATAGGAAAAGCACCACAGGAGGATGTCAGCTCCTGAGTGGAAAGCTGGTAAGTTGGACAAGTAAGAAGCAAAACTCGGTGTCCACTTCCACAGCTGAAGCTGAGTATGTAGCCGCTGGAAGCTGCTGTTCTCAAGTCTTGTGGATGAGAAATCAACTACTAGACTATGATCTTCAGCTCTCCAAAATTCCAATCTATTGCGACAGCACAAGTGCCATCGCTATAGCAAACAATCCAGTGCTACACTCAAAGACAAAACACATAGAAATCAGATATCATTTTATCAGAGATCATGTGATGAATGGTGATATAGAACTTCATTTTATCCCAACTGATTATCAGTTAGCTGATTTGTTTACCAAACCTCTTGATGAGACAAGATTCAACTTTCTCATCAGCGAGCTTGGAATGCTGAACTTTGAAGGATAAATCTTCAGCGGTTCACATTTAATCAGCGATACGTTTATACATTCTTGTATAGGCTCTGGATAAAATAAACTAGTACAATCCATTTCATCATCTTCTCTCTGAATAAATTGGGTTAAACTGATATCAAGGTATGTTTTCTCTCTCTGACAAAACGCATGAAAATGCAAGATTTCAAATTCTTACATCGCTGAATATCTCTTCCTTAACAGCGATATTTTGAAATTTCTTAAAACCCTCACTGATATTTCTATTCAGTGCTTCATATTTTCCAAAGAGTCCCTGAGTTTTTCTTTCAAAACCTCAGAGACAACGAAAGAATGTGAAAGGACAGTTGTGACGTCATTGCAACGGATAACACCAGGCACGTTTCTTTTTCTGACACACGTTTGCACGTTTCGTTGTCTATCCAATCAAATGCAAACACGTGTCCGTGTCATGATGAAAAACTTTCCCGCTCAAGTTTTTCTCTCTCTACTCTCTTCCTATATAAACTCTCTCAAAGTTTATATTTGTCTTTTATGCGAATCAATCTTTCTCCGCAAGAAAAAAACACTGTTGCATTTTGTGCTCTCGATCTTCAAGAACTGTTCATCATCTTCTTCATCAAACTCAAGGTCAATATGTTCTTATCTTTTATCAAATGCAAATAACTTGTTTTCGATCTTATCATTGTTTTACACAAGATCAAACAAAAGAACTCAAAAATAAAATCATTTTCTTTCATGGTTTTATAAACACAACCATTTCATGGTTGTTCTTCAAGTTTTAAATCTAAAATCTTAAACTTGTTCTTCTTTCGTATCCATTTTTTTAAAAAACTGGAATACAAGGCTTATAGGTGTTATATTCGTTTTTTTTAAAAAACAAGAAAAACCCTAATCTTCATTAAGACTTTTTTGTCTGAATGAAATGGACAAAATTCGAAAAATCTTAATGGAAATTCTCTTTCCACATTAAGATATTTCTTATTTGTTAACATATTTGGTTGAACTGATAATACAGTGAAATGGCAACTTCAAAGCTGAATGTTACCGCTGAGTCCATCTCCAGTGATTCTGAGGTACTGGAAATCACCAAAGCTCCTCAGGTTAAGTTTGAGCTGGATCAACTAGACTGGACAAAGGCAAACAACCTTTCAGCGCTTCTCGAGTTTCCTCCTCGGAAGCAGGTATCCCATCTAGACGACGCTGTGATTTTTTTGAAGAATAGCCCCATATACACAGCACTGACAATCACACCTCCTGCCAGTCAGCGTCTATTATCCCAATTCTGGTACTCTGCCAGACACACCAACCTACCCTCAGCCAAAGATCCATCTAAAACCATCGACTGCATACTCAGCGATACTGAGTATGGCACCATCAAGATAACCCCCGCAATAATCCGTAAAGCTCTGAAATTCCCTAACGCTACCTCAGAAAATCCTTTCATTCCATTTCCTGACCACAAGAAGCACGCTGACAGGGAAGAAATCATTGCTTTCCTTGATGCGATGGGTTACATCTGGGAGACTGGAAGAGACAAGCTACCTGAGAAGAAGCTGACGCTGATAAAGAAATCCAAGATGCCCAGCGAGATGAACTTCATCTTCGCTCACCTGATCAGCTGCATGACAGCGAAATCCGGATCTTCTGATCAAGCCGCTCAACCTCAGCAGGCCATGGGTTACGCACTGCTGAAAGGTCTCAACATTGACTGGGCCTCCATCATCTATGAAGACCTCATTCAACGTGTTGATTCTGCCGCTCACCGACCAGCATGGGTTCCTTACCCGCGATTCATCAGCGCCATCTTTCAATATGGCCTGAAGGACAGCTATCCTGAAGAGGGTGATCTGAAACTCTCTCAGATTGGCCCTAAAGTTCTCGACTTCAAGCCTGTCGCCAACGAGGTACGTCTCTCTACTCTTCTCACTCTTCTTAACTCTCCGCTTTCTGTGGCTCCTTCAGCGACAATACCCATCGCTGATACCCCGGCCACAAAATCCATTCCTTCTAAGAAAAGGAAACAATCACTTACCCCTCTTGATTCCAAAAGGATCAAGAAAACCAAGGAGCAACCCCAGCAGTTGCATGCTGAAGACTCCTCAGCTCATTCTGAAGAGCTGAAGGAAAGTTCCGTGGTACGCTCTGCCACACCAATTCAAGCCATCCCTTCTAAACTTACTTCAGCGTCCCTAAACGCTGAGGTTAGAACTTTGGAATCTACCCAACCTTCGTCAGTCTCTCAAAAGACTGATGAAGTACTTCTCAGCGAATCCAACGCTGAACTTGAACCCCAACCCCAATTCTTATCCTTCGCTCCTCCCTCTACTTCTTTGGACACTCCTCCAGTCAAAACTGGAGATGCCATCATTCAAGAAGCCGTTGAAGCTTCTCAGCGAATGACGAAGAAAGGACCTGCAGAGATCTCCATTCCTCACGGAACTTTTGAGGGAGATATGGAACACTATGGAGGGACTCGAAACTTTGATGAGTTCGTCAACGCTCCTGCAGGTACAGATCCCACCTTAAACACTGTAACTAAACCTGAAACTTCTGAGCTTTCCTTTGTTCACAAGTACTTATATGTTACAGGTCCTTTTTTGGGAGACATCAACCAGTCTCTGAAGTCTATGGAGATGAAACTTACGGATCTCACCACCGGTCTATCAAATAACTCTACAGCTGTAACAAACGCTGGAGAGAATCTGACGAAGCTGACTACTGTGGTGGAAAAGAAGGCCTCCTCTGATGACATCAAAGATCTTGATAAAACTCTCGCCGACTTTGCCAAAGTGCTCTCCGACATCTACACTGACTACACCAACCTCAAATCATCAGTTTCCACCATTTCCAGCGAAGTTACAACGCTGAAGAAATCGGTTGGTACACTCGAAGGTGATATGTCAGTGGTCAAGACCGACTTGGGCTCAGTGAAGACCGACCTTGGTTCCGTCAAGACAATGATCGAGACGCTGGTGAACAAGGCAAATAATCCAGCTCCTGCTCCGGCCCCTGCACCTGTTTTGGACTCATTCACCGCAGAGGATCGCCAAGAGCTGAAGAAAATCACGCCTGCTATTTCTGGCCTAGAAGACAGAATAGCTAAGCTTGAAGGTTGTGTGAAAATCTCTGGCCCAGAAGACAGAGACAACACCAATGCTGAATCTACCCATTCCTCCCCCGCCCATCATGAGAAAGAGGGGGAGAAGAGCGCTGAACAGGAGAAGAGCGCTGAAGACCTTTCCCATGATGAATCTATCAGGGGAGAGGGTAATGAAGATCGGATTACTGGACCTCAGGGAGATGAAAACCCTGAGGGAACCGAGAACCTCGCCTATATATCTGAGGGGGAGCAACTCGATGAAGATGCTGAGGAATCTGAAGCAGAAGAAGACGAAGACTTCGACATCCCTGAAGCTGAACCATCCTCCTCTCCAAGGAACGATGATGATGATGATGAAGATGACGATGATTTCTTTGTTGTCAAACCTGCTCCTCGAACCAAAGCTCTTTGTTGGTGCAAGTGTACCACATCTCTATATATTTATATATATTTATTTTGATGATTACAAACACACCGTATTATTGTTTATCTAACAATTTAATCCAAGTGTGCAGTTGTTGAAGAACACGAAGATTTAAACTGAAGGGTTCAAGACGGAAGTGTTTACGTCGTCATCATTGTTTATAACTAATAATGATAAACACCCTAAAATAATATACCACTTGGATATTTCTAAAAAAACCATAATTGATTTTAACTAAATAAGTTTTTGTTTTAAGAAGATCCAGCAAGATTTGGTTGCAGTCCTGGAAGGTGTCTTTTCTGACGCCGGTATACCGTGGAGAATACCCGGTATACCGCGGGTACACATTTGGCGGTATACCGCGGGTGTTCAGCCGGTATACCGCGGCAGGTTCCGTGTGCTTCTCTGATTGGTTGATAATACTTTTTCTGACGGCGGTATACCGCGAGTCCCAGCCGGTATACCGCGGGTACGTAATTCCAGAAGTCAACTTTGCATGTAGCCGTTGGTGTGTCAGTTACTTTTTCTGACGGCGGTATACCGCGTGCATTTGGCGGTATACCGCGGATGCACAATGCCGTTGGAGCTTCCTGATATATATACATGCATGCTGGAGAAGAGAAAAAGTAGACCAGACCACATAACAGTAACAACAAGCAGCAACCACACTCTCAGCTCTCTCATTTATAATATATATATTTTATAAAACATTTTTTATAAAATATCCAAGTGTGAGATATTATACAAGAGTGATTACCCATTGTGAGTTATACTCCTCTTGTAAGCATTTGAATAACGGGTGTGTGATCCTGTTTATCTCATAGCAGAGGCTTGAGAAACTATTACAAATACCTTTGTACTTGGTTTGTATTTCTACCGTAAAGAATACATTTATTGGATCGTGTCGAGAAGTGTCTCGGCTGCTGGTTTATCACAGTTGGTGGTAAATCAGTAAATCTCTGTGTCAAGTATCTCTATCCCTTATCTCTTTATTTATTCCGCTGTGCTTTATTATATTTGTTTATATAAACTGCTTTGCATTTATATTTATTTATATAATCTCTGTGTATTTGTTTATATTTACACTCTTCGTTATTATTTGTATACTCTGATTTATTTATACTGTTTCTGTACTGTATTTATTTGTAAAAGAATTTTTGAAAGTAAAAGATTTAAAATACAACCTTACCCCCCCTTAGGTTGTCCAACATTTGGTATCAGAGCGGGTCTTTCAAAAATTTCTGTCTTAATTTTTTTTTAAATGGCTCAACAAACTAATTTTGTGTTCTCTAAACCTCCTTTGATAGATACTGAAAAGTTTGGCATTTGGGCCGAGCTATTTGAATGTCACGTTCGTGGCAAAAGTCAAAAAATTTGGGATATTATAGAAAATGGGAATTTTAATCCTACTATTATAAAAAATAATGTTATTATTGATAAACCTGTTAAAGACTGGACTCCCGCTGAAGAATCTCATTTTTGTTTAAATTTTGAGGCTAAAAATATATTATATGCTGCTTTAACTTCCGATGAAATAGAAAGAGTATATACCTGTAAAACTGCTAATCAAATCTGGCAAAGCTTGAGTGACACTCATCGTGGAAATACTCAAGTTAAAAGCTCTAAAATAAATATTCTTGTTCATGATTATGAACTATTTGAAATGTCAAAAGATGAGTCAATCGACTCAATGTTTAAACGTTTTAACCTCATTATGACTACCTTGAAGGGATTAGGTCGTACTTATCCTAATGAGGATTATGTAAGGAAAATTCTTCGAGCACTTCCTTCGGAGTGGATGGCAAAAATCACATCCTTGGAAGACTCCCGAGATCTCGCAACTATGAAGCTCGATGATCTCATCGGCAATCTTAAAGTGCACGAAATTGCACTAAGAAGAAATCAAGTCCGGGAGCAAGTCAAAAAGAAATCCATAGCTTTAGAAGCCGTTGCCTCTAAAGATGAGAAAGAAAAAGAAGAGGAGGAAGATGCAAGTTCCTCGGATGATGAACCCGAAAATCTTGACGATTTAGTCAAGTTGGTAAGAAAACTTTCTAAACTTTTATCTAACAGAAAGTTTGCCAAAAATGATAGGTTTCAAGAAAATGGAGACTACCGTCGTGGTGGTAAAAACCAAAGTCGCAACGTCCACAAACGTGAAGACAAATATGACGAATCTAGCGACGATGAAAAAGCCAATAAAAAGAAAGGCTTTTGCTATGTGTGTGGTGACAAGGATCACTATGCAAGTGTGTGTCCGAAACGAGCAAAACAAATCAACACACCAAAAGCTTTAGTTGGAGGCGCGTTGAGCGCAAGCATAAATGAGGCCCAAAATTTTTGTTTCATGGCCGACCATGATAATGAGGTATCTTCATCATATTCTTCTAAAAATAATTGTGATAATTATTATAGTGACGATGAAAATAATCTTGACGAATTATATAAATCATTTCATGATATGGCTGCTCTCGCAAATAAATATAAAGATGAAATTTCTAATTTAAAAGAAACCGTATCTGTATATAAAAAGGAAATAGATGACGGTAAACAAAAATCTGCTCATGATTTAGATGTTATCACTAAATTAGAAAATAAATTAAGTGAAAAAGATATTTGTAAATCTTGTGTTATTTTAAATGATAAAATTGCATGCTTAAATAAAAAGACACATGAAGATATTATATGTGCAAAATGCGAGATTCTTGAAAATGAAATTGCATGTTTAAATGCTAAATGTAAATCGCATGAGAAAAATGACTTATTAGCAAATGCTTTTAATAGTAGCAATGATAAAGTGCTTAAAATGCTAAATATGCCTAATCGTATAAATTGTCGTAAAGGCATTGGTTCCGATACATGTGTTGATAAATGTTCGTGTAAACCCATTAAAAGATTTTTTTCATCTCCTAAAGTTGATACGAGAAAACCTCCATATATGTCAAAAATAAAAAATGTGAATTATGGGAGGAAACCGTATGCTCGTATGTATAATAGTAATTTTTTTAGACCTAATGCGAATATAAATGCTTCATTTTATGTGTATGATAAATACAATCGCAAAATTAAAATGGTTAGAAAATGGATTCCGAAAGGAATGTTTAATGTTGATAATCCGGGTGGAATGCGTTTATGGTTTTAAACCATTTATATGGCTTTGTATGTTTGTCGTGTTTTTTTTGTCGACAACATATTTTTTTGCAGTTTATGTTTTATACTAACTGTTAAAAGGACCCATAAGAAAAGGGTACCACGAAAAATTTTCTTTGCCTTTTGTAGGTGTTTCCTGGCGAGGATATAATACGTGTTTCCTGGCGAGGATATAATACGTGTTTCCTGGCGAGGATATAATACGTTGTTACCTGCCGAGGTTATAATACGTGGTTACCTGCCGAGGTTATAATACGTGGTTACCTGCCGAGGTTATAATACGTGGTTACCTGCCGAGGTTATAATACGTGGTTACCTGCCGAGGTTATAATACGTGGTTACCTGCCGAGGTTATAATACGTGGTTACCTGACGAGGTCATAATACGTGGTGTTTTTTTTTTTTTTAAATCACATAAAATTAACCGAAAATTGAAGCCTTAAGATCCGTTTTGGTGCAAGTGTTTCGTATTGGTTTGTATATCTTATGTCTCTATTGCTTTTTGCATTTTATTTTATCCCTCAAATTTTATAAAATCAAATTGATATCGTTATTAATTTGAGGGGGAGCGTTTTAGCTCTTTACCCATGAGTTTATGCTACCTCAATTATATGCATATTTTGAGGGGGAGCATCTCTCGAGGGGAAGCATACCGTCTTTCTTGACCCTTTTTGTTTCGACAAACGGGGGAGAGAAACCGCATATGCTCTTGCTTAGCGGTTGTGTTTGTCATCATCAAAAAGGGGGAGATTGTTGGTGCAAGTGTACCACATCTCTATATATTTATATATATTTATTTTGATGATTACAAACACACCGTATTATTGTTTATCTAACAATTTAATCCAAGTGTGCAGTTGTTGAAGAACACGAAGATTTAAACTGAAGGGTTCAAGACGGAAGTGTTTACGTCGTCATCATTGTTTATAACTAATAATGATAAACACCCTAAAATAATATACCACTTGGATATTTCTAAAAAAACCATAATTGATTTTAACTAAATAAGTTTTTGTTTTAAGAAGATCCAGCAAGATTTGGTTGCAGTCCTGGAAGGTGTCTTTTCTGACGCCGGTATACCGTGGAGAATACCCGGTATACCGCGGGTACACATTTGGCGGTATACCGCGGGTGTTCAGCCGGTATACCGCGGCAGGTTCCGTGTGCTTCTCTGATTGGTTGATAATACTTTTTCTGACGGCGGTATACCGCGAGTCCCAGCCGGTATACCGCGGGTACGTAATTCCAGAAGTCAACTTTGCATGTAGCCGTTGGTGTGTCAGTTACTTTTTCTGACGGCGGTATACCGCGTGCATTTGGCGGTATACCGCGGATGCACAATGCCGTTGGAGCTTCCTGATATATATACATGCATGCTGGAGAAGAGAAAAAGTAGACCAGACCACATAACAGTAACAACAAGCAGCAACCACACTCTCAGCTCTCTCATTTATAATATATATATTTTATAAAACATTTTTTATAAAATATCCAAGTGTGAGATATTATACAAGAGTGATTACCCATTGTGAGTTATACTCCTCTTGTAAGCATTTGAATAACGGGTGTGTGATCCTGTTTATCTCATAGCAGAGGCTTGAGAAACTATTACAAATACCTTTGTACTTGGTTTGTATTTCTACCGTAAAGAATACATTTATTGGATCGTGTCGAGAAGTGTCTCGGCTGCTGGTTTATCACAGTTGGTGGTAAATCAGTAAATCTCTGTGTCAAGTATCTCTATCCCTTATCTCTTTATTTATTCCGCTGTGCTTTATTATATTTGTTTATATAAACTGCTTTGCATTTATATTTATTTATATAATCTCTGTGTATTTGTTTATATTTACACTCTTCGTTATTATTTGTATACTCTGATTTATTTATACTGTTTCTGTACTGTATTTATTTGTAAAAGAATTTTTGAAAGTAAAAGATTTAAAATACAACCTTACCCCCCCTTAGGTTGTCCAACACTCTTAAAGGTATTTCAATAAAAGAACCTTCAGGGGAGAAGACAAAGACAAAGCACTCAGTCTCTGGCGCTGAGAAAAGCAAAGACAAAGGCATCGCTGAAGATGATAATCTGGCGATCCTACTTGCAAAGCCGATTTGTCAGGTACACTAAACTTATTTTTCCTTCCCTGATCATCTATGAAAAATCAGTTATCCATTCCACAAACACCATACACATCCACATTTTTTTTCTATCTTTTCTACCCAAGTTCTTCTACCCAGTTCTTATCTGTAAGATCGCTGCGTTTCAGCTAGTCCTCTCCCCTGTTTGAGGATATCGCTGAAAGATCTGTTGCGACTTCACCAATAAATCCAGCTAACGCTGAAGACATAATCCCAGTCTTAGATTTAATCTCTGAGACTGATGAACCAGAAGAACAACCTCTCTCGCACAGAAACAGACCTTCCTCAGTTGCTCAAAGGCTGTGTGAAGAAGATCAAAAGAGGAGAGAAGAAATGATAAAGCGATTCGAGGATCAGCGAATCATCCTAAGGCGCGATCAACTACCTTCAGTTCCTCCTAAGTTCAGAATTTCAAAAGCTGAATACCAAGATCATCTCAGAGCTGAACGCCTCATCGCTGAAAGGAAGGAAGCTGAAGATAAAGACAGAGAATACGCCATCAAGCTCACTCAAGAATCTGTCAAAGACCCCAAGCTGAAGCGTATTCCCATTCAAATCCAACGAAAGCTTTGGGAACAAGCCCAGAAGATCGTGGAAAAGAAAGCTGAAGTTTCTCAGACCACCCTGATCTGGTGTAAAGAGAAAATCCACTTCAGATATCGTCCAGCGAAGATCAACAAGGTATTCATCTCTGGAAGAACCTCCGTCGGAGTACCTATTGTTGACATCAAACTGTTCAGAGAAGATGACTCATCTGAAACCTTTCGTGCTGACACTGTAAAAAGGTATGGTCTCTCTGAATGGCTGGAGATGAGGTTAGCTATCCAACCGTCAAAATCTAAGTACAAGGATCATTTCGAAAAGCTGATAAACAGACAGATCGATTTGATATCTTCTTGTGTGGATATTCCTCCTGTTCCTGATCTAAAGCCGAAAAGAAAAAAGGACTCTCCAAGGAAGAAACGTCAAGATTCAAACTCAGGTCCTGTCATACGAAATGAAACTGGAATTGGTTTCTCTCGCGCTGAAGTACTTGGTCCTGATCCTGATCTATCTGCCCTTGATGTCTCTTTGCCACCATGTGAACTTTTCGTCCCTGGTAAAGTCATCAGTAATCCTTATGGAATATTCTTTCTTGACTACGACGGACGTAAATGCTTTCAACGGATCGCTGAGCTTCCAATCACTCCAATCGAACAGCTCAAAGATCTCATCTACTGGTGCGACTTCAGAAAAGACATTCAGGCACGACACCTAAAACCCTTGATTTTTGAAGCTGCTCTGAAGCTAAAGAATAAAGGAGAAAAGGTTCCTGACTGGATGATTCCAACTGAAAAGACAACCCTTGATGAACTTCTCATTAAGGAAGAACCCTTTGAAGGCTGACAACAATCACCATTTTCTCTATTGTATCAGTCATCCTTCAGTACTTGTAATTTATTTCGCTTGTACTTGTAATCTTTCTCATTCATATTGTAACCTGATTCAAAGATTTAAAGAAAGATTTCAGCGAATGTACTTTACTCCATCAGTACTGAAAAGATCCCAGAAAACAGTAAAAGGGACAAATATTTTATGAGTTCTTTTTATCCTTATGTTTTCATTAAATAGCAATTTTCTCTGTTGCTATGTCATAATCAAATAGGGGGAGATTGTTGATCCAAACCCTCAGTGATTTGATAATGACCCTATCTTAAATACTTAGTGAAAATTGTAAGTAAACAATATGTATCAGAGTTTCACTATCGCTGATAAGTACTAAGATCTTACAGTACTGCTGATAGGAACTCTCGCACTTTTAGATTAAACATTCAGCGAACACTGTTCACCATATCGCTGAGTCTGTTCAGTCCTTATGGTGATCGCTGATAAGTTAGTTGTTTACTTATGATCCCTGAAGACAAGATTCACGTCAACAAAGGTTCTACGCTGAAGTCGAAGATCAAGCTCAAGAACCAGCGACAAGTCTCCTAATGAACTGATGCGGATCAGCGAAGACTCAGATTTGTCCACTCAACGTGAAGTATCAAGTACAAGACTTCAGCTATCGCTGAACTTTATCATCTGCTGAATAGTAAATGATAATCGCTGAATCAACGAAAGCTGATCATGAAGTCCTCCGTACAAAGTACTTTTGTCTTAACCTCCCTTGCACGCCACCGTACGAAATGTCAGAAAAGAACCTCCGAAAATCTGAAATCGTACAACCACTCTGATACTACACTGTTCATTCATGCGGCTACTAAGGTTGTCATCAAAGGTCAATGACATGCAACCAATCCGCTAATGACACGTGTAAAGTATATACTGGATTGCATTAAATGCATGCAGTATATAAAGAGATGAACTCACTTCATTTGAAGTAACTTGCTAACTCTGGACAAGTTCAAATCTCTCAAGATAGGATTTTATTAGTAATCTCCTTATCTTTCTTAGTGCAAGAAAACCTTAGTGTTCCAACTTGTTTAGATTTAGGTTTATCCTTAATCTTGTTTCCGCAACAAGCTGTAAATTGTTAATGATTTATCAATAAACAATTTAGAAAAGTAAAATAGTGTGTTTGTATTCAACCCCCCCCCTTCTACAAACTTGTTTAAGCCTTTCGGGACCAACACGAACCTATCTTATGGTAATCAAGTACTTTTGATTTAAAGATGTCATAGAAAATGGAGAACATATTATTTTCTAAAATAGTGAATTATGGTTTATACTTATTATGTTATGCATGAAATTTCATTATCATAATAATATTGGATTTTTGTATTCTTACATTTTATTGATAATACTTCTTCAATATTTTAATTTGCAAATAAAAATCACTCAATCTATTGGATCTCCAGATAGTAGGGGAATAACGTGGATTTCTTAAATCCCTACAAACCTTAGGGCTATTTACGCCCGTTTGACAAAATCCAAATCGATATATTGCGATTTAATTAATTTGAATATAACATTGTTAATTATAGAACTTTTGGCAAGATGCCAAAATAAATATGAGTTTGGCATATGAAGCCAATTTTAAAGTTTTAATATCTTAATATTATTTTTAGAGATTTTGTCATTAAACAAATCAATATTAGTTTTGACATAAAGTCAAATTCAAACTCTTAACAACTTAATGGTATTTATGGATCTTTTGGTAAAATACCAAATATTAGGGGGGTGGAAGTGCAACATCCAAAAGTTATTTATAGTATTGGAATTAATGAGTAGGAACTCATGATCAAGATAAAATTTTGATTAATATTTTAACATTTTCATGTTATTTTTGGAGCTTTTGGTAAAAATACCAAAATATATGGGGGTTGGAAGTGTAACTTCCAAAAATTAATTGTAAAGTTGAAAATTATGAGTAGGAACTCACAATTAAATAAATATTTAAATAAAATAAATGAATACTCAAATAATCGAGTAAAACAACAAACAGTTTAAATAAAATCCAATACGATTAAATAAATTAGTCTAATTTTAATAGTTAAATCAAATAATTACGCATGTTTTAATAAAATTAATATATACATGAAGTTGTTGTTGGCAGATGCAACATATAGATAACATACATTTGCAGATAAAGAAGAGATTATAATCAAAATTTTAATTAACATGAATATCTTTATTTATATCATATTTATCATTCAAGAATATAATTGTAAGCAAATAGCTATTATAATTATTTTAACTAAAAAGAAGAGCAAATATTGACCTAAATCATGGTCAAGTTAATTAAAGAATACACGTTACTAAACCAAAATCCAAACAAAACATATGAATATGAATTGTTTAATTTTCACAATTTATAATATTTCGTCTAAACTCATTTTAACTTTATTGTAATCTAATTTGATAAGCATTTGAACTTAATTATAACTATTTTGAATTAAGATAAATATTTGAAATATAAAAAAGAAATTATACTCGAAGATAAACATGCAAATGTTTTTTTTGTTTATATATAATTAATTCAAAATAAAACCGTAATTAAACTAAATTAACATTATTTAATAAATACAATGAGTAATCCTAAAGAAATAGCATGTAAACTTAAATCGGTCATAATAAATAAATAATTAAATATGATTAACATGCATAATTAAGATGACATTCACATATGATGCAATAAAATGTATTTGAATTGCAATAAAAAAACAAAGATTGGATGGACCTTTTTAATTTACACGAGATATTAAAAAAAAGATTTCATATTTAATAATAAATAAACATATATAATGGTCAAATTCTTGATGGGAAACATATATTAAATTAACTAATAATGCCTAGTATAATGTCGAAGATATATTTTTCAATTAAAATTTTAAAATGCATGTTGAACAGATTGTATGAAATGTTAAAAATGTATGAAATGTTAAAAATTAACTAATAATGCCTAGTATAACGTATGAAATGTTAAAAATAAATTTTTAAAAATTTGATAGCGGGTACCCGGAACCGGAACCGCCAGTTCCGGGACTGGTTCCAAAATATAGAAAACCGATGTAAGCGGTTACGGTTCCAGTTCCTTCATTCTAGGAACCGCCGGTTCCGGTTCCGGTTCCATGAAATTTAGTCGGGTACCCGGTTATGCACACCCCTAATACATACATCTGACGATCTCGATATGGTGGTTTAATTCCTTCATTTATCATACGGGGACAAAGTGCAACTACTTCTGGCTTTTGATGCTAGTGGACCAAAAAAAGAATAAAAGTCGATCAAGTGGTATTGACTAGAGTAAAATGTGTCAAATGCACTCGTTAATGATTGAAGGTACGAAAAGGGTCTCCACTTTTAAGACTTTGATGCCACATTGCATTAAGTTGAGTCATATGTCATTGATCCTATTTAGAGATGCATAAATAGCAAGGTTCAAATGGCGTGAGGCGCGGCTTGGCGGCGAGGCCAAGCCTCAAGCCTTAGGAGCCACGGCGAAGCCATGACGTTTTCAAGACGTGACTTATGGCGTCAAATTTCTAATTCATATATAATATTATATATAAAAACATATGTTTTAGTGTTACTCAATGAGTCAATTGTACTAAACAAGTTAAATTAAGTTATATATAAAAAAACTTGCAAATAAGATATAAAAAACGTAAAGAAAAATCAAATATCGCATTACGAAAACTGCACATTAGGCCATGACGTGTGTTAGCAACCAATTTGAGATCGTTAATCTCCTAAGAACAAAGACGAGAAAGAGAGATTTGGAACCAATTTTCTGCATATCCCATTAACAAACAACTATGCCAATTTAAAGAAAAAGAGACCTACTAACAAGGGAGATGGTAACGTGTTGGAGACTTCAACCCACCATTCCTTGATTACCCCAAAACTAATAAAAGCAAAGTAATATCCTAAAAAATAGTCCAGATATACATATATTATTTCTACTTTTATTTACTAATTTATCTATAATTAATTATGCACCAATATCACTTGAATCTTCTGATATCTACTCCCAATAACGTATTGGTTTATGGATAACACGTGAGGGTCTCGTTTTGGTCATCTGGCCCATCCCGCATATGGGTTCCTCTTCAATGTGGTTTCCATGCAAGCCCGTATCAGAGCCCACCCCTTCAAAATCGACCTTGTCCGCAAGGTCGTGAGCATCAGCAACAACACTGGTGGTGGCTACTGAGTGAGTAGAAAAGTCCGGAAAATCTCGCTGAAACTTTGTCGTATCATCCCATGTTGATTCGTTGACCTCACAGCCTACCCAATGAACTAGGATTTGAGGAATAAGTTTACCATGTCGAGTAATTGTGCGGTGATTTACGATAATGTGGGGCTGGAGTAGGGGTCGTTCGTCCCATTCCAAGTTAGGAATTGGGTTACGGTTGACTGTAGGGTCACCATGACATGGTCGAAGGAGTGATATATGGAAAACGGGATGAATACGGCTACTCTCCGGAAGGTCGAGACGGTAAGCAACCTCGCCAATCCGTTCGACGATTTTGAATGGTCCGAAGAAACGTTTTGCCAATTTATGAGATTGCCGGTGTTGGACCGAATTCTGCCGATAAATCTTCAAGCGCACGTAAACCCAGTCGCCTACGTCAAAGGATTGATCCAAGCGATGTTTATTCGCGGTGGTGACCATACGGAGCCTGGAACGGTTCAAATTATGTTTGAGTTGATCAAGGAGGAGACCATGGGCAGTGAGGGTCTCATCTATGGAGGCCACTGGTGACGAACCTGCAAGGTAAGATGGAATAGATGGTGGTGGGCGTCCGTAAAGGGCCTGAAAAGGTGGCATGCCGATAGAGCTGTGAAAGGATGTGTTGTACCAAAATTCGGCGAGATAGAGATAACGGTGCCACGATCGCGGTTCGTCGCTAGCAAAGCAACGTAGATAAGATTCAATGCACCGATTAACCACCTCCGTTTGGCCATCCGTTTAAGGGTGATAAGCACTTGAGTGAAGCAACGTTATGCCGAGTTGCTTAAATAGTTCTTTCCAAAAGTGACTTAAAAAGAGCGGGTCCCGATCCGAGACAATGGATTTCGGTAGGCCGTGGAGACGATAGATGGTGGTAAGGAAGGCTGTAGCAAGTGTAGTGGCTGTGTAGTTCGGGGCAAGAGAGATAAAATGCGCGCTTTTTGAGAGCATATCAACCACGACCCAAATGGTCGTTTTTCCTTGTGAAGGGGGCAGGTTGGTAATGAAATCCATTGATAAGTCTTCCCAAACTTGATTAGGAACAGGTAACGGTTGTAGCAGGCCGTACGGGCGATGGGTCGGGTATTTCACTTGTTGGCACGTCGGACATGATCGAATAAACTCGGCGACGGTATGGCGCATTTTAGGCCAAAAAAAAGAAGCAGCTAACCGTCTTATTGTGGGCTGGAGTCCTGAATGCCCCCTACTGGTGTGGAATGGAACTCGGCAGTCACGCGGTTACGTAAATCTGAGACGTCTGGTATGTATATTCGCTCCGAGTGATAGACAAGTCCATTATGGACCCGAAAGAAAGGTTGCAGGTGTGGGGCAGCAGCCAGATCCGCCATAAAGCGAACGCCAACCGGGTCGGACATGTAATGTTGACGAATTTCCTCTAGCCACGGGAAGGCGGGTGCGGATAACACCATACACCGTGGGTCATGAATTCTGCTCAAAGTATCAACAACTTTATTTTCACGCCTCGGCTTATAAAGGATCTCAAAGTTGTATCCAAGTAGCTTGGCAGCCTACTTGTGTTGATCAGGCGTTTGGACCACTTGAGTGAGGAGGTGTCGGAGGCTGTGGTGGTCTGTGAAGATACGAAAGCAGCATCCTAAAAGATAATGGCGCCATTTTCGAACCGCTTCGGTGATGGCAAACAACTCACGGGTGTAAGCAAATGCGGCTTGCATGCGTGGAGACATCTTTTTTCTGAAAATGCTATCGGGTGATCACATTGGGAGAGAACAGCGCCGACTCCTGTGCCGGATGCATCGGTGGTGACGTCGAAGGGTTTAAAAAATCGGGTAGGGCTAGAGTCGGCAATGTGGTCATGGCTTCTTTAAGATTATTGAATGCGGTTGTGGTGGCCTCTGTCCAAGTGAAGCGGGGACCTTGGAGGACATCGGTTAGCGGAGAGGGAATATGCGCGTAATTGAGGACGAATCGGCGGTAGTAGCCCGTGAGACCCAAAAACCCACGAAGTTTGGTGATTGATGTAGGAATGGGCCAGGAAAGGATTGCTTTAAATTTGTCGTTCTCAACAGACACTCCTTCGTCGGAAATTACGTGTCCAAGGTATTGGACCTGTTTTTCTGCAAAAACGCACTTGGAGAGCTTGGCAAAGTACCAGTGGGTTGCTAAGGTGTCAAAAACCGAGGCTAGATGTGTTATGTGGAGTTCGCGCATGGGGCTGTAAACCAGTATATCGTCGAAGAAGACTAGAACAAAACAGCACAAACGATCCCTGAAGAGGTCATTCATTGCTGATTGGAATGTCGAGGGTGCATTCTAGAAGCAGAAGGGCATCACGAGGAACTCGTAGTGACTGTCAATCGTACGAAAAGCGGTTTTGTGGGTGTTGTCCATGGCAACCCGAATTTGGTGATAACCTGCTCGTAGATCGATTTTGGAGAAAAAACGGGATCCGGGAAGTTCATCCAACAATTCATCGACGGTGGGGATGGGGAATCGATCGCGAACGGTGATAGCGTTTAAGGCGCGATAATCCACGCAAAAGCGCCAAGTACCGTATTTTTTGCGAACGAGGAGGACCGGGGAGGAATACGGGATGTTGCTTGGTTGGATTATTCTGGTTTGGAGCATCTCACTAATGAGCTCAGTCATGATCGTTTTCTGGAAGTTAGGGTAGCAATATGGTCGAACATTAACGGGGGCCGAGTTAGGGAGGACGGGGATATGGTGATCATGTTTGCGAGGGGGCGGTAGACCGCTCGGCATTTCGAATATGTGGTGGAAACGTTGAAGGGAGGTAATCGCGGGATTTGAGTGTTGAAGGGTGGTTTGCGTAGTGGTGGTGTGATCTGGTATTGGGTCATAAACTACAACATAGCAATCAGATATTGATTGTTTTTGTAGTAAATGGCATATGGCGCCGGGCGTGGTCGATGAAAGGGAAGGTTCACCTCGAAGGGTAACAGTGCGATGTAAGTGGTTAAAGGATAGTTGGGGAATAGCAAAATCGGAGGTTACCGGGCCAAGGGTGGCAAGCCAAGGCATGCCCAAAACGATGTCGGCTCCTTCAATGGGGAGGATAAAGAGGGACACCGAGAAAGTAGCATCGGCTAGACAAAGGTGGACGTTGGAGCATTGTCCGGTACATTGGAGTAGATGACCATTACCGACCATGACTGAAAACGATGGTGTAGCATCTGGTGGAAGATTGAGGAACGAAGCAACACGCGGTTGGATTATGTTGTGCGTGCTACCTGAGTCAATGAGGACACCCACCGGGCTACCTGAGATGAATCCCGTTACTCGGAGTGAACGTGGTGAGGCAGTACCGTGAAGGGCTGCTGGGGAAAGTGTAACACCCGTAATTTCCAGATAGGTCCAATTTCGAATCAGGGGGAAACCGATCTTTTAAGAAAATTATGAAAAATAGAAGTTTGGTTTAAATCTTAGATTTTATGGTATTGTTGGATGAGGAATTTGAATACGAGTCCAACGGTTCTTTCCGGAGCGAAAACGGAGCTATAACGAAGAAGTTACGGCTAAATCAGTATCGGACCCAAAAGGAGGCCGCGGCCTAAACCGCGTAAGCCTCTAGAGTGGGAGGCGCGCGACTTTCCACGCGACTTCAAAGTCGCGGGACAAACCGCGGGAACAGATCTGGTGTATTAAGACGCGATTTTCAGCTTCAAACTTCATTTCTTCATAACTTTTGCATCCCAACTCCGATTTGAGTGATTCAAGTTGCTACGGTTTCGTTTTTGAGAGATATTCAAAGATCTAGGAAGAGTTTTGAAGTATGTTGGATGATTCAAGAGTATTTGGTGGTGGTTGAGGTAAACTTCTCACTTTTCTTCATCTAAGAAGTTAGGGTTTTGGTGTTTTGGTGATTTTTGGATGTTTTATGTTAGGGGAAACATATATAAGTGTTTGGGGATGATTATTTATGGTTGGAAACTTGTGGATCTAGGTTTTTGGAAGTTTTGGGCTTGAGGATTCAAGTTCTTCAAGGGAGCTTACGTTTGGGAAAAAAATATAGATTTAGCCTAAATCTAGCAAGGTGAGTTCATGTTGCTTTGTGAAAACTTTGTACATGCCAAAATGTTTCTTTTAAAGTAGTTGTGTGCTTTATATGAAATTATCACTTGTTGAGTCAATTAGTGGGTTTTGATTAATCAAAGTGTTGAACTTTACAAATCTTGTAAAAACACCCACATTTGGGGATTTTGAGTGATTGATGAATAAATCACGAGCGAAAGAGGTTTTGTTAATTTATTGCATAAGTGAAGGTTATTTGGTCAAAATACACTTTTAGTGTTTTGTGATTATGTGATAACTATGATGTGGCACATTTTAAAGTGTGAACGTGTGAGTTGGGGATTTTGGTCAATCCGACCATGTGAATGTTTTAAGAGTTGTAAACCTTTATTTTGGGGCCGATGGCCTATTGAGGAATTAAAAGATAAAGATTTTGGGTAACGATGCATTTGGGTTTACGTAACCGTGTGAGTGACACGTATTTAACCAAACATTTATTTTGGCCTTAAAGGCTTGATTTATACTCAAATGGGTCTTTTGAGTGTTTGCCGGTTTTAGTGACTCGAGATGGAGTCTTGGATGTGTTATATGCTTAATTGCATTTTATTCGAATACGTGCCGGTTTAAGTGTTGGTCTTATGTGTGAAGACCGTTTGATGATTTATTCTTAGTACCTCTGGGACTAATGAACCTTAGTGAGTTATATGCATTGTCGAGTAATAAAAGAGTTGCATATACGTGTACATATAGATGCATATATGATTTGACTTCATTGGGAAGGTGACAATGAAGGGGTTGTGAGATTATCATACCTCGGAGCGTGTGTCGCATGATGTGAGTTAGATGCATTTCATTTGCATGAATTGATATTGATAAATGATCATTAGATCTTTTAAGCAAAGGGCTCGGTTTTGGACTCGGTTGAGTCTCGAGGGCATTCGCCCGATTTTTAATAAGCTCGACGTGGGCTTGGGGTTTGAGTTGCATGAATTGCATCATATTTGAAGTTTACATGATTTGAATGCATTAGTTATTCTTTTGAGGTCATGTATGAATTTTTAAGTTAAGTAAGCTTGTTTTGGATGGTGGGTTTTCCAAGGTAAAGACCTAGTATGGTTGAACTTGAGGGCTTGGACTAAAGACCTAGTATGGTTGATGTCTAAGAGGGGCTAAAGACCTAGTATGGTTGATGCCGAAGACGAACTAAAGACCTAGTATGCTTGATGTCTGAGGTGGACTAAAGACCTAGTATGGTTGATGTCTAAGATGGGCTAAAGATCTAGTATGATTGATGCCAAGGATTGACTAAAGACCTAGTATGGTTGATGTCATCCGTTTTCCACATCCAAGAAGCTTGCTTACATTTATTTAATCGTGGTTTAATTTATGTGTTTGCCACATCCGATGAGATTGGGTCTCCCCCGTCACCGAAGGGTGTTGATTTTGGGTAATTTATCTATTCACATTGTTGAGATTATATTACATGCATATGGATTGTTTTCCATGATTGATGGACGGATTTATGTTACATTCTTATTGGACGTTTTAACTGCTGGAGTTTTATTCTATGGTATTTGGATTTTAATACATTTTACGTTGCGTGAGTTTTGCTTCGTATTATGTTTTCAACGAAAGATTATATTTAAATGGATGGTTTCCATGTTTTACGGGTTGAGTATGTATTGTCAACCGTATTTGAAGGTTTTGCCTAAACTAGATTTATTCACGTATTTGAGTGGGTTGGGGTTCGTAACTCATTTTTGGAAAACGCTTTACACTTTTGGGGAGGATTCCCATGGATTTGGGTGCGTTGGAAAATGAGTCATTTATGTCTATTTTAAGAACTCTTTGGAAAGGATAACCTTTGTCGCAAACATTCATTAAAGACATGTTGAATCATGACTAAAACCACTAATTCCTGATTTATGTTTTTATATAGTCATGATAAAATGTTTGAACTCACTAGGAGTAAGCCTAACCCTTTTTATTTTTCGGCATGTGCAACAGGATCAGGTTGGGGTAGCTCTAGCTACATTGTTAAGTGGCGAGTGCTAGTAGAGTGGCGAGTGCTAGTAGAGTGCACGAGAGGTGACTTGAGTAGTGAAGTTTTCCGCACGTACTTGGAATTAGCAACTTGTGTTGTGTTAAGTAACACCCGTTTAAGTTATTCTATTGTGGAATTATAATGTTTTAAATTCCGATGTATATTAAGGAGTGAATTGCAGAAATGATTTTATCTTGTTGGGTAATTTATTGAATTTTTATTTAGTTGCTCGTTCCAAATTTTAGGGTGTTACAAGTTGGTATCAGAGCATAAGTTTGAGAGATTTAGGTGTTGATTTTGGATACCTAGACTCAAACTAGCATTTGTTTAAGTAAATGAGAGTGAAATTCACCTTTAGGCACTTTAAGATAGGATGTTTTGAAGTTGATGGAGCTTTTAGAAACGAGAATCATGTTGAGAGTAGCAAGGATAAGCATGTACGGTGCGTTCATAGTGACACCTGGCCAGTGTCATGGTGAACCTACTAGTACATGTGCATACTTGAATTGCTTTCATGTGATGATCGTTAGGGTAGTGAAGGAGGTTCTAAGCTAGTAGTCGTTGGAATAGATGGACGATTCTAGTATTAGTCACTTGGAGTGACGATGAGCATGATTTTTGCTTTAAGTAGACCGTTTTGGGTCAAGATTGATGGTTGGACTAGAACCATAGGCTTATTGAGCCAATTTTGATTCGAGGAAAAACCGTAAGGTTAATTGATGTAATTCCCAACACACCTTAAGATGGTGAAAGCATCCGGATGACAATAGTGGACCGGAGAGATTTGGAAGAGTATGAGTTGAGACGTTGAATGCCGACTAAGTCATGCACAAAGTTATTGTGGAAATAAATTGCATCAACTATTTCTTGTGTTTCCAATCCTTATATGGATTGTGTTTTGAATTTTGAGAAAATGATTAGCACACACACAAGATTTCAAATCATGGTTTTGAACGTGCATGAAACCATTTTATTGCGAGAGTTGCAAACTCCGCCGGGATTTGTTTTGCTTTATTTCATTATTGTTCAACATTGGTTTCGGATATAATGATAATCATATTTTTATGATGTTTAAGAGGTTGGGCAATGACTACGGCTTGTGACTTTAACTTTGGATCTCCTCCACATATGTTAGAGTTTGGGCGGAAAGTTATCTTCCATAATATCTATGTAAAGTTATTTTGGGAATTTGTTTAATGTGAGTTGTTAAACAACGTTGTTTATGGGGTATTACCCGAGAAGGGAATTTTTGGGATTTTGGCGTCTCATTTATGATTTTGCTTATAGCAATTTGGCTTTGGGAAGCATGATGTTTAGCGTCGTTTTATTGACTTGGAGTCGTTGAGTCCATTGAGGTTCATGGAGTTTTGTTTTACGGCATGTTGAGTCGTGTGAGTATAATTTCACAAGGTGCATACTTTAATTACTTATGTGAAAGGTTTATAAGTTATGTTGGGCATTTGGTCCCACTCGAGTTTTGTTGAGAAAAGTTAATTGTATGCCATAAGGCGACTAAGAAGAGATGAGTGTGGAACTCTAGTGTCGCGTAACTTTTCTTTCAAAGGTTTGTGTTACTAAGTATTTCGTTGCATATAGTTCAGTGTATGGATTGATTTATACGTGGCTTAAGTGATGCATGAAAAAACATTTTGTTGACATTTCATAATGACTTGCTTGGTGCGCTTTTGGTCAGTTAAATGTTTTATTATCATTTCATGTAAATGCGTTATATCGACTTAGGGGTATGCATAGCTTGGTAACCATTGTTTCTCGACACTTTGTTAAACGAAACACGGGTGTAATTATGTTATTAACTCATCGTATAAATGATGACCATTTGGTCAAAGGGTGTTTTGGTGTTATGGAAATCATGCATAGTTCGCCATGTTTTACATTTTGAAAACACAACGGTATGAGTCGTTGACATCTGGTCAACTTTGATTCGAGGAACGTGTTGAAAAATTGTAAACCTTTGGTATTAGAGAAAATGGAGATTTTGGATGTTTTAATAAATAAACTTTTAAGCATCATCGTTTTAACGTTTTATGTTGCTAGTACGAGACTTTTGATGGAAATGCTCCATGTTGAGAATTTTGGAGAAAAATGAATTGCTTAAACTTGGGGAGCATGAGAGCACCTATGTTTTGAACATTGAGGCGCACCCTTGGTGCAATTTGAGATTTGAAAATAGGTTTGAACCATTTTTGGTGTCAACAAATTATTAACACTTATTTCCTCGTATGTTTTGGACAAACGCATTGTTGTGTGCAAGTTTTGCCGGAAAACGTTTTATTCAAATGTCATTATAGGACCGAATGAGGAATTTTGGGAAATTGATTTAAAGAGTTTCATCTCTTGAAATCTGGTCACGAACCATTTGATGCATGTTGTTTCGTTTCAAGAAAATTTCTAATGGAAATGTTACAAGCTTGCATGCCTACCCCAATGTGAGGTTTTATGATGTTTTAGTCGATGTTTTCAAGTAATGGAAACGTATGAGTTTGTTTTAAATAGGGGAATTGCACAAGTCGTTTTGATTTTTGACTGCGGTGTAAGTAGGAATTGTTTCCTTGTTTTTGTGTAATAAACTGACGCGCGCAAAATGTGTTGGGGAAACCTGGTCCCATACGATTTTATGGTCAGAAAAGAATTTGGAGTCAAATGTCGTTTGGACTCTTTTGAAATACGTGCACACCTTGTGTTGCACCTCGTTTAAGGTCGAGCAGTCACTTTATATGCCTGTCGTGAGTCAATCCATACTAGAACCATGGCGTTCACTTTAAAGAAATTGTTTATTTTGCTTTTGCGTTTTGTGGGAAAACTGAACTGCAATGAAATAATTTTCAACATGATTTTTATATGTGGGACGAGCGTGTCCATTTTGCGTAACTACCGATTTGATAGTAGTTTTCTATGCGTACGATTTATGTGACGTGAAAATCTTTGTGTTGAGATTTGTTTTGTGAAAGGCTTTGTTGAGTGGCATGTTTCTGGAATAACGCACTTGAAATCCTTGAACTCGTTAGGACCTTAGAAAGGGTAAGTAACCCGGTTAAGAGTAAATGCGTGTAGCACTTCGACGGTGGAAGTTTGAGTATTTCACGTGTGATAATACCGTAGAATGAATGGTATCGGTTAAGGGATGATGGCCTTTGTAATTAAGAGAATAAATGCGCGGTAACCTATTTGAGGTAGGTGATATATTTAGGTATCGACTTTTGGTCTTGAGGCCAAGCACCTTTAGTGTAATCGGGGGATTGTAGCCGATTTTAAAAGAATGATGGTAATGGTAGTAGTAATCTTAAGATGCTTTTTTGTGATAAGAGGATTTAGGGAAATGACTTTCCTTGCGTGGTAAGAGAAACTGTCAACTTGATGTTTGATAATTGGACACATCCTTGGGATTGTGTAGCTGATGGGTCAGTGATGACCGTTGGTGTTAAAATTGGTGGCATCCGCTGAGAGTAAATACTAGTCCATTAGCGGGATTAGTTGAGGATTCTGAAGTTTTGGTTGATGTTGGTAGTGATTGAACGTCGGGTTGAATTGGAGAGAAAAGTTAAGAACGTGTAAATGTAGTATGATTGGGAAGTATGGAACATCTAAGGTTGGGAGACAACCGGAGTCGTCTAACTAGGAGTTATCCCAGTGGTTAGAATGTTGTTACGGTCAAGTAACGTGTACTTGAAGGAGTTTTGTTGGTAAGAAATTATTCGAGGATTCGTCCTTATAAGACTGTGTGGGGGAATTTAGATTCCAGTTAGGAATTGATGATTAATGGTCGACAGTAAGTCGGTTGGCTTTGGATTGTAAATGATGTAGATTTCGAGGACGAAATCATCCTAAGGTTGGGAGGATTGTAACACCCGTAATTTCCAGATAGGTCCAATTTCGAATCAGGGGAAAACCGATCTTTTAAGAAAATTATGGCAAATAGAATTTTGGTTTAAATCTTAGAATTTATGGTAATGTTGGATGAGGAATTTGAATACGAGTCCAACGGTTCTTTCCGGAGCGAAAACGGAGCTATAACGAAGAAGTTACGGCCAAATCAGTATCGGACCCAAAAGGAGGCCGCGGCCTAAACCGCGTAAGCCTCTGGAGTGGGAGGCGCGCGACTTTCCACGCGACTTCAAAGTCGCGGGACAAACCGCGGGAACAGATCTGGTGTATTAAGACGCGATTTTCAGCTTCAAACTTCATTTCTTCATAACTTTTGCATCCCAACTCCGATTTGAGTGATTCAAGTTGCTACGGTTTCGTTTTTGAGAGATATTCAAGGATCTAGGAAGAGTTTTGAAGTATGTTGGATGATCCAAGAGTATTTGGTGGTGGTTGAGGTAAACTTCTCACTTTTCTTCATCTAAGAAGTTAGGGTTTTGGTGTTTTGGTGATTTTTGGATGTTTTATGTTAAGGGAAACATATATAAGTGTTTGGGGATGATTATTTATGGTTGGAAACTTGTGGATCTAGGTTTTTGGAAGTTTTGGGCTTGAGGATTCAATTTCTTCAAGGGAGCTTACGTTTGGGAAAAAAAATCTAGATTTAGCCTAAATCTAGCAAGGTGAGTTCAAGTTGCTTTGTGAAAACTTTGTACATGCCAAAATGTTTCTTTTAAAGTAGTTGTGTGCTTTATATGAAATTATCACTTGTTGAGTCAATTAGTGGGTTTTGATTAATCAAAGTGTTGAACTTTACAAATCTTGTAAAAACACCCACATTTGGGGATTTTGAGTGATTGATGAATAAATCACGAGCGAAAGAGGTTTTGTTAATTTATTGCGTAAGTGAAGGTTATTTGGTCAAAATACACTTTTAGTGTTTTGTGATTATGTGATAACTATGATGTGGCACATTTTAAAGTGTGAACGTGTGAGTTGGAGATTTTGGTCAATCCGACCATGTGAATGTTTTAAGAGTTGTAAACCTTTATTTTGGGGCCGATGGCCTATTGAGGAATTAAAAGATAAAGATTTTGGGTAACGATGCATTTGGGTTTACGTAACCGTGTGAGTGACACGTATTTAACCAAACATTTATTTTGGCCTTAAAGGCTTGATTTATACTCAAATGGGTCTTTTGAGTGTTTGCCGGTTTTAGTGACTCGAGATGGAGTCTTGGATGTGTTATATGCTTAATTGCATTTTATTCGAATACGTGCCGGTTTAAGTGTTGGTCTTATGTGTGAAGACCGTTTGATGATTTATTCTTAGTACCTTTGGGACTAATGAACCTTAGTGAGTTATATGCATTGTCTTGTAATAAAAGAGTTGCATATACGTGTACATATAGATGCATATATGATTTGACTTCATTGGGAAGGTGGCAATGAAGGGGTTGTGAGATTATCATGCCTCGGAGCGTGTGTTGCATGATGTGAGTTAGATGCATTTCATTTGCATTAATTGATATTGATAAATGATCATTAGATCTTTTGAGCAGAGAGCTCGGTTTTGGACTCGGTTGAGTCTCGAGGGCATTCGCCCGATTTTTAATAAGCTCGACGTGGGCTTGGGGTTTGAGTTGCATGAATTGCATCATATTTGAAGTTTACATGATTTGAATTCATTAGTAATTCTTTTGAGGTCATGTATGAATTTTTAAGTTAAGTAAGCTTGTTTTGGATGGTGGGTTTTCCAAGGTAAAGACCTAGTATGGTTGAACTTGAGGGCCTGGACTAAAGACCTAGTATGGTTGATGTCTAAGAGGGGCTAAAGACCTAGTATGGTTGATGCCGAAGACGGACTAAAGACCTAGTATGGTTGATGTCTGAGATGGACTAAAGACCTAGTATGGTTGATGTCTAAGATGGGCTAAAAATCTAGTATGATTGATGCCAAGGATTGACTAAAGACCTAGTATGGTTGATGTCATCCATTTTCCACATCCAAGAAGCTTACTCACATTTGTTTAATCGTGGTTTAATTTACGTATTTGCCACATCCGATGAGATCGGGTCTCCCCCGTCACCGAAGGGTGTTGATTTCGGGTAATTTGTCTATTCACATTGTTGACATTATATTACATGCATATGGATTGTTTTCCATGATTGATGGACGGATTTATGTTACATTCTTATTGGACGTTTTAACTGCTGGAGTTTTATTCTATGGTATTTGGATTTTAATACATTTTACGTTGCGTGAGTTTTGCTTCGTATTATGTTTCCAACGAAAGATTATATTTAAATGGATGGTTTCCATGTTTTACGGGTTGAGTATGTATTGTCAACCGTATTTGAAGGTTTTGGCTAAACTAGATTTATTCACGTATTTGAGTGGGTTGGGGTTCGTAACTCATTTTTGGAAAACGCTTTACACTTTTGGGGAGGATTCCCATGGATTTGGGTGCGTTGGAAAATGAGTCATTTATGTCTATTTTGAGAACTCTTTGGAAAGGATAACCTTTGTCGCAAACTTTCATTAAAGACTTGTTGAATCGTGACTAAAACCACTAATTCCTGATTTATGTTTTTATATAGTCATGATAAAATGTTTGAACTCACTAGGCGTAAGCCTAACCCTTTTTATTTGCCGGCATGTGCAACAGGCTCAGGTTGGGGTAGCTCTAGCTACATTGTGAAGTGGCGAGTGCTAGTAGAGTGCACGATAGGTGACTTGAGAAGTGAAGTCTTCCGCACGTACTTGGAATTAGCAACTTGTGTGTTGTGTTAAGTAACACCCGTTTAAGTTATTCTATTGGGGAATTATAATGTTTTAAATTCTGAGGTATATTAAGGAGTGAATTGCAGAAATGATTTTATCTTGTTGGGTAATTTATTGAAATTTTATTTAGTTGCTCGTTCCAAATTTTAGGGTGTTACAGAAAGGGCCAAGAATTGCGTCGGTGAGGTCTCGTTGGGCGTGGCTGGTTGTGGTGTGGGGGAAAGGGTATGTGGATATTCGATGTCGATGTCGTCACCGAAGGGTAAAGATGTGGGTATGTCTTCGGTAAGTTCGAGAAGGTGGAATTGTGGGGGGTTACAACGGTGGCCGGGATGATACTTTTCGGGGCAACGAAAACATAGGCCTTGTGATCGACGAACCCGTACTTCCTCGGGTTCTATTCATTATTCCTGTGAAAGGAATGCATTCTGCATGGCACGGGGTGGTTGTGACTACGTAAGCTGGTGTACAGGTTCATAAAGTCTGCAGCTATAAGCAACAATTTGTTATACGGTCGCCGAATTTGTTCAAACAAACAGCCCTTTTTGAGTATAGTAGGTCCGGCGTACTGCACGGCAAGATTCTTTTCTTAGTCTATAAATGGAGGCTCGATAAGTGTCTTCACTTCATCACAAATAAAAAATCAAAGAAATTGAGTAATAGCTATGGATGCTGCTGCAAACGGGCTTGCTGAAAGAAAGAGACCACTACTTCGCTTCTTTGTTGGATCGCCGGCGCGAATGAGTCGACGAAGAGGCAATGATGTAGGGGGCTTCGGAAGTAAGGGTGGAGCGTTATTGGGTGGTGGTGGCTGTGAGGTAGAGGAGGGTACGAAGGGCGTCGGACGTGAGGTGTTTGAAAAACGGGAACGTCCGGACGCCAACTTGTCTTCGACTAATGTGGCGAGGCCATATGCTTGATGGATCGAGCGAGGGTGGTGGAGTACCAGTTCTTGGTATATGTCAGACCGAAGACCCGATAGGAAGCAATTGAGTAGGGCTTCTTGTGATAACCCTACGACACAATTACTAATTCTTTCGAACTCGGTTTGGTATGATGCGACGGAGCCGGTTTGACGGAGTTTGAAAAGGGTGGCTTGATGATTTTCGAAGGATGATGGCCCGAAGCGAAGCTCTAAGGCGCGGGTAAAGGTATTCCAGTCACCGAGAAGTCGATTGTTGTGGAGGTATTTATACCAACTCAAGGCATCGCCTTTGAGGTGGAAAACAACTAGATCGAGGCGTTGATCTGGGGGAATAGCATAAAAACGAAAGTATTGATCATCCTGGAACAACCAGTCCAAGGGGTCGGAACCATCAAAGAACGGCAACTGGATTTTTGGAGACCTGTGGTCGTGATGTGTTGGTGGTGGTGGCGGCGGTGGTAGCGGTGGTGGCGGATGGTTGACGAGAGTGTCGTCGGTTTTGGTAAGAACGTTGACAAGTTGGGCGGTGGTTTCAGTTTAGGTAGCCATGTGTTTGGCGATGGCATCGGATGAGGCGAGGAGCTTTGCAAGACCGTTAGCAAGGGCGGCTAGGGATTCTTCCAACGGGGGAGGGTCACGTTTAGGAGGCATTGTTTCGTAACAGAAAGGAATCGATGAAAGCACCAATTGTTAGCAACCAATTTGAGATGGTTAATCTCCTAAGAACAAAGACGAGAAAGAGAGATTTGGAACCAATTTTCTGCATATCCCATTAACAAAAAACTATGCCAATTTAAAGAAAAAGAGACCTACTAACAAGGGAGATGGTAACGTGTTGGAGACTTCAACCCACCATTCCTTGATTACCCCAAAACTAATAAAAGGAAAGTAATATCCTAAAAAATAGTCCAGATATACATATATCTTTTCTACTTTTATTTACTAATTTATCTATAATTAATTATGCACCAATATCACTTGAATCTTCCGATATCTACTCCCGATAACGTATTGGTTTATGGATAACATGTGAGGGTTTCATTTTGGTCATCTGGCCCATCCCGCATATGGGTTCCTCTTCAATGTGGTTGCCATGCAAGCCCGTATCAGCGTCCCACGGGCTTAACGTGACGTGAGACACAAGCCTTGGTGCCAAGGCACGCCATGGCGGCTGTGCGGCGAGTTTTTAGAACAATGATAAATAGTACTTGGATTGAAGATCAGGCTAGTCCAAATAGGACCTATCAGTCCTTGTTTTTATTAGAAAACCCTCTTATGAGCGACCCTCATTTGGACTAAATAAAGTTCGGTCTTGACAAAATAAACTCAATCAAACTAAAATTTTATATACGTTAAACTATTACAAAATTAGAAAAAGGAAAAGGACCAGACAGACCCGATTCCGACATTTTATAAGCCTTGGACGTCTATAAAAAGAAAGACCTCGATAAATATGAAATATTTCAAAAAATGATTTTTATTATTAAATATTTGAACACGTAATTCACTTTGTCACACATTGTGAATAATGTTACACCAATGTATCCGGCTTAATTGTGTATTTTAAACAATGTTTTTAAACATGTATCATAGCTTAATCATGTATTTTAAACGATCTTATATATTGTCTTGTATATTTATGATTTAAAAGTATTCATCATATTATTTCTATATTTTGGAATATATATATAGACTTAAAATCATGTGAGACCAGACTATTTCCGTGAGACCGTAAGACCAAAAAATTAACATTAAACCTTCACAGCAAAAAACTGTGAAGGTACTGTGATGGTAAACCTTCACAGTGTTTTACTGTGAAGGTTTGCTATTTTTCTTACATTCACAATGAATCACTGTGAAGGTTTAGTGTTAATTTATTGGTCTCACGAAAACAGGTTGGTCTCACGTGAACCCAACCCTATATATAGGGAGAGGTTAAATTGAGAAATGCTAAATGTGTGAGAAATAGAGAGGTAATCTTAGTCATTCATTCGGTCAACATTTGCGGCTTTGACCGAGAAGCGGCGGATAATTCCTCGTGTGGTATGTGCGTGGTCTACACAAGATAGAGGGGTAGTTTCGTAAAATACGCGGGACGAGTTCATATATGAACCTGTATGATTCACATATAAACTATACGTTTATTTGTGAACCCATGTAATTCATATATGAATTCTTTTTAACTAATTCATATATGAACCTTTGTGATTTATATATGAATCAGTTAATTAGTTCATATATGAATCACAAAGATTCATATGTGAATCAGTTAATTAGTTCAACGGATTCATATATGAACCTACAGTTAATTAGCTCATATATGAATCAGTTCCGGGTGATAAAAAGCTTATATGGGGATGGGGGGGACTATGGGGTAATACTCTCGGTTTTGATGGTGCAGGTTCGGCGTGGTCTAACATAGTCCAACTCGGCGCAGATTTGGACAGCAAAGGGATGGCGTTTACAGGGTCCTTTGGCAAAAAGATTGGAGATGGGAGCGACACCAAACTGTGGAATGATAGATGGACCGGGACCGAGAGCTTGCAAGTAAAGTTTCCAAGGCTTTTTCGATTGGAAGAGGAAAAGGAAGCTAGCGTTAGAGATAGAGGAGAATGGGTGGATGGTGAGTGGAATTGGAAATGGGGGTGGAGACGACAACCAAGAGGGAGAGAACTTGGGGAGCTCGACGAACTCACAAATAGGCTTGCGGGAGTACGACCGACAAGGGAAACGAGGGATAGAGTAGAATGGAATCTCGATGTTTCAAACGAATTCAACGTGAAGAGGCTAAGAGAAATTTTGGAAGAGCTTGAGAGCATCGATAGTGGGCAATCGACAACAACGAAATGGTCTACAATTGTTCCTAAAAAGGTATGTATCTTTATTTGGAGAGTTAGGGTGGGACGTATACCATGTAGAGCAACGTTGGATCAAATGGGACTTGACTTGGATTCGATATTATGTCCGAGATGTGGCGATGCGATTGAATCGGTGGACCATGCGCTAGTATCGTGTCCGGAGGTTAAGAGACTTTGGAACGTCATTAGTAGGTGGTGGAAGAAAAACTTGGAGGGTGTCGAAACAATTCATGACGTGCTCCAAGAAAATACCCCAAATGAGGAAGACTCGAGAGAAAGTTCGATGAGGACGACCGTAAAATGGGCGTTTATGTATTTTATATAGGGGCATAGAAACAAGGTGGTCTTTAAAGCGGATCGAGGGAAAGTGACAGACTTATTCTACGACGTCCAACGCAGAATTTTTGAATGGATTGTGAAAAGGTCAAAAAACATGGTAAGAGGGTGGGCGGAATGGCTCCTAGACCCGGGTGCGAAATATGGGTTAATTTGCTTTGGCAAGTGGAGTTGTTCTGGGTGTTTGCTACTCGCAAACATGGAAAACTCCCTCTGTGGTGATATGAACTTCGCCTCTTTCTTCCTTGGTAGTGGGTCCATGTTTGTTTTAATTATGTATTTGGTTGATTATGTCTTTGTTGCTGTGGGTTAGAAAGGATGGCTTTTGCCACCTTTGGTGTTGTACTTAATTTGCTATGGTTTGGTTAATAAAAGCCTCCGTTGTCGTTCAAAAAAAATTAGTTCATATATGAAACACAAAGGTTCATTCATGTGTGAATTACATGGGTTCACATATGTGAATCACACAAGTTCATATATGAACTCGTTCCGTGTATTTGTAAAAGTTACAAAACTGTCCTTCTATTTTTGGAACAACCGCAACTTTTGACCAGCCAAAACATCAAAGCCGCAACTTTTGACCAGTCAAAGTCGATCTTGACTGAATGAATGACTAAGATTACTTCTCTATTTCCCACACAATTAGCATTTCTCAATTGAACCTATGACTATAAATATATATATATATATATATATATATATATAGGCCCACTATTTTGTAATCTTTTTTTTCGTGTAAATATTGGATTTCATAGGTTTCTTGATGAAATTGTTTCATGAAATTGATTATTTTGATGAAATTGTTTCATATCATTCATTTCTTGATGAAATTGTTTTATATATTTGTGTTTTTTATGTAGTTTATATATTTTTTTTCATTCCTATGAAACTGTTTCATATATTTTCTCAGTTTGATGAAACTTTTTCGTTTTTACATAAAAAACACAAATATATGAAACAATTTCATCAAGAAATGAATGAGATGAAACACTTTCATCAAAATAAACAGTTTTATAAAACAATTTCATCAAGAAAACCCTATGTTTACAAAGTTTACACATATTTAGAGGTTTACAAATTAGTATATATATATATATATATATATATATATATATATATAGCCATAGGTTCAAAAGAGAAGTGCAAATATTTTGAGAAATAGAGGAGTGATCTTGGCCATTTATTCGGTCAAGATCGGTTATAATTGGTCAAAAGTTGCACTTTTGACTGGTCAAAAGTTGCACTTTTGACTGGTCAAAAGTTGCGGCTTTGACTGGTCAAAAGTTGCGGTTGTTCCAAAAATAGAAGGGCAATTTCGTAACTTTTACAAAAAACACGGGCTGGGTTCATATATGAATCTGTGTGATTCACATATGAACTATACGTTCATATATGAATCTTTGTAATTCACATATGAACTCTTTATAACGAATTCATATATGAATCTTGTGATTCATATATGAACCTTTGTATTTCATATATGAAACTAATTAACCGTAGGTTCATATATGAATCAGTTGAACCAATTAACTGATTCATATATGAATCTTTGTGTTCATATATGAACCTTTATGATTCATATATGAATTTTTTTTAACTACTTCTCATATGAACAAATTAACTGATTCATATATGAATCACAAAGGTTTATATATGAATTAGTTAAAAAGAGTTTATATGTGAATTACAAAGGTTCATATATGAACACAAAGGTTCATATATGAATCACACAGATTCATATATGAACTCGTCCCGTGTATTTTTTACGAAACTACCCCTCTATCTTGTGCAGACCACTCGCAGACCATGCGAGAAATTATTCGTTGCTTCTCGGTCAAAGCCGTCGATCTTGACCGAATAAATGGCAAAGATCACTTCTCTATTTCTCAAAATATTTGCACTTCTCTTTTGAACCCCTCTCTCTCTCTCTATATATATATATATATAAATGAATATATGATATTGATTAATTTATTACTTTTTACTTTTTAAACTATTTTTTCTTCAAAACGCCGAGTCAAATATATTAAGGGTGTTCCTATTGATACCCCTGCGTATTCCACACCCCCTGCAACTTGTCCCCCAATCGATTCCTTCTCACAAACCAAATTAAAGTTTAATATTTACATTTTACTCCCCTATACTTATTTAATAAATTTACTTTATACATTTTATTTTTCAATTTTCATTTTACACCTTAATCATATTAACACATAAAATCGTATATCAACTAAAATACGTTTTAATTTTAACAAATTACACCATTATAATCGTCTCTTCGATACGTTCGAAATGAGCCCAATATTGAATATTTTTGATTTAATTATTTTATTATATATCATATATACTACATAAAAATATTTTAGAACGAAATCTTAATATTTTTTAACATGAAAATAAAATTGTTGTACATGGAATCTTAATATTTTAGAACGAAATCTTAAATTTTTTTTAACGAAATCTTAATATTTTTTAACCCAATGCCCACACTCACAACTCATTGGAGACGTTGTCGATTTCCAGTTGCAAGTACATGGATCGACCCATACAAATGTAGATTAGATATGTATACATAATATATAGAGCGTACTCGTACTCGTGAATATATTGATTTAAATGAGTAATTAGAGTTGGAATTTGTTGGATATTTTTAACGTATTTTAGTTAATATTTGCCTTATTTCGAAATAATATAATTAATTCAAAAAATAAGAAGATATCGATGAATAATAATATAATTAAATCAAAAAATAACGTAAACGTATGACATATAATAATATAATTAAATAAAAAATATTCAATATCAAAAAATAACGTAAACGTATGACATATAATAATATAATTAAATCAAAAATATTCAATATTGGGTTCATTTCGAACGTATCGAAGAGACGATTATAATGGTGTAATTTGTTAACATTAAAACGTAATTTTTTAACGTATTTTAGTTAATATACGATTATATGTGTTAATATAATGAACGTGTAAAATGAAAATTAGAAAACTAAAAGGTATAAAGTAAATTATATAAAAAAGTTTAAGGGTATAAAGTGTAAATTTGAAATTAAAAATAAAAAAAAGTTGTGAGAGGAAGGGGGTGCACGATTGTTGCATGAGGTGGAGAAAGAAATATTAATAAATAATAAATAATGGCATTGGATTTGTAGATTCAAGATAAATCTGATGAAATTAGAATTTAAATGCTTTTGTTTAGTTCATTTTTTTTAAAGAAAAAAATATTAACAATCTGCCAAATTTAACATATTACAATAAGTTTGGACTTTGATATAACAAATGTTATACTCCTAAATATACTTTAACACAAGTATAACATAATTAATTTAATTTAATATTTTTGTTTTTTATCTAATTTAATACTTTTTGTTTGTATTTTATCTCTTCAATATATTTTTATTTTATTTATTTTAGTTTTCTGAAATATACTTTTCTTCGACTGGTAACATATTTAATTTAATATTTTTGTTTTCATGAAACATATTTTAATGAAATTTGTCTTAATATTTATTCAGTATAATAATTAGCCTTTTAATTAATAAAATAAACATTGAACTGTGTCCCGTTGTCTGTTATGTTTTGTTTTACATGATAAATAATTTGCTATTTTGAAACAATTTTAATATCGACTTAGTAATGTTGTTTTTTATGAGTATACTTGGGTTGTGCATTTATATTGTTTCACATTAAATAATTATTTTATTAAAATATTTTTAGTTTTAAAAAATAAAATTTCAAGAACAATACTTTTTGGTGCTTAACGTCTTCTATTGAATCCATTGATGCCATTTCTTCTCTTCGAGGAAGGGCAATAGATTCATCTTGTCATTTTTTAATATTTTATTCCAATTTCAAAGGTATATTATGTTAACTTAACATATAGATTTTAATTCTTTAACATATTTTATTTCAATGTCTGTCAATCAAACATCTAGTCAAACATGATAATATTTTATTCTAATGTATTTAAAGTCAATTTCTCTAACATATTTCATTTCGTTCAAGAATATTATATAAACCAAACAACAAAGTTCAAACAAAACCTTATGTAAAATACAGAAAAAATCGATTTTCAAGATTTAGGGGTCATTTACAAAATGCTTACTTGGGTAAGTGTTTACCAAGTCATTTCAGCTTACCGGATGAATATGACAAGGACCAAGAATCTTACCCGGTAAGAGCGAAAACAAGGACCAAGAGTCAAAAGCAAGGATCGAGAGTCTTATCCGATAAGTGAGTGCGACGACTCTTACAACGATTAGCGCTTACCGGCTAAATTGAAGCTTACGATGCCATTTTGGGAGACTAAAATCTTACCCGAGAAGTAGGTGATATGTTGAATTTTACTGGTAAACACTTACCCGGGTAAGTGATTAGGTAAACGGCCCCTTAGTCTATTGATTTTAGATTCTAGACTAATAATTTGGGGGGAAATAAATTTATTCAAAATAAGCAAATCCATTATTTATATGAAAATATCTGTAAATTGTTTTTAATTTAATTTAAATGAATATACCACTAGTATCTATGTAATAAACGTGGCATGTTGATCTTTTTTATAGGTGGAAGTGGGTGTATAGCACGGGTCTTTTGATTTTGACTTTGACTTTGCCATTTTTGGACGGCTTCTTTGGCACTAAAACTTGTAAGTGCATGTTAATATTATTGTTAGTTACCCCATCCCAATTCCCAACTCTCTCGAATCATGGTTATAAATGGAATTTTGATGCACATTGATTTCTATGATTGAAGCCGGTTTAGATAGTTGATAATAATATTATTCCATCTTTAAATTGGATAATGATTATCGTGTGACCCCTTGTGGTCACTACTGGATCGATAAGATTGGCCTCTTGATCCGACACCTCCAAAAAACGCGACGACAAGCTATAATAACATAAAACTTTGATGACAATGATATATGCGGACACAAAGATTAATATATCTTTACATCACTCAAACTGTTAGACAGTTTAACGTACTTTGACACATAAACTTTTGTTAGGAAAAATTTATCGTGCCAAAATTACGAGAAGCTCAATGATTTCTAAGGTTCCAAAACGAGTAGAAATCCAAGTGCACAATAAACCCAACAACAAATGCGGATAACAATAATCTAGATGTTACATAATAATTCTCTAACGTAGACAAATTAGATAAAAATATATATAAATATAGATAAAACGATGGAAACGTTAGTATCTATAAATATATATATAGCAAGATATATATATATATAAGTGTATATATCGACGATATATATATATATATATATATATCGTGCAAGATCACAACCAAATAACACAAGGATATAACGTGGTTCCACTATCATTGTGATAGTGTACGTCCACCAAAGACAGAGAGCAAGTGTTTATTACCAACCAAGGAGATTACAAAGTGCTTCGTACAAGAATCTTAAGATCCACGATCAACAAACGAGGCTTCACGAACACCACCGAATATCAAAACACTCTCGTCCTCACACACACTATGTATATCGAAATATACTAGAGAGTATTTGTGGATGTCCCTAACAAATGAAGCACCACCAAATAAAACCGTATATGTGTATGTGTGTCTCAAAATGGTTGGAGTAGGTTGCTATTTATAAGGGAAAGGAGGAGTGGTGACCAAGCACCTTGGGGACCAAGTTGTAAAACTTGGAGGCCAAGCTCATTTATCCATCACGTGTAGCATAATTTCTTAACATATATTAATAATTAATATATATAACACTCCACCATGATGCACGTGATCCTTGATAGCAAAACTCCCAATCCAACGAATACGAGTCTTCCCAACGGTTGATCAGCAGGAAGATAGCACAGTAAATTGGCATGAGGTAGCAAAATGCATTCCAACCGTGACGAGCTTCGGCATGGCCATCACCCGTCAAAGTCACAAGCAAACAAATAACCTCAAATGCACAATCCACTGAACAAGGTAGAACATCAGCAAAGCTCTAAGCACTTAACAAGGCAATTCCTTCAAAAAAGGTGTCATTTTGTCACCTGTGGTAATATCTTCTCTCTCTCGCAAAGTGTCCAACGACACTAACACAAACGGAGCTGGATCAAGTTTGAGTAGTGCCCAAACTTAGCTGGCGGTAGAGACTTAGTGAACATATCAGCAGCATTGTCGTCTGTCAGGACTTTCTTCAAATAGACGACCTTCGCTTCATGTAATCTAAAAAGATATGCATCACGCACATTTATGTGCTTTGTCCGGGAGCTGAAAGCCAAATTAGTTTCCAAATGGATGGCACTCTGATTATCACTGAGAATGCGTACGGAAGGTTGCTCGAAGCCCAAGTCATTTATCAGTTCTTTCAAATAGACCGCTTCCTTTGCAGATTCAACTGCCGCAACAAGTTCATCTTCTGTGGTCGACAATGCAATAATAGACTGTAACCGTGATCTCCAACTGACGACTGTTCCACCCAAGGTAAATACATAACCGGATATGGATCTCCAACCAACTCGATCACCTGCATAGTCAGAATTACAATATCCATCAATTTCACAGTTATTGTGCAAACCAAATATAAGACCATGTTTCTCGGTTCCCTTCAAATATCGGAATGTCGTTTTAACGGCTGCCCAATGTGATCGACCCGGATTCGCGAGAAACCGACTCACCACTCCAACACAATGTGCGAGATCGGGACGGGTACACACCATGGCATACATGAGACTCCCGACCGCACTAGCATATGAAACCTTTGACATTGCAGCCTTCTCCTTGTCGTCCTTCGGACAATCTTCGCTCGTAATCTTGATGTGCTTCGGTAGCGGAGTGCTAGACGTCTTGGCACCATCAAGATTGAACCGCTTCAGAATTTTCTGAATATACGCTCGTTGTATCAACCTGAGTGTCCGGGACTTTCTGTCCTGCACGATTTTCATGCCCAAAATCTTGTGTGCCGCGCCAAGATCCTTCATTTCAAATTCTGACTTCAACTTATCTTTCAGACGTTCGATCTCTGACCGGTCCTTGCAGGCAATAAGCATGTCATCTACATAAAGAAGTAAGTAAGTGAAAATACCACCGCTTTGTCTATGATAGACACAAGCATCCTTTTCACTGCGCTCAAATCCCAGAGTGAGCATAAACGAATCAAACTTCTTATACCATTGACAAGGCGACTGTTTATGTCCATAGAGGGACTTCTGGAGCTTACATACATAATCTGGTTTGCTGTCGGAAACGAAACCATTGGGTTGCTTCATATAGATAGTTTCCTCCAAGTCTCCGTGTAGGAAGGCGGTCTTCACATCTAGCTGTTCTAGCTCCAAATCGTGAATAACCACGACCGCTAAAAGAACACAAATAAATGTATGTCTAACAACAGGAGCGAAAATATTGTCATACTCGATACCTTTTCGTTATGCAAAGCCTTTAGCAACGAGACGAGCCTTGTACCGATTGTCATCTTTGACTTTGAAAACCCACTTGCAACCAAAAGCACGACTGCCCTTCGGCAATGGACATAAGTCCCAAGTGCTGTTCTTCGAGAGAGCTTCCATCTCTTCTTGCATGGCACCAAGCCATTTCGAACTGTGGGTTGAGGCCAACGCCTCCTTTACATCAAGCGGCTCCTCTTGCCCTACATGCAAAGCAAACTCCAGTTGATCTGTAAAACTCATGTTAGCAAAATCCCAATCTCCATACCTGTTAGGCGGACGAATAGCCCTTTGACTACGCCTGGTAGGTGCAATAATTGGGATTGTATCGCAGTGGTCTCCACCATCATTCAGAATCTCTTCTTCAGAATCACTAGTAGAAGTCACTGGCGGAATGACTTCTTCAACAGTATCGGGTGATTCTGGAACAATATCAAGAACGGATGAACTGAGAATATTAGGACTGACTACTGGTTCCACATCATCGGCGGTAGGAGCAACAGTAGTGAAGACTTCCCGATTTTGAGAGGACCGAGGATCCTGTGACTTTAACATGATCGATTCATCAAACGTGACGTGTCGAGAATGAATCACCTTACGAGTCAAGGGGTTCCAGATTCGGTAACCCTTGATACCATCTGTATAGCCGAGCAACAATCCTTTGGTGGCTTTAGGGTCCAACTTGTCCTGGCCTGAAACATGAACGTAAACAGGACAACCAAATACACGTATGTATTTCAAACATATGTTTCTTTTACCTCTCTAAACCTCTTCCGAAATCTTTCCCCCGATGGCCGAACAAGGTAACCTGTTAACAATGTGCACCGCAGTGAGCAGTGCTTCGGCCCAGAAAGATTTGGGGAACTCCGATGTCGACAACATACATCGGACCTTTTCAAGCAAAGTCCTATTCATCCGTTCGGCTGCCCCATTAGATTGAGGATCGCCCGGAGTGGTGTAGTGACGGTGAATGCCTTTATGCGAACAAAAGTCCTTGAGGTTACCACTAGTAAACTCTCCACCGTTGTCAGATCAAAGCACTTTCAACTTCTTTCCAGTCTCGACCTCTACTCGTGCCAACCAAGTCTTGAACGTATCGAAGACATCTGACTTGAACTTTAACACATACACCCAAAGCTTATGTGAGAAATCATCAATAAACAAAACGAAATATTTACCTCCACTGAGAGACGGAGTACTGGATGGTCCCCAGACGTCTGTATGAACATAATCGAGGATTCCTTTAGTGTTGTGTTTTCCAACACCAAAAGAAACACGCTTCTGTTTTCCTTTGACACATCCCGAACAAAACTCCAGGCTAGCAGGTACAAAGACTTTAATGAGCTTTCGCTTGCGTAAAATCTCCAAGTTCTTCTCGGATATATGGCCCAAACGAAGATGCCATAAGCGAGCACCATCGAGATTCTGAGAAATATCGGCCACACACGATTCAGAATAAATAGTCTCGCCAATCAAATGGAAAAGATTATTTTCTGCCCGTTCGCCTTTCATAACGATAATACTCCCTCTGGAGATGCGCAAACTCCCGTCATCGATTCGAATGTTGCAGCCCAACTTGGACAGTTGTCCAACAGAGATCAAGGAACGAGTCATGGATGGAACAAATTTGACATTATTCAATGTCCGAATACACCCATCGAACATATTGATCCGCACAGTACCGATACCCTAAGTGACACACGAAGTATTGTTTCCCATATAAATACTGTTACCTTCAACTTTTTCGAAGGTAGAGAAACAGTCCCGGAATGGTGTCATGTGGCAAGATGCCCCGGTATCTAACACCCATCGCTTGTCTCCTTGCGGTGGTGTAACTGTGGCAGAGAAGCCATCTTGCTCCTTTTCGGCTACAACGGCGGAGGTGCCCGCATTGTCTTTGTTTTTAAGACTCGGACAGTCCTTAACCCAATGACCTGGCTTGTGGCAATAATTACAGTTGCCACGTGTTTGGGCAAAATTTTACCAGTCTCGACCACGACCAGAAAAGGTAAGACACATGTTATGAGCTATATCTTGTATTAAGATAAGGTCCCGACAAAGACCCAAAAAACCTCCGTCGTCCCTCCTAAAAGGTAAGTCGAGAGTTCCTCACGACACTCGACCTCGACGTCGCCCGTTCCGCACGACCGTCGCACAAAACCGTACGACCTTGACTAACTCGATATACGACTGTTATATTTGTTCAGTGATTAATGCAGGAGTCAAAGTCATTAATGGACAACGGCTATAACCGTCGAAATCAGTTATGAGCATCTAATCCCACATTGGAGACGACGACCGTTACAACAATCATCAAAGATCTTAATGATTCAATTAAAATCATCCGAAGACTGTAAATCCCAAGTTCAATCCTCAGTTTCAGGACATCGAATAATACAGGGAGAGAGATAGAACAAGAGGACCGAACATCGAACAACAGAAGCAAACGCAAACACTCAAAGAATATTCATTCGAAGCAAAGAGATCATTCATAGAAGATCGCTCTCGACACACGACTTTCACTCTCGACCAACAGTTCACACATTGTTTTCACACACGATGCACACTGTTTTTACATTTCAAACACTTGTACTTTACATTTCGAAGTATTTTCCTTCATTTGTATTGTAATCTCTGTACGATCGACACCCGGAACACCAAGGACATCGCCCCTGATTGGCGACCATAGTGCAGCGACGACATCCATTGTCGTCTGCAGTTTTTTTCCTAGTTGAGGTTTTTCCTGCGTCATCAAATCCCCTGTCTCATTTTCATTTTTGTCTTTGTCGCACGCCTTTGTCGAATGATTCCTTTCTTTAGTTGTTAAAGTCCACATCGACCTTAAGTTGTCCCTTTGGTGAGATTTTTGGTATTAACTGTTTGGTCCCGAAGGCCTATACAAGTTTGTAGAAGGGGGGGGGGGTTGAATACAAACATTTGGAATGTCTGAGACATTTGGATCAACTGCAGGTATAGTGTTTATAGGAACAGCTGAGACCCATGATGTTTCAGCTTCACTGTTCTGCATGTTTGGAATGATAGTGGGACTATCATCTTCTACTGTGTGAGCATGAGGAGTGGGAACTTCTTCTGAATCACCAAGATGAGAAAACATCCATTGATTCAGTTCTTCAGTATCAGCGGACGGTTTAGAGTTCGCTGAACGGGATTCGTCAAACGTGACGTGAATAGTTTCTTCTACAGTTTGTCTTCTACGGTTGAAGACTCTGAAGGCTTTGGAGACTGAGGAGTATCCAAGAAAGATTCCATCATCAGCCTTAGGATCAAACTTTCCAAGGGCATCTCTGTTGTTCAGTATGAAACACTGACATCCAAAGATGTGAAGAAAGCTGATTGAAGGCTTTCTCCCATGAAAAAGTTCATAGGCTGTCTTTTTGAATCTTTTAACTATCAGCGACCTATTTTGCGTAAAGCAAGCAGTGTTGACAGCTTCTGCCTAAAACTGAGTAGGCAGGTGAGAATCGCTGAGCATTGAACGTGCATCTTCAATAATTGTTCTATTTCTTCTTTCAGCGACTCCATTTTGTTGCGGTGTTCTCACTGACGAAAAGTTGTGAGAAATACCCTTACTCTCAAGGAAGGAATCAAGAGAACTGTTTTTGAATTCAGTTCCATGATCACTCCTTATTGAGCGAACAGTCATATTGTTCAGAGTTTCCATCTTCCGAACAAAGGTGATGAGTTCTTCAGGGGTGTCACTCTTAGAACGGAGAAACATTACCCATGTGTAACGAGAGAATTCATCAACTATGACCAGCGTATATTTCTTTCCAGCGATGGATTGTTTGTTAACGGGGCCAAACAAATCCATATGGAGTAGTTGTAGAGGAGATGACACTGAGGAGACTTGCTTTGACTTGAAGCTTGCCTTGGTCTGCTTCCCTTTTTCACATGCTGAACATAAAGACTCTTTGGCGTATGAATGCTGAGGTAGACCAGTGACTAACTCTTTGGAGGAAAGAGTATTCAGTGTCTTGAAATTTAGATGTGAGAGCCTCTTGTGCCATAGCCAGTTGACATCAGAAGATGCCTTTGAGAAGAAACAGGAGTTCTCAGTGGTTGTTGAGTCCATGTTTATTACATAAACATTTTCCAAACGATAACCGCTGAGAGCTATCTTCTCCTTTTTGTCAGAGACAAAGCAGGATTCCTTAGTGAAAATCACTTTGTTATCCATGTCGCAAAGCTGACTGATGCTCAGAAGATTATGCTTCAGCCCTTCAACATATGCGACTCTTCTGAAGGAGGTTGTACCATTTGAAAGTACACCATACCCTCGGGTATGTCCTTTTCCATTTCCACCGAAAGTCACAGAGGGACCTTTCTCTTCCTTGTATTCAGCGAGCAGGTTTTTCTTTCCAGTCATGTGTCTAGAGCATCCGCTATCGAGATACCAGATACCCTTCTTAACCTGCAATACAAAGGAAGATTAGTTTTTCTTAGGTACCCACTTAACCATGTATACACGTTTGCCAGTGGAAGTAGTTGGAATTGAAGGTTCAGCAGTCTTCGCAGCATTTGAAGATTCAGCTTTGTCTTTCTTCACTTTGGTTAATTTCTTAACCTCAGTGGTAGAATTCACCTTGACCTGATTTGCACCAGGGTTGGTCTTCTTTGCCTTGGGGGCAATCTTCACCATAGCTATCTTTTCAACTTTGGTGGCTGTGGGGCACTTACTAGCAATATGATCGGTAAGTCCACAGTGATAACATTTCCTATAACTAAAAGTAGTTCTAGGACCACTTGTATGCTGAGCTTTTAATTTTGAATTAGAAGTGCCAGCACCAAGTAAACTATTGGCTTTAGAAATGGTACGAACATTCAGTTCTTCAGATTTCTTACCAAGGACATCCACTCTGAGTCTAGGAGTAGATCGCTGAATAGATCCAGAGATCAGCTTTCTAGATCCAGAGGGGTTGGTCACTGAGGCTTTAGAAGCATTCAGCTTTGGTACTAAGGTACCCTTCTGAGGATTTTGATAAATAATAATTCCTTTACCTTTGTCTTTAGAGACAGAGGTAGGTTTTGAATAAACCATTTTCTCCTTACCTTTTGAGGAGGTAGGAGTTTCCTCAGGGATTGGTGTAATGGACGAGGAGCACTGAGATGATGAAGTGTCAGCGACTGAGGATACGAACGTTCCAAATTTAAGCATTGAACGTTCAGTGGTTGGTTTTGGAGTATCATATTTATAACCCAGACCACGTTTATCACTCAGAGGAATCTGAGCCTTAATTATCTCAGTGATATTTGTTGAAGAATTACACCATCCTTCAACAATAGCTTTTTCAGCCTCTAATGCAGCGATAACTTCTGCTCGTTCGATTTTGACTAGCTGATTTTAATATACTTGATCGTTAAAATCTTCTTCAATTTTAGAAAGCTTTTCTATTTGAAGGTGGCAGTTTTTAAGCTTTTCAGCGAGATCAAGATTTTGGTTTTCAACCACAGTTTTGCCGTTCATGGCTTCGTATAAACTTCTAGTCAAGAGATCGATCTTACGGAGACTATCAGCTTCATCAATATTTGCAATATTGGTAAAGAAAGAAGGTGATACCTGAATGGTAGATGTTGAAGTGGAGGGAATGTTTGAACTTTCTTCCTCTTCTTCAATCTTAGCCATGAGACATTGATTTGCTTCATCATCTTCAGAATCTGATGATGATGCTTCTTCATCAGAAGCAGCCCAATCATAGTCAGCCATCAGGCCTTTTCCTTTCTTCTTAAAGCTTTTCAGCTTTGCATAATTCTCCTTCAGCTTTGAGTATTTGTCATCTTTATTCCTTGGAACAAAGGATTTCTTTGTAAAAGCTGAAGGTCTCATGATTTTCTTTGACCTGCACTCATTAGCGAAATGACCTGTCTTTTCGCAGTTGAAACAAGTAGCAGTAGCCTTATCAACAAAAACTGATGATTTAGGCTTGTCAGTTATGGAAAGAGGTTTGTTCTTTCTAAACATTTTCTTCTTGGCGAATCTCCTGAACTTTTTAGTTAGGAGAGCCAAGGATTCATCATCATCTGAAGAATCAGAATCTGATGACCTTTCAAAGTTACTCTCTAACTCAGTGATAGTGACCGAGGGTCGCTGAGTAGAAGGTTCCTCTGAGATTAAAGCAACAGGGGTGCTTTTGGAATCTTTTACAAGATTCTTCTTAAGATGGCTAGATTGCTCATGATTCAGCAACGTGCCATATAAGGTAGCAAGGGTCATTGATCTTAGATCCTTTGATAGCTTGAGACACATGGAATAATTGTCCCAGCTTTCAGGTAAACATTCTAGAAACTTTGTCAGCACTTCAAAGTTAGAATATTCCTTACCAACAGTTTTCAGATCTATAATTAAACAATTAAAACGTTGGTGAACTTCAGAGAGAGTTTCATTCTTACCAGAAATGAAGCTTTCGTATTGTCTTACCAGGTTGATCTTTCTTGAGTCCTGGACTTCAGACGTTCCTTCATACTGAACACATATTGTGTCCCACATGGCTTTTGATGATTTCAGGTTCATGACGGAATGGTAGACTTCGTCAGGAAGGGCCATGGATAGTATGGATCTGGCTTTTGTATCTATAGCCACTTTCTTCTTATCTTCGTCGGTCCACTGATGGATTTCTTTAGGAATCAGCCTTTCTGGAATAGCAGGTCTATTTGCAGTGGCTGGAACTAAAGGATCAATTGTTACAGGGATGTGTGGGCCGTTCTCAAGATAGGAAGGTATAGTAGGGTCTACACCTTCTAAGAAGAGTGTCATCCTATTTTTCCACAAGTTGAAGTTGTCTCTGGAAAATCTAGGGGGTTTTGCAAGAGAACCATTGTCTATATAATGTGTGTTTGAGTTGGTGGCCATTTTCAGATAATAGCAAGGAAAGAAATATCTTAGATTAGATCTTGTTTATGAGATTAAACAAATCCGCTCTGATACCACTTGTTGGTCCCGAAGGCCTATACAAGTTTGTAGAAGGGGGGGGGGGGGGGTTGAATACAAACACACAGATTTTACTTTTCTAAATTGTTTATTGATAAATCATTAACAATTTACAGCTTGTTGCGGAGACAAGATTAAGGATAAACCTAAATCTAAACAAGTTGGAACACTAAGGTTTCTTGCACTAAGAAAGATAAGGAAATTACTAATAATAACCTATCTTGAGATAAGAGATATGAACTTGTCCAGAGTTAGCAAGTTACTTCAAATGAAGTGAGTTCATCTCTTTATATACTGCATGCATTTAATGCAAGTCAGTATACACTTTACACGTGTCATCAGCTGGTTGGTTGCATGTCATTGACCTTTGTTGACAACCTTAGTAGCCGTAAGAATGAACAGTGTAGTATCAGAGTGGTTGTACGATTTCAGATATTCGGAGGTTCTTTTCTAACATTTCGTACGGAGGCGTGCAAGGGTGGTTAAGACAAAAGTACTTTGTACGGAGGACTTCATGATCAGCTTTCGTTGATTCAGCGATTATCATTTACTATTCAGCAGATGATAAAGTTCAGCGATAGCTGAAGTCTTGTACTTGATACTTCACGTTGAGTGGACAAATCTGAGTCTTCGCTGATCCGCATCAGTTCATTAGGAGACTTGTCGCTGGTTCTTGAGCTTGATCTTCGACTTCAGCGTAGAACCTTTGTTGACGTGAAACTTGTCTTCAGGGATCATAAGTAAACAACTAACTTATCAGCGATCATCATAATGACTGAACAGACTCAGCGCATTAATGATGAATAGTTTCGCTGAATGTTTAATCTAAAGAGCGAGAGTTCCTATCAGCGGTACTGTAAGATCTTAGTACTTATCAGCGATAGTGAAACTCTGATACATATTGTTTACTTACAATTTTCACTAAGTATTTAAGAGAGGGTCATTATCAAATCACTGAGGGTTTGGATCAACATTAACAGTTTGGCGCCATCCGTGGGACCCCATCTAGAGAAAATCTTCGACAAACGTGCGTCCTACTTACGTTTTCTTGGAGTTTCTTCTGTTCTCTGTTTCAGGAAAATGGCGAATAACGAACAATCCGCTGACCCAGCACATGAAGGACTCGAAAATGCACAAGATGCACTTAAAGCAGTCAACGATTATCGCCTGGAGGAAGTCATTCTAGATTCAAGCAAGCCTGACCAAAAAGTCTTAATCGGGTCGTCTCTCAATCCTTGCCTCAGGGAAAAGTTAATATCTTTTTTGCAGGAACATGCTGATTGTTTTGCCTGGTCGCATGAAGATATGGTCGGCATAGATCCTGACGTCAACTCTCACAAGCTCAACGTCGACCCATCGTTCAAACCTATCAAGCAGAAGCGACAGAAATTTGCTCCTGAAAGGAATAAGGTGATAAATGACGAAGTCGACAACCTTCTCAAGACAGGGAAGATTCGAGAGGTAAAATACCCCGATTGCTTGCTAACGTCGTGGTTGTAGCAAAGAAGAATGGAAAGTGGAGGGTCTGTATCGACTTCACAGACCTCAATAAAGCCTGTCCAAAAGATCCTTTTCCATTACCTCATATCGACGCCATGGTCGACGCGACAGCGGGGCACGAACTACTAACGTTCATGGATGCCTATTCCGGATATAATCAAATCTTAATGCACGTCGAGGACCAAGAAAAAACCGCATTTATGACGGACCGAGGTATTTACTGTTATAAAGTTATGCCTTTCGGACTAAAAAATGCAGGTTCTACCTACCAGTGTCTATTGAATAAAATGTTCAAAGACCATCTCGGCGACACGATGGAGGTGTATATCGACAACATGCTGGTCAAGTTAAAACAAGCGATCGACCATGTCGAGCATCTGAGGCAATCGTTTGATATCCTTAGAAAGTATAGCATGAAGCTCAACCCGACGAAATGTTCCTTTGGCGTCAGTGCTGGGAAATTCCTAGGATATATGGTCACTCGCCGAGGCATCAAAGCCAATCCCGACCAGATCAAAGCCATTGTCGAGATCAAATCTCCTCGAAATTTCAAAGAAGTCCAAAGGCTCATTGGTCGGGTAGCAGCTCTAAACAGGTTCATCTCCCGATCTTCAGATAAATGTCACCTATTTTACAACGTCCTCAGGAAAAACAGAGGCTTCGACTGAACCGACGATCATGAACAGGCATTGCAAAAGCTCAAAGAATACATGACGTCGCCTCCCTTATTGTCGAAACCTCGCGCTCATGAAATCTTGCAACTATATCTGGTTGTTAGCCCAAACGCGGTAAGTGCTGTCCTAGCACAAGAAGATGAAAAACAGCAACTGCCAATCTATTATGTAAGTAAATCTCTTCTGGACGCAGAAACCAGGTATTCCTCTATGGAAAAATTGCTCTTGTCGCTAGTCACAGCTGCTAAAAAACTGCGACATTATTTTGAGTCGCATCCCATTACTGTTGTAACTAACTTCCCTCTTAAGTCTGTCTTAAGAAAACCTTAGTTGACAGGTCGCTTAGCAAAATGGAGCATATATCTCAGCAGCTACGACATTAACTTCAAGCCCAGGACCGCGATCAAGTCGCAAGCCTTGGCCGACTTCATTGCTGACTTCAGCCCTGAATTGGAGAAAGAAGCAGAGCTCGAGGTATCGATTGTGGCGACTCACGACGACGTGCCCTGGATCTTACACGTCGATGGGTCATCCAACATTAGAGGCTCAGGACTAGGCGTCGTCTTAAAGTCGCCACAGGGGGGCAAGATGGTATACTCAGTTCGATGCAATTTCAAGACTACCAACAATGAAGCTGAATACGAAGCCCTGATCATAGGAATGAATATGGCCTACGACTCGGGGGCAACTGCGTTACATGTCAAAAGCGACTCTCTCCTGGTAGTGAACCAGATCAATGGAGAATTCGCGGCCAAAGATTCAAAAATGACAGCATACCTGAAGGTAGCAAAAGAGAAATCCGAAAAATTTAAATCTTTTTCTATCGAACAAATCCCGAGAGACCAGAATACTCAAGCCGACGCTTTAGCAAATCTCGGGTCTGCTTTAGTCGAACCCATATTCGACGTTATTCCCATGATCCATCTGGCGACATCGTCTATCAAAAACATCGATGTCGTCCAGATCGAGGACGAAAAAGATGATTGGTCGTGCGACATCTGAAATTTCCTTATGCACGATCAACTCCCAGAAGACAAGATGGAAGCCCGGAAGATCAGATTCAAAGCATCTAAATACACCATAATTGGAGATAAGCTCTATCGACGATCATCGACAGGATTAAACCTAAGATGCGTCATTACTAAGAGTCAGGTCCAAAAAATCCTTCACGAGATGCACGACGGCGAATGTGGCAATCATTCCGGTGGTCGCAGTTTGGCTAATCGTATCACTCGACAAGGGTATTTTTGGCCAACATTGCGACAAGACGCCGTCAAGTACGTCCAGAACTGTGACCCTTGTCAGCGACATGCAGGTATGTCACATAAACCCTCTGAACCTTTGCACTCGACACTTATCCCATGGCCCTTCATTAGGTGGGGGATGGATATTGTTGGCAAGCTACCCCCGGCCCCGGGGCAAAAGGTATTCCTCCTTGTACTCACCGATTATTTTTCCAAGTGGGTTGAGGCGACTGCTTTTTCCCAAATCAGGGACAAGGAAGTCATCTCTTTTATCCAGACTAACATCATATGCAGATTTGGGATTCCATCCGAAATCGTCTGTGACAACGGATCCCAATTCATAAGCGACAGGACCCAACAATTTTGCGAAGACAGGAGTATCAAGTTAACAAAAAGATTGAATCAGGGATGGAATAAAGTACGTTCGCTGAAATCTTTTTTTAAAATATTGAATCAGGTTACAATGAAGAACAAAAAGATTATAAGTACAAGCGAAATAATTTACAAGTACAGAAGGATAACTGATACAATAGAGAAAAAGGAGATTATATCAGTTTTCAAAAGGTTCTTCCTTAATGAGAAGTTCATCAAGGGTCGTCTTTTCAGTGGGGATCATCCAGTCAGGAACCGTTACGCCTTGTTTTCTTTTGTTCAGCGCTTCTTCAAAAATCAAGGGTTTTAGGTGTCGTGCCTGAATGTCTTTTCTGAAGTCACACCAGTAGATAAGATCTCTGAGCTGTTCGATTGGAGTGATTGGAAGCTCAGCGATCCGTTGAAAACATTTACGTCCGTCGTAGTCGAGAAAGAATATTCCATAAGGATTACTGATGACTTTACCAGGGACGAAAAGTTCACATGGTGGCAAAGAAATGTCAAGGGCAGATAGATCAGGGTTAGGACCAAGCACTTCAGCGCGAGAGAAACCAATTCCAGTTTCATTTCGTATGACAGGACCTGAGTTTGAATCTTGACGTTTCTTCTTTGGAGAGCCCCTTTTTCTTTTCAGCTTTAGATCAGGAAGAGGAGGAATGTCCACACAAGAAGATATCAAATCGATCTGTCTGTTTATCAGCTTTTCGAAATGATCCTTGTACTTAGATTGTGACGATTGGATAGCTAACCTCATCTCCAGCCATTCAGAGAGACCATACCTTTTTACAGTGTTAGCGCGAAAGGTTTCAGATTGGCCATCTTCTCTGAAAAGTTTGATGTCAACAATAGGTACTCCAATAGATGTTCTTCCAGAGATGAATACCTTGTTGATCTTCGCTGGACGATATCTGAAGTGGATTTTCTCTTTACACCAGATCAGGGTGGTCTGAGAAACTTCAGTTTTCTTTTCCACGATCTTCTAGGCTTCTTCCCAAAGCTTTCGTTGGATTTGAATGGGAACACGTTTCATCTTGGGGTCTTTGACAGATTCTTGAGTAAGCTTGATGGCGTATTCTCTGTCTTTTTCTTCAGCTTCCTTTCTATCAGCGATGAGGCGTTCAGCTCTGAGGTGTTCCTTGTATTCAGCTTTTGAAATTCTGAACTTAGGAGGAACTGAAGGCAGTTGATCACGCCTTAGAATGATTCGCTGATCCTCGAATCGCTTTATTATTTCTTCTCTTTTCTTCTGTTATTCTTCTCTTAGCTTTTGAGGAGCCAAGGAAGGTCTGTTTTTGTGTGAGAGAGTTTGTTCTTCAGGTTCATCAGTCTCAGAGATCAAATCCAAGACTGGGATTATTTCTTCAGCGACAGCTGGAATTATTGGTGAAGTCGCAGTTGTGGAGCCTTCAGCGATATCCTCAAACAGTGGAGAGGACTAGCTGAAACGCAGCGATCTTACAAATAAGAACTGGGTAGAAGAACTGGGTAGAAGAACTTGGGTAGAAAAGATAGAAAAAGAATGTGGATGTGTAGAGAGGTTGTGGAGTAGAGAACTGATTGTGTATAGAGATGTTCAGGGAAGGAATATAAGTAAAGTTTAGTGTACCTGACAAACCGGCTTTTCAAGCAAGATCGCCAGATTTTCATCTTCAGCGAGGCCTTTGCCTTTGCCTTTGCCTTTCTCAGCGCCAGAGGCTGATGGCTTTGTCTTTGTCTTCTCCCCTGAAGGTTCATTTATCAAGATTCCCTTAAGAGCTTTGATCCTTGGAGCAGGTTTGACGATAAAGAAATCATCGTCATCTTCGTCATCATCATCATCATTCTTTGGAGAAGAAGATGGTTCATCATCAGGGATGTCGACGACTTCATCATCTTCTGCTTCGGATTCCTCAGCATCTTCTTTGAGTTGCTCCCCCTCAGATACAGAGGCGAGCTTCTCGGTTCCCTAAGGGTTTTCATCTCCCTGAGGTTTTTCAGCGATCAGATCTTCATTCCTCTCTCCCCTGATAGATTCATCATGGGAAAGGTCTTCAGCGCTTTTGTTCAGATCTTCAGCGCTCTTCTCAGCGGTATGTTCAGCGCTCTTCTCCCCCTCTTTCTCATGATGACTGGGGGAGGAATGGGTAGACTCAGCGTTGGTGTTATCTCTGTCTTCTGGGCCAGAGATTTTCACACAACCTTCAAGCTTTGCTATTCTGTCTTCTAGGCCAGAAATAGCAGGCGTGATTTTCTTCAGCTCTGTGCGATCTGCTGTTGTGAAAGATTCCAAAATAGGGGCAGGGGCAGGAGCAGGAGTTGGAGTTCTTGCCTTGTTGAGCAGCTCTTCAATCATTGTTTTCATCGAACCAACGTCGGTCTTTACAGAGCCTAAGTCAGTCGTCAGAGTTTGAACATTTGTCTTCACAGCAGACATATCACCTTCTAGTGCTCCAACCGATGTCTTCAGCGTTGTTACTTCGCCGGACATGGAGGAAACTGATTGTTTGAGTGAGGTGTAGTCTGTGTAGATGTCAGCGAGCACTTTGGCGAAATCGCTGAGAGTCTTATCAACAATCTTGATGTCGTCTGTGGAAGCTTTCTTTTCCACCACCGTTGTCAGCTTCGTCAGATTCTCTCCAGCGTTTGTTACAGCTGTAGAGTTGTTGGAGAGTGTGGTGGTGAGATCAGTCAGCTTAGTTTCCACGGACTTCAGAGACTCGTTGATGTCTCCCAAATTAGGACCTGTAACACATAAGTACTTGTGAACAAAGGAAAGCTCAGAAGTTTCAGGTTTAGTTACAGTGTATATGGGTTGATTTGTACCTGCAGGAGGATTGACGAAATCGTCAAAGTTGCGGACTCCTGAATAATGTTCCATATCCTCTTCGAAAGTACGGTGAGGTATGGTGATCTCTGCAGGTCCTTTCTTCATCATTTGTTGAGAAGCGTCAGCGGTGGCTTCTGGAATGATGGCATCTCCAGTGTTAGCTAGAGGAGTGTCCAAAGAAGTGGAGGGAGGAGCGAAGGATAAGATTGGGATTCGGGTACTGAGTTCAGCATTGGAATCGCTGACAATCACTTCATCAGTCTTTTGAGAGACTGAGGGAGGTTGGGTAGTTTCCAAGTTTCTAACCTCAGCGTTTGGAGACACTGAAGTCTGGATTGGAGGGATGGCTTGAACGGGTGTGGCAGAGCGTACCACGGAACTTTCCTTCAGCTCTTCAGAATGAGCTGAGGAGTCTTCAGCATGGGATTGCTGGGGTTGCTCCTTGGTTTTCTTGATCCTTTTGGAATCAAGTTGGGTGTGAGAGGGTTTCCTTTTCTTAGAAGGAGAGGATTGTGTGGCCGGGGTATCAGCGATGGGTATTGTCGCTGAAGGAGCCACAGAAAGCGGAGAATTTAGAAGAGTGAGAAGAGTAGAGAGACATACCTCGTTGGCGACAGGTTTGAAATCGAGCACCTTAGGGCCAACCTGAGAAAGTTTCAGGTCACCCTCTTCAGGATAGCTGTCCTTCAGGCCATATTGGAAGATGGCGCTGATGAAATGGGGGTAGGGAACCCATGCTGGTCGGTCAGCGGCAGAATCCACGCGTTGTACTAGGTCATCATATATAATAGAGGCCCAGTCAATGTTTAGACCTTTCAACAGTGCGTATCCCATAGCTTGCGTAGGTTGTGCGGCTTGATCAGAAGAGCCGGACTTCGCTGTCATGCAGCTGATCAGGTGAGCGAAGATGAAATTCATCTCGCTGGGCATTTTAGACTTCTTTATCAGCGTCAGTTTCTTCTCGGGCTTCTTGTCCCTTCCAATGTCCCAGATGTAACCCATTGTGTCGAGAAAAGCAATGATGGCATCTTTGTCAGCTTTCTTCTTATGGTCAGGGAATGGAACGAAGGGTTTTTCTTTGGTGGCATTGGGAAAGTTCAGGGCTTTTCGAATGATTGCGGGGGTTATCTTAATTGTACCATACTCAGTATCGCTGAGTATGCAATCGATGGTTTTGGAGGGATCTTTGGCGGAGGGTAGCTGAGAATGTCTGGCAGAGTACCAGAACTGGGATAGTAGTAGCTGACTTGCAGGAGGTGTGATGGTCAGGGCTGTTGAAATGCAACAGTTTTTCAGGAAATTCACAGCATCATCCAGATGTGTGACTTGCTTTCGAGGAGGAAACTCGAGAAGCGCAGAGAGGTTGTTCACCTTAGTCCAATCTAGTTGATCCAGCTTGAACTTTACCTGAGGGGCTTTGATGATGTCCACTTCCTCAGAGTCAGCGGAGATGGACTCAGCGGTGACATTGATCTTTGAAGATGCCATTTCTCTGTATTATCAGTTCAACCAAAGATGTTAACAAATAAGAATTGTCTTAGTGTGGAAAGAATTTCCATTAAGATTGTTCGAATTTTTTCCATTTCATTCAGACATAAACGTCTTAATGAAGATTAGGGTTTTTCATGATTTTGAAACGAAATGTAAAACCCATAAAGTCTTGTATTCCAGTTTCTAAAAGAAAACTGGATACGAATGAAGAACAAGTTTAAGATTTAGATTTAAAACTTGAAGAACAACCATGAAATGGTTGTGTTCATAAAACCATGAAAGAAATGATTTTATTTTACAAAGTTCTTTTGTTTGATCTTGTTAAAACAATGAGAAGATCGAAAACAAGTTATACACATTTGATAATAGATAAGAACATATTAACCTTGATGTTTTGATGAAGAAGATGATGAACAGTTCTTGAGGTTTTTGAGAGCACAAATGCAACAGAGAATTCTTTCTTGCAGAGGAAGATTGTTCGCGTAAAAGACAAATATAAACCAAGAGTTGTTTATATAGGGAGTTTTAGAGAGAGAAAACCTTGAGCGGGAAAAGGTTTTCATCATGACACGGACACGTGTTTGCATTTGATTGGAAGTTTGAACGAAACGTGCAAACGTGTGTCAGAAAGAAATCGTGCCTAGTGTTATCCGTTGCAATGACGTCACAACTGTCCTTTCACATTCTTTTAGGATGTCTCTGAGGTTTTGAAAAACTCAGGGACTCTTTTGAAAAACATGAAGCACTGAATAGAAAATATCAGTGAAGGTTTAAAGAACTTTCAAAATATCGCTGTTAAGGAAGAGATATTCAGCGATGTAATTTATTTTGAAATCTTGCATTTACATGCGATTGTCAGAGAGAGAAAACATACCTGGATATCAGTTTGACCAAGTTTATTCAGAGAGAAGATGATGAAATGGATTATGTGAGTTGATTTTATCCCGAAGGCTATACAAGATTGTATAAACGTATCGCTGATCAAATGTGAACCGCTGAAGATTTTACCCTTCAAAGTTCAGCATTCCAAGCTCGCTGATGAGAAAGTTGAATCTTGTCTCATCAAGAGGTTTGGTAAATAAATCAGCTAACTGATAATCAGTTGGGATAAAATGAAGTTCTATATCACCATTCATCACATGATCTCTGATAAAATGATATCTGATTTCTATGTGTTTTGTCTTTGAGTGTAGCACTGGATTGTTTGCTATAGCGATGGCACTAGTGCTGTTGCAATAGATTGGAATTTTGGAGAGCTGAAGATCATAGTCTAGTAGCTGATTTCTCATCCACAAGACTTGAGAACAACAGCTTCCAGCGGCTACATATTCAGCTTCAGCTGTGGAAGTGGACACTGAGTTTTGCTTCTTACTTGTCCAACTTACCAGCTTTCCACCCAGGAGCTGACATCATCCTGTGGTGCCTTTCCTATCCATTTTGCAACCTGCAAAATCACTGTCTGAATAGGCGGTTAGATCGAATCCTGAGTCTTTGGGATACCAAAGACCTAGATTCGCTGTACCCTTAAGATATCGAAAGATTCGCTTTACAGCTTTCATATGAGATATCTTAGGTTCAGCTTGATATCGTGCACACAAGCATGTTGCAAACATAATATCGGGTAGTGAGCCGATCATCCCACGGTACAGCGTGACATTGACAGGAACACCCTTTGTGTCCTTATCAAGTGTCAGCGGTGGTGCCATAGGGGTTTTCATAGCTGAGCTTTCAGTTAAGTCGAATTTCTTCAGCATATCTTTAACATATTTTCCCTGATTTATAAAAGTTCCTTTTTCAGTTTGCTTAATCTGAAGACCAAGGAAATATGTTAGTTCACCCATCATGCTCATTTTATACTCATCTTTCATTCTATCAGCGAAACGAGTACAAAGCTCAGGGTTAGTAGAACCAAATATAATGTCATCAACATATATTTGAACTAAAATGATATGACCTTTCACTTTTCTAAAAAATAGAGTTTTGTCAATCTTACCTCTCTCAAATTTTTCAATATGGAGATAAGTAGAGAGAGTATCATACCATGCACGAGGAGCTTGCTTTAAGCCATAAAGTGCCTTGTCCAGTTTATAAACATAACCTGGACGCTTAGGATCTGAGAATCCTGGAGGTTGTTCCACATAAACTTCTTCATTCAGCTTTCCATTCAGAAACGCTGACTTGACATCCATCTGATGTACAGTGAAGTTTTTGTGTACAACATATGCTAAGAAAAGACGAATAGATTCGAGTCTTGCTACTGGAGCAAAAGTTTCGTCATAATCTATGTCTTCCTCTTGTCTGTATCCCTGAGCAACAAGACGAGCTTTGTTGCGAGTTACAGTACCATGTTCGTCCAACTTGTTTCGATAGACCCATTTAGTGCCTATCACCGTTTTGTCAGTTGGTCTACGAACGAGTTTCCAAACTTTGTTTCTTTCGAATTCAGTCAGCTCTTCTTGCATAGCGCTGACCCAGTTTGGATCTCTGAGGGCATCATCTATTTTCTTTGGTTCAGTTAGAGAAATAAAGTTAACAAATAGACAAATATTACATGCATTTCTACGAGTCTGAATACCAGCGTTGGGATCACCAAGAATTTGATCGATTGGGTGATTTACAGTCCATCGCTGAGCCGGAGCATACGTCGCTGACTCAGTCTGAACTGGAGAAACTGAAGATGAGGCTTCAGCTACTTCTGGATTATCATCTAAGAGAGGAATGTTTGCATTCGTCACTTCATTAACTGATTGTTGAGAAAAAGATGGAATGTCTGAGACATTTGGATCAACTGCAGGTATAGTGTTTATAGGAACAGCTGAGACCCATGATGTTTCAGTTTCACTGTTCTGCATGTTTGGAATGATAGTGGGACTATCATCTTCTACTGTGTGAGCATGAGGAGTGGGAACTTCTTCTGAATCACCAAGATGAGAAAACATCCATTGATTCAGTTCTTCAGTATCAGCGGATGGTTTAGAGTTCGCTGAACGGGATTCGTCAAACGTGACGTGAATAGTTTCTTCTACAGTTTGTCTTCTACGGTTGAAGACTCTGAAGGCTTTGGAGACTGAGGAGTATCCAAGAAAGATTCCATCATCAGCCTTAGGATCAAACTTTCCAAGGGCATCTCTGTTGTTCAGTATGAAACACTGACATCCAAAGATGTGAAGAAAGCTGATTGAAGGCTTTCTCCCATGAAAAAGTTCATAGGCTGTCTTTTTGAATCTTTTAACTATCAGCGACCTATTTTGCGTAAAGCAAGCAGTGTTGACAGCTTCTGCCTAAAACTGAGTAGGCAGGTGAGAATCGCTGAGCATTGAACGTGCATCTTCAATAATTGTTCTATTTCTTCTTTCAGCGACTCCATTTTGTTGCGGTGTTCTCACTGACGAAAAGTTGTGAGAAATACCCTTACTCTCAAGGAAGGAATCAAGAGAACTGTTTTTGAATTCAGTTCCATGATCACTCCTTATTGAGCGAACAGTCATATTTTCAGAGTTTCCATCTTCCGAACAAAGGTGATGAGTTCTTCAGGGGTGTCACTCTTAGAACGGAGAAACATTACCCATGTGTAACGAGAGAATTCATCAACTATGACCAGCGTATATTTCTTTCCATCGATGGATTGTTTGTTAACGGGGCCAAACAAATCCATATGGAGTAGTTGTAGAGGAGATGACACTGAGGAGACTTGCTTTGACTTGAAGCTTGCCTTGGTCTGCTTCCCTTTTTCACATGCTGAACATAAAGACTCTTTGGCGTATGAATGCTGAGGTAGACCAGTGACTAACTCTTTGGAGGAAAGAGTATTCAGTGTCTTGAAATTTAGATGTGAGAGCCTCTTGTGCCATAGCCAGTTGACATCAGAAGATGCCTTTGAGAAGAAACAGGAGTTCTCAGTGGTTGTTGAGTCCATGTTTATTACATAAACATTTTCCAAACGATAACCACTGAGAGCTATCTTCTCCTTTTTGTCAGAGACAAAGCAGGATTCCTTAGTGAAAATCACTTTGTTATCCATGTCGCAAAGCTGACTGATGCTCAGAAGATTATACTTCAGCCCTTCAACATATGCGACTCTTCTGAAGGAGGTTGTACCATTTGAAAGTACACCATACCCTCGGGTATGTCCTTTTCCATTTCCACCGAAAGTCACAGAGGGGCCTTTCTCTTCCTTGTATTCAGCGAGCAAGTTTTTCTTTCCAGTCATGTGTCTAGAGCATCCGCTATCGAGATACCAGATACCCTTCTTAACCTGCAATACAAAGGAAGATTAGTTTTTCTTAGGTACCCACTTAACCATGTATACACGTTTGTCAGTGGAAGTAGTTGGAATTGAAGGTTCAGCAGTCTTCGCAGCATTTGAAGATTCAACTTTGTCTTTCTTCACTTTGGTTAATTTCTTAACCTCAGTGGTAGAATTCACCTTGACCTGATTTGCACCAGGGTTGGTCTTCTTTGCCTTGGGGGCAATCTTCACCTTAGCTATCTTTTCAGCTTTGGTGGCTGTGGGGCACTTACTAGCAATATGATCGGTAAGTCCACAGTGATAACATTTCCTATAACTAAAAGTAGTTCTAGGACCACTTGTATGCTGAGCTTTTAATTTTGAATTAGAAGTGCCAGCACCAAGTAAACTATTGGCTTTAGAAATGGTACGAACATTCAGTTCTTCAGATTTCTTACCAAGGACATCCACTCTGAGTCTAGGAGTAGATCGCTGAATAGATCCAGAGATCAGCTTTCTAGATCCAGAGGGGTTGGTCACTGAGGCTTTAGAAGCATTCAGCTTTGGTACTAAGGTACCCTTCTGAGGATTTTGATAAATAACAATTCCTTTACCTTTGTCTTTAGAGACAAAGGTAGGTTTTGAATAAACCATTTTCTCCTTACCTTTTGAGGAGGTAGGAGTTTCCTCAGGGATTGGTGTAATGGACGAGGAGCACTGAGATGATGAAGTGTCAGCGACTGAGGATACGAACGTTCCAAATTTAAGCATTGAACGTTCAGTGGTTGGTTTTGGAGTATCATATTTATAACCCAGACCACGTTTATCACTCAGAGGAATCTGAGCCTTAATTATCTCAGTGATCTTTGTTGAAGAATTACACCATCCTTCAACAGTAGCTTTTTCAGCCTCTAATGCAGCGATAGCTTCTGCTCGTTCGATTTTGACTAGCTGATTTAAATATACTTGATCGTTAAAATCTTCTTCAATTTTAGAAAGCTTTTCTATTTGAAGGTGGCAGTTTTTAAGCTTTTCAGCGAGATCAAGATTTTGGTTTTCAACCACAGTTTTGCCGTTCATGGCTTCGTATAAACTTCTAGTCAAGAGATCGATCTTACGGAGACTATCAGCTTCATCAATATTTGCAATATTGGTAAAGAAAGAAGGTGATACCTGAATGGTAGATGTTGAAGTGGAGGGAATGTTTGAACTTTCTTCATCTTCTTCAATCTTAGCCATGAGACATTGATTTGCTTCATCATCTTCAGAATCTGATGATGATGCTTCTTCATCAGAAGCAGCCCAATCATAGTCAGCCATCAGGCCTTTTCCTTTCTTCTTAAAGCTTTTCAGCTTTGCATAATTCTCCTTCAGCTTTGAGTATTTGTCATCTTTATTCCTTGGAACAAAGGATTTCTTTGTAAAAGCTGAAGGTCTCATGATTTTCTTTGACCTGCACTCATTAGCGAAATGACCTGTCTTTTCGCAGTTGAAACAAGTAGCAGTAGCCTTATCAACAAAAGCTGATGATTTAGGCTTGTTAGTTATGGAAAGAGGTTTGTTCTTTCTAAACATTTTCTTCTTGGCGAATCTCCTGAACTTTTTAGTTAGGAGAGCCAAGGATTCATCATCATCTGAAGAATCAGAATCTGATGACCTTTCAAAGTTACTCTCTAACTCAGTGATAGTGACCGAGGGTCGCTGAGTAGAAGGTTCCTCTGAGATTAAAGCAACAGGGGTGCTTTTGGAATCTTTTACAAGATTCTTCTTAAGATGGCTAGATTGCTCATGATTCAGCAACGTGCCATATAAGGTAGCAAGGGTCATTGATCTTAGATCCTTTGATAGCTTGAGACACATGGAATAATTGTCCCAGCTTTCAGGTAAACATTCTAGAAACTTTGTCAGCACTTCAAAGTTAGAATATTCCTTACCAACAGTTTTCAGATCTATAATTAAACAATTAAAACGTTGGTGAACTTCAGAGAGAGTTTCATTCTTACCAGAAATGAAGCTTTCGTATTGTCTTACCAGGTTGATCTTTCTTGAGTCCTGGACTTCAGACGTTCCTTCATACTGAACACATATTGTGTCCCACATGGCTTTTGATGATTTCAGGTTCATGACGGAATGGTAGACTTCGTCAGGAAGGGCCATGGATAGTATGGATCTGGCTTTTGTATCTATAGCCACTTTCTTCTTATCTTCGTCGGTCCACTGATGGATTTCTTTAGGAATCAGCCTTTCTGGAATAGCAGGTCTATTTGCAGTGGCTGGAACTAAAGGATCAATTGTTACAGGGATGTGTGGGCCGTTCTCGAGATAGTAAGGTATAGTAGGGTCTACACCTTCTAAGAAGAGTGTCATCCTATTTTTCCACAAGTTGAAGTTGTCTCTGGAAAATCTAGGGGGTTTTGCAAGAGAACCATTGTCTATATAATGTGTGTTTGAGTTGGTGGCCATTTTCAGATAATAGCAAGGAAAGAAATATCTTAGATTAGATCTTGTTTATGAGATTAAACAAATCCGCTCTGATACCACTTGTTGGTCCCGAAGGCCTATACAAGTTTGTAGAAGGGGGGGGGGGGGGGGGGTTGAATACAAACACACAGATTTTACTTTTCTAAATTGTTTATTGATAAATCATTAACAATTTACAGCTTGTTGCGGAGACAAGATTAAGGATAAACCTAAATCTAAACAAGTTGGAACACTAAGGTTTCTTGCACTAAGAAAGATAAGGAAATTACTAATAATAACCTATCTTGAGATAAGAGATATGAACTTGTCCAGAGTTAGCAAGTTACTTCAAATGAAGTGAGTTCATCTCTTTATATACTGCATGCATTTAATGCAAGTCAGTATACACTTTACACGTGTCATCAGCTGGTTGGTTGCATGTCATTGACCTTTGTTGACAACCTTAGTAGCCGTAAGAATGAACAGTGTAGTATCAGAGTGGTTGTACGATTTCAGATATTCGGAGGTTCTTTTCTGACATTTCGTACGGAGGCGTGCAAGGGTGGTTAAGACAAAAGTACTTTGTACGGAGGACTTCATGATCAGCTTTCGTTGATTCAGCGATTATCATTTACTATTCAGCAGATGATAAAGTTCAGCGATAGCTGAAGTCTTGTACTTGATACTTCACGTTGAGTGGACAAATCTGAGTCTTCGCTGATCCGCATCAGTTCATTAGGAGACTTGTCGCTGGTTCTTGAGCTTGATCTTCGACTTCAGCGTAGAACCTTTGTTGACGTGAAACTTGTCTTCAGGGATCATAAGTAAACAACTAACTTATCAGCGATCATCATAATGACTGAACAGACTCAGCGCATTAATGATGAATAGTTTCGCTGAATGTTTAATCTAAAGAGCGAGAGTTCCTATCAGCGGTACTGTAAGATCTTAGTACTTATCAGCGATAGTGAAACTCTGATACATATTGTTTACTTACAATTTTCACTAAGTATTTAAGAGAGGGTCATTATCAAATCACTGAGGGTTTGGATCAACATTAACAGTTTGGCGCCATCCGTGGGACCCCATCTAGAGAAAATCTTCGACAAACGTGCGTCCTACTTACGTTTTCTTGGAGTTTCTTCTGTTCTCTGTTTCAGGAAAATGGCGAATAACGAACAATCCGCTGACCCAGCACATGAAGGACTCGAAAATGCACAAGATGCACTTAAAGCAGTCAACGATTATCGCCTGGAGGAAGTCATTCTAGATTCAAGCAAGCCTGACCAAAAAGTCTTAATCGGGTCGTCTCTCAATCCTTGCCTCAGGGAAAAGTTAATATCTTTTTTGCAGGAACATGCTGATTGTTTTGCCTGGTCGCATGAAGATATGGTCGGCATAGATCCTGACGTCAACTCTCACAAGCTCAACGTCGACCCATCGTTCAAACCTATCAAGCAGAAGCGACAGAAATTTGCTCCTGAAAGGAATAAGGTGATAAATGACGAAGTCGACAACCTTCTCAAGACAGGGAAGATTCGAGAGGTAAAATACCCCGATTGCTTGTTGTAGCAAAGAAGAATGGAAAGTGGAGGGTCTGTATCGACTTCACAGACCTCAATAAAGCCTGTCCAAAAGATCCTTTTCCATTACCTCATATCGACGCCATGGTCGACGCGACAGCGGGGCACGAACTACTAACGTTCATGGATGCCTATTCCGGATATAATCAAATCTTAATGCACGTCGAGGACCAAGAAAAAACCGCATTTATGACGGACCGAGGTATTTACTGTTATAAAGTTATGCCTTTCGGACTAAAAAATGCAGGTTCTACCTACCAGTGTCTATTGAATAAAATGTTCAAAGACCATCTCGGCGACACGATGGAGGTGTATATCGACAACATGCTGGTCAAGTTAAAACAAGCGATCGACCATGTCGAGCATCTGAGGCAATCGTTTGATATCCTTAGAAAGTATAGCATGAAGCTCAACCCGACGAAATGTTCCTTTGGCGTCAGTGCTGGGAAATTCCTAGGATATATGGTCACTCGCCGAGGCATCAAAGCCAATCCCGACCAGATCAAAGCCATTGTCGAGATCAAATCTCCTCGAAATTTCAAAGAAGTCCAAAGGCTCATTGGTCGGGTAGCAGCTCTAAACAGGTTCATCTCCCGATCTTCAGATAAATGTCACCTATTTTACAACGTCCTCAGGAAAAACAGAGGCTTCGACTGAACCGACGATCATGAACAGGCATTGCAAAAGCTCAAAGAATACATGACGTCGCCTCCCTTATTGTCGAAACCTCGCGCTCATGAAATCTTGCAACTATATCTGGTTGTTAGCCCAAACGCGGTAAGTGCTGTCCTAGCACAAGAAGATGAAAAACAGCAACTGCCAATCTATTATGTAAGTAAATCTCTTCTGGACGCAGAAACCAGGTATTCCTCTATGGAAAAATTGCTCTTGTCGCTAGTCACAGCTGCTAAAAAACTGCGACATTATTTTGAGTCGCATCCCATTACTGTTGTAACTAACTTCCCTCTTAAGTCTGTCTTAAGAAAACCTTAGTTGACAGGTCGCTTAGCAAAATGGAGCATATATCTCAGCAGCTACGACATTAACTTCAAGCCCAGGACCGCGATCAAGTCGCAAGCCTTGGCCGACTTCATTGCTGACTTCAGCCCTGAATTGGAGAAAGAAGCAGAGCTCGAGGTATCGATTGTGGCGACTCACGACGACGTGCCCTGGATCTTACACGTCGATGGGTCATCCAACATTAGAGGCTCAGGACTAGGCGTCGTCTTAAAGTCGCCACAGGGGGGCAAGATGGTATACTCAGTTCGATGCAATTTCAAGACTACCAACAATGAAGCTGAATACGAAGCCCTGATCATAGGAATGAATATGGCCTACGACTCGGGGGCAACTGCGTTACATGTCAAAAGCGACTCTCTCCTGGTAGTGAACCAGATCAATGGAGAATTCGCGGCCAAAGATTCAAAAATGACAGCATACCTGAAGGTAGCAAAAGAGAAATCCGAAAAATTTAAATCTTTTTCTATCGAACAAATCCCGAGAGACCAGAATACTCAAGCCGACGCTTTAGCAAATCTCGGGTCTGCTTTAGTCGAACCCATATTCGACGTTATTCCCATGATCCATCTGGCGACATCGTCTATCAAAAACATCGATGTCGTCCAGATCGAGGACGAAAAAGATGATTGGTCGTGCGACATCTGAAATTTCCTTATGCACGATCAACTCCCAGAAGACAAGATGGAAGCCCGGAAGATCAGATTCAAAGCATCTAAATACACCATAATTGGAGATAAGCTCTATCGACGATCATCGACAGGATTAAACCTAAGATGCGTCATTACTAAGAGTCAGGTCCAAAAAATCCTTCACGAGATGCACGACGGCGAATGTGGCAATCATTCCGGTGGTCGCAGTTTGGCTAATCGTATCACTCGACAAGGGTATTTTTGGCCAACATTGCGACAAGACGCCGTCAAGTACGTCCAGAACTGTGACCCTTGTCAGCGACATGCAGGTATGTCACATAAACCCTCTGAACCTTTGCACTCGACACTTATCCCATGGCCCTTCATTAGGTGGGGGATGGATATTGTTGGCAAGCTACCCCCGGCCCCGGGGCAAAAGGTATTCCTCCTTGTACTCACCGATTATTTTTCCAAGTGGGTTGAGGCGACTGCTTTTTCCCAAATCAGGGACAAGGAAGTCATCTCTTTTATCCAGACTAACATCATATGCAGATTTGGGATTCCATCCGAAATCGTCTGTGACAACGGATCCCAATTCATAAGCGACAGGACCCAACAATTTTGCGAAGACAGGAGTATCAAGTTAACAACCTCGACTCCCAGATACCCTCAGGCGAACGGACTTGCTGAATCAAGTAATAAGACCATTATAGCTTCGATCAAGAAAAGGTTAAAAGCTGCAAAAGGAAGATGGGTCGAAGAACTCCCTTCAGTCCTATGGGCAAATCGCACGACACCGCGCACGTCCACAGGACAAACCCCTTTCTCTCTCGTCTACGGTTGCGAAGCAGTCCTGCCAATCGAAGTCCAACTCCCAACTTCGAGGCATACTTCCGTCGACCACAACATGATTGATTTAAATTATGATATCGACGCCCTCGAGGAGCTTAGAGAATCAGTCTTGATCAGAATGGTATCTCAGAAGCAAGCAGTCGAGCGACATTTCAATAAACACGTCAAAGTCAAAGTCTTTCAAGAAGGCGATTACGTCCTCCGTCGAGTGTTCCAAAACACTCAAGAACTCAATGCCGGCAAGCTTTCTATTAAATGGGAAGGTCCTTACCGCATCTCCGAAGTCGTTGGTAAAGGAGCCTATCGACTCCAGACTCTCGACAATCAAGAAATCCCACGCAGTTGGAATGCGACGCACTTGAAAAAGTATTTTTTCTAAAATCACCTTCCTCTCATGCAACTTAATTGTTTTATCACAGGGGCACATGATTCAAATTTCATCATGAAATTTGGTTACAGGATCATAAGGTTTGAGCGACCTCTCGATCTGAGTTTCTGGATTCAGAAAAATTTTGTACGTTCTAACACGTCAATAATTGAGCCTATCAATACAAGTCAAACGTATGATATTTCAATCGTTATATTGCTATGAATGCCTAAGTCGCATGATTCTTCGCTCGTTCTATACTTAACAAAGTTATACGGTTGATATTACATCTATCTACGACATATGTAAATCGAAATAAAAATTCGACAAAAGGATGAAATCCATTTACGAAACGAACGATTACATAGGAACGACCGACGGTCGAGTATACAAAGTTAAAAAACATAGCATCTCCTAAATCTAGAGAAGAGCGTCGATCGTATGCTCAGTCTCGACCTTCGAGTCCTCGTCATACCCGAAAACACGCTAAGAAGCTAATGCAAGGATCAAACGAGTATGTTAGGCGTTATCTGACGCCCGGCACCGCGACATTTTCAAAATGCGGCTCTTAAGATTAATGTTAAGGTTAGAGGAAGGAATATGATCTTCTCGACGGTCGACTTCCAGTCCAACATCTCCTCTATCTTCGTGTATCTAACAAAAGAAGATTGAAACATCTGTAAAATACAAAAGGGGTATGTTAAACAAACATTCGGTGGAAATATTGGGAACATGAGTTTCGAAAGAAAAACTCACAAAGAACGCTAGTCCAGCTAAACGCGATCCCGTCTCTTCGATGGAGATCTTTTGAAAACGCTCCTTGAAAGATAAGAGCTGATATTTCCCCAGATGCGAAAATGACTTCGTCCCGTCAAGGACACAATCAGTCAAGAGGATCGACGACAACGTAAAGTTGATCGTCATGACTTCCTCCTCACCCTCTCCCGTCCTTATACCCTTGCCCCCGACGGCTGACGAAAGGGTCGACGTGGATACAGAGGACATCGTCGCCAGATGCGCAAGATCCACGAACGTCGCGTCTATCGCAATCAAAGTCTTCACCGACTTGGACATAATCGTTCTCAAAGAGTCTCCAATCCTTGAAGGCTTGAGAGAAATCGAGAAACTATACCTCGTATGGACACTCAAAAAACTTCGAAAAGTATTGAGCAAAGAACAACAAGGGATCAAAGAAGAATTCCGCACTAAGAAACCTTTCAAGAGGATATAAGAGGAAATGATCCATTATGATCTCTATTTATGCACTCGATCGTGTCAGGTCAAGCCCTTTGATGATCGCCACGCGTCCCCGTCTTTTTGTATGACCACACGGATCATCGACACCTGTCATCGACAGCTGGTAAGCACCATCGTGCGTCGGCATGATGTCATGGCTTTATCCTCTCTTCGATTTCCCTCTCTAGTTTGAATTGAACCGATTCAGTTCCAAAACAACCAAGGTATTTTTCAAACACAAGACCCTGAACACCCGACAAGCAAAATTTAAAATTCGAATTTGCCATCCTACTTTCAATTTTTGGGGGCAAACTGTTTGGGCAAAATTTCACGAGTCTCGACCACGACCAGAAAAGGTAAGACACATGTTATGAGCTATATCTTGTATTAAGATAAGGTCCCGACAAAGACCCAAAAAACCTCCGTCGTCCCTCCTAAAAGGTAAGTCGAGAGTTCCTCACGACACTCGACCTCGACGTCGCCCGTTCCGCACGACCGTCGCATAAAACCGTACGACCTTGACTAACTCGATATACGACTGTTATATTTGTTCAGTGATTAATGCAGGAGTCAAAGTCATTAATGGACAACGGCTATAACCGACGAAATCAGTTATGAGCATCTAATCCCACATTGAAGATGACGACCGTTACAACAATCATCAAAGATCTTAATGATTCAATTAAAATCATCCGAAGACTATAAATCCCAAGTTCAATTCTCAGTTTAAGGACATCGAATAATACAGGGAGAAAGATAGAACAAGAGGACCGAACATCGAACAACAGAAGCAAACGCAAACACTCGAAGAATATTCGTTCGAAGCAAAGAGATCATTCATAGAAGATCGCTCTCGACGCACGACTTTCACTCTCGACCAACAGTTCACACATTGTTTTCACACACGACGCACACTGTTTTTACATTTCAAACATTAGTACTTTACATTTCGAAGTCTTTTCCTTCATTTGTATTGTAATCTCTGTACGATCGACACCCGGAACACCAAAGACATCGCCCCTGATTGGCGACCATAGTGCATCGACGACATCCATTGTCGTCTGCAGGTTTTTTCCTAGTTGAGGTTTTTCCCGCGTCATCAAATCCTCTGTCTCATTTTCATTTTTGTCTTTGTCGCACGCCTTTGTCGAATGATTCCTTTCTTTAGTTGTTAAAGTCCACATCGACCTTAAGTTGTCCCTTTGGTGCGATTTTTGGCATTAACACCACGCGCCTTTCATTTCCCCCGAGAACCAGGTCGGCGAGACGGAGAGCGCCCACGGTTTCTTCCTTTTGAAGAATGCTGATCGTCTCGGCCTTTGTCAGCAAATAGGCCTTGACTGTAATTATTCTCTCTAGGATTGCTACCGACCCGCATCTAAATTCGTTGATCTTCAGAAATCATTCTTGTTTTCACATCAGACAAAGAAAGAGTTTCTCTTCCATAAATAAAATTGTTAGTGAATTGGGAATATTTCTCGAGAAGCGAATACAACAGGATCATAGCAAGCGCTTCTTCATCTTTAGCAAGAAGCGCATCCGTTGCCTTCAACTTCATGATGATGTCTTCGAATTCGGTCATGTGCGCCTTAATTGTTGTGCCTTCCTTCATTTTGAAGAAGAGACACGACCACATCAGTAACAATCTGTTGGTCAAAGTTTTCTTGAGATATAAATTCTCAAGCTTGCTCCAAATACCTGCAGCTGTCTTTTCAGACACAATTTCAGATATAACATTATCTCCCATAGCCATCTGCAAAGTAGTAAATGTCCATGCTTCCACTTCTTTAGCCTTAAGGTCAGACATATTAGGGTCTAACTCATCTTTAGCAAATACTACGGGATGGACTCCATTTTTCCTAAGTGTCGCGGATGTTGTGAACTGCCATTTACCAAAGTCACCGTCCCCATTCCAAGTTTGTATACGAATCCCAGCCCCGGACAAATTTAAGGTACCTTCTTGGTATGGTTTTTGGGACTGGTTAGAGGGACCGACTCCAAATGGGTTTTCTACTTCAGCCATAGAGAAAACGAAATGTGTAAACCGTTTATGTATATTTTACACACAAACCCAAATCTAGATCCGAAGCTCTGATATCAATTGTTAGGAAAAATTTATCGTGCCAAAATTACGAGAAGCTCACAAATGATTTCTAAGGTCCCAAAACGAGTAGAAATCCAAGTGCACAATATACCCAACAACAAATGCGGATAATAATAACCTAGATGTTACACAATAATTCTCTGACGTAGACAAATTAACCCACACGATATAGATAAAAACGATGGTAACGTTAGTATCTATAAATATATATAGCAAGATATATATAAGCGTATATATCGACGATATATATATATATATATATATATATATATATATATATATATATATATATATATATATATATATATATATATATATATATATATATATATATATATATATATATATATATATATCGTGCAAGATCACAACCAAATAACACAAGGATATAACGTGGTTCCACTATCGTTGTGATAGTGTACGTCCACCAAAGACAGAGAGCAAGTGTTTATTACCAACCAAGGAGATTACAATGTGCTTCGTACAAGGATCTTAAGATCCACGATCAACAAACGAGGCTTCACGAAAACCACCGAATATCAAAACACTCTCGTCCTCACACATACTATGTATATCGAAATATACTAGAGAGTATTTGTGGATCTCCCTAACAAATGAAGCACCACCAAATAAAACTGTATATGTGTATACGTGTCTCAAAATGGTGGGAGTAGGTTGCTATTTATAAGGGAAATGAGGAGTGGTGACCAAGCATCTTGGGGACCAAGTTGTAAAACTTGGAGGCCAAGCTCATTTATCCATCACGTGTAGCATAATTTCTTAATATATATTAATAATTAATATTTATAACAACTTTGACATAACTCATAAGTTAGCATGGAAATATTCAACTTTAACCGACCTAACAAATCAAAACAAACATAAACATGGGTTTACACACCTTAACATGCTTTGACATGTTAATCTTAATATAACATAGAAACAATGAACATTAACATAACTTAACAAAACTTAACATGAAAAACAATGAACGTTAACATAATGGGACATATCTTAATATGAAAGCTACCATATTAACCTATATTATTGCGGCCAGATGTTGATGGCCAATTGACTGTATTGGCCCAAATACTCGCTTGATGAAGCTGCGAAAAAGTCGAGCGACGACCATGGAGGGGTTCTCTCCGGAACTCAACTCTCTCTCTCTCTCTCTCTCACACACACACACACACATATATATATATATATTAGTATTACCAAATGGGTACTCAAAGAGTTCCCGTACTTGATGGGGTTCCTTTCCTAAACTTGGGGATTAGATGTGGCAAGGGCGGGGACAAGAGGGCATAAACAAGCAATAGGGTTTAAGACATGGGGAATGGGTGCAATTTCACCCCTTTCCGTCTGCAAATTCATAATTCTATTTAATTCACTATATTTATTCATTATATATGATGCCATGATGAATCTATTGTTGGAAAATATTGTGGAGGTTGGAAGTTTCCTTCCATCCTACATAGATGGAAATGAGAAAATTAGAGAACCTTATAAGCCCTTTCATTCAAATGAGGTTTGAATGAATTAATGGACTTATGGTAGGGGGTTTCACAGAAGTGCAACGCACACGCGCGCGGCAGTGGCCGAGGCCGAGGACGCGGTTTCCGCGGAGCGGCGCGTGGAGGCGCACTTTGCACTTTGCGCGGTTTCTGCATCGAGCAAACAAAAGCATCTCCAATGCCAGTTGGATAGATCATTCAAGTGATTCTAAATCCACAAGTGGGTGGATTTATACACTTGGTGGTGGAGCGAAATCTTGGGCGAGCAAGAAACAAACATGTATCGCTCATTCAACTATGGAAGCTGAATTTATTGCCCTAGCTGCTGCGGGCAAAGAAGCCGAATGGATTAGAGATTTGCTGTCAGATATCCATTTATGGCCCCGACCAACTCCTTCGATTCCCATGTATTGTGACAGTGAGGCCACACTGTCAAAAGTTTACAACACCGTGTATAATGGGAAGTCGCGACACATAGGTCTCCGACATAATTATGTGAGACAATTGATAGAGAAAGGTACCATTAGTATTGTGTATGTTAAGTCGTGTGGAAACTTGGAAGATCCATTGACTAAGCCTCTGACGAGAGACTTAGTAGGATTAACTACCAGAGACATGGGTCTGAAACCACGCAGAATCGGTTAGTGATGGAAACCCAACTTGGATGTAGTGCTCCTATCTCCTAAGTTTAATGGGTAATAACAAGTCATTCAACCGATAGAAGGTACTATCAATAAAGATAGACTCATGTAAGGTATTTGATAGTACGTCGTTGTCGAGAACGAGGATGAGTTTGATCTCTTAACAAAGTTTGAAGGCATCTTAGCAACGAAGATGATATAGAACTTTGCCTATATGACCAAGAGGTGGTGCCGCCTCAATTGAAGAGTAGTGGTTCCTCTTCTAGAAAGTCATGAAAAGGATTTAGCGAATGGCCATATTCGCACTCAGTTAGAAAGCAAATAAATAAGATGATGTATGTAAGTAAGCCGAAGCGGTCTTAAGATTCAAGGTTTAAACCCTAGGATACCGTTGAATTGATCTCTTCTTGCATACGTGCATCAAATAGGGTTTAATCTTAGTGACACCACTGTTACACCATTTTATATGAATGTCAGAAAACTTTCCAACTTTTTCCAACCTGGTGGAGGATTGTTGGAAAATATTGTGGAGGTTGGAAGTTTCCTTCCATCCCACATAGATGGAAATGGGAAAACTAGAGAACCTTAAAAGCCCTTTCATTCAAATGAGGTTTGAATGATTTAATGAACTTATGGTGGGGGTTTCATAGAAGTGCAACACGCACGCGCGCGCACGCGTGGCCGTGGCCGAGGCCGTAGGCGTGGTTTCCGCGGAGGGGCGCGTGGAGGCGCACTTTGCACTTCGCATCGGAGCCTCGCCCCGAGCTCCCGAGTTTCTTTTTATAGAAACTTAAAGAGAAACGATGATTAGTTATGTTTAGATATTAATCAGTTGAAGAGAGCAGATATGTTTTTCGGTTTAAAATTTGAATATTAAACTCGTTTTTCTTTTTAATCGCGTTTTAATGAGTTGGAGAGACTTAGTCTCCAACTAACTTCGTGGGCAAGCCGGTTTTATGGGTATGTTAAGCCCGTTGCAGCTAAGGTTTCACCAGTATAAATACTGGTTGAAACCCTCTCTTTTGACCCACCGAAAATCAGAAGCATCTATCGTCTCTCTCTCCGCTTTCTCTCCTTCTTTACGGCAGTTTCTGCATCGAGTAAACAGAAGCATCTCTCGGTGTTTTCCCATCTCGTTTTCTGCAACTACTTTGCTTTAAACGTTTGATTATCAGTGCTGTTGATAATCGAAAATACTGCATCAAATCCTGGGCTTTGCGGTTCGAGACTCACAACTTCGGAGTAACCGTATAAAACTTTTAAGGACAGGTTTTTACCGTGCAATTCGATCATCAATTCGATCATCAAAACAGGTTGGTTTTAATTTTCTGTTGTGTGTTTTCTTTTTCGTTCATTAGAGTGAACAGTCTGATTCTACCCCTTTCTTTAACGAATCTATAGCGGATGATAGATTAAATTTGAGTTTTAATTAATAAACGATATAACTTTATTGCCTTACAACGATTTTATTTATAAAATTGTTGTGTTTATAAATAAAGTTGCAAAGTTTATTTATAAAGTGGCGCTTGTTAAATTTCTTTAATTGTCTTGTTGAAATTCCCTTTATAAACTGAATAATTAATAAAGTTGAGTTTAATTTTATCACTTGAAATTTTTCTAATTGTTAAAATTCAACATCTAGAAAACTATACATCGTTTGTTTTGGAGTGTAACGGAGGACAATAACAAAAGTAAAATCCAAAAAGTGGATTTACAACAACAAAACCAGAAACCATTTTATGTTTTAAATGATTTTTATATGAATTACGAGCTGTCTTTCAAGATTTAACATGTTGTTCACACTGTGGAGGTTGAAACTAATTCTTCTTACACAAATCGTATCAACTTTGGTCGAGCAAACAAAAACTTAAAATACCAAACAATCTTCTAAAATATGGATGATAGAGATTGCCTCATGTACGTGGCATATCATACAGGCCGATGGCATAATCAATCAATCCCGTTGTACCATATGGCATTCTTCTATCGATCCCACATGCCAATCATGCATATTGTATATATATATATATATATATATATATATAGGGTCTCCTTCTTTTGTAACGTCCCAAAATTTCAAGGAAATTTAAAATTTTAATTAAACGTTTTATATATAAAAACTCATTAAATAATCCCAACATATTAATTGCAAAATCATAAATGTCGTTCAAGTAGTCAGAAACCAGCGGAAACAATGTTCAATAAATAAAACCAATATCAGCCAGCTCATCCCGCGCGCCAGTGTGTACCCGTCACGCCTTAGAGCCACTCGTACCTGAAACCACAGTTTATTGGGAAAGGGTAAGCACGAAGCTTAGTGAATTCAAACACATGCGCAGGTAGGAATTATATACACATCACCCCTACCCGCACATAAGCAACAACATCACAGATACATAAAACGAGTAAACATCTACAGGTAATTATGTATCCAACCACCTCAGTACCATCGAGGCCTCGGTCCCACCGAATTGTAATGTAACCAACACCTCAGTACCATCGAGGCCTCGGTCCCACCGAATTATAATGTAACCAACACCTCAGTACCATCGAGGCCTCGGTCCCACCGAATTGTAATGTAACCAACACCTCAGTACCATCGAGGCCTCGGTCCCACCGAATTATAATGTAACCAACACCTCAGTACCATCGAGGCCTCGGTCCCACCGAATTGTAATGTAACCAACACCTCAGTACCATCGAGGCCTCGGTCCCACCGAATTATAATGTAACACATTTATACCAAGCATTCAAACCAATCAAATATTACACACCACAAACAACTAGTTCACACCACAAAGACAGTAGTACATACAAACTATTATGACATGCATACAACCCCTAACTACACAGTGAGAGAACTCACCTCAAATGCGCGCCTAGCTTAATCAACACGAATCAAGCTTCACAATCACGGTCACTTTCCAGCACCTAAACGCATGTTAAAACGTGTCAATACGAGACCCGGACCCTATGACACGACACACGCTTAAACCGTCACTAAAACTAATTTCCGTTCTCACCAAAACGGGTCTGTTCGGGACCTGTTTCGATCCCCTTAAATCCAGAAAATTCCCAATATTATTTCATGACCAGAAAGTTCTCTGAGTTAGGGTTCCAAGGACATATTATACGCCTCCTAACGATTTTTCTACAATTTATTATGAATTAAATACGAACGGTTACCAAAACTGCCAGTTTTCGGTCCAGCCTGAACAAACAGTCCAAAACAGCCTAGCTACGGTTTAAATCAGACTTTCGGCAAAACACGAAAAACCTTCCCAACTCGAATAGGGAACTATGACCACCAAAATCACCTCAAAACGAGTTACGATTAAAAGGTTACGGCTTTCGCAAAATCGAGACAGATTCCAGAATTTTCACATGAAATGACGAACCGCAGAACTTGCGACCACTTTTTCTCCCAACTCGAGGCCGAACCAGTTTTCCGCTAAAACACAGAAAACGTGCCCGGTCCCGAGCTCGAAGCGTGGGCGCCAGTTTCGGCTCAATCGGAGTTACGACGGAAAAGTTATTGCCGTCACAAAACAGGGGCTGAACCATATTTTCGCATAAAAAGACGACTCTAAAAACAACGGTTCAAACGATTTGGCTTACGCGATTTAGTCACGGCTTGAAGGGCTCTATGGTGGTCAAGGTCAGGTCACGGCCACGCACCACCCATCTACAACGGCAGCCATGGCCGCCCATCCACCACCACCACAGCAGCGGCGAACGGCGGCTCTCCGGCGAGGGTTCCGCGCATACACACACATGCATTCACGTACACCCTTCCATGCTTCGGATCTCCCTCTCGATCACCTTACCGCGCACAACCAACTCACGCAACCACCACCACCCGACACCCAGCCACCACAGTGGCGGCGCGCGGTGGCAGTGGCGTCACAGCTGGTTGATTCACCGAAACAGGAAGATTTAAGACGATTAGATGCGTACCTCACGACGATACCTCGCACCCGCAACCGACCTTAACTCCCTTGCTTCCTCCGACGATCAGCCGCAGCAGCGGCCTCCGGTGACAGCTTCGACGACGGCAGGCACAATTCCGGCCAACTCTTCTCTCTCTACTTCTCGGCTTCTCTCTCTTTCGATCGCTCTCTCTCTTTCTCGTTCCCTTCTCACGATCACACAAAACCACAGCTGCCGCAGTAGGGTTCCAAGGAAATGGGTTATGTTTGGCTTTCACGAAATTAAGAAACGGAAGAAGGGAACCGGCCATGGGCCGAAACCCATGCAAACTTTCCAAAGAAATTGCCCATTAGCCCCTCTACTATCCTCCCTTCACGATCTACCCTAACGAGACACGAACTTTACATTATTGGTCCTTTTTGACACCAAACACTAACCACAAACAATTAAAGGTAAACACTTAAATTAATTAAATAAATAAACAAAAACGTACCGGGACACGGGCTTTACAATCTCCCCCGCTTGGATTAGACTTCGTCCCCGAAGTCCACGCCCGCAAACAGCTCCGGGTAATTCTCCCGCATCTCGGCTTCTGGTTCCCACGTCCATTCTGAACCTTTCCGGTGCTGCCACTGGACCTTCACCAATCCAATGACTTTGTTCCGCAGAGTCTTCGTCTTCCTCTCGACTATGGCTATTGGCTTTTCCACATAGTTGAGTCGCTCGTCAATCTGAATATCTTCGAGGGGAACTACCGCAGACTCATCCATCACACACTTCCGCAATTGAGAGACGTGGAAAGTGTTGTGGATTAGGCTCAGTTCCTCCGGTAGCTCCAATCGGTAAGCTACTTTCCCCACACGCGCGATAACCTTGTATGGTCCAATATATCGGGGACCCAACTTTCCCCGCTTGCGAAAACGGATTACCCCTTTCCAGGGTGACACTTTCAGAAGAACGTAATCCCCGACTTGGAACTCCAAGTCCGATCGTCTTTTATCGGCGTAACTCTTTTGTCGACTCTGCGCAGTGACTAACCGATCCCGCACCATCTGAATCATCTCCGTCGTCTTTAGCACAACATCGGTGCTCCCCAGCACCCTGTGACCAACCTCGCCCCAGCAAATGGGCGTCCGACACTTCCTGCCATACAACACTTCGTACGGCGCTCTACCGATGCTAGCGTGATAGCTGTTATTATAGGAGAACTCAGCTAGTGGAAGATACTGATCCCAACTACCACCAAAGTCAATCACACATGCTCGCAGCATGTCCTCAAGTGTCTGAATAGTACGCTCACTCTGCCCATCGTTCTGAGGATGAAATGCTGTACTGAAATGCAACCGCGTACCCATTTTATTCTGAAACTTCTCCCAAAACCGGGAGGTGAAACGAGTATCCCGATCCGAGACAATCGAGACTGGCACTCCGTGCCTAGTTACAATTTCTCGGATGAAAACCTCCGCGAGCTTATCCGCCGAGAAGCTCTCTTTAATCGCCAAGAAGTGAGCGCTCTTAGTCAGACGATCCACAATTACCCAGATGGTATCATTCCCTCGCTGAGTTTTGGGAAGCTTCGTGATGAAATCCATCGTAATCTGCTCCCACTTCCACACCGGAATCTGTTAGAGCATTATTGTATTCAAGATTTACTGTAAAGTCAATGTACTGTATGAGTCTATACAGTATTGTGAATGCCTTTATACCTTGTATGTCATGGGTATAAATAGGCTTGTCTAGTTCATTTGTTAAAAAGCTTTTGTAATCTTTTAGAAACCTTTTGTAATCCTTTGAGCTCAATACATGGATGACATATTTGCTCTCTAGATTCTCTCTCACTACATTCATATCTTATTGCTAGAGATTTGGGATTTATCAATTGGTATCAGAGCTAAACAGAAGATTCAAGCAGATCGAAGACCAAATTGAAGATTTTTTACACTAAAGCTGAAGAATTCGGATTGGGTGTTCATCACTATTCATCACTGTTCATCAAGAATTCTGACCCTTCTTCATTTACTATTCATCCAGATTTCATCTTTTCTTTAATTTTTGATCTTTTGGATTGATTCTTGACATCATTGCACTCGGATTTGATTCCTGGACATCTTTAATTCTTGGATCAACACCAAAATCTGCACAGAATTTGCAGATCTGATCATTTTATATCATTTTTGTTCGAAAACTTTTTCTACTATTTTTGGATCAAAATTCGATTAAATTGATCGAATTAGGATTTGTGATTAACTAAGAAAGTGTGTGGAATCAAATTTCGAACAAATCTGTGCAAATTTCATAACAATTGATCAAGAATTGAAAAAGTTATGGCTGATTTAGTGATTTTCGTGTTCGAAGTGCAGAATTCGGATCATTCTTGGTGAATTCGGATCATTCTTGGTGAATTCGGATCATTCAAAGAAGAATTCGGAGTGTTCTTGGAAATACAAGTGTAGAATTCGACTCAAGAAGGATTCGAATTGATTGAATTCGAACCCAGCTAGATTCGAATTGAGGAGAATTCGAACCGTGTTAGATTCGAATTGAGGAGAATTCGAACTGTGTTAGATTCGAATTGAGTTGATTAAATTTTCCAAGTGTTGAATTCGAACCCTTAAGCATCCGAATTCATAGAATTCGAACCCTTAAGCATCCGAATTCATTGAATTCGAACCCTTAAGCATCCGAATTCATTGAATTCGAACCCTTAAGCATCCGAATTCATTGAATTCGAACCAAGTTAAGTCCGAATTGAGTGAATTCGAACCCTTCAGCATCCGAATTCATTGAATTCGAACCCTTCTTCATCCGAATTCGTTGAATTCGAACCCTTACTCATCCGAATTCTTGTGAATTTAAAAAAAAAAAAAAAAAATTTCTATAGTGTATTTCATACACTGTAAGAGCTTTTCAAGAAAAAATTTTATATATTTTTTTTGTGTATTTTCATACACTGTCTGCTTGATCTTCTGAACGATCAATTTCTAGCAATATTCAAAATGGTTTTACAACAAGTTATTGTTAAAAGCAGTGGTGAAGATTTGAAGCAAACTCTGAAAAAGGAGATTCCTCCAATTGCAAAAGTTTTTGTTAAACCAAATGTAAAGTTGCAACAAGTCATTATAACAGAAACATCTGTTAATTCACATGTATCTGTTAAACCAAATAATGAAGTGTTGCAACAAGTCATAATAACAAAAACACCTCCAAAGCCACTTGAAAAAGCTAAGGCAAATAATGGAATTTTGCAACAAGTTATTTTATCAGAAACATCTCCTATATCAGAAACTCCTGTTAAAGATAATGCTTCAAATTCTTCAACTCCTATTTTAAATAAAGCATTGGAAGAAGAAAATGTTAATCTGAAAAGACAAATTTTAGACATTTCTTCTTCAAATGCTAAACTTACTAAAAGAATAACTGATCTTGAAGTTTATATTGCAGGTCTTGAAACAAAGAAAGACAAAGACAACTCAAGTCTGCACGATCAAATCGAGAAACTTCAAGAGAAAGTAACAACTCTTAAAAAGGAAAATGCTGATCTGAAGAGCATTGAAGACAGGAGAGAGAAGATTCTTAAAGAAAAGGAAATAATTGAACTTAATTGTATAAAACTTTCAAAACAAGTTTCTGACTTTGAGAAAGTTTTATTTTTAGAAAAAGACAAGCTCGAAAAAGAAAGAGCTAAATTTGAAACTGAAAGAATTTTTTTTGATATCAAAAGTTCTGAACTTTCCGTGAAAATTTCTGAATTAGAAAATCTTTTGGAAAAGGAAAGAAAAGATTTCACGGAAAAGCAAAATCTCTTTGAAAAGGAAAGTAAAACCCTTAAAAAGAAAAATATGGAAATTTTCAAAGAGATTACTGATAAAAGAAGGTTTTTGGAAAAAGATTTTGAATCGGAACGTGTATATTTTGAAGATGTGATTCTTAATCTTACCAAAAGATTATCTGGTTTATCAGCTGATATTATGAAAGATCAGTTGATCAAATCTGATCTCCAAAAGAAATTTGATCTAATTTCTAAAGAGAAAAATGTTTTAATAAACAAAGTCAAAGAACTTGAAGACGTCATTTTTAAATTTGATGTCTCAAAGCAGGTCAGTCATAATTCTATCTTTCAGACTCCATTTGTTGATTCAAATGATTCTGAATGTTCTTTTAAAACTGCTTCAAGTTCAAGTTTTAAAAACATTCCTTCTAAACAATTTAATAGATCAACAGATTTCTCAAAAGGTCAGATTCGTTCTTCTAATCTTTTCTATAATCCTCTGTTTGATAAATCGGATGATATTCTTAAGGTGCCTAAAATTAATACTTCCAAATCTGAAGAAGTTCCAGTCTTCAAGAGGGTGAAGATGGAATGGAGAATCAAAGGCACAACAATTCCAAAGAAAGATGTGCCAAAATCATCTGTATTCACATCAAATGCCAAGAAGAACAATGCGCCAAAAGGTAAATCTTCTGCTAAACTTAATCCTATTCATTCTGTAAATCATCTGATTAGGTTGGCACATAAGAAAATCTGTTGTTCTTACTGTGGATCAAATGATTTTGTGCATAAAGATTATACTTCTTATTGGTATGGTTCTTACAGTATTACTTGTAAGAAATCTACACCTAACCCACTAGGACCCAAGTGCCATTGGGTACCAAAATCTGCTTAATCTGTTTTGCAGGTTCATCATGTGTTGTACTGAATTGTAGATACATACCACACACATGACTGAAAACAGAAGAGAAGCGGCGTATTTTTTGAAAAATATTTGTACCATTAAGGGGGAGACAAATATCTATGGCTTTTGAACATATCAGTTCAAAACCCGTGCTTCAACGACAATGGCTTCTGAACAATTCAGTTCAGGACCCGTACTTCAACGACTAAGACTTCTAAACAAATCAGTTTAGAACTCACACTTCTCAGGTGATATCCTTAACTGTTACATCTTTCTGTTTCATGGAACGTGGCAAAAGGTAACATTGGATTATATTTGTTTCTACTGATTTGAAAACTTGAATCTTTACAAATTTAATTCAATGAGATGCAATTTTCAATTTTCATTCAATGAATTAAATGCGTGCTAAAAGATTTTTTTTCAAGAATCTTTGTATTATCTGAGTTAGATTTGCTTCAATTTTCACCTCTAAAATAAATCGAAAGGTCAGCAAAATATGAATGAAATTATGCTGAATGCTCAAAGTTATGTGAATCTGGATATATATAGAATATAATGCTCAAAAAGCCTATATGTCAGAATGATGGATGGAAATGAAAATATGGGCAAATCACTATGTTTTAGAACCAAGTGATTGAGATAAAATAGTTGCACTATCATTTAGTTTGAAAGTTTGTGCCTGTGGCCTTTCTGGTTTGGGAGAGTAAGTCCTAAGGGGTGCTCGACACCTAGTCCCTAAGATCAACTGGTCTGGGATCGGCTGACCCAAATCCTGCAATAGAACCAGATAGAAAGCCATGTTTTACTGGTACAAATGGGTTTAAGATATATCGATGTGGCATTTCTGGTTTGGGAAATTAAGTTCTAAGGGGTGCTCGACACCTAGCACCTAAGGCCAACTGGTCTGGGATCTGCTGACCCAAATCCTGCTATAGAACCAGATAGAAAGTCATGTTTAACGGTGTATCTTATTCTTACTAAACTTTTTGATCAAAAGATGCCAATGAGCACAAAATCAAAAGATGCCAATGCGCACAAAATCAAAAGATGCCAATGAGTACAAAATCAAAAGATTCAAATGTGCATAAAATCAAAAGATGCCAAAGAGCACACATCTCTTGAAACTTGGGAAAATACAAAGTCGCGATAAACCCGTAAATTTGTGAAAATTCTGATTTTGGACAAATAGTGTGAGTAGAGCAAAGTATTCTTATATGTTTTAGAATTGCATATGCTTGATGCTAATCATATTTCGCATGTTAGCACACCAAATAGATTTAATAAAGGGGTTGAAACTGAACATTTTTTAACTTGATATACAATGATGACTTGTTCTTGAATCCAAACACATGCATTTGATTTCATTTGATTGAAAAATATGTTAAATTTCATTAAGTTGAATTTCTTTTGTAAAGCTTTCAAATGATCAAATGTTAGTAGTTATAAAATGAAGTTCAATGAATTTTATTTTCCTTGTGTAAATTTGTTTTAAAATTTGTGCTACAATTTCAAATACTGTACGTTATTGAAATATATGCATACTTTCAGGGGGAGAAAACAAATTTGCTCCAGAATTCTTATTTTGAGGGGGAGCAAGGTTATCCACTAAGGAGGAGATTGTTAGTAATACTCAGTGACGCGACTGAAATTGAAGAAGGTTTTCGATGATAATGATGCTCACTTTCATCGAAAAAGGGGGAGAAATGTTTAATTCAATTTCATGTCAAAGATATCCCATGTCTAAGAGCTTTCAAGTCAAAGATTCGTGAACAAAGACTGAAGATTGGGGAGAAGGATCATGTGAAGTCCAAATGTTGCCGAATTTGGTTATCTTAGTTCTGAGTGATTCTCGGAATGCGCTTACACCTAAAAGTTCAACAATGTGGATGGTTTCACATCTTTCTGATCCAAACTCTAATCGTTTCTGATTTATCTTGTTCCGAATTGATGGTTCTATATAAAGATATGAAATCCATGTTCAAGACTTGAAGACAATCTGTTGAAGATTGTATTGAAGAAGGTTGATTTTTCAAAGAAAAAGACAATGACTTTTCATGTTTGTCTGAAGATTCTTCAAAGCTGAGTTCTTAAAGAGTGTCAAAGCATATAGTTCGCCGTGAACTAGTGGAGATAAAGCTACTTGAAGATAGTTTGATAAAGTGTCTGTTGAAGAAGATTGGCTTTACAAAGAGCTGAAGACTGCTGTCAAATTTTTTAAATCTTGAATCAAAAGGGGGATATTGTTAGAGCATTATTGTATTCAAGATTTACTATAAAGTCAATGTACTGTATGAGTCTATACAGTATTGTGAATGCCTTTATACCTTGTATGTCATGGGTATAAATAGGCTTGTCTAGTTCATTTGTTAAAAAGCTTTTGTAATCTTTTAGAAACCTTTTGTAATCCTTTGAGCTCAATACATGGAATGTTTAATTCAATTTCATGTCAAAGATATCTCATGTCTAAGAGCTTTCAAGTCAAAGATTCGTGAACAAAGACTGAAGATTGGGGAGAAGGATCATGTGAAGTCCAAATGTTGCCGAATTTGGTTATCTTAGTTCTGAGTGATTCTCGGAATGCGCTTACACCTAAAAGTTCAACAATGTGGATGGTTTCACATCTTTCTGATCCAAACTCTAATCGTTTCTGATTTATCTTGTTCCGAATTGATGGTTCTATATAAAGATATGAAATCCATGTTCAAGACTTGAAGACAATCTGTTGAAGATTGTATTGAAGAAGGTTGATTTTTCAAAGAAAAAGACAATGACTTTTCATGTTTGTCTGAAGATTCTTCAAAGCTGAGTTCTTAAAGAGTGTCAAAGCATATAGTTCGCCGTGAACTAGTGGAGATAAAGCTACTTGAAGATAGTTTGATAAAGTGTCTGTTGAAGAAGATTGACTTTACAAAGAGCTGAAGACTGCTGTCAAATTTTTTAAATCTTGAATCCAAAGGGGGAGATTGTTAGAGCATTATTGTATTCAAGATTTACTGTAAAGTCAATGTACTGTATGAGTCTATACAGTATTGTGAATGCCTTTATACCTTGTATATGGGTATAAATAGGCTTGTCTAGTTCATTTGTTAAAAAGCTTTTGTAATCTTTTAGAAACCTTTTGTAATCCTTTGAGCTCAATACATGGATGACATATTTGCTCTCTAGATTCTCTCTCACTACATTCATATCTTATTGCTAGAGATTTGGGATTTATCAGAATCTCCAAAGGCTGCAATTTCCCGTGCGGTCGCTGGTGCTCCGCCTTGACCTTTCGACAGGTCAAACATACCTCCACACATTTGGCTACATCCCGCTTCATGCCGGGCCACCAATAGCCTTCCCGTAAGTCTCTGTACATTTTGGTAGCTCCCGGATGAATTGAAAACTTGGACTTATGCGCCTCGTCCAACAGAATATGTCGGTTTCCCCCGGTGAATGGGACCCAAACTCTACCATAACGGGTCAATAATCCTCGACTATCCCGTATTAATTTCGGGATCTCTCCCGAAACCCTCTCACGTTTTGCATTTTCCGCCAACACGGCCACCTCCTGAGCGACACCTATCGCCTCCAAAAGAGGTGCAACTACTGTCAAACGCTGACACAGACCCTTCAGCGGTCCCCCGACCGGATGTCGGCTAAGCGCGTCCGCGACTACGTTCGCTTTACCCGGGTGGTAAAGTATCTCGCAGTCGTAATCCTTGACCACATCGAGCCATCTTCGTTGACGCATATTAAGATTTTGCTGATCCATCAGGTATTTAAGGCTCTTATGATCAGTGTAGATAGTACACTTGACACCATAAAGATAGTGTCTCCAAATCTTCAGAGCAAACACCACTGCTCCCAACTCCAAGTCATGAGTCGGGTAGTTCGCTTCGTGAGGCTTCAGCTACCTCGAAGCGTAAGCTATGACCTTGCCGCGTTGCATCAGCACGGCACCCAACCCCTGATATGAAGCATCACAATAAACCACCAAATCCTCCATACCCTCGGGCAAAGTTAACACAGGAGCCTCGCATAAACGTCTGCGTAGCTCCTCAAATGCCTTCTGCTGCTCTTCACCCCAACTGAAAGCTGCAGTTTTCTTCGTCAGTCGAGTCATAGGCAAGGCAATCTTGGAGAAATCTTGGATAAATCTCCGATAGTATCCTGCTAACCCGAGAAAACTCCGCACCTCGGTAGGAGTTTTCGGCACCTCCCACCGCATTACCGCTGAGATCTTGGCCGGATCGACCATGATACCGTTCTGATTCACGACATGTCCTAAGAATTGGACCTCTCGTAACCAGAATTCACACTTGGAGAACTTAGCATAAAGTTTCTCCCGTCTCAAAACATCCAAAACTTCCCGCAAATGCACCTCGTGCTCTTCTCTCGTCTTCGAATATACGAGAATATCGTCGATGAATACGATCACCGAGCGATCCAACATCGGGCTGCATACCCTGTTCATGAGGTCCATGAACGCTGCTGGTGCGTTGGTGAGCCCGAAAGGCATCACCACGAACTCGTAATGGCCATACCGCGTTCGGAAGGCCGTTTTCTCCGTATCCTCACCTCGTACCCGCATCTGATGATACCCGGATCTCAGGTCAATCTTAGAGAACCACGAGGCTCCCTGCAACTGATCAAACAAGTCGTCAATCCTTGGCAGAGGATAACGATTCTTTACCGTAAGCTTATTCAGCTCCCGGTAATCAATACACATTCGTTGAGATCCATCCTTCTTCTTCACGAACAAGATCGGAGCTCCCCACGGTGAACAACTCGGCTTAATGAACTCTTTCTCGAGAAGTTCCTGCAACTGATCATACAGGTCCTTCATTTCCGGTGGAGCCAGGCGATAGGGTGCCTTGGCCACCGGAGCAGCACCCGGAATCAGATCGATTCGAAACTCCACCTGTCGTTCGGGAGGTAACCCCGGTAACTCGTCGGGAAACACATCGGCAAACTCCCTCACGACTGGCACATCTACGGCAGTCTTCTTCGCCTCATCAAAACGCGTATCTATCACATACGCCAAGTATCCCCGACCACTATGCTGAAGGTGTCTCCGAGCCCTCGCCGCGGAACATATTGCCGTAGTCCGTCTGGGCGAGTCTCCCTGAATCAACAACTCTCCCCCACTTGGGGTTCGAACCCGCACTTGCTTTTGGCGACAAACAATTTCTGCATCAAACGCGTCCATCCAATCCATGCCCACAATCACACAAAGCTCTCGCATAGCTATCGGAATCAAATCTATGGGAAACCTCACACCCGAGATTTCCAACGTGCATCCCCGATACACATCCGTAGCAGTCAGGGTTCGATCATCGGCAACCTCGACTACCAAAGGACATCCTAACCGTCCCACCACTCGGCCCAAACTCTCGCTAAAGGTGCGAGACACAAATGAATGAGTAGCCCCGCTATCAAACATTACAACCGCATGCACCGAGTTAACTAGAAATGTACCTAACATACAATTAACAACATATAAATAAAAAAACAAGGCATGAAAAGGAAGGACGAAAAGAAATAGGGTGATAAAACATACCTGTCACCACCTTAGGCGTCGCCTGCGCCTCTTCCACCTTCAGCTGGTGGACTCTACCTCGGGCTGCCTCTGTCCCCGGCTGACCCGTACGACCGTCAGTGATGCGCAGTGGGGCATTTGCAGGAGCCCTCTGTGCACCACCCCCATCAGTTGCCCTCGCATTCGGACAATTGGCCCTCACGTGGCCCGTCTGCTTGCAGCTAAAGCAGATCATCAATGGCGACTTGCAATCCCGGCTGTGATGACCGGACTGCCCACACTTGAAACACCCGCCAGTCTTCTTCCCACCAGAATCCCTGGGTTTAAACCCACCACTCCTCGAACTTCCGCGCGAATCAGAAAACTTCGACTTCTTTTGCACCGCAGAGATTGGAGTCACAGCCTGTGCTGCCTTTCTCTTTTTGGCTTGGGTCTCTAACTCCAGCTCCCTTCTCCGGGCTGCGTCCATCATTGCTGACAAAGAAGCGTACGGTACCGTGCTCACGAACTCTCTGATCTCGGTACGTAACATATCTTTATACCGGGCCATCTTCATTTCCTCCGAAGCGGCATATTGAGGACAAAACAGCGCCATCTCAGTGAATTTCTTGTTCATCACTTTAACAGTCTCCGAGGTCTGGGTTAGCTCCAAGAACTCCTTCGCTATCCGCTCCATCTCTACCGGTGGCACGTATTCAGCACGGAAACGAGTAACGAACTCCTCCCACGTAAGGGTAGTACGCTCGGCCAGAGTCAGCGCTGAGGCGCACCAATCCTTCGCCCCGTCGCGAAGCAAATTCACAGCAAAACGGACCTTCAGATTATCCGGGCAGCCGCAGGTCAAGAAGGCACACTCCATATCAGAAACCCAACGCATGCTAACAATTGGGTTCGAGTCTCCCTTGAACTCCGGGGGAGAACAGGCAGAGAGATTCCGGTACTGGAACTCTCGATTATGGGGCTGTCCCCCAGCAGGCGGCGGAATCGCTGCAATGCGCTCCTCTAGCAGAACCGTCACCTGATCTTGTATGGCGGTGATAATCTCGGGGATTGCCTCCCCGACCGTATGCGCTACCTCCGCTGCAATCATCTCTCGGATATGCTCCTCCGTGATTCCCGCCTCAGTTCGCGGCTCAGTCGCGTTGCTCCTCCTAGTGATGGCCATTCTATAAAGAAGAAACATACAACGAGTTATTAGCACCTAATAACTCACATCAACAACACTCACGCTCAGCTCCTTGGAATCCTCGCGACTTTCCCGACTCGAGCACTGATCCTGTGCTTCCGGTAGTAGGAGCTCTACTACTACCTTCCACGCCTATCATCGCTCGTTCCGAGTCCCATCCCGAGGGGTCCAAGTAGCTTCTCGCCGCAACTACACACATATGCCCGCACCGGCATATATACTCACTCTTCCTAGCTCCCTAGGAATTTCCATCCCAATCACTACCCTTGCTACTAATGAATCCTCACTAATCATAAAAAGTGGCCTTGCGAATACCCGATTACATGCAGTGCAAAACAAATAGACAGTCGAATACAAGATTCTATCCTAGAACGGTTGGACTCAAACAAGAGCTGCGCAATAGAAATAAATCGAATATTCTAAGGCTATAAGTCTCTTACTGCATACAACCTAGAGGGCATTCACTTAGTAACCTATCATAATTAGCATAAACTCCTAATAGCAAGCAATTCAACATACCGCATAGTGTCAACAACAGGCAATCTAGCCTGCATACTCTATGATCTAGAAAGCAATAAAACACTAAGCATTGTACCTTTCCCTTCGGCTCCGGCTGACTGTACACACTGCGCCCTCGATCACCGTTCCTCGAACGGGTTTTTACTTTTTCTTTTATTTCCAAAAAGATTTAATAAAGAATTTGAAAATCTCCCAGCCACAACTTGAGACCAAACACACCGAGGTGCGTTTGATTCACTCAAGCTGTGCTCTGATACCAAGTTGTAACGTCCCAAAATTTCAAGGAAATTTAAAATTTTAATTAAACGTTTTATATATAAAAACTCATTAAATAATCCCAACATATTAATTGCAAAATCATAAATGTCGTTCAAGTAGTCAGAAACCAGCGGAAACAATGTTCAATAAATAAAACCAATATCAGCCAGCTCATCCCGCGCGCCAGTGTGTACCCGTCACGCCTTAGAGCCACTCGTACCTGAAACCACAGTTTATTGGGAAAGGGTAAGCACGAAGCTTAGTGAATTCAAACACATGCGCAGGTAGGAATTATATACACATCACCCCTACCCGCACATAAGCAACAACATCACAGATACATAAAACGAGTAAACATCTACAGGTAATTATGTATCCAACCACCTCAGTACCATCGAGGCCTCGGTCCCACCGAATTGTAATGTAACCAACACCTCAGTACCATCGAGGCCTCGGTCCCACCGAATTATAATGTAACCAACACCTCAGTACCATCGAGGCCTCGGTCCCACCGAATTATAATGTAACCAACACCTCAGTACCATCGAGGCCTCGGTCCCACCGAATTGTAATGTAACCAACACCTCAGTACCATCGAGGCCTCGGTCCCACCGAATTATAATGTAACCAACACCTCAGTACCATCGAGGCCTCGGTCCCACCGAATTGTAATGTAACCAACACCTCAGTACCATCGAGGCCTCGGTCCCACCGAATTATAATGTAACACATTTATACCAAGCATTCAAACCAATCAAATATTACACACCACAAACAACTAGTTCACACCACAAAGACAGTAGTACATACAAACTATTATGACATGCATACAACCCCTAACTACACAGTGAGAGAACTCACCTCAAATGCGCGCCTAGCTTAATCAACACGAATCAAGCTTCACAATCACGGTCACTTTCCAGCACCTAAACGCATGTTAAAACGTGTCAATACGAGACCCGGACCCTATGACACGACACACGCTTAAACCGTCACTAAAACTAATTTCCGTTCTCACCAAAACGGGTCTGTTCGGGACCTGTTTCGATCCCCTTAAATCCGGAAAATTCCCAATATTATTTCATGACCAGAAAGTTCTCTGAGTTAGGGTTCCAAGGACATATTATACGCCTCCTAACGATTTTTCTACAATTTATTATGAATTAAATACGAACGGTTACCAAAACTGCCAGTTTTCGGTCCAGCCTGAACAAACAGTCCAAAACAGCCTAGCTACGGTTTCAATCAGACTTTCGGCAAAACACGAAAAACCTTCCCAACTCGAATAGGGAACTATGACCACCAAAATCACCTCAAAACGAGTTACGAGTAAAACGTTACGGCTTTCGCAAAATCGAGACAGATTCCAGAATTTTCACATGAAATGACGAACCGCAGAACTTGCGACCACTTTTTCTCCCAACTCGAGGCCGAACCAGTTTTCCGCTAAAACACAGAAAACGTGCCCGGTCCCGAGCTCGAAGCGTGGGCGCCAGTTTCGGCTCAATCGGAGTTACGACGGAAAAGTTATTGCCGTCACAAAACAGGGGCTGAACCATATTTTCGCATAAAAAGACGACTCTAAAAACAACGGTTCAAACGATTTGGCTTACGCGATTTAGTCACGGCTTGAAGGGCTCTATGGTGGTCAAGGTCAGGTCACGGCCACGCACCACCCATCTACAACGGCAGCCATGGCCGCCCATCCACCACCACCACAGCAGCGGCGAACGGCGGCTCTCCGGCGAGGGTTCCGCGCATACACACACATGCATTCACGTACACCCTTCCATGCTTCGGATCTCCCTCTCGATCACCTTACCGCGCACAACCAACTCACACAACCACCACCACCCGACACCCAGCCACCACAGTGGCGGCGCGCGGTGGCAGTGGCGTCACCGCTGGTTGATTCACCGAAACAGGAAGATTTAAGACGATTAGATGCGTACCTCACGACGATACCTCGCACCCGCAACCGACCTTAACTCCCTTGCTTCCTCCGACGATCAGCCGCAGCAGCGGCCTCCGGTGACAGCTTCGACGACGGCAGGCACAATTCCGGCCAACTCTTCTCTCTCTACTTCTCGGCTTCTCTCTCTTTCAATCGCTCTCTCTCTTTCTCGTTCCCTTCTCACGATCGCACAAAACCACAGCTGCCGCAGTAGGGTTCCAAGGAAATGGGTTATGTTTGGCTTTCACGAAATTAAGAAACGGAAGAAGGGAACCGGCCATGGGCCGAAACCCATGCAAACTTTCCAAAGAAATTGCCCATTAGCCCCTCTACTATCCTCCCTTCACGATCTACCCTAACGAGACACGAACTTTACATTATTGGTCCTTTTTGACACCAAACACTAACCACAAACAATTAAAGGTAAACACTTAAATTAATTAAATAAATAAACAAAAACGTACCGGGACACGGGCTTTACATATTGTGTTAACACACACCAAGCAAGTAAAAAAACTCGAAAGATACTTGGACTATAATCTTAGAAAGCTGGACAATAACTTGGTGGGATGAAAATTGCAAACATCTTATATCTCAAGAATTATTAACATGCTCCAATTGATGTCAATAATCGTGACTTTCTTTTTTATGCAAGATGGAGAGAGGAAACATTCAAATTATACCTTGAAATTTTACCCAAGACCTTTGAACTTCTTCAATTTTTCTCTTCATATAATTGCATTATTACCAAAAGAGTAAAAGAGAATGTAAACCCAGAGGAAGTTGACATTTGAAATGACATGTTGGGTTATAAATAAATATTGACAAATAGCTAAGGAAATAATAAAAAGAAAATACCATAAACTGATAAAAAAAAGGATTGATTCTCATGTGTAGAGGCTTCCGTTAGACTAATTTGACAAAAAAAATGATTTATAATCATTATATATATATATATATATATATATATATATATATATATATATATATATATATATATATATATAATTTTCATCAAGAATTCATATGCAACTTTATCTAAAAAAGGTTTTATATGCATGCATTGTTCTAACTTTAATACGATGTCTCCAATTGAAAATTTATTTTAATTTCAAGGAGGACACGTTGTATAGAAATTAAACAAAACACGAAATACTTTACTTACATCAACAAAAACTCATACAATGATTTGTCTTCTAGATGATGTCCCAAATCAACAAAATTGTGAATGGACTCACAAAGTTATAACCAAATAAAAACATAGAATTGAGAGATTAAGAGAGTGATTATTATAGAGGTGTATAATGAGGAGAAGATGAAAAATTTATAACCAAATAGAGAGAAATAATTGAGTGATTAAAAGAACAATTATTAGAGAGTAGATGAATAGGTTGAACTAAATAAAAATAAATAATTGAGAGATTAAAAGAACAATTATTAGAGAATAGATCAATAGGTTGGAGTAACACAAAATTACCAAAACAATACTGCTCATAATAAAACTTACATTTTTTATAGGGGTGTGCTATTTGCACCAAAAAAGTCAACATGATTACATGGTTTTCCTAAATTGTTATTTTTTTGATTTAAATATATATACATAGTTTTCATAAACTATAATTTTTTTGATTTAAATATATATACATAGTTTTCATAAACTATTATTTTTTTGATTTAAATATATTAATACATATATATTATATATATATATATATATATTATTTATTTGTTATATATATATTAGAAATATAGAAATATATATATATATATATATATATATTATATATAAATATATTAGAAATATAGAAATATATATATATATATTATTTTAAATTTTATATATAAAAAATATATAAATCTAAAAAAATTCAAGATTGAGCTCATTTTAAACGTATCGAAGAGACGATTATAATGGTGTAACTTGTTAAAATTAAAACGTATTTTTTTAACGTATTATAGTTAATAAATGATTATATGTATTAAATGTAAAATTAAAATTATGAAAGTTAAGGGTATAAAGTATATTTATTAAAAATGTAAATATAAATTAAAAATCTTAATTTGATGGAATCTTGGTCGTACGAAAATCTACAAAATCTCATATTTTGGATATGTCACCAACATTATTGCATACTTTCAAATGCTCCATCATGATACTTCTTCTCTATTTCATATTTGCCATCATTTCAAGATTACTATTTATAAAACAACATTTACCCCATTGGTAAATGCATCTCTTATCGAAACGAGAGGCCCATGTTCCAGACCTCTACTATGCATTATTTATTCTTTCAAAAAAAAGATTACTATCTATAAGACACTGTCATCATCAAGGTTGCTATCTATAAGACATTGTCATCATCAACGTTACTATCTATAATTCTATATATCTCCATCATCATACTTTCAACATTGCTATCTATATATCTCAGGTAAGATCCGATCACATATATATTTTATATTTGCTTATTTTATATTTGCTTGTTTTATATTATTATAAGTAAAATGTTATATGTAAGTTTAACAATCACTAACAAAAGTTAAATTGGGTACGTTAATGGTAACCATTATGTGAAATTAGATATGACAGAAGGATACCCGTTCCCTCGTATAACTCAACATTTTTTCCACTACCGTTATCAGTGTGCTGCAGGATGGGCTACCCCGGATTCAGATCGAATACAGAAGTATGAGCGACTTTTACGTGTTAATTGTACTACGGATAATGTTATTTTAGAATAATCGAATGTAATATAGATTATTTTATGTTCTATTTATATGTTAAATCACAATGTTTATGTTTTATTTTTATAATTATATAATTGACACCTCTATATATATAAACAAAAAGAATAATAATATATATATATATATTTCTATATTTCTAATATATATATATATATATATATATATAACAAATAAATAATATATATTTATTATATAAAACAAATAAATAATATATATATATATATTATAAAACAAATAAATAAATAATATATATTATATAAAATAAATAAATAATATATATATATATATATTATATATATATATATATATATTTAAATAAAAAATGATTGGTATGAAAACAATGTAATCATTTACCAATCATTTTTGTACTTTTTGGTGCAAATAACCAAATTTTTGGTGCAAATAGCCAAACCCTTTTTATATAAGGACTAAAAAACCTTTATCAAATTAAACAATTAAAATAATTAGAAATTTTAGAAAAAAAACTTATAAACAATTCTACTATAAGAATGACACGTGAGTGTGTTTGAGTAATACACACACATATCTATATATATATATAATAATAATAATTTATAATCTTATAAATTTAATTAAAAAGTTGTTGGATTTATTAAATTAAATGTTTTATTAAATTAAAAAATGTAAGAGAAATATAAATTATATTTTGGATAATGTATTTGTCTTGGGTAAATAAAAATACTATATAATAATAAAAAATTAGAGGTTAGATGAAAAGTTAAACTCATTTAATGAGAAGATTTTTATTTAAAAAAATTAAAATTATGAGAAATTAGGAAAAGGTGAATAGGTCTTCTCATTATGCCACCGAAACAACCATAGATTTTGCTTTTAGATATATATATATAGATTAAAAGTACATACATGGGGAATGGCTTTTAGGGGGTGTGTTGGGGTGACCGTTCCCATTAGCGGAAAGAAAGTCAAAGCATCTAAATTGCCCAAGAGTAAACTACAAATTTGGTATTTTGAAAATAACACTCTTTATTTTCTTTTTGCAGCTTTAAATTACAAGATGATTATGGTGGTTTACAAAAATATGTGAATTTTATTCTTTTTTTAATGATCGCTAAAAAGTTTCATTAAATGAAGTGTATTTTCCTCTTTTTATTACTTTTTTTGTCTTTTACACAACTAAAAACCACAGGAGCCAAAATCATAAAATCACTTTTAATTGGGTAAAAGACAAAAAATGGATAAAACAAAAATCATAAAATCTCATTTAACGATATTTTTTTTAACGTCCGATAGAAGAAGTGGTCAAATTCGAACATTTTAGCAAACCACGATAGTCATCTTATAATTTCAAAACTATAAAGAACGAAAAAATGTTATTTTCGATGACCAAATTTGTAGTTTGCTTTATAATTAATGTTTTAAAGTATTGAGATACTTTAGAAAATTGTTTATATTTTATCTTTATATATCTTATTTTTTGAATGATATATATTAAATACAATTTGCATTGGTTTAGTTTAGTAGAAATATATTTTAGTTAAAAATAATTTAGAATACATATTTAACAATGATATTTAGAATTTTGTAAATGAGTTACGTGATATTTAAATTGCAATTAAGCGTTTTCAGATGAATCAAGTCTTTCAGTTTATGCATGCTCCTCGACAAGCACATCTACAAGCTGTCAAAAGAAGACTCCGATACTAAGAGAACTATTTGCGATGGGTTCTTCTTCCCAAATAACTCCTATGCAGATGGGACTGGAGATCCAGACACCAGCTCCTGCTCTGCGTGTAAAGTAAGACAATGAAAAAGAAGGTTGGATTTGTTAAATATTGTTATTTGTTTGTTCTTTAGTTAAAATAATTTGTACAACCGTATTTGAAAATTCAAATATTCATTATTTGTCTATATTTTTAACAGTTTATTGGACATGTCACATATTTAAATGCATGACCTCAAGATCATCGGTCATTTGAATTAATCTAGCAAGAGAGTGTTTATTGAAGGCCACTTTACGTATTTTGCTATCGTTTTATGACACTATTATGCATGTTTCTCGTATATCTGGAAATATCGTTGAATAACCATAAACTGAAAAACTACAATTAGAACAATCAAATGAAACCCTAGTCGTAATTGAAAGTGGTTCTGCCCCAACAACGAAGTCTCATTCTTGGCTAAAAACCTCATTTAGCATCCCATCTACGGTCGATGTTCATTCGGGTATGCCTAGGAGCTACAAAACCTGCCACTTGATAATTCATGAAAACAATATTTCATTCTTTCTGTAACACATCGAATTTCCATTATATTGTATTTAATATGAGTGAGGTCTATTTGTAATTTAGCCTAAGTTTATAGACTATTTGTAATTATTAACTTCAGGGTTGAAAATGTAATTTGATCAAAGTGTAAGGTTAATGTTGAAAATTAACTAAAAGGTCCATTTGGTCATTACTGGTAAGTTGTGTATTCTTAATACTGAGGTAATATGATTTGAGATAATTTTATCTCAAATCACTTTTGTGAGTCGGTTGAAAACTCAGAGAGAGGGAAAGAAGAAAGAAACAAGGGAAAAAGAAGAAGAAGAAGAAGGAATTGATTTCAGCTGGATTTTGTGGTAAGGGTTGAATCAATCTTCTGTATATTCTTAAATCAGTTTGATAACACCCAGTTGAAATCATCTTTCAACAATTTGGTTGAATCAAGCAGAGAAGAGTTGGATTTCTAAACTAAAGCCTCAAACAGGTGAGTTCATCCTCTTCATCTTAAAAATTTAACAGTTGAGAATTGAATTGTTATTGTTTATGAGATGTATTAATAAATTGGTATATTTGAATTGGAGACTAAGTCGATTTGCAAATTTTAGACGAGTTATTAAGACAAATTTGACGTGAATTAATGGCTAGTATCGAAGTCCCGGTATTAAGAAAAATTCCGGAACTGGATTGGGTTTCGGAAATGAACTGGTTCCGGAATTGATTGGATTCCGGAATGGACCGGATCCGGATTTACTTTGGTCAATTCCTGAATTAATTTGGGTGAGTTCCGGAATTATTTGTGTACCGGAAAATGGAATGGACCGGAATTGGGCCAGGAGTGGATCCGGAACTTAATTCCGGGAGTTGGGCCGGAACAAAAAGAAGTCCCGGAATGGGCTTACATCATTTGGGGTTCCGAAATTTCTTTTTCCACAAAACCGAAATTGGGATTGCTCTTAGTGGACCGGAATTGTCACCTGTTCCGGTATGGGCCAACAAGGGGATCCGAAACCACTATTTCGGAATTGGAATTGTTTTTGGACAAAGATAGTTTGGGGATTCGGTAAGTAAAAGCAATTCCAATATGGGCTTTTATTATTAAAGTATATTGGATTTGTGTTATGGATTCGGTAAGTGAAAGCAATTCCAATATATGCTTTTATTATTAAGGTATAATGGATTTGTGTTTTGGATTCGGTATATTTAATTTTTGGGAAATTAGTTTTAGGATCCAAGAATGGTTTTATTTAGGATATAAGTTTGATTGAAACTTATTATCTCATTTGGATCAAGGTTTCAGATTATTTTCTAAATAAGAATTTTTAGAAAACGAACATTGAGGGTACATAGATTATCCGGCGCTCTTAGAGTTGAATATGATATGAGAGGTGGTGCGATATGTTGTTGAACATATTCACTTAAAAGTGTAACGGATCCATAGGCACTGTTTTATTGTAACGTGGAATAGGCATAAAGTAATTTGTAATTCCCGTTGACCTGAAATGTGGAATATGCATAAAGTAACTTGTAATTCCCATTTCGTAAAGGTGTTATGGAATGAGAAATAGGAATAAAGGAAATTGTAATTTCTATTTCATGGTGTGATGTGAAATGCGGAATAGGCATAAAGTAATTTGTAATTCCCATTTACATGGAAATGGAGAATAGGCATAAAGTAATTTGTAATTCTCATTTCGTAGTATAGAAACCAAGGAATAGGCATAAAGAAATTTGTAATTCCTGATTTCTATAGGAAGACCAGATATAGGCATAAAGTAACTTGTAATCTCTACTTTCAGTCCAAGAAATAGGCATAAAGCAACTTGTAATTTCTTGGATAAGAGCAATAATCTAGAATCCGTAATGATTCGTAGTAGGCTCTTGTTTGTGATAATATGACTTATTGAATGTTAGTCATATTCATGGCATCGGGTATGTTCCCATGTGTACGGTAACAATGGTGGAGAATAGGTTTGTTTATATGTTTTGGATATTTCAAAGTTGTTAATGTTTTAATTTGAATTTGGATGTTCTCACTAGGCGTAAGCCTAATTGTTCAAATTAAATTTTCTTACCAGGTACAGGCTCAGGGAATAAATGGGATGTGGGACGAGAGCTTTTGAAGTATTCAACTTTTGAGATAAGCGGAGGAGTTAGCTAATGCAATGAGGCTTTTTGATGGATTGCTTAGATAACCCAGTTAATTTTATTATAGTTGATATGATTAGATTAATAGGTTATTTGGAGAATTCAATATTTGTAAATATGAAACCTCATAGTTAATTCTTTTCTTATATAAAAGTTTGGATGTTATTTTGTCATAACTTGTTACAATTTGAGGTTCAATTTAGCCCTGATTTTTAGGGTGTTACAATATGGTATCAGAGCTAAAGTTTAAGCGTACTAGGTATGATAATGAGATACCTAGACTTAAGCTGAGATGAAGTAAGTTATGATATGTGAGAAATGGGTAGAAGTACTAAGACGGGATAGTCTTAGAGTCGACGGAAATACGTAAAATTAGTACTGTAACGATGATAACAAGGATTCTCATGTATAGTATTTTCACAATTCACAATTTCATTTAGCTACTGTTATTATGAATATATTGTTACACAAGCGTACTTGTTTCTAAATTGTTACAGTGACTATTGAACGGCAAAGTACGTTTTATGTATATGGATATGTGTAACCATTTCTTATGGTTATTTCTTTGTGCTATATCAGAACGATGGTGAATACACCACCAAGGTCCCCTAATTCTTCGGAGGATAGGGTAGTAATGGACTAGGGAGAAAAGCGACCTGAAATGGTTGGAACTCATGAAAGTCCGCCGAGGCTACCTTCTATGGGAGGAACGGACAATCGAGCACATAGAACGAGTACCAGTACCGTCAATCCGGAGACGACGGAGTCTACAATGGTGATGGAGAATATGATGCGAATGATGAATACATCAATGGCACAACAAACAAAGATGTTTATGAAAGCGTTGAATGATCGAAGTTCAGAGTTACGGCGAACGGAAACCGATACGGGTGTAATAAGTCCAATTTGTAATCCTGTGATAAATGTAAACATGAGGGTGGAAAGAGTCTGCTCATATAAGACGTTTCTGAGTTGTAAACCGCCAGAGTTCACCGGAGCGGACAATCCAGTGGCATGCATGAATTGGCTCCGAGAGATGGAACAAGCTTTCCGAGCTTGTGAATGTGAAGAGGAATCGAAAGTCAGGTTCGGTTATCAGATGTTACGAGGCAACGCATTGACATGATGAAATATCGTAACATCTACTGTGACGGCTCCAGTCTTAGTTGCTATGAAATGGGAGTCGTTCAAGAAAAAGATTCTGGAGGAATATTGTAACGAGAACGAAATGGACAGGATTGAAGAAGAGTTTCGAACTCTTAAAAAGGGTACTTCTTATGTTAGGAAGTACACTGAATCCTTTATGGAAAAGCTGAATCTAGTGGGGCATGTGGCTCTAACTGAGAAAGAGAAGATTAAAGCCTATCTGAAGGGCTTACCGTCGGATATGATGTCGCAGGTACGAAATTCCAAAGCTTCAACGTTGAGAGAGACGATTGAAGAAGCTAAAGTAATAGAAGAAGTGTATGCCAAAGACAAGGAGGAGAAGATGCACGGGGGAGAGAAACGGAAGTGGGAAGGCCGGTTGGAGTCTTTTCAGAAATCCAAATCGTTTGGCAAGAACGTTCGTTATGAGTCTCGTCGGGAACCAAATTGGTGTCAGAAATGCCGAAACAAGCATTACGGCCAGTGTCGGGTAGTCGGGAATGAATGTTTCAAGTGTGGAAAGACTGGACATCTAGCAGCAAGCTGTCCTATCCAAGGGCCGATTTGTTTTGAGTGTAAACAGCCCGGACACTTCCGAAGAGATTGTCCGAAGCTAAAGAAGGGCAGGAATCAAGGAAAGAAACCAAACACTCCTAAACCAATGGGCCGGGCATCTCATATGACGGCGGAAGAGGCAAAGGAGTCCAAAGATGTCGATTCTGGTACATTCCTCGTAAATTCCATTCCGACGCGCATTTTATTTGACTGTAGTGCAAATTTGCCGTTTGTATCGAAATCATTCTATCACAAGTTAGCTATGCCTGTCACTACCTTGGAACATGCCTTAGTAGTCGAGATAGCTAACGGAGGTCAAGTCTTAGTCCGTGAAATACTTGAGGGTTGTTTAATTTCGATAAGGGAAACGAAATTTCCGATTGACTTGTTGTTAATGGAAATTGGGGGATTCGATGTGATTGTGGGTATGGATTGGTTAACGGTCAACCAGGCAGAAATACTGTGTGCAAAGAAATTAATTCGGATTCCGATAGCCGATAAGGATGATGTATTCATCTTTGGGGAAAAGGGAAAGGGGGAAGTTCCGTTAATTTCTGTTGCAAAAGCGCGTAAGTGTTTGGTGAAAGGATGTTCATCCTATTTAGCGTATGTATTAGATGTGAAGTTAGAAAAGAAACAAGTGGAAGACATTAAGGTGGTACGTGAATTCCCGGACGTATTTCCCGATGATCTTCCAGGTCTACCGTCTGAACGACAGGTGGAGTTTCGTATTGATCTTATCCCTGGATCGACACCAATAGCACGTGCACCGTATCGCTTAGCGCCGGCCGAAATGAAAGAGATGATGTCTCAGCTGCAAGAGCTGTTAGACAAGGGTTTTGTTAGACCAAGTTCTTCACCGTGGGGAGCTCCGGTATTGTTTGTTAAGAAGAAGGATGGCACAATGAGGATGTGCATCGACTACCGGGAGCTGAATAAGGTGACGATTAAGAACAAGTATCCGCTTCCGAGGATTGATGATTTATTTGATCAACTCCAAGGTTTGGGATGCTTTTCAAAGATTGATTTGAGGTCGGGATAGCATATAGTTCGAGTAAGAGATGAAGATATTCCTAAGACGGCGTTCAGAACGAGATATGGGCATTATGAATTTCTTGTAATGTCGTTCGGGTTGACAAACGCTCCAACTGTGTCCATGGATCTGATTAACAGAGTATGTCGACCATTTTTAGATAAGTCTGTCATCGTGTTCATTGATGACATACTTGTCTATTCTAAGGATGAAGTCGATCATGAATGTTGATCCAAACCCTCAGTGATTTGATAATGACTCTTTAAGAAACACTTAGTGAAAATTGTAAGTAGACAATATGTATTAGAGTTTCACTATCGCTGATAGGAAACTCATGTTCTTTAAATTATACATTCAGCGATATTGTTCATCAATATAGCTCTGAGCCTGTTCAGTCTTGTTGATGATCGCTGATAGTTTAGTTGTTTACTTATGATCCCTGAAGACAAGTTTCACGTCAACAAATGTTCAACGCTGAAGTCGAAGATCAAGCCAAAGAACCAGCGACAAGTCTACTAATGAACTGATGCGAATATCAGCGAAGCCAAGATCTGTCCACTCAACGTGAAATTTCAAGTAGAAAACTTCAGCGATCGCTGAGCTTTGTCATTCGCTGATAAAGTACTGTTCAACGAACGCTGATCATGAAGTTTCCTCTACAAGTTACTTTTGTCTTGTCCCCTTGCACGTCTCCGTACGAACTGTCAGAACGGACATCCCCTTTGTCCAGAATCGTACAACCGACTTTGTTTCTACACTGTTCATCATGCGGCTACTAGGTTGTCTACCAAGGTCAAAACATGCAACCAATCAGCTGCTGCCATGTATAAAGTTGTACTGCTATGCATTAAATGCATGTAGTATATAAGAAGAACCATACTTCAGAAATGAAGTGCTCAACCATCTTCTTCTCTGTACTATCTTTGTGTTAGAATATTATTAGTAATATTCTTATCTCCTTTCTAGCTTAATTCTAGTGCAATAAAATCTTAGTGTTCTCTTAACTTGTTTAGATTAGGTTAATCCTTAATCTTGTTCCGCAACAAGTTGTAAATTGTTTGATATTTATCAATAAACAATTTAGAAAGTAAAAATCATGTGTTTGTATTCCCCCCCCCCCCCCCCCTTTCTACAAACTTGTATAACCCTCCGGGACCAACAAGTGGTATCAGAGCAGATTGTTTAATCTCATAAACAAGATATTGCTTATACTAATCTTTTCTCTTCCTTGATATTTCTCACAATGGCTACCAACACAAACACAAACTATATTGACAATGGTTCTCTTGCAAAACCCCCTAAATTCTCCAGAGATAACTTTAATCTACGGAAAAATAGGATGATACTCTTCTTAGAAGGTGTAGACCTTACTATGCCTTATTACATCGAAAATGACCCACATATTCCTGTTAGAATTGACCCTAAAGTTCCAGGCACTGCTACTTGAGCTGCCATTCCTGAAAGAGTCGTGCCTAAGGAACCTCACAATTTTTAACATCTCGAATTTTCATTATATTATATTTAATATGAATGGAGCATTCTTGTAATTCGAGTTAAGATTTGAGTCACTTTGTAAGTTTACAATTCATGTTGGGTTGAAAATGTGAGAAACCAAAGTGGGAGCTATTATTGATAATATGAAATGAGAAGGTGTGTTTGGTTATTTTGGGAAAATTGGAGGGTTACTTAAGAAAAGAGGTTAAACTGAATTGAGATATTATCTCAATCCAGTGTTTGAGTCGGCAAAAGAAGGCAGAAAGAAAAGAGAGAGAAAGAAGAGAGAAAAGAGAGAAAAAGGAAGAGAAAGAAGAGGAATCAAGTTGAAAACTTTGGTAAGAAATCAAAGTGTTTTTGTAAATTCGATTCCAGTAGCAAGATGATGTACATAAAACAATCTAATTTCATTTAGGTGCTGTTTTGATTTGGAATCAGATTGTGCAGAGAAGTGGGTTTTTACAAACAAAGGTGAGTTCATTCATTTTTGCTTAAAACCTTGTTTTCTGCTAAATTAAATGTTAAGACATGTGTATAAACTGTATTGGGACTGTATGGTTGTATTTAAAACAAGCTGAATGGAACAGACATGGTTTTAGGATGAATTTTTTAGCTGTATGTCGTAGTTTCCGGATAAAATGAAAGTATCCGGAAACCACTGTATGAAGGTTTCCGGACAAGGCAAAATTATCCGGTAAATTGTTTATTTTGGTAGTTCCCGGATGAATTAGTTACCGGACAGTATCCGGATTAAATAGGTATCCGATAAGAATTGTATCCGGAAAGTTTGTATATTCGGAAAGCTTATGTATCCGGAAAGTATGTGTAGCCGGAAAGTAGGTGTATCCGGTAAGTTCTGTATCCAGATACTTTCGAGTACCCGGTAACTTTTGATGTCCGGATATAGTTTTCGGATGTATTATTGGATTAAGTTGTTCTGAAAACTTTCTAGGGGGCGGCCCCCAGACCCCGCAAGGGCGTTGCCCCTTGACCCCATCTGCTAACCGGGTAGCGAAACCCCCGTGCTAAGTCGCCAAAGGGGGAACAATTGAGGATGGGGATACGATAGGTTATCTAGTATTCTTAGAGTTAAGAATATGATATGTGATGTGGCGTGATATGTTTATTATGCATATACGTTAGCAAAGTGTAAGGGATCCATATGCATTGTTATGTATTATAACGAGGAATAGGCATCAAGTAATTTGTAATTCCCGTTGACCTGAAATGTGGAATAGGCATAAAGTAATTTGTAATTCCCATTTCGTAGAGGTGTTATGAAAGGAGAAATAGGCATAAAGGAACTTGTAATTTCTATTTCATAGTGTGATGTGAATTGCGGGATAGGCATAAAGGAACTTGTAATTCCCTTTCACATGGAAATGGGGAATAGGCATAAAGTAAGTTGTAATTCTCATTTCGTGGTATAGGAATCGAGGAATAGTCAAAAAGTAAATTGTAATTCCTGATTTCTATGGGAAGGTCAGAGATAGGCATAAAGTAAATTGTAATCTCTACTTCCAGTCCAAGAAATAGGCATAAAGGAACTTGTAATTTCTTGGATAAGAGCATAATCTAGAATCTGTAATGATTCGTAGTAGACTCTTGATTTTGATAATGTGACTTACTGAATGTTAGTCATATTCATGAGTTCGGGTATGTTTCCGTCATTGAGATGAGCACGTGTACAGTAAGAATGGTGGAGAACAGGTTTGCTTATATGGTTGGATATTTTCAAGCTGTTAGTGTTTTAATTTGAATTTGGATGTTCTCACTAGGCGTAAGCCTAATTGTTCAAATTAAATGTTCTTACCAGGTACAGGCTCAGGGAAGTAAGTGGGATATGGGACGAGAGCTTTTGGAAGGAATCAACTTTTGAGATAAGCGGAGGAGTTATCTAACGCATTGAGGTCTTTTGATGGATTGTTTAGATAACCTAGTTAATCAGATTATAGTTGACATGATTCGATTATTAGGTTATTGGGAGAAGTCCATGTTTGTATATACGAAATCTCTTAGTTGATTCTCTTCTTATATAAAAGTTTGGATGTTGTTCTATCATAACTTGTTATAATTTGAGGTTCAAATTTCCCTGATTTTTGGGGTGTTACAATATGGTATCAGAGCATTAGTTTAAGTGAACTAAGTATGCTAACGAGATACTTAGACTTAAGCTAAGATGAATTAAGTTATGGTTCGTGAGATATGGGTAGAAGTACTAAGACGGGATAGCCTTAGAGTCGACGGAAATACGTAAAATTAGTACTGTAACGATGGTAATGATGATTCTCATGTATGTTATGTTCATAATTCCAATTAGCTACTGTTATTATGAACATAATTGTTACACCAGCATACTTGTTTCTAAGTTGTTACAGTGACTAATGAACGGTAAAGTACATGTTGTGTATCTGGTTATGTGTAACCAATTCTTATAGGTTATTTCCTTGTGTTATATCAGAACAATGGTGAATACCCCACCAATGTCCTCTATTTCTTCGAAGGATAGGACCGTGACTCGAGGTGGAGTCTTGGGTGTGTTATATCCTTAATTTCATTTTATTTGAATACGTGCCGGTTTAAGTGTTGGTCTTGTGTGTGAAGTCCGTTTGATGATTTTATATTTTTAGTACCTTTGGGACTAATGAACCTTGGTGAGTTATATGCATTGTTGAGTTATGAAAGAGTTACATATACGTGTACATGTAGATGCATATATGATTTGACTTCATTGGGAAGGTGGCAATGAAGGGGTTGTGAGATTATCATGTCCCGGAGCGTGTGTTGCATGATGTGAGTTAGATGCATTTAATTTGCATAAATTGATGTTGATAGACGATCGTTAGATCTTTTGAGCAGAGGGCTCGGTTTTGGACTCTGTTGAGTTTCGAGGGTGTTCGCCCGGTTTTAATAAGCTCGACGTAGGCTTGGGGTTTGAATTGCATTATATTTGGAAAACCATGTAGAGTGGTCGATCAGGTGGGTTGTGAAACACTTGTACAATAAGTTGTAGCAAGGGTAAGAAAGCGGGTGTTGGTCATGGTATAGTGTCAATGATGAGTTGGGATGAGTACAACGGTTGACCTGGTTAGAGCAAATAGCCTTCTATTGCATGTTGAGTTCATGTAGTATGTCATTAAACGGTTACACAAGTTCTTTCACGTTGAGAGCATATACGTGCACAACAAATTTTCTTGTTTTGGGAAATAAGTTGACACTCGCAAGCGTGTATTTCTAAGAAGTAAAAGACAAACTTGTTTTTATTATACGATAAAGCTTTGAAATTAGTGATCTACGCATTATTTCACGCTTTTATTTGTGGAAGAGAACCTTCGTTACGAAAATATTGAAAACGTTTTATTGCGAGATTTTGTTTTATAAACCAAATGAGCATTGACTCGTTATTATTATATGAACGAGTGTTTGAATTGACAGACCCACTTTGGGTAAGTGATTTCGTTCGAAAATTTTCCAGTCGTATGTGAAAGGGTTTCATTGGAGACAACCGTAGTGTCGGCATCGTTTTGGATGGACAAGGTTACAAATTATCATAAGAGTACCTGTGAGCGATCCTTGTGATCGTTGTGTTTTACTATTCATCTTGAATGGTGTTGCATCATGCATACTCAAGCTTGTTTCATGATTTTGTATGTATTGCATTTTTTAAAATGTGCAAAATGATTTCAATCGTTGTGTCATCGTGCATGAATGCTATGATCTCGCTAGGTCTAGGAAACTATTATGAATTTATGATTGAAGTTAAGGAAAGGCTTTGGGAGTTGAGTTGTCAGTTGAATAAGATATGGTCGAGTTATGATCTTAGTGTTTCCGTTAGAGGAGGTGGGTGAATACCGAGAGCCTCGGGCATTGAATTCGGAATGTCGGTATGATTGTAGTTTGAATTATTGCTTGGTTATGTGAGAATAGTTTTAATTGCGGTGGTATTTGAAATGGTCAAAGTGTTTCTATTGGTGGAATGGTAATAAGTAGCGTTACGTTACTTGATGTAATGTTATCGGCTGTGAGTCTGAGTGCTGAGATGGTGTGGTGATTAGATTTTGCGCTAAGAAAGGTCTTGTGTTTCCCCAAATGAGAACGGTAGGGTATAAGTGGATTATGATGCGTTGGACGAAGTGGGTTCCGTAAGGAATCCTGGATTTCTGGGAAGAAATGGAATCATCATGTAGCCCATCAATATAAAGGTTTGCGACTGTTTAACATGTCCCAAGATGGAGGTTTTGTCAGGAGATTGAAATTTGAGAAATGAACCCGTTGTGTGTGAACGGATGAGGTCGTCCGACAGTGTGTAAACGATATGGTGTAGGAACATCTAGTGAGGACATGAGGAGAACGGAAGATTTCCAATGTGGATGTGATGTCCATTGAGGTTTTGATGATTCGCTTATGCGTGAAGCCTTTAGCACATCGGAGTTTGACCGCGAGGAGTTGGCGAGAAACGAGAACTTGCTCGAGGAGTTAGGAGAAGTAGATTCCTTCGGGAATCCTTGTCTGCTGTGAGGCGGCTGGACATTTGTATGTCGATTGTCGATGTTGAAATCAATGGCCGTTCTGTTAGATGGTTGTCAGGAGGCTGGTATTAAAGAAATAACTATAGTGTAGTTATCTTGTTGTTTCTCTCTTGCAAAGATGTAAGAAGTTGTTCGAAGAAAGGTATGTATCCGGCATGACGCTGGACCACCTTGTGTGAGTGTTACAAAAGTGAAAGATCGTGGTTGCATAAGTGATTTTTATGGGGTTTGATGATCCTGTTGGTCCCGAAAGGCCTATACAAGTTTGTAGAAGGGGGGGGGGGGGTTTGAATACAAACACACTATTTTACTTTTCTAAATTGTTTATTGATAAATCATTAACAATTTACAGCTTGTTGCGGAAACAAGATTAAGGATAAACCTAAATCTAAACAAGTTGGAACACTAAGGTTTCTTGCACTAAGAAAGATAAGGAGATTACTAATAAAAACATATCTTGAGAGAGATTTGAACTTGTCCAGAGTTAGCAAGTTACTTCAAAAGAAGTGAGTTCATCTCTTTATATATACTGCATGCATTTAATGCAAGTCAGTATACACTTTACACGTGTCATCAGCTGGTTGGTTGCATGTCATTGACCTTGGTTGACAACCTTAGTAGCCGTAAAGATGAACAGTGTAGTATCAGAGTGTTTGTACGATCTCAGATTTTCAGAGGTTCTTTTCTGACATTTCGTACGGCGGCGTGCAAGGGAGGTTAAGACAAAAGTACTTTGTACGGAGGACTTCATGATCAGCTTTCGTTGATTCAGCGATTATCATTTACTATTCAGCGAATGATAAAGTTCAGCGATAGCTGAAGTCTTGGACTTGATACTTCACGTTGAGTGGACAAATCTGAGTCTTCGCTGATCCGCATCAGTTCATTAGTAGACTTGTCGCTGGTTCTTGAGCTTGATCTTCGACTTCAGCGTAGAACCTTTGTTGACGTGAAACTTGTCTTCAGGGATCATAAGTAAACAACTAACTTATCAGCGATCACCATAAGGACTGAACAGACTCAGAGCATTATGGTGAACAGTGTTCGCTGAATGTTTAATTTAAAGAGCGAGAGTTCCTATCAGCGGTACTGTAAGATCTTAGTACTTATCAGCGATAGTGAAACTCTGATACATATTGTTTACTTACAATTTTCACTAAGTATTTAAGAGAGGGTCATTATCAAATCACTGAGGGTTTGGATCAACAATCTCCCCCTATTTGATTATGACATAGCAACAAAGAAAATTGCTATTAAATGAAAACATAAGGATAAAAAGAACTCATAAAATATTTGTCCCTTTTACTGTTTTCTGGGATCTTTTCAGTACTGATGGAGTAAAGTACATTCGCTGAAATCTTTCTTTAAATCTTTGAAACAGATTACAATGAAGAACAGAAAGATTACAAGTACAAGCGAAATAAATTACAAGTACAGAAGGATAACTGATACAATAGAGAAAAAGGAGATTATATCAGTTTTCAAAAGGTTCTTCCTTAATGAGAAGTTCATCAAGGGTCGTCTTTTCAGTGGGAATCATCCAGTCAGGAACCGTTATACCTCGTTTTCTTTTATTCAGCGCTTCTTGAAAAATCAAGGGTTTTAGGTGTCGTGCCTGAATGTCCTTTCTGAAGTCACACCAGTAGATAAGATCTCTGAGCTGTTCGATTGGAGTGATTGGAAGCTCAGCGATCCGTTGAAAGCATTTACGTCCGTCATAGTCAAGAAAGAATATTCCATAAGGATTACTGATAACTTTACCAGGGACGAAAAGTTCACATGGTGGCAAAGAGATGTCAAGGGCAGATAGATCAGGATCAGGACCAAGCACTTCAGCGCGAGAGAAACCAATTCCAGTTTCATTTCGTATGACAGGTCCTGAGTTTGAATCTTGACGTTTCTTCCTTGGAGAGCCCCTTTTACTTTTCGGTTTTAGATCAGGAACAGGAGGAATATCCACACAAGAAGATATCAAGTCGATCTGTCTGTTTATCAGCTTTTCGAAATGATCCTTGTACTTAGATTGTGATGGTTGGATAGCTAACCTCATCTCCAGCCATTCAGAGAGACCATACCTTTTTACAGTGTCAGCGCGAAAGGTTTCAGATGTGCCGTCTTCTCTGAACATTTTGATGTCAACAATAGGTACTCCGATAGAGGTTCTTCCAGAGATGAATACCTTGTTGATCTTCGCTGGACGATATCTGAAGTGAATTTTCTCTTTACACCAGATCAAGGTGGTCTGAGAAACTTCAGTTTTCTTTTCCACGATCTTCTGGGCTTCTTCCCACAGCTTTCGTTGGATTTGAATGGGAACACGCTTCAGCTTGGGGTCTTTGACAGATTCTTGAGTGAGCTTGATGGCGTATTCTCTGTCTTTCTCTTCAGCTTCCTTCCTTTCAGCAATGAGGCGTTCAGCTCTAAGGTGGTCCTGGTATTCAGCTTTTGAAATTCTGAACTTGGGAGGAACTGAAGGCAGTTGATCAGGCCTTAGAATGATTCGCTGATCCTCGAATCGCTTTATTATTTCTTCTCTTCTCTTTTGATCCTCTTCACTCAGCCTTTGAGGAACTGAGGAAGGTCTCTTATTGTGCGAGAGAGGTTGTTCTTCTGGTTCATCAGTCTCAGAGATCAAATCCAAGACTGGGATTATTTCATCAGCAGCAGCTGGCTTTATTTGTGAAGTCGCAACAGTAGAACCTTCAGCGACATCCTCAAACAGGGGAGAGGACTGACAAACCGGCTTTTCAAATAGGATCGCTAGATTTTCATCTTCAGCGAGGCCTTTGTCTTTGCTTTTCTCAGCGCCAGAGGCTGAGGGCTTTGTCTTTGTCTTCTCCCCTGATGGTTCTTTTATCGATTCCTTTAAGAGCTTTGATCCTTGGGGCAGGTTTGACGATAAAGAAATCATCGTCATCTTCATCATCATCATCATCATCCTTTCTTGGAGAGAAGGATGGTTTGTCTTCAGGGATGTCGATGTCTTCATCTTCTTCTGCTTCGGATTCCTCAGCATCTTCTTCGAGTTGCTCCCCCTCAGATACAGAGGCGAGCTTCTCGGTTCCCTCAGGGTTTTCATCTCCCTGAGGTCCAGTGGTCAGATCTTCATTCCTCTCTCCCCTGATAGATTCATCATGGGAAAGGTCTTCAGCGCTCTTGTTCAGATCTTCAGCGCTTTTCTCCCTGGAATGTTCAACGCTCTTCTCCCCCTCTTTTTCATGATGACTGGGGGAGGAATGGGCAGACTCAGCATTGGTGTTATTTCTGTCTTCTGGGCCAGAGATTTTCACACAACCTTCAAGCTTTGCTATTCTGTCTTCTAGGCCAGAAATAGCAGGCGTGATTTTCTTCAGCTCTGTGCGATCCTCCTCTGTGAAAGATTCCAAAATAGGGACAGGGGCAGGAGCAGGAGCTGGACTATTTGCCTTGTTTACCAGCGTCTCGATCATCGTCTTCATAGAACCAACGTCGGTCTTTACAGAGCCTAAGTCAGTCTTGACCTCTGACATATCACCCTCGAGTTTTGCAACCGATGTCTTCAGCGTTGTTACTTCGCTGGACATGGTCGAAACTGATGTTTTGAGGCTTGTGTAGTCAGTGTAGATGTCACAGAGCACCTTGGCAAAATCGCTGAGCGTCTTATCAAGACTCTTGATGTCTTCAGTGGAAGCTTTCTTCTCCACCACCGTTGTCAGCTTTGTCAAATTCTCTCCAGCGTTTGTTACAGCTGTAGAGTTGTTGGAGAGTGTGGTGGTGAGACTGGACAACTTTGTTTCCACGGACTTCAGAGAGGCGTTGATGTCTCCCAAATTAGGACCTGTAACATATAAGTACTTGTGAACAAAGGAAAGCTCAGAAGTTTCAGGTTTAGTTACAGTGTTTAAGGTGGGATTTGTACCTGCAGGAGGATTGATGAACTCGTCAAAGTTGCAAGTTCCTGAATAGTGTTCCATATCCTCTTCGAAAGTACGGTGAGGTATGGTGATCTCTGCAGGTCCTTTCTTCATCATTTGTTGAGAAGCATCAGCGGTGGCTTCTGGAATGATGGCATCTCCAGTGTTCGCTGGAGGAGTGTCCAAGTGAGTGGAGGGAGAAGCGAAGGTTAAGATTGGGGTTCGGGTTCTGAGTTCAGCGTTGGAATCGCTGACAATCACTTCATCAGTCTTTTGAGAGACTGAGGGAGGTTGGGTAGTTTCCAAGTTTCTAACCTCAGCGTTTGGAGACGCTGAAGTCTGGATTGGAGGGATGGCTTGCACGGGTGTGGTAGAGCGTACCACGGAACTTTCCTTCAGCTCTTCAGAATGAGCTGAGGAGTCTTCAACATGGAATTGCTGGGGTTGCTCCTTGGTTTTCTTGATCCTTTTGGAATCAAGTTGGGTGTGTGAGGGTTTCCTTTTCTTAGAAGGAGAGGATTTTGTGGCCGGGGTATCAGCGATGGGTATTGTCGCTGAAGGAGCCACAGAAAGCGGAGAATTTAGAAGAGTGAGAAGAGTAGAGAGACATACCTCATTGGCGACAGGCTTGAAGTCGAGAACCTTAGGGCCAATCTGAGAAAGTTTCAGATCACCCTCTTCAGGATAGCTGTCCTTCAGGCCATATTGAAAGATGGCGCTGATGAATCGTGGGTAAGGAACCCATGCTGGTCTGTCAGCGGCAGAATCGACACGTTGAATCAGGTCTTCATAAATAATGGAGGCCCAGTCAATGTTTAGACCTTTCAGCAGTGCGTATCCCATGGACTGCTGAGGTTGGGCGGCTTGATCAGAAGATCCGGATTTTGCTGTCATGCAGCTGATCAGGTGAGCGAAGATGAAATTCATCTCGCTGGGCATCTTGGATTTCTTTATCAGCGTCAGTTTCTTCTCAGGCTTCTTGTCCCTTCCAATATCCCAGATATAACCCATTGCGTCAAGGAAAGCAATGATTGCTTCTCTGTCAGCATGCTTTTTATGGTCAGGGAATGGAATGAAGGGTTTTTCTTTGGTGGCATTTGGGAAGTTTAGGGCTTTGCGGATAATGGCGGGTGTGATCTTGATGGTGCCATACTCAGTATCGCTGAGTATGCAGTCTATGGTTTTGGATGGATCTTTGGCAGAGGGTAGCTCAGTGTGTCTGGCAGAGTACCAGAACTGGGATAAGAGCCGCTGACTGGCAGGAGGTGTTATGGTCAGGGCTGTGTAGATGGGGCTGTTCTTCAGAAAACTTACAGCATCGTCCAGATGTGATACTTGCTTCCGAGGAGGAAACTCGAGAAGAGCTGAGAGGTTGTTGGCCTTAGTCCAATCGAGTTGATCTAGCTCGAACTTAACCTGGGGGGCTTTGAAGATGTCCATTTCCTCAGAGTCAGTGAAGATGGATTCAGCGGTAACATTCAGCTTTGAAGATGTCATATCACTGTATTATCAGTTCAACCAAAGATGTTAACAAATAGGAATTATCTTAATGTGGAAAGAAATTTCCGTTAAGATTTTTCGAATTTTGTCCATTTCATTCAGACAAAAAATGTCTTAATGAAGATTAGGGTTTTTCTTGATTTTTAAAAGAAAAGTAAAACCCATAAAATCTTGTATTCCAGTTTCTAAAAGAAAAATGGATACGAATGAAGAACAAGTTTAAGATTTAGATTTAAAACTTGAAGAACAACCATGAAATGGTTGTGTTCATAAAACCATGAAAGAAATGATTTTATTTTATAAAGTTCTTTTGTTTGATCTTGTTAAAACAAAGAGAAGATCGAAAACAAGTTATACGCATTTGATAAAAGATAAGAACATATTAACCTTGAAGTTTTGATGAAGAAGATGATGAACAGTTCTTGAGGTTTTTGAGAGCACAAATGCAACAGAGGATTCTTTTCTTGCGGAGAAAGATTGTTCCCGTAAAAGACAAATATAAACCAAGAGTTGTTTATATAGGGATTTTTAGAGAGAGAAAACCTTGAGCGGGAAAAGGTTTTCATCATGACACGGACACGTGTTTGCATTTGATTGGAAGTTTGAACAAAACGTGCAAACGTGTGTCAGAAAGAAATCGTGCCGAGTGTAATTTGTTGCAATGACGTCACAACTGTCCTTTCACATTCTTTTAGGATGTCTCTGAGGTTTTGAAAACTCAGGGACTCTTTTGAAAAACATGAAGCACTGAATAGAAAAAATCAGTGAAGATTTAAGAAAATATTCAGCGATGCAATTTATTTTGAAATCTTGCATTTACATGCGATTGTCAGAGAGAGAGAAAACATACCTTGATATCAGTTTAACCAAGTTTATTCAGAGAGAAGATGAAATGGATTATATAAGTTGATTTTATCCCGAAGGCTATACAAGATTGTATAAACGTATCGCTGATTAAATGTGAACCGCTGAAGATTTTATCCTTCAAAGTTCAGCATTCCAAGCTCGCTGATGAGAAAGTTGAATCTTGTCTCATCAAGAGGTTTGGTAAACAAATCAGCTAACTGATAATCAGTTGGGATAAAATGAAGTTCTATATCACCATTCATCACATGATCTCTGATAAAATGATATCTGATTTCTATGTGTTTTGTCTTTGAGTGTAGCACTGGATTGTTTGCTATAGCGATGGCACTTGTGCTGTCGCAATAGATTGGAATTTTGGAGAGCTGAAGATCATAGTCTAGTAGCTGATTTCTCATCCACAAGACTTGAGAACAACCGCTTCCAGCGGCTACATACTCAGCTTCAGCTGTGGAAGTGGACACTGAGTTTTGCTTCTTACTTGTCCAACTTACCAGCTTTCCACCCAGGAGCTGACATCCTCCTGTGGTGCTTTTCCTATCCATTTTGCAACCTGCAAAATCACTGTCTGAATAGGCGGTTAGATCGAATCCTGAGTCTTTGGGATACCAAAGACCTAGATTCGCTGTACCCTTAAGATATCGAAAGATTCACTTTACAGCTTTCATATGGGATATCTTAGGTTCAGCTTGATATCGTGCGCACAGACATGTTGCAAACATAATATCGGGTCGGCTAGCTGTAAGATACAATAGTGAGCCGATCATCCCACGGTACAGCGTGACATTGACAGAAACACCCTTTGTGTCCTTATCAAGTATCAGCGGTGGTGCCATAGGGGTTTTCATAGCTGAACTTTCAGTTAAGTCGAATTTCTTCAGCATATCTTTAACATACTTTCCCTGATTTATAAAAGTTCCTTTTTCAGTTTGCTTAATCTGAAGACCAAGGAAATATGTTAGTTCACCCATCATGCTCATTTTATACTCATCTTTCATTCTATCAGCGAAACGAGTACAAAGCTCAGGGTTAGTAGAACCAAATATAATGTCATCAACATATATTTGAACTAAAATGATATGACCTTTCACTTTTCTAAAAAACAAAGTTTTGTCAATTTTACCTCGCTCAAATTTTTCAATATGGAGATAAGTAGAAAGAGTATCATACCATGCACGTGGAGCTTGCTTTAAGCCATAAAGTGCCTTGTCCAGTTTATAAACATAACCTGGACGTTTAGGATCTGAGAATCCTGGAGGTTGTTCCACATACACTTCTTCATTCAGCTTTCCATTTAGAAATGCTGACTTAACATCCATCTGATGTACAATGAAGTTTTTGTGTACAGCATATGCTAAGAAAAGACGAATAGATTCAAGTCTTGCTACAGGAGCAAAAGTTTCGTCATAATCTATGCCTTCCTCTTGTCTGTATCCCTGAGCAACAAGACGAGCTTTGTTGCGAGTTACAGTACCATGTTCGTCCAACTTGTTTCGATAGACCCATTTAGTGCCTATCACCGTTTTGTCAGTTGGTCTACGAACAAGTTTCCAAACTTTGTTTCTTTCGAATTCAGTCAGCTCTTCTTGCATAGCGCTGACCCAGTTTGGATCTCTGAGGGCATCATCTATTTTCTTTGGTTCAGTTAGAGAAATAAAGTTAACAAATAAACAAATATTACCTGCACTTCTACGGGTCTGAATACCAGCGTTGGGATCACCAAGAATTTGATCGATTGGGTGATTTACAGTCCATCGCTGAGCCGGAGCATACGTCGCTGACTCAGTCTGAACTGGAGAAACTGAAGATGAGGCTTCAGCTACTTCTGGATTATCAACTAAGAGAGGAATGTTTGCATTTGCCACTTCATTCACTGATTGCTGAGAAATAGATGGAATTTCTGAGACATTTGGATCAACTGCAGGTATAGTGTTTATAGGAACAGCTGAGACCTAAAATGTTTCAGCTTCACTATTTTGCATATTTGGAATTATAGAAGGACCATCATTTTCTACGGTGTGAGCATGAGGAGTGGGAATATCTTCTGAATCACCAAGATGAGAAAACATCCATTGATTCAGTTCTTCTGTATCAGCGTTCGGTTTAGAATTCGCTGAACGGGATTCGTCAAACGTGACGTGAATAGTTTCTTCTACAGTTTGTCTTCTTCGGTTGAAGACTCTGAAGGCTTTGGAAACTGAGGAGTATCCAAGAAAGATTCCATCATCATCCTTAGGATCAAACTTTCCAAGGGCATCTCTGTTGTTCAGTATGAAACACTGACATCCAAAGATGTGAAGAAAGCTGATTGAAGGCTTTCTCCCATAAAAAAGTTCATAGGCTGTCTTTTTGAATCTTTTAACTATCAGCGACCTGTTTTGCGTAAAACAAGCAGTGTTGACAGCTTCTGCCCAAAACTGAGTAGGCAGGTGAGAATCGCTGAGCATTGAACGTGCAGCTTCAATAATTGTTCTATTTCTTCTTTCAGCGACTCCATTTTGTTGTGGTGTTCTCACTGATGAAAAGTTGTGAGAAATACCCTTGCTCTCAAGGAAGGAATCAAGAGAACTGTTTTTGAATTCAGTTCCATGATCACTCCTTATTGAGCGAACAGTCATATTGTTCAGAGTTTCCATCTTCCGAACAAAGGTGATGAGTTCTTCAGGGGTGTCACTCTTAGAACGGAGAAACATTACCCATGTGTAACGAGAGAATTCATCAACTATGACCAGCGTATATTTCTTTCCAGCGATGGATTGTTTGTTAATGGGGCCAAACAAATCCATATGGAGTAGTTGTAGAGGAGATGACACTGAGGAGACTTGCTTTGACTTAAAGCTTGCATTGGTCTACTTCCCTTTTTCACACGCTGAACATAAAGACTCTTTGGCATATGAATGTTGAGGTAGACCAGTGACTAACTCTTTGGATGAAAGAGTATTCAGTGTCTTGAAGTTGAGGTGTGAGAGCCTTTTGTGCCACAACCAGTTAACACCAGAAGATGCTTTTGAGAAGAAACAGGAGTTCTCAGTGGTTGTTGAGTCCATGTTTATAACGTAAACATTTTCCAAACGATAACCGCTGAGAGCTATCTTCTCCTTTTTGTCAGAGACAAAGCAGGATTCCTTAGTGAAAATCACTTTGTTATCCATGTCGCAAAGCTGACTGATGCTTAGAAGATTATGCTTCAGCCCTTCAACATATGCGACTCTTCTGAAGGATGTTGTACCATTTGAAAGTACACCATACCCTCGGGTGTGTCCTTTTCCATTTCCACCGAAAGTCACAGAGGGACCCTTCTCTTCCTTGTATTCAGCGAGCAGGTTTTTCTTTCCAGTCATGTATCTAGAGCATCCGCTATCGAGATACCAGATACCCTTCTTAACCTGAATGGCAGATGTTGAAGTGGAGGGAATGTCTGAACTTTCTTCCTCTTCTTCAATCTTTGCCATGAGACATTGATTTGCTTCATCATCTTCAGAATCAGATGATGAGGCTTCTTCATCAGAAGCAGCCCAATCATAGTCAGCCATCAGGCCTTTTCCTTTCTTCTTAAAGCTTTTCAGCTTTGCATACTTCTTCTTCAGCTTTGAGTATTTGTCATCTTTATTCCTTGGAACAAAGGATTTCTTTGTAAAAGCTGAAGGTCTCATAATTTTCTTTGACCTGCACTCGTTAGCGAAATGACCTGTCTTTTCGCAGTTGAAACAAGTAGCAGTAGCCTTATCAACAAAAGCTGATGACTTAGGCTTGTCAGCTATGGAACGAGTTTTGTTCTTTCTAAACATTTTCTTCTTGGCGAATCTCCTGAACTTTTTAGTTAGGAGAGTCAAGGATTCATCATCATCTGAAGAATCAGAATCTGATGACCTTTCAGAGTTACTTTCTAACTCAGTGATAGTGACTGAGGGTCGCTGAGTAGAAGGTTCCTCTGAGATTAAAGCAACAAGGGTGCTTTTGGAATCTTTTACAAGATTCTTCTTAAGATGGCTAGATTGCTCATGATTCAACAATGTGCCATATAAGGTAGCAAGGGTCATTGATCTTAGATCCTTTGACAGCTTGAGACACATGGAGTAATTGTCCCAGCTTTCAGGTAAACATTCTAGAAACTTTGTCAGCACTTCAAAGTTAGAATATTCCTTACCAACCGTTTTTAGATCTATAATTAAGCAATTAAAACGTTGATGAACTTCAGAGAGAGTTTCATTCTTACCAGAAATGAAGCTTTCGTATTGTCTTACCAGGTTGATCTTTCTTGAATCCTGGACTTCAGACGTTCCTTCATACTGAACACATATTGTGTCCCACATGGCTTTTGATGATTTCAGGTTCATGACGGAATGGTAGACATCGTCAGGAAGGGCCATGGATAGTATGGATCTGGCTTTTGTATCTATAGCCACTTTCTTCTTATCTTCATCGGTCCACATGTGTATTTCCTTTGGAATCAGCCTTTCAGGAATAGCAGCTCTAGTTGCAGTGGCTGGAACTAAAGGATCAATAGTTACAGGGATGTGTGGGCCGTTTTCAAGATAGTAGGTCATAGTAGGGTCTACACCTTCTAAGAAGAGCATCATCCTATTTTTCCATAAGTTGAAGTTGTCTCTGGAAAATCTAGGGGGTTTTGCAAGAGAACCATTGTCTATATAATTTGTGTTTGTGTGGGAGGCCATTTTCAGATAATAGCAAGGAAGAGAAATATCTTAGATTAGATCTTGTTTATGAGATTAAATAAATCTGCTCTGATACCACTTGTTGGTCCCGAAAGGCCTATACAAGTTTGTAGAAGGGGGGGTTGAATACAAACACACTATTTTACTTTTCTAAATTGTTTATTGATAAATCATTAACAATTTACAGCTTGTTGCGGAAACAAGATTAAGGATAAACCTAAATCTAAAAAAGTTGGAACACTAAGGTTTCTTGCACTAAGAAAGATAAGGAGATTACTAATAAAAACCTATCTTGAGAGAGATTTGAACTTGTCCAGAGTTAGCAAGTTACTTCAAAAGAAGTGAGTTCATCTCTTTATATACTGCATGCATTTAATGCAAGTCAGTATACACTTTACACGTGTCATCAGCTGGTTGGTTGCATGTCATTGACCTTGGTTGACAACCTTAGTAGCCGTAAAGATGAACAGTGTAGTATCAGAGTGTTTGTACGATCTCAGATTTTCGGAGGTTCTTTTCTGACATTTCGTACGGCGGCGTGCAAGGGAGGTTAAGACAAAAGTACTTTGTACGGAGGACTTCATGATCAGCTTTCGTTGATTCAGCGATTATCATTTACTATTCAGCGAATGATAAAGTTCAGCGATAGCTGAAGTCTTGGACTTGATACTTCACGTTGAGTGGACAAATCTGAGTCTTCGCTGATCCGCATCAGTTCATTAGTAGACTTGTCGCTGGTTCTTGAGCTTGATCTTCGACTTCAGCGTAGAACCTTTGTTGACGTGAAACTTGTCTTCAGGGATCATAAGTAAACAACTAACTTATCAGCGATCACCATAAGGACTGAACAGACTCAGAGCATTATGGTGAACAGTGTTCGCTGAATGTTTAATTTAAAGAGCGAGAGTTCCTATCAGCGGTACTGTAAGATCTTAGTACTTATCAGCGATAGTGAAATTCTGATACATATTGTTTACTTACAATTTTCACTAAGTATTTAAGAGAGGGTCATTATCAAATCACTGAGGGTTTGGATCAACAGATCCATATAAGAACGAAATGTTTGGGTAATCGAAGCGGGTGTGCTTTGAATAGTTGACCTTGACATGTGGTGCGTCTAGGCCGGGAAAGACAAAGTCAGGAAATGATTTTACTTCAAATGAAATGGTGTTATGGGTAACATGAAGGAAGTAGTATCTTTTGTGGGGTGAAGGCACCATGAAAGCTTGTTGCAATGTGGTCGCGTGGTGCGATAGTGGTGTGAGGAAGTGGTAGCACTTTGTACCGAAGAAACGTGTAAGTCATAGATGTAAAGTTGGTTTGCCGTAATATTGAAGTATTCAAGGGTAGGCGGGTATGCTTGATTGAAGTGTATGGATTTTTCCGGCAATGTACGTTAATGCTATTTAGAGATCAGGAGATTGAGTTGCGGTTAGTGACGGGATGAAAGGAGAACCCTTGTTCTTCTCGATTCCATTGGATTTTTGGAGTGAGTTTTCATACTTCATTTGATTGTCAAAGAGGATACTGTAACCGTTAAGCTGTGGTGCTTCATTTTGAAGTTTAGTTAGGAGCGTTGGAGTATTCCGAGGATGTAAAGAAATGCAATGAGTAGGGATTGTACAGCGCTGAAAATAGCAGGGATCAAGGGAAGAAACCCAACATTTTAACGTCAAAGAGTTTAAACTTTTATGTGATGATAGAAGACGTTAAGGAATGGATGGATAAGTTTTAATATTGTCCTTGTTTATTCTATGCATAGGTGTTTGTATATTATGTAAGTAATGCTAACTTATCTTTTTGTATTTTGGTGATATCAAAAGTTAGCTATATCAGTTGTTATTATTGAAAGACGCTTTAATTATTGAAATAATTAAAGAAGATCAAACAATAGTGGGATAAAGATTGGATGATAATAGTTGCTTTAAGGAGGATTGCAAATCTAAGTTGGGGAGCTGGTAATGTTGAAAGATGTAAGGTTCAGAAAACGTGGAAAGTTGAGTCCCTATTCTTCCTGGACTTTTAATTGTGATAAGGTTTGGCAACGTGAGAAGTTGAGTCCTCGTTTTCTAGGACCTTTCACTATCATTAAAAGAGTTGGATTGCAGGCATATCGGTTGGATCTTCCACCGGAATTGGAAGGAACCTACAATACTTTTCATGTTTGCTATCTTCAGAAATGTTTAGCCGAAGAGGACGATATGATTACACTTATTGACGTGAGAGTGAATGAAAAGAGTCGCTGTATGGAAGAGCCTGAGGCGATTTTGGAAAGATCGGTTAGAAAGTTACGTAATAATAAGGAAGTGGTTATGTTAAAGGTACAATGGAAGCATCATCGAGGTGCTAATGTGACTTTAGAGTCGGAAGAGGATATGAAGATTAGATATCCTCACTTGTTTACCTGACTTTGATTTCGGGGACGAAATCATTTTCAAGTTGGGGAGTATTGTAACATCTCGAATTTTCATTATATTATATTTAATCTGAATGGAGCATTCTTGTAATTCGAGTTAAGATTTAAGTCACTTTGTAAGTTTATAATTCATGTTGGGTTGAAAATGTGAGAAACCAAAGTGGGAGCTATTATTGATAATATGAAATGATAAGGTGTGTTTGGTTATTTTGGGAAAATTGGAGGGTTACTTAAGAAAAGAGGTTAAACTGAATTGAGATATTATCTCAATCCAGTGTTTGAGTCGGCAAAAGAAGGCAGAAAGAAAAGAGAGAGAAAGAAGAGAGAAAAGAGAGAAAAAGGAAGAGAAAGAAGAGGAATCAAGTTGAAAACTTTGGTAAGAAATCAAAGTATTTTTGTAAATTCGATTCCAGTAGCAAGATGATGTACATAAAACAATCTAATTTCATTTAGGTGCTGTTTTGATTTGGAATCAGATTGTGCAGAGAAGTGGGTTTTTACAAACAAAGGCGAGTTCATTCATTTTTACTTAAAACCTTGTTTTCTGCCAAATTAAATGTTAAGACACGTGTATAAACTGTATTGGGACTGTATGGTTGTGTTTAAAACAAGCTGAATGGAACAGACATGGTTTTAGGATGAATTTTTTAGCTGCATTTCGTAGTTTTCGGATAAAATGAAAGTATCCGGAAACCATTGTATGAAGGTTTCCGGAAAAGGCAAAATTATCCGGTAAATTGTTTATTTTGGTAGTTCCCGGATGAATTAGTTACCGGACAATATCCGGATTAAATAGGTATCCGATAAGAATTGTATCCGGAAAGTTTGTATATTCGGAAAGCTTATGTATCCGGAAAGTATGTGTAGCCGGAAAGTAGGTGTATCCGGTAAGTTCTGTATCCGGATACTTTCGAGTACCCGGTAACTTTTGATGTCCGGATATAGTTTTCGGATGTATTATTGGATTAAGTTGTTCTGAAAACTTTCTGGGGGCAGCCCCCAGACCCCGCAAGGGCGTTGCCCCTTGACCCCATCTGCTAACCGGGTAGCGGAACCCTCGTGCTAAGTCTCCGAAGGGGGAACAATTGAGGATGATGATACAATAGATTATATAGTATTCTTAGAGTTAAGAATATGATACGTGATGTGGCGTGATATGTTTGTTATGCATATACGTTAGCAAAGTGTAAGGGATCCATAGGCATTGTTATATATTATAACGAGGAATAGGCATCAAGTAATTTGTAATTCCCGTTGACCTGAAATGTGGAATAGGCATAAAGTAATTTGTAATTCCCATTTCGTAGAGGTGTTATGAAAGGAGAAATAGGCATAAAGGAACTTGTAATTTCTATTTCATAGTGTGATGTGAATTGCGGGATAGGCATAAAGGAACTTGTAATTCCCTTTCTCATGGAAATGGAGAATAGGCATAAAGTAAGTTGTAATTCTCATTTCGTGGTATAGGAATCGAGGAATAGGCATAAAATAAATTGTAATTCCTGATTTCTATGGGAAGGTCAGAGATAGGCATAAAGTAAATTGTAATCTCTACTTCCAGTCCAAGAAATAGGCATAAAGGAACTTGTAATTTCTTGGATAAGAGCATAATCTAGAATCTGTAATGATTCGTAGTAGACTCTTGATTTTGATAATGTGACTTACTGAATGTTAGTCATATTCATGAGTTCGGGTATGTTTCCATCATTGAGATGAGCACGTGTACGGTAAGAATGGTGGAGAATAGGTTTGCTTATATGGTTGGATATTTTCAAGCTGTTAGTGTTTTAATTTGAATTTGGATGTTCTCACTAGGCGTAAGCCTAATTGTTCAAATTAAATGTTCTTACCAGGTACAGGCTCAGGGAAGTAAGTGGGATATGGGACGAGAGCTTTTGGAAGGAATCAACTTTTGAGATAAGCGGAGGAGTTATCTAACGCATTGAGGTCTTTTGATGGATTGTTTAGATAACCTAGTTAATCTGATTATAGTTGACATGATTCGATTATTAGGTTATTGGGAGAAGTCCATGTTTGTATATACGAAACCTCTTAGTTGATTCTCTTCTTATATAAAAGTTTGGATGTTGTTCTAACATAACTTGTTATAATTTGAGGTTCAAATTAGCCCTGATTTTTAGGGTTTTACACAATTGGTCTGATGAAGATAAGAAGAAAGTGGCTATCGACACTAAAACCAGATCTATCCTCTCTATGGCTCTACCTGACGAAGTCTACCATTCCGTCATGAATCTGAAAACCTCCAAAGCCACGTGGGACACAATCTGTGTTCAATATGAAGGTACGTCTGAAGTCCAGGACTCAAGAAAGATCAACCTGGTAAGACAGTACGAAAGCTTCATTTGTGGTAAGAATGAAACTCTCTCTGAAGTACATCAGCGGTTTAACTGTTTAATTATAGATCTGAAAACCGTTGGTAAGGAATATTCTAACTTTTAAATTCTGACAAAGTTCTTAGAATGTTTACCTGAAAGCTGGGACAGTTATTCAATGTGTCTCAAGCTATCAAAGGATCTAAAATCTATGACTCTCTCTACCTTATATGGAACTCATGAGCAGTCGTGTCATCTTAAGAAGAATCTTGTAAAAGATTCCAAAAGCACCCTTGTTGTTTTACTCTCAGAGTCACCTTCCACTCAGCGATCTACTATCACTGCCACCGAGTTGGAAACTAACTCTGAATGCTCATCAGATGCTGATTCCTCAGATCTTGATGAATCTCTGGCACTCCTGGCTAATAAGTTCAGGAGATTCGCTAGAAAGAGTAACTTCAGAAGGAATAAACCTCTTCCACTCACTGGCAAGTCTAGATCATCAACCCCTGTTGATAAGGCTACTGCTACCTGCTTTAACTGTGAGAAAGTATGACACTTTGCTAGTGAATGCAGGTCAAAGAAAGTCTATAAACCCTCATCTTTCCCCAAGAAAACCTCTAACCCCAGGGCTAGAGATGACAAATAGAAAAAGCTGAAAGAAAAGTATTCAAAGCTGAAAAGTTTTAAGAAGAAAGGCAAAGGCTTGGTCGCTGACTTCGACTGGGTTGCCTCTGATGAAGAAGAATCATCTGACTCTGAAGATGATGATGAGGCCAATATTTGTCTCATGGCCAAAATCGAAGAAGAGGAAGAACAAACTAAAATTCCCTCAGCTTCATCCTATACCTCTAAGGTATCACCTTCTTTCTTTACACATAATTCAGATATTGATGAAGCTGATAGTCTTCGAAAGATCGATCTCCTGACTATGAGTTTATATGATGCCATGAACGGCAAAACTATTGTTGAAATTCAAAACCTTGATCTCGCTGAACAACTTAAAAACTGCCACCTTCAAATAGAAAAGCTTTCTAAAATTGAAGAAGATTTAAAAGACCAGGTTCATATAAATCAACTAGTCAAAATCGAACGTGAAGAAGCTATCGCTGCATTGAAAGCTGAAAAAGCTACTGTTGAAGGATGGTGTAAATCCTCAACAACGATCACTGAGATAATAAAGTCTCAGATTCCCCTGAGTGACAAACGTGGTCTTGGTTACAAAGCTGACGCTGAAGAATCAACCACTGATCATACCATGCTTAAGTTTGGAATGTTTGTGTCCTCTATCCCTGACACTTCATCATCTCAGTGTTCCTCTTCAAAATCTCCCATCCCCGAGGAAAAACCTACCTTAATCTCCAAAGATAAAGGTATAGAAAAAGTTTTCAACCAAAAACCTCAGAAGTGTACCTTTGTACCTAAGCTGAATGCTTCTAAAGCTTCAGTGACTCACCCTCTACTTCTAAGAACAAGATCCCTGGATTTATTCAGCGTTCTACTCCTAGAATCAGAGGGGATGTTATTGGTAAGAAATCTGAAGAACTGATTATTCCTCCCATTTCCAATGCCAAAGGTATACTTGGTGTGGTCCTGCTCATTTAAAATTAACGGCTCAGCTTGCAAAAGGTCCTAAAGCTACTTTTAGTTATAGGAAATGTTATCACTGTGGACTTACAAATCATATTGCTAGTAAGTGCCTCACAGCCACCAAAGCTGAAAAATTAGCTAAGGTGAAGATCAATGCCCCAAGACAAAGAAGACCACTGAGGTTAAGAAATTAACCAAAGTGAAGAATAATTCTGAAGCTGAATCTTCAAATGCTGCGAAGATTGCTGAACCTTCCATTTCCTTTACCACCACTGACAAGTATGGGCCCATAGTAAAATGGGTGCCCAAGTCAAACTAATCTTCCTTTGTTTGCAGGTTAAGAAGGGTGTCTGGTATCTTGATAGCGGATGCTCTAGACACATGACTGGAAAGAAAAGCCTGATCACTGAATACAAGGAAGAGAAGGGTCCCTCAGTGACCTTCGGTGGAAACGGAAAAGGTCATACTCGAGGGTTTGGTGTACTCTCTAATGGTACAACAACCTTCAGAAGAGTCGCATATGTTGAAGGGCTGAAGCATAATCTTCTAAGCATCAGTCAGCTCTGTGTGACAAGGATAACAAAGTGATTTTCACTAAGGAATCCTACTTTGTCACTGACAAAAAGGAGAAGATAGCTCTCAGCGGTTATCGTATGGAAATGTTTATGTTATTAACGTGGACTCTACAACCCCTGAGAACTCTTGTTTCTTCTCAAAAGCCTCATCTGATGCCAACTGGCTATGGCATAAGAGGCTCTCCCATCTCAACTTCAAGACACTGAACACTCTTTCTTCTAAAGAGTTGGTTACTGGTTTACCTCAACACTCATACGCTAAGGAGTCCTTATGTTCAGCGTGTGAGAAAGGGAAACAAACTAAAGCTAGCTTCAAATCTAAGCAAGTTTCCTCAGTGTCATCTCCTCTACAACTGCTCCATATGGATTTGTTTGGCCCTGTTAACAAACAATCCATCGCTGGAAAGAAATATACATTGGTCATAGTTGATGAATTCTCTCGCAATACCTGGGTAATGTTTCTCCATTCTAAGAGTGACACCCCTGAAGAACTCATCACTTTTGTCAGGAAAATGGAAGTCCTGAACAACATGACCGTTCGCTCAATAAGGAGTGATCATGGGACTTAATTCAAAAACAGTTCTCTTGATTCCTTCTTTGAAAGTAAGGGTATTTCTCACAACTTTTCCTCAGTGAGAACACCGCAACAAAATGGAGTCGCTGAAAGAAGAAATCGAACTATCAGAGAAGCTGCACGTTCAATGCTCAACGATTCTCATCTACCTACTCAGTTTTGGGCAGAAGCTGTCAACACTGCTTGTTTTACTCAAAACAGGTCGCTGATTGTCAAAAGATTCAAGAAGACAGCCTACGAACCTTTCCATGGGAGAAAGCCTTCGTTTAGCTTTCTTCACATCTTTATATGTCAGTGTTTCATACTGAACAACAGAGATGCCCTTGGAAAGTTTGATCCTAAGGCTGATGATGGAATTTTTCTTGGATACTCATCAGTTTCCAAAGCCTTCAGAGTGTTCAATCAAAGAAGACAGACTGTAGAAGAAACAATTCACGTCACTTTTGATGAATCCCGTTCAGCAAACTCTAGACCTTCTGCTGATACCGAAGAACTGAATCAATGGATGTTTTCTCATCTTGGTGATTTAGAAGATGTTCCCACTCCTCTATCTCGTACTCATCCCGCTGAAGATGATGATCCTACCATCATCCCAAGCATGCAGACTAGTGAAGCTGAAACATCATGGGTCTCAGCTGTTCCTATAAACACTATGCCTGCCTCTGAACCTTCTATCTCAAATATACCATCTACTTCTCAGCAATCAGTAAATGAAATGACATCTAAACCTCTTCCTCTCTTGGCTGATATACCAGAAGTTGCTGAAGCCTCATCTTCAGCTCCTCCAGAAGTTCAAGTTGAGTCAGCGACTTATGCTCCTGCTCAGCGATGGACTATTAATCACCCCATTGATCAAATTCTTGGTGATCCAAACGCTGGTGTTCAGACTCGACGAAGTGCAGGTAATATTTGTTTACTTGTTAACTTTATTTCTCTGATTGAACCAAAGAAAACAGATGATGCCCTCAGAGATCCAAACTGGGTCAGCGCTATGCAAGAAAAGCTGACTGAATTCGAAAGAAACAAAGTTTGGAAGCTCGTTCCTAGACCATCTGATAAGACAGTAGATGGATGAACATGGAACTGTAACCCGCAACAAGGCTCATCTTGTTGCTCAGGGATACAGACAAGAGGAAGGTATAGATTAAGACGAAACCTTTGCTCCAGTGGCAAGACTAGAAGCCATTCGTCTATTCTTAGCTTACGCAGTACATAGAGACTTCAAGTTTATCAGATGGATGTAAAGTCAGCATTCCTCAATGGAAGGATGAATGAAGAAGTCTACGTGGAACAACCTCCAGGATTCTTAGATGCTAAGCATCCAGGTTATGTTTATAAACTGGATAAGGCACTTTATGGCTTAAAGCAAGCTCCTCGTGCATGGTATGACACTCTATCCTCTTATCTCCAAATCGAAAAATTTGAGCGAGGTAAAATCGACAAAACTCTATTTTTCAGGAAAGTAAAAAGGTCATATTATTGTTGTTCAAATATATGTCGATGATATTATATTTGGTTCCACTAACCCTGACTTATGTACTCGTTTCGCTGAAAGAATGAAAGCTGAATATAAAATGAGTATGATGGGTGAGCTAACATATTTCCTTGGTCTTCAAATCAAACAGAGTGAAAAAGGAACTTTCATTCACCAAGGTAAGTATGTTAAAGATATGCTGAAAAAATTTGATTTAACTCAGAGTTCAGCTAGGAAAACCCCTATGGCACCGCCACTGACACTAAACAAGGATCCTTCTGGAAAACCTGTTAATGTCACGACGTACTGTGGGATGATCGGCTCTCTCCTGTATCTTACAGCTAGCCGACCTGATATAATGTACGCAACCTGTTTGTGTGCACGATATCAAGCTGAACCTAAGGAATCTCATTTGATCGCTGTAAAGCGAATCTTTCGTTACCTTAAGGGTACTCCTAACCTAGGTCTTTGGTATCCCAAAGACTCAGGGTTTGATCTAATCGCCTATCTAGATAGTGATTTTGCAGGTTGCAAATTAGATAGGAAAAGCACCACAGGAGGCTGTCAGCTCCTGGGTGGAAAGCTGGTGAGTTGGACAAGTAAAAAGCAAAACTCAGTGTCCACCTCAACCGCTGAAGCTGAATACGTAGCCGCTGGAAGTTGTTGTTCTCAGGTCTTGTGGATGAGAAATAAACTACTGGACAATGACCTTCAGCTCTCAAAAATTCCAATCTATAGCGACAGCACTAGTGCCATCACTATAGCCAATAATCCAGTGCTACACTCAAAGACCAAACACATCGAAATCAGGTATCATTTTATCAGAGATCATGTGATGAATGGTGATATAGAACTTCACTTTATCCCAACTGACTTTCAGTTAGCTGATCTATTTACCAAACCTCTTGATGAGACAAGATTCAACTTTCTCATCAGCGAGCTTGGAATGCTGAACTTAGAAGAGTAAAATCTTCAGCGGTTCACATTTGATCAGTGATAAAATAAAATGAACTTATATAACCCTATTAATCATCTTCTCTCTGAACAAAATTGATTCACTGATATCAAGGTATGTTCTTTCTTACTCGCTGACGTTCGCCTAAGAACTGGAAGATTTCAAAACAAATTGCATCGCTGAATATCTCTTCATTTCAGCGATATTTTGAAATTTCTAAACTTAACACTGATATTTCTATCCAGTGCTTCATATTTTCAAAAATGTCCCTGAACTTTAAAAAACCTTAGAGACATCCTAAAATATGAAAGGACGTTTGTGACGTCATCACAACGGATAAGTCATGGCACGTTTTCTCTGACACGTTCGCCCGTTTCGACTTCCTTGTCCAATCAAATTCAAGGGACGTGTCCGTGTCATCATGAAAAACTTTCACGCTCATAGTTTTTCTCTCTCTACTCTCACTATATAAACCCTTTGCGTTTATATTTGTATCCTTTACGCGAACATCATCTCCTTCAAGCAAGAATTCTCTGTTGCATTCAAACTTGTTTTCTTCAAGAACTGTTCATCTTCTTCAACACTCGAAAGGTTAATACTCTTATTATTTTCCTTGCATAAAACTTGTTTTTGATCTTATTTTTGTTTTCAAAAGATCAAACAAAAGAACCTTCTTAAAATAAAATCATCTTCTCTTCATGATTTTATGAACACAATCTGGAAACAGATTGTTCTTCAAAGTTTAAACTAATAATCTTAAATTTTGACATCTTAATATGTTTTTCCAGAATCCCTTCTTAAAAAGGAAAATGGAAAACATGAATTTCTCACTAGATTTTGTATCTTTGTTCAAAACTAGAAAAACCCTAATTTCTATTTCTTTCTCTAAATAGAAATTACAAAACCCTAAAAACCCTTATTTTGGATATTTTATCCATTTTAAGTTCTTCTGTTCATAATCTTCATTTTTAAACAGAAATGGCATCACCTACTGAAGCACCATCAACTCAGTCTCCTATTGCTCCTTCAAAGACTGTACTCACTCCTGCTCCTCAGGTTGGTTTCAAATACGAGCAAATCAACTTTCACGGCAAGAACCCTTTTGCTCTCTTCAACTTCCCTCAGAGAAAGCACATTACTCACTTAGACGATGTTGTAAATTTTCTCAAGACATGCCCTCTCTCCATAGATCTGACTGTCACTCCTCCAGCAAATAGACATTTACTTGCTCAGTTCTGGTGGACTGCAAGACGAGCTATGATCACCTCAAAGAAAGACCCCAAAAAGGAGATCGAAGTCATCCTTTTTGACACTGACCATGGAACCTCCAAGATCACACCTGGTAATATCAGGTGTGCCCTCAACCTCCCCGCCGCCACAAAAGAAAAACGCTTTATCCCTCTACCCAATCCCAAAAACCCCACTGACAGAGACGCCATCATTGCATTCTTTGATGCAATGAAGTATGTATGGGACACATGGAGAGATGAACTCCCTGAGAAGAAGCTGACTGCCATCAAGAAGTCCAAGATGCCAAGCTTCTCAACCCCAGCAGGCTATAGGATTTTCTCTGCTGAAAGGCCTGCACATCGACTGGGCGAAAATCGTCTTTGACGACATGATTCAGAGAGTCGAGGAATCCAAAAGACAGAAGACGGTTCCTTATCCTCGATTTCTCAGCACTCTCTTCCTACAGGGACTCGGGGACAAATACCCGAAGGTGGGCGACCTGAAGCTCTCCCAGGTTGGCACCAAGATCCTCGAGTTCACCTCATGCCGAACGAGGTACGTCTTTCTACTATCTTATCTATTCTCAATCCCCCATCTTCTTCTACTTCTGCGGCTACCTCCGCGGTAATCCCAACCGCTGGTACCCAGGCTGGAACCTCCACTCCTTCTAAGAAGAGGAAACACTCTTCAACCTCACTTGATGCTCAAAGGATCAAGAAAACCAAGGAGCAACCCCCCAAGCCTTCACAAGCTAAAGACTCCACGACTCTTTCTGTACAAGAGCCGCTGGATAGTTCTGTGGTACGCTCTGCCACAGCTGATCAAGCCACCCCTTCCATACCAACTTCAGCGTCTCTAAACGCTGAGGTTATAAACTTGGAACAGAACCCCCCTAATTCTCAGCGGATCCAACGTTGAACCTCTCACCAAATCCCTCTTCTCAACCGTTGTTCCTCCCACTCAATCTTTGGACACTCCACATATTTTCCTCCCATTCTTTGCAAAGACCGTCATCCTCCATGTTACGGCTGCTGAAACTCTACATAGGATGATGGATACAAATATAGGATCTGCAGGCACTTCTATGCGCCAAGGCACTCTGGAAGGCGACATGGAACACTTCTCAGGTTATCGAAGTTTCGAGGACTTCACCAACCTGCCTGCAGGTATACACAAAACCATACACACCCCTCTCTCAAAATCCCCAACTTCTGAGCTTTCCTTTGTTCAAAAGTTATTAACTGTTGCAGGTCCTAATTTGGGAGATATCAACAACTCCCTAAAAGACTTGGGGACAAAGGTGGACTCTCTCACCACCACACTCTCTGCTAACTCTTCAGCGGTTAGAAACGCTAGAGATGCTCTAAAGACGCTGACCACTGAGGTCGAAAAGAAAGCCTCCAGTGCTGATCTGGAGAAGGTGGAAGGTAGCATTGGAAACTTTGCTACTACTCTCTCTCGCTGAAAACTCCACCTCCCTCAACAATCTCAACTTCACCAACAGCACCCTCTCCACAAACTTCACCTCGCTGTCCAATGAAGTCACATCATTGAAGACAGAGGTTGGTACTCTTAAGGGAGAGGTGTCTACGGTCAAGACTGAGGTCGGCACTGTCAAAGACCTCCTTCAGCAAATCCTCGACCGCTTGAATGCTGCTACTTGTGCTCCTTCGCATTTTACTCAGGTGGATCGAGAGGATCTTCAAAGAATCACTCCTATATGGCATGGAAGACAGATTAGGTAGGATTGAAACCTGTGTTGGGATCCCTGGCCTAGAAGACAGGGACCCAATGCATACTGATGCCGCTGTTGCTGAAATTACAGTTACCTCCCCCATTTATCATGTGGAAGAGGGGGAGAAGAATGAAGAAAGTCTTCCCCATAATGTTGAGGGGGAGACAAAAGCTGCTGCTGCTACAACCGAGAAACCTCAGGGAGTTGAAAACCCTGAGGGAACCGAGAAACCTCCCTCTGAATTTGAGGGGGAGCAACTCGATGAGAAACCCGAAGCTGCTGCTGATGTCACCGAACCCTATGCGGATGAGGTTGAATCTGAAGAAGAAGATGAAGACGATGAAGACGTCGACATCGCTGATGATGAACCATCATCATCTCCTTAAGATGATGATGATGATGACGATGATGATGATGTTGATTTCTTCGTCCAGCCTAAGAAGGCCCCAGCTCAAAAAGGGGTTATGATAAATGAACCATCAGGGGAGGGGACAAAGAAAAATCCTGCAACGACTGAAGCAGACAAAGGCAAAAACAAAGGCCTCGCTGCAGAAGGCAATCTGACTATCCTACAAAGAAAGCCAGTTTGTCAGGTACAATATCTTTTCTTCCCTTACACTACATCCCTCCTCTATCCCTTCTCAACCTCAGTTCTCTTCTCCATAAAACCTCTATACACTTAAACCCCATTCTTTTCTCTATCTCTTTCTTTCCCAAATAATCTTACTTAAATGATCGCTGTGTTTCAGCTAGTCCTCTCCCCTGCTTGAGGATCCAGCTGAAGTTCCTCCTACTGCATCAACAAAAATCCCAGCTCCTATCGCTGAAGAAATAATCCTAGTCTTGGATTTCGCTGAGACTGATGAACCTGAAGAACAATTGCTCTCTCACAACCAAAGACCTTCCTTGGCTCCTCAAACGCTAAGTGAAAAAGATCAGAAAAAGAGAGATGCAATGATCAAATAGCTTGAAGATCAGCGAATCATCCTTCCTCGACACAAAATCAATGTTCCTAAGTTCAGACTATCAAGGAAGGAATACACTGAACATCTCAAGGCCGAAAAACAACTCGCCGATCGAAGGAAAGCTGAAGAACAAGATAAAGCCTACGCCATCCAGCTTGTTCAACAATTGGTGAAAGATCCTGATCTGAAGAAAACTCCCATTGATGTCCAACGTCAATTGTGGAAGGACGCCAAGAAGATCATCGAAGAAAAGACCAAGGTATCTGACTCTACCTTGGAATGGTGCAAAGAAAGACTGCACTATCGATCTCGGGCAGCCAGAATCAACAAAGTGTACATCAGGGGAAGAACGCCAATAAACGTTCCAGTCATTGAGGTCGATTTATTCAGATAAAATGGTACCAAGGAAACCATCTACGCCACCTCAGTCAAGAAGTACGGTTTCTCTGAATGGTTGGAGATGCGAATAGCCATTCAGCAATCTCGCTCAGCGTTTAAAAGCCATGTCGAGAAAATGATAAATCAACAGATCGACTTGGTTTCTTCTGCTGTGGATATTCCTCCTCCTCCTCCTAATCCTGTTCAACAAAGAAGGGCCTCTGCAAAGAAAAAGATAATACCTTCAGACTCAGGCCCTCCTATCAGAAACGAAACCAGTATTGGCTTCTCACGTACTGAAGTACTTGGTCCTGAACCTGACCTCTCAGCGCTCGACACCTCCCTGCCTACTGGTGAACTCTTCATCCCTGGAAAAGTCTTAAGCAAACCTTATGGTATCTTCTTTCATGACTATGATGGACGAGAACGCTTTCAACGCGTCTCTGAGCTTCCTATCACTCCTATCGAATAGCTCAGAGATCTCATCTATTGGTGTGAATTCAGAGACGACCTTCTCGGACACTTCATGAAGCCCCTGATCTTTATAGAAGCAAAGAATAGACGGGATCTTGGAGAAAAAGTCCCTGACTGGATGATCCCTACGACAAGAACCCTTGATGAACTTCTCATTAAGGAAGAACCTGAATAGCTGATAAGATTCCTTGTAATTCTTCTATCTTTATCAGCTTATATCTTTTGTACTTGTAAATTTATTTGTTGTACTTGTAATTTTTCCACTTCCCTCTGTAACTTATACGAAGTTAAAAGAAAAATTTCAGCGAATGTACTTTACTCCATCAGTACTCAAAAGATCCCAGAAAACAGTAAAAGGGACAAATATTTTATGAGTTCTTTTTATCCTTATGTTTTCATAGTTAGCAATTTTCTTTTGTTGCTAAGTCATAATCAAATAGGGGGAGATTGTTGATCCAAACCCTCAGTGATTTGATAATGACTCTTTAAGAAACACTTAGTGAAAATTGTAAGTAGACAATATGTATTAGAGTTTCACTATCGCTGATAAGTACTATGTCTCTACAGTACCGCTGGTAAGTACTATGTCTCTACAGTACCGCTGATAGAAAACTCATGTTCTTTAAATTATACATTCAACGATACTGTTCATCAATATAGCTCTGAGCTTGTTCAGTCTTGTTGACGATCGCTGATAGTTTAGATGTTTACTTATGATCCCTGAAGACAAGTTTCACGTCAACAAATGTTCCACGCTGAAGTCGAAGATCAAGCCAAAGAACCAGCGACAAGTCTACTAATGAACTGATGCGGATATCAGCGAAGCCAAGACCTGTCTACTCAACATGAAGTTTCAAGTAGAAAACTTCAGCGATCGCTGAGCTTTGTCATTCGCTGATAAAGTACTGTTCAACGAACGTTGATCATGAAGTTTCCTCTACAAGTTACTTTTGTCTTTTCCCCTTGCACGTCGCCGTACGAACTGTCAGAACGGACATCCCCTTTGTCCAGAATCGTACAACCAACTCTGTTTCTACACTGTTCATTATGCGGCTACTAGGTTGTCTACCAAGGTCAAAACATGCAACCAATCAGCTGCTGTCACGTGTAAAGTTGTACTGCTATGCATTAAATGCATGCAGTATTTAAGAAGAACCCTACTTTAGAAATGAAATGCTCAGCCATCGTAGTAGGCTCTTGTTTGTGATAATATGACTTACTGAATGTTAATCATATTCATGGCATCGGGTATGTTCCCTTGTGTACGGTAAGAATGGTGGAGAACATGTTTGTTTATATGTTTTGGATATTTCAAAGTTGTTAATGTTTTAATTTGAATTTGGATGTTCTCACTAGGCGTAAGCCTAATTGTTCAAATTAAATTTTCTTACCAGGTACAGGCTCAGGGAATAAATGGGATGTGGGACGAGAGCTTTTGAAGTATTCAACTTTTGAGATAAGCGGAGGAGTTAGCTAATGCAATGAGGCTTTTTGATGGATTGCTTAGATAACACAGTTAATTTTATTATAGTTGATATGATTAGATTAATAGGTTATTTGGAGAATTCAATATTTGTAAATATGAAACCTCATAGTTAATTCTTTTCTTATATAAAAGTTTGGATGTTATTTTGTCATAACTTGTTACAATTTGAGGTTCAATTTAGCCCTGATTTTTAGGGTGTTACAATATGGTATCAGAGCTAAAGTTTAAGCGTACTAGGTATGATAATGAGATACCTAGACTTAAGCTGAGATGAAGTAAGTTATGATATGTGAGAAATGGGTAGAAGTACTAAGACGGGATAGTCTTAGAGTCGACAGAAATACGTGAAATTAGTACTGTAACGATGATAACAAGGATTCTCATGTATATTATTTTCACAATTTACAATTTCATTTAGCTACTGTTATTTAGAATATATTGTTACACAAGCATACTTGTTTCCAAATTGTTACAGTGACTAATGAACGGTAAAGTACGTTTTATGTATATGGATATGTGTAACCATTTCTTATGGTTATTTGTATGTGCTATATCAGAACGATGGTGAATACACCACCAAGGTCCCCTAATTCTTCGGAGGATAGGGCAGTAATGGACTAGGGAGAAAAGCGACCTGAAATGGTTGGAACTCATGAAAGTCCGCCGAGGCTACCTTCTATGGGAGGAACGGACAATCGAGCACATAGAACGAGTACCAGTACCGTCAATCCGGAGACGACGGAGTCTACAATGGCGATGGAGAATATGATGCAAATGATGAATACAGCAATGGCACAACAAACAAAGAAGTTTATGAAAGCGCTGAATGATCGAAGTTCAGAGTTACGGCGAACGGAAACCGATACGGGTGTATAAGTCCAATTCGTAATCCTGTGATAAATTTAAACAGGAGGGTGGAAAGAGTCTGCTTATATAAGACGTTTCTGAGTTGTAAACCGCCAGAGTTAACTGGAGCAGAAAATCCAGTGGCATGCATGAATTGGCTCCGAGAGATGGAACAAGCTTTCCGAGCTTGTGAATGTGAAGAGGAATCGAAAGTCAGGTTCGGTTCTCAGATGTTACGAGGCAACGCATTGACATGGTGAAATATCGTAACATCTACTGTGATGGCTCCAGTCTTAGCTGCTATGACATGGGAGTCGTTCAAGAAAAAGATTCTGGAGGAATATTGTAACGAGAACGAAATGGACAGGATTGAAGAAGAGTTTCAAACTCTTAAGAAGGGTACTTCTTCTGTTAGGAAGTACACTGAATCCTTTATGGAAAAGCTGAATCTAGTGGGGCATGTGGCTCTAACTGAGAAAGAGAAGATTAAAGCCTATCTGAAGGGCTTACCGGCGGATATGATGTCGCGGGTACGAAATTCCAAAGCTTAAACGTTGAGAGAGACGATGAAGAAGCTAAAGTAATAGAAGAAGTGTATGCCAAAGACAATGAGGAGAAGATGCACGAGGGAGAGAAACGGAAGTGGGAAGGCCGGTTGGAGTCTTTTCAGAAATCCAAATCGTTTGGCAAGAACGTTCGTTATGAGTCTCGCCGGGAACCAAATTGGTGTCAGAAATGCCGAAACAAGCATTACGGCCAGTGTCGGGTAGTCGGGAATGAATGTTTCAAGTGTGGAAAGACTGGACATCTAGCAGCAAGCTGTCCTATCCAAGGGCCGATTTGTTTTGAGTGTAAACAGCCTGGACACTTCCGAAGAGATTGTCTGATGCTAAAGAAGGGCAGGGATCAAGGAAAGAAACCAAACACTCCTAAACCAACGGGCCGGGCATTTCATATGACGGTGGAAGAGGCATAGGAGTCCAAAGATGTCGTTTCTGGTACATTCCTCGTAAATTCCATTCCCGCGCGCATTTTATTTGACTGTGGTGCAAATTTGCCGTTTGTATCGAAATCATTCTATCACAAGTTAGCTATGCCTGTCACTACCTTGGAATATGCCTTAGTAGTCGAGATAGCTAACGGAGGTCAAGTCTTAGTCCGTGAAAGACTTGAGGGTTGTTTAATTTCGATAGGGGAAACGAAATTTCCGATTGACTTGTTGTTAATGAAAATTGGGGGATTCGATGTGATTGTGGGTATGGATTGGTTAACGGTCAATGTAATAACCGGGTACGTTATTGGTTTATTTAATTTTATTATTTTGATTTTTAGGTAAGTTTGGGATTAATTTTATGGAGTTATAAGTTAAGGGGTAGACTTTAATTTTAAATTATAAGATAAAGGGTATAAATTGCCATTTGATGATTCTTGAGGAGTTAGTTGGTAAATTGAGGGATGAGGTGTCCATCACCACCGCCTCATTTAGCTAGAAAGTGGTAAAGTATCTCATTTGGAGATATTTTGTGTTCTAAAGTGTATGTGTGTGTGTTTCACGAAGAGAGAAAAGAGAAAAGAGAAAAGAGAAAAGAGAAAAGAGTGAAATTGAGGAAGAAAGGTTAAGAAGAAGAAGGAAGAAACCGAGTTATTGCAGCTGGGTTTTTAGATACAATTCAAGAACAACAAAGGTAATTGTCCTATACAAATTCTCTCTTTTATGTTTATTAGTTTACTAAAAGGTTTATAAATGGGTTTTGATGAAATATGGATGTTTTTGGGAAACTAAGTTTATGGATTGTTGGAAACTGAAGATTTGCTTAGTATGGATAGTACTGCCAGAACAACTTTAATACTGCCAGTGCATAATTAATACTGCTAGAGTGAAGTTAGTACTGCTGGTCAAGATTAATACTGCTGAAGCAAGGTTAGTACTGCTGAGTCAAGTTAATGCTGCTGGAATGAATTAATGCTGCTGGAGAATATTAGTACTGCTCATGCTGAATGAAGTTAATACTGCTCAAAGATGTTAATGCTGCTTGTGATCATAAGTTTGGAATGCGAGATTGTTGGAGATAAAGATGGAATGATTGAAGATAAGCATGAAAGAATATTCTGAAGATCAATTTTGTTTTGATAGTTATCTTGTAATTATTTTGTATAAATAGATGTTGATAGATAGCTATTCGGTACGAGAGTTTCAGAATACGTTTTGTTTTAGAGATAATTAACCTCAAGGTTTAGAACCCTATTTCTAGAGAAGTAGAAGTCGTCTTGATTGAGCCTGTTCATCAAGATTGAGGTTTGGTTGTAAGCTTGTGAGTTGAATTAGTGAATACAAACAGCTGTGTGTTTTCTGATATATTGTTCTTTGATTGTGTGAATTAAAGTTCTATTCCGCAGATTCTTTAATTCTGAATTCTAAGTATTATTAGTCTTGTTAAGATTCGATCCTGACAAGTGGTATGGTAGCAGATTTTTTGTTCATACTCTTATGCACTGTATTTCAAAGAAAACAACTGGATGGAGTGAGTTTAGCAGTACCATTGCTTATGCCTTGGTCTGCTTAGCCACTGCCAGAAAGTTCAATTTTTCAGCAATGATTTTTAATGATCTTGTGGCAAACCTAGAATCCAAAAAGAGCTTTTACATGTATCCCAGGTTTGTCCAAGAAGTAATTAACCATGAATTGACGGATTTACCTCAGTCTGCTGAGGTATATGTGCCAAAACCCCCTAAAGGGAAGGTTTTCTCAAATATGAGAAGAATTCCTAGGGACTCGGAAGGAGTTGACACACCATTGTTCTCTACAATGATGGTTGTGTCCCACACCACTGAAGGTATGGCATCAGGGTCAAGGCCCCCATTAGACACACCCACTGATGGCCAATCCCAACCTTCAATCACCAAAGAAATCCCACAGTCCATTCTTTTAAGACCCACTCCCACAATCACCAAGAAGTTTGAAAGAAGAAAGGTACACAAGGTTCCTTCCCTTGGTGTATCTCCTAATAGCCCAAAGCCTACAAGCCCTCTATTAGAGCATTCTCCAATAGAGAATATCAAAAGGGTAACCACATGGGTGTCTCCCAACCCCAAAAAGGTGCTCTCTAAGGAGAAGGATGAGCATGTGGGCTGCAAGGCTGCCACTACTTCTGCTAGCAAAGAGAAGGACAGTGGTAACATCACTAAGACCTTCCCCACGGCAACTCAGAATGTGAAAACATTCAGAGGACCCAGGCGCCAAGAAACCATGGGAGTAGGTTGTGCTTTTCCTAGGCAAGAGACACCTACTAAAACTTCCAATGATCCTGTAGGGGAGGTAAACACTTCTAAACCAGGTGAGGATAGATATACTTATGAGGAATTGATGGAAACCATTGCCAACATCAACATTGATGTCATGAATCAGCAGAAGGAGATTGATGAGCTTAAGAAGGTGGTTCTTTATCAACACACCAAGATAGAGAAGAATAAGAAGATGATCACCAAGCTGCTGCAAAGAAGGAAGAAAGCTCAGTATGTTCTGAAAAGGAGAAGATCAACCACTGATGCTTCCAAAAAGGGGGAGTTAGAAACTGAACTAAACATGGAGGATGCAAAGGTTGAGGGGGAGAATGAGCATAAGGTTGAGGGGGAGGCTGAGCAGGTTGCAGAAGTTGCAAAGGAAGCAGAAAGTGAGAAAGCAGCAGTAACTGAAACTGCAGAAAATGAGAAGGAAGTAGTATCTGAGTTTCTAGCAGCAGAAACCACAGAAAAAGCAGTAGAAACAGTTAATGCTGCAGTATCTGAGATTGAAGCAGCAGTAGCTGAAATTATGAAGAGTCTTGTTGATGCAGCAGTATCTGAAAGTGAGAAGGAAGCAGTATCTGTATCTACAGTAACTAAATCTGAGATTGAAGCAGAGGTATTTGAGATTGTGAAGAATAGTGTTGAAGCAGCAGTATCAAAGATAGTAAAAGAAGCAGTAACAGATAGAGCAGCAGAAATGGTTAATGCTGCTAGTCAAAAAGCAGCAGAAACCATTCAAGCAGCAGAAATGGTTAATGTTGCTGAAAAACATAAGGCAGCAGAAACCATCCCTGAAGCAGCAGAAACAAAGGAAACAGCAGAAACCATCCCTGAAGCAGCAGAAACAAAGGAAACAGCAGAAACCATCCCTGAAGCAGCAGAAACAAAGGAAACAGTTGAAACCATTCCTGAAGCTGTTAAATCACTCAAAAGAACCAAGATGGTGTCAAACAAAAGACCAAGAACAAAGTCTATAGCTTCAAAGAAGAAAGTTGTAAAGAAGCCTAGGGTGGAACCCATGGTAGAAGAAGCTAAGGAGGAAGTTGTGAAAGAGAAAGCTGATCAAAAAGTTGCTGAAGAAGAAGTGGCAACTCCATCAGGTCAACCAAGCAATGTACAGTCACCAACAAATGCTCAATGTGATATGTATATTACTGTGGTTGATACTAGTCCAATCAAAGTTAAACCATTAGCTTCTATGGCTCCTGAGATCATCTTCTGGGATACTTTGAGAGATCAGAGAGAGGAGTACATTAGAGTAAAAAGAGCAAATGGGAAGTTTGAGGCCAGTTCTACATGGGGAAGACTTATCAGGATGTGCTCTAGATCTGACATTGAGGAGATGTTCAAGGTGGGAATGAAGCTTTATGGAAATATGCTGACTGAGAATGGAATGTCCATCACCAAAATGGTACTTGAATACTTGTGTCTAATGTTCAATACAGAAGCAGTTAAGTATTTGACAGAAAGGCAATTTCAAGCTGTTACCAACTGGATGCTTATTGAAAACTGTGGTGTGTATGTCATAACACTTGACTATGCATATCATGAGTATTATTTGGTGGATAAAATATACAAGCACAGCATGACAAGGTTGAAAGGAATGCTAAAAGCTAAGTTGGTGGGTAACAAAGATTCTAAGATGGCAAGATACCTGGTAAGAAGGATCTTAAATCAAAGTTTGGGATTGAATCCTGACTTGTGTGTTCAAGATTAAGTTTTGGAAGCATCATCATCTGAAGAACTTGACTTCTCTTTCTAAAAGTCAAGTTAGGGGGAGATTGTTGGGAACTGAAGATTTGCTAAGTATGGATAGTACTGCCAGAACAACTTTAATACTGCCAGAGCATAATTAATACTGCTAGAGTGAAGTTAGTACTGCCTGTCAAGGTTAGTACTGCTTGTCAAGGTTAATACTGCTGAAGCAAAGTTAGTACTGCTGGAATGAGTTAATGCTGCTGGAATGAGTTAATGCTGCTGGAATGAGTTAATGCTGCTGGAATGAGTTAATGCTGCTGGAATGAATTAATGCTGCTGGAGAATATTAGTACTGCTCATGCTGAATGAAGTTAATACTGCTCAAAGGTGTTAATGCTGCTTGTGATCATAAGTTTGGAATGCGAGAATGTTGGAGATAAAGATGGAATGATTGAAGATAATCGTGAAAGAATATTCTGAAGATCAATTTTGTTTTGATAGTTATCTTGTAATTATTTTGTATAAATAGATATTGATAGATAGCTATTAAATACGCGATATACGAGAGTTTCAGAATACGTTTTGTTTTAGAGAGAATTAACCTCAAGGTTTAGAACCCTATTTCTAGAGAAGTAGAAGTCGTCTTGATTGAGCATGTTCATCAAGATTGAGGTTTGGTTGTAAGCTTGTGAGTTGAATTAGTGAATACAAACAGCTGTGTGTTTTCTGATATATTGTTCTTTGATTGTGTGAATTAAAGTTCTATTCCGCAGATTCTTTAATTCTGAATTCTAAGTATTATTAGTCTTGTTAAGATTCGATCCTGACACCTGATTCTACTGCTAACCCTGAATCAGTTAGTGCTGCTGGAGGAGTCAATCAGGAAAAGACCAATGATTCAGTACTAGAAGCCTTCTTTTCTAGTCATGTTAATTCCTCATTGATTAATGATGACTTAGAACAGATTAATGCTGATGATCTTGAAGAGATGGATATCAAGTGGCAGATGGCTATGCTGTCTATGAGGGTGAAGAGATTCATAAAGAGGACTGGGAGAAACAACTTTTCCCAAAGAAGAGAAGATGGTGCTGGATTTGACAAGTCCAAAGTTGAATGCTACAAGTATCACAAGATGGGACACTTTGCCAGGGAATGCAGAGGTGGAACATCTCACAACAGCCATCAACAAACTCAGGCTGGAAGCTCCAATCAAAACAGAAACTCTATTCAAGCTCTTGTCTCTCAACAAGGAATGGGATTTGATTGGAGTGATCAAGCAGAAGAGGCCATCTAAAATCAAGCTCTTATGGCTGAAGTTTCAGATCTTCCCACTGAGGTATAATCTAATCTCTGTACTCAAGCTTGTATAGACACTGTTAAAAGGTATAGAGATCACAATCAAGGAATGTGTGATGACCTTAAGAGATTAGAAAAGGACAGAAAAGACTATGTAGTAATTGTTGAGAAGTTTGAAGAACAGATTAGGGCTTTTCAAGCAAATGAACTTCAACACTCCTATGATACAAACTACTGGAAATGGGAAAAGGATGGTCTAGAGTTCCAGCTTAGAGAATCCAGGGAAGAGTGTGAGAAACTAAAAGGAGAGCTTGAGAAAGTTAAACTTGATGTAGAAAAGTTTAATTGTGCCTCTAAAGTCATGGACAACATAATCAACTCTCAAATCCATAGTAAGTTGAAACCAGGCATAGGGTACAATGCCACACCCCCACCCTACAACAACACCTACATCCCTCCTAAGTCAGACCTATTAGAAACCAAGGATAGGAAGGACTTACCTAAAGGAGCCACTGAAGTAGATCCATTAGATGAAGTAGTTGTTGAAAATAAGACTGAAAAAGAAGGATCTGATGAGGAATGTGTAAGTCCATGTGTTAAGAACAATGAGATGAAAAGGACTGGAAAGGGAGTTCATTATACACAGACCACTGTTGTGAACTCTAATACTTGTGAACATTGTTCTTGTAAGAAATCTAAAGAGAATAAGCCCAAAAAACATGATATAAAGAGGGGAAATCAAAGTAATTGGAATAACCAGTGGGCACAAAAGCAAGGAGTTGATCTGCAAAGGATTAACAGACCAAAACCTTGTTTTATTTGTGGCAAATTGAATCATCTTGCCAAACACTGTTATTTCAATCCTATTAACCAAAAGAAAAGTTTTCAAAGAAGTTTTCAAAAATCTTCTGGTTATAGGAAGCCTGCAAGGAATAATGTGGCTAAGAAACAAGCTGAATCCAAAAGCCACATGAGAAAACAGACTGAAAAGGAATGTGTCAATATGTGGGTCCCCAAAAGCACTAATGTTAGTACTGCTACCTCAGATAGTACTGCTGACAAGGATAGTGCTGCTAGAAGCAATACTACTGACAATACTGCTGCTAGCAGTGTTAGTACTGCTAACACTGTTAGTACTTCTTTTAAAGAGAATGCTGCTGCTAGCAGTGTTAGTGCTGCTAACTCTGTTAGTACCTCTTCTAAGAACAATACTGCTGCTAGCAGTGTTAGTGCTGCTAACACTGTTAGTACTTCTTCTAAGGTTAATACTGCTTCTAGTTTTTGTGCTGCTAGACCAATCATATTGACAAAGTACTCCAGTACTGCAGTACCTAAGTTTGAAAATCTCATCAAAACCCAGTGCAAGTACTTTGATGAGCAAGGGAGACCCAAGACCACTTTGGCTTGGGTTCCCAATAAAAACTAACTAATTTATCTGATGTGCAGGGCAACCAACAGCTCAAGGGGAAGAGCATCTGGCATGTTGATAGTGGTTGCTCCAGGCACATGACAGGTAACATGGTCTGCCTCAAGAATTTCAAAAGAATTGATGGAGGACATGTTGCTTTTGGAAATAATCCTGCAGGAGGTAAGATAAGTGGTAAAGGTGATGTGTCAAAAGGTAAGATGACATTTGAGGATGTTTACTATGTTGAGTAATTGAGATACAACCTGTTAAGTGTATCACAGGTCTGTGACAAGAAACATAGTATATTATTTACTGATTCTGAATGCATTATTCTTGCTCCTGGATTCAAAGTAGTTGATGAAAACATGATACTATTGAGAACTCCTAGAAAGGATAATGTGTATTGTTTAGATTTAGAAAGTGTTTCATCTGATTCATCTCTAAATTGTTTGGTATCAAAAGCTTCAATAGATGAATCATCACTTTGGCACAGAAGGATGTGTCACATGAATTTTAAAACAATGAATAAACTTGTTAAAAATAATCTTGTTAGGGGTTTACCGTCAAAAGTTTATTCATGTGATGATCATTGTGTTGCATGTCTCAAAGGCAAACAATACAAAACTTCTCATAAGTCCAAAGAGATAAACACTATCTCAAATCCTCTTCAGTTGTTGCATATGGATCTGTTTGGCCCTACAAATGTCATGAGCATTGGCAAGAAGTCATACTGTTTAGTTATTGTTGATGATTACTCTAGATTTACTTGGGTATATTTTCTGAGAACTAAAGATGAGACAAGTGGACTGATCAAATCTTTTATTCTTAGAATTGAAAACCAATCAAATCAAAAAGTGAAAGTCATTAGATCCGATAATGGGACTGAATTTAAAAACTTTGATCTAAACACCTTTTGTGAGGAAAAAGGAATTGAGAGACAATACAGTGCTCCTAGGACTCCACAACAGAATGGTGTTGCTGAGAGAAGGAATAGGACACTGATTGAGGCTGCTAGATCTCTGTTAGCTGATTCAAAATTACCCACTACTTTTTGGGCAGAAGCAGTTAATACTGCTTGTTATGTTCAAAACAGAGTTTTGGTCATAAAGCCTAAAAACAAGACACCTTATGAGCTTTTTCTGAAAAAGAAACCATTTATTGGATTTTTCAAACCATTTGGGTGTCCTTGTACAATTCTCAATACCAAATCTCACTTAGGTAAGTTTGATAGCAAAGCAGATGATGGCTTTCTTGTTGGTTACTCATCTCAGAGTAAGGCTTACAGAGTGTTTAATACCTCTTCTAGAATAATTGAAGAAAGTGACAATGTCAAATGCAATGAGAACACACCAAATCCTATTGGTTCAGGTCCTGATTGACTATTTGACATTGATTCACTCACTAATTCTTTGGGTTTCAGTAGTTATGTAAATGCAGGACAAAGGGATGCACCACCATCAGATAACAGTATTCAGTCTGTGATATTCCACTCCATACCATTGATCCTGTTGACTTCTGTGAACCAGAAAAGGAAGCTGAACCCATTCAGAATGAAGAAGAGAGAAGAATAGAGGAAAATCAGACTTCAAGAGAGTCTGAAGTGACTGAAGAAGCTGAAGAAAATCCAGACTTAAATGAGTCAAATCTGGATGTGAACTTACAAGAGGAATCTGGTCATCCATCAAGAACTCAGAAAAATCATCCTCCTGAGTTGGTTATAGGAGACATTGCTTCTCCCATGATGACTAGGAATCAAAGCAGACTTCAAGAGCTACAAGATCAGCAGAATACAGTTAATACTGTACTTACTTGCTTTCTATCCCAAATTGAGCCCAAAAAGGCTTATGATGCTATGAAAGATCCAAGTTGGATAGAAGCAATGCAAGAGGAGCTGCTACAGTATAAATTACAGGATGTTTGGGACTTGGTGGACCTTCCAAAAGGTCATAGAGCTATTGGCACCAAGTGGATTTTCAGAAACAAGAAGGATGACAGAGGAATTGTGATCAGAAACAAAGCAAGGCTGGTTGCACAAGGGTATACTCAGGAAGAGGGCATAGACTATGAGGAAGTCTTTGCTCCAGTGGCACGGATTGAAGCAATTAGGCTATTTCTAGCCTATGCCTCATACATGAAGTTCAAAGTCTACCAAATGGATGTAAAAAGTGCTTTTCTGTATGGAAGTATTGATGAAGAAGTATATGTCTGTCAACCCCTGGATTTGAGAATCCATTGCACCCTGACAGAGTGTACAAGTTGAAGAAGGCACTTTATGGTTTACATCAAGCCCCAAGAGCATGGTATGACACCCTGTCTACCTATCTCTTGGAAAATGACTTTGAAAGAGGAGTCATTGACAAGACCTTGTTTATTAAGAGGAGAAAGAAAGACACACTACTTGTTCAGATCTATGTGGATGACATCATCTTTGGATCCACAAATGATCACATGTGTAAAGAGTTTGAAGAGTTAATGCACAAGAGCTTCAAGATGAGTTCCATGGGAGAACTTACTTTCTTCCTTGGGCTTCAGGTGAAACAGAGGAAAGATGGGATTTTCATAAGCCAATCCAAATATGTGAAAGACATCCTGGACAAGTATGGTTTAACAGACTCAAAGACAGCAAGCACACCAATGGAGACACACAAACAGATCACTGCAGATCTTGAGGGGGAGGATGTAGATGTCCATCATTACAGATCTATGATTGGATCACTCATGTATCTCACAGCCTCTAGACCAGACATTATGTTTCCAGTATGTGTTTGTGCCAGATTTCAGGTTACACCTAAGCAATCACACCTTCATGCAGTCAAAAGAATTTTTAGATACCTAAGAGGGCAACCTAGATTAGGTCTTTGGTATCCTTATGAATCTTCATTTGACTTGCTTGCATACTCAGACAGTGACTTAGGTGGATCTAACATGGATAGGAAGTCTACTTCAGGTGGATGTCAGTTTTTGGGTGCAAGACTTGTATCATGGCAGTGTAAGAAACAAACCACAGTGTCCTTATCTACAACAGAAGTTGAGTATATAGCTGCTGCAAGTTGCTGTTCTCAGGTGTTATGGATTCAGAATCAGATGTTGGACTATGGGGTAACATTTCTTCACACTCCAATCTTCATTGACAACAACAGTGCCATTAGCATTGTTAACAATCCTGTCAAGCACTCAAAAACAAAGCACATAGAGATCAGGTATCACTTTATTAGAGACTGTAATGAAAAGAAATTGATTCAAGTTGCTAAAGTTCATACCAATGACCAGTTTGCAGATCTATTCACAAAAGCTTTTGATGTGGGTAGAATCACTTTCTTGGTAGCAAGTGTGGGCTTGATCAACCTTGAATAAATTCATGATTTTTAATTTTTTATACCTGTATTTCTTTGTATATTTGGTATTACTAACTAGTTTTCTCAGAACCTCAGTATGACTCAGATTGACAAGTGCTGCAAAGTGTAAGTATAGTTACTACTGCCAGTGCAGAGTTACTATTGCTAGTACATATTTTCTACTGCCAATGTGTAGTTAATACTGCTTAGTAGTTAATACTGCATGTGTAATTAATACTGCTTTGTAGTTCATACTGCTTAATAGTTAATACTGTATGTGTAGTTAATACTGCTTTGTTGTTAATACTGCTTAGTAGTTAATACTGCTTGTGTAGTTAATACTGCTGTATAGTTAATACTGCCTTGCAGTTAATATTGCTCAGTCGTTAATACTGCTAAGTCGTTAATACTGCTTTTAAAGAAAATCAGGGCTAGTACTGCTATAAATACTCTTTCAACCCGCCAAAATTCATAACGTCTCTTTGCATTCAATTTATTTCTCTCTCGTTCTAACCTTTTCTCCCTAGAATCTCTGTGTTTTCTATCCAAATCCTCAGGAAGAATGACGACAATGGAGTTTGTCGATGAGCACAATGAGATTGCGATGCTTCAGAAGCCAAAGCAGGCCACAGGATTTCATGATATTGTGGATTTTCTCAAGTCCACACACATCTCTCATGCCCTAACAGTGTGCCCAACCATATATATCGAGCATCAAAAGCAATTTTGGGAGAATGCCACTGTTATATTCGAAGATGGGCAGAAAATCATTCGAACAAGGGTTTGTGACAAACCCTTGAAGGTCACAGAGGAGGTTATTCGCATCACTCTTCACTTAGATGATGCCTCAGGTATAACCTATCTCTCTAATGATGAACTTTTCTCGACCTTACCAAGAATGGGGTATGAAGGTCCCATTGGAATTTTTAAATTCTACAAGTCAAAGTTTTTCACCCAATGGCGATTTCTTGTTCATACTCTTATGCACTGTATTTCAAAGAAAACAACTGGATGGAGTGAGTTTAGTAGTACCATTGCTTATGCCTTGGTCTGCTTAGCCACTGCCAGAAAGTTCAATTTTTCAGCAATGATTTTTAATGATCTTGTGGCAAACCTAGAATCCAAAAAGAGCTTTTACATGTATCCCAGGTTTGTCCAAGAAGTAATTAACCATGAATTGACGGATTTACCTCAGTCTACTGAGGTATATGTGCCAAAACCCCCTAAAGGGAAGGTTTTCTCAAATATGAGAAGAATTCCTAGGGACTCGGAAGGAGTTGACACACCATTGTTCTCTACAATGATGGTTGTGTCCCACACCACTGAAGGTATGGCATCGGGGTCAAGGCCCCCATTAGACACACCCACTGATGGCCACTCCCAACCTTCCATCACCAAAGAAATCCCACAGTCCATTCTTTTAAGACCCACTCCCAAAATCACCAAGAAGTTTGAAAGAAGAAAGGTACACAAGGTTCCTTCCCTTGGTGTATCTCCTAATAGCCCAAAGCCTACAAGCCCTCTATTGGAGCATTCTCCAATAGAGAATATCAAAAGGGTAACCACAGGGGTGTCTCCCAACCCCAAGAAGGTGCTCTCTAAGGAGAAGGATGAGCATGTGGGCTGCAAGGCTGCCACTACTTCTGCTAGCAAAGAGAAGGACAGTGGTAACATCACTAAGACCTTCCCCACGGCAACTCAGAATGTGAAAACATTCAGAGGACCCAGGCGCCAAGAAACCATGGGAGTAGGTTGTGCTTTTGCTAGGCAAGAGACACCTACTAAAACTTCCAATGATCCTGTAGGGGAGGTAAACACTTCTAAACCAGGTGAGGATAGATATACTTATGAGGAATTGATGGAAACCATTGCCAACATCAACATTGATGTCATGAATCAGCAGAAGGAGATTGATGAGCTTAAGAAGGTGGTTCTTTATCAACACACCAAGATAGAGAAGAATACGAAGATGATCACCAAGCTGCTGCAAAGAAGGAAGAAAGCTCAGTATGTTCTGAAAAGGAGAAGATCAACCACTGATGCTTCCAAAAAGGGGGAGTTAGAAACTGAACTAAACATGGAGGATGCAAAGGTTGAGGGGGAGAATGAACATAAGGTTGAGGGGGAGGCTGAGCAGGTTGTAGAAGTTGCAAAGGAAGCAGAAAGTGAGAAAGAAGCAGTAACTGAAACTGCAGAAAATGAGAAGGAAGTAGTATCTGAGTTTCTAGCAGCAGAAACCACAGAAAAAGCAGTAGAAACAGTTAATGCTGCAGTATCTGAGATTGAAGCAGCAGTAGCTGAAACCACAGAAAAAGCAGTAGAAACAGTTAATGCTGCAGTATCTGAGATTGAAGCAGCAGTAGCTGAAATTATGAAGAGTCTTGTTGATGCAGCAGTATCTGAAAGTGAGAAGGAAGCAGTATCTGTATCTACAGTAACTAAATCTGAGATTGAAGCAGAGGTATTTGAGATTGTGAAGAATAGTGTTGAAGCAGCAGTATCAAAGATAGTAAAAGAAACAGTAACAGATAGAGCAGCAGAAATGGTTAATGCTGCTAGTCAAAAAGCAGCAGAAACCATTCAAGCAGCAGAAATGGTTAATGTTGCTGAAAAACATAAGGCAGCAGAAACCATCCCTGAAGCAGCAGAAACAAAGGAAACAGCTGAAACCATTCCTGAAGCTGTTAAATCACTCAAAAGAACCAAGATGGTGTCAAACAAAAGACCAAGAACAAAGTCTATAGCTTCAAAGAAGAAAGTTGTAAAGAAGCCTAGGGTGGAACCCATTGTAGAAGAAGCTAAGGAGGAAGTTGTGAAAGAGAAAGCTGATCAAAAAGTTGCTGAAGAAGAAGTGGCAACTCCATCAGGTCAACCAAGCAATATACAATCACATACAAATGATCAATGTGATATGTATATTACTGTGGTTGATACTAGTCCAATCAAAGTTAAACCATTAGCTTCTATGGCTCCTGAGATCATCTTCTGGGATACATTGATAGAGCAGAGAAAGGAGTACAGTAGAATCAAAAGAGCAGATGGGAAGTTTGAAGTCTGTTCTACATGGGGAAGACTTATCAGAATATGCTCTAGATCTGACGTAGAGGAGATGTACAAGGTTGGAATGAAGCTGTATGGAAATATGCTGACTGAGAATGGAACGTCCATCACCAAAATGGTACTTGAATACTTGTGTCTAATGTTCAATACAGAAGCAGTTAAGTATTTGACAGAAAGGCAATTTCAAGCTGTTACCAACTGGATGCTTATTGAAAACTGTGGTGTGTATGTCATAACACTTGACTATGCATATCATGAGTATTATTTGGTGGATAAAATATACAAGCACAGCATGACAAGGTTGAATGGAATGCTAAAAGCTAAGTTGGTGGGTAACAAAGATTCTAAGATGGCAAGATACCTGGTAAGAAGGATCATCAATCAAAGTTTGGGAGTGAATCCTGACTTGTGTGTTCAAGATTAAGTTTTGGAAGCATCATCATCTGAAGAACTTGACTTCTCTTTCTAAAAGTCAAGTTAGGGGGAGATTGTTGGGAACTGAAGATTTGATTAGTATGGATAGTACTGTCAGAACAACTTTAATACTGCCAGAGCATAATTAATACTGCTAGAGTGAAGTTAGTACTGCTTGTCAAGATTAATACTGCTGAAGCAAGGTTAGTACTGCTGAGTCAAGTTAATGCTGCTGGAATGAATTAATGCTGCTGGAGAATATTAGTACTGCTCATGCTGAATGAAGTTAATACTGCTCAAAGATGTTAATGCTGCTTGTGATCATAAGTTTGGAATGCGAGATTGTTGGAGATAAAGATGGAATGATTGAAGATAAGCATGAAAGAATATTCTGAAGATCAATTTTGTTTTGATAGTTATCTTGTAATTATTTTGTATAAATAGATGTTGATAGATAGCTATTCGGTACGAGAGTCTCAGAATACGTTTTGTTTTAGAGAGAATTAACCTCAAGGTTTAGAACCCTATTTCTAGAGAAGTAGAAGTCGTCTTGATTGAGCCTGTTCATCAAGATTGAGGTTTGGTTGTAAGCTTGTGAGTTGAATTAGTGAATACAAACATCTGTGTGTTTTCTGATATATTGTTCTTTGATTGTGTGAATTAAAGTTCTATTCCGCAGATTCTTTAATTCTGAGTTCTAAGTATTATTAGTCTTGTTAAGATTCGATCCTGACATGGATGGTTGCTAATTATAGTCTTAAGTATTTCTACAAAATTTCATAAACATCCATGGCTTAAAACTAGAGATTTCTGGGTTTTTACGTTTTTCAGTTAGTTGAGACATTTATGAACTCCGTTAGTTGAGACATGTATGAACACAGTTGGTTGAGATATGAATAGTGTCATGTCTCAACAGTTGGTTGAGATATGAATAGTGTCATGTCTCAACAGTTGGTTGAGATATGAATAGTGTCATGTCCCAACAGTTGGTTGAGATATGAATAGTGCCATGTCTCAACAGTTGGTTGCGAATTGGTGCCATATCTCAACAGTTGGTTGCGACTTGGTGCTATGTCTCAACAGTTGGTTGTTACATGAGGGAGTTATCGCAATAGTTGGTTGCGACAAGGGTTATCATTTTAGTGGGTTGCGATAACAGACGAGGATTTTGGATTATTTAATATTCTTAAGTCTTTAAGGGACCGGAACCGTAGATTAATACTAGTACTTTATGTATATGAGTATTTCAGATTTATGTGAAGTTGGTGACGAAGATTCTTACGACTTTAATTAGAGTAACGCGACTACAATTCAGTTGAGTTTTACTTTAAAACGTTTTCAAACTGGGATACATATATATTTATATATATATGAGATGGATAGATATGGATTGAGAATATGATATATGGTGTGAGTATGTGTTTTGAAATGTATATGTGGTTGGAATGTGATGAAAGGTTTATAAATGAAAATATGATATATTGAGATATGTATTTTTATTTATATGAGCATACACTACACGAGAGCATGTTGGCCGGGTTTAGGACCGACGGAGTATTGGCTGTACGGAGGGACAGCGGTGTTGGCTGTAATATTCGTACGGCGGTGTTGGCTGTAATTGTCGTACGGCGGAGTAATTGATTAGTTGGCTTGCTACCAACTAATTTGGCCATGTGAAGGATGTGAAGGATGAGTGGTACACGATACACGAGTCTTGTTTGGTTTTTAGTTATGTGTGATATATGTGTGTTTATATAAAGGATTTTATATAAATTGGTTTTATAACGATTTTGAAATGGCAGGGATTATCTCACTAGACCGTTTGGTCTAACCCTCATTTTGTTTTCAAAAATATGTATTCCAGGTCGAGGATCTTTTATTAGCGATGTGAAGGATAAAGTGTAGGACGCGGTTGATAGCTGATGGAGATTAGGAAATACTTCTGTTTTGTATTGTAGTGTTTTGAGACTATGGGACCGTACGTGACTTATTATGTATTTTCTTTTATGAATGTAACGATGTTATGCAATATATGTTATTTGAAGCATGTTTGGGAAACTGGGTCGTTAAAGTGCTAAAGTGCTATTTGACTTTGGTGCAAACCGATCAATTGTGCCTCCATTCTTTTGATTCATATCTGCATTAGAAAAGTATTTGATAATTATGTTAGAGATATAGATGGGTGTGCTTAATTATTGTTGTTCTGATTTTGTTAGTATGTGGAGTGTGATGGCTTGAGTATAAAGAATAATAGCAGTGTGTGGAACGTGATGATTATGTGTGGAAAGTAACGGTAGTGTGTGAAGTCTTGACCTGGTCATGAAGGCGACGGTTTAGTGTGTTGTGTAGATTATACTAATTGTGATTGTGGACGCTATCTAGAATGGTATTGTTTAAAGGTGTGGGGTGATGTGGATTAGATGGTGGCAATTTATAATTAGTGAGCGTGCGAGGTGTGGTAGTAATGAATTTTTGTAAGGTTAAGTGGTGGATTAGTGATGATATGGGGTGAGTATAAGTGGAAACCTCTGCTCAGGATTTTGTTTTTAAGTTGTTCAGATGTGACAAAAGTATGTGTGGAGAAGCATAGATGTCTAGGTGATGTGTAGTATTGTTATTCGAGAATAAGAGAATGGAGTGGCAGTAGATGGTTAGCTAAGGAGTGAAGTATTACCGTTTGAGAAATGAAAAGTGTGTAGTTGTTTCGAGCATTGAATGTGATTTCGGATTAACTCGATTAAGTTACTGGTATGAGGTGTGGTGAAATTGTTGGTTAAGTATGGTAATCGTGGAAATTGGGTGTGTGCGGTTGGTTTGGAAGTAAAAGAAAGCTAGCTCGTGGGTGAGCACCTCCTAGTGAGCTGTCCTTGGGGAAAGATGTTTTATGTTGAGAAGAGAGTGGAAGAAAGTAGTCGAATGTAATGCTCAGGGTGAAGGACCATTAGATAGGACGTGGTAGTAGTGCGAGAGTGATGTTGTGGCAAGTGTGGGAATCAATTGTTATCTATGGTTCGTGATTGGTGTAATTAATGTAAGAAAGTGTTGTTTGTCTTAGACGTATTTTGGGTTAGAGAAGTGACGGTAGAGTTGTGAATAGTTTATGGAGAAAAGTTTAACTACGGGTTAAGATGATACTCCAAGTTGATTATGTGATTTATGGGAAAGTAGTCTCGTTATTTTTGGAGTGTTGGATTGTTGGGACGTTAACCTCGGTGGAATGCATTCTTTTAAGAATGGTAAAATTCTGTGCGAAACCATTAGGTTGGGGCATGATTTAAAAATCTGGAGTCTAGATGTGTTAATGATATTGGTATGTTTGATTTAAGATGTTATACCTTGTTTGTATCACGCGGGAGAGTACTAAATTGTTTGTATGCGCTTTAGTAACGAAGGGTTACGCATAGTGGGAGTTCATTCGACCTTTTCCGTGTCGATTCTGCGGAAGGGCTTAGCCAAAGCAAGTGTGGTTGTATCGTTAGAAAACACCAGAATGGATCAAAGGTGGAATGATGTGGGGGAATCGTTGGCGATAGTAGGTCGCAAGGTTAGAAAACTAGGTTGTTGATAACCTAGACTTATGCTGAGAGAGAATATTTATATTATATTAATAATGTTATAAGAAATTGATGCTTGAGAGTTTTCTTGGTATAGAAAAATGGTTCAAATGAGTTGGGTGTTTACCTAATACTTCTCTTGGATTGGAGGATTTAAGTTGTAAAATGGATTTATATTATTAGTATTATGATTAGCGGGAAGAAAGCGATGTTTAAATATTTTGATGGTCGTGTGATGAACTTTGTGGTGTAGTTTGTAGTAGATTTATTATATGATTAGTTGGTGATTTTTACAGTTAAGTAAAGTAAGGGTAATGTTGATGAACTTTCTTTATGGAGTTGTTTAAGTTAAAGAGTGGTTTTAAACTTTATTTTAATTTAATGATGATATATTGATTGATGCGAAGAAGACGTAATTTGTTGAACACGTCTGAAAGTTGTCATAAGGATTTTATGGTATCATTATTAGGGTATGATATTTTGGTGTGATATTTGTACAATTAAGAAATTGGCATCGTAAGCTAAGGTAGATATATAAGTCTTTGAATTCTCATCGAGTTTTGCAGTTATGTTAAGTGAAGACTTTGGATTGTTATTGCAAATTATGTTATTTGATGGGAAGTCAAGATGGAAAAGTGAGATCGATTACAGTATCGGGATTTAGAGACAATAATATGTTCAGGTTTGGATGAGATTATTTTACTCCGATTGGACATCGGGTAAAGTACGTTAATTCATAATGATTATTATTTGTTTTAACTAATTTGAATTGAATTATTAGAAGTATTGTGATTTGGTTAGCTATGTTTGGAGATCGAGAAGTGTGTTGTATCTTGAAGCATTTAGTGTTATTTTATTATAACTTCTAATGGAACCGTTTGATTAGACTTGGTCTTGCATGTGTAAATATGATTTTGATGAATAATTTGGTGTCAAGTGCAATTAAGTATTGATGTGTGATTATCGTGGTTTTGCTGTGCTAGCATGAGAAATGAGAATGGTAGAATGAGGTATACGGGTTTGATAAAATTAAGAAACTCATCCGTGATATAAAATGATTTTGTTGAGTATAATTTTATTCCTTGGAAGAGTATAAGAAATAGGTTGTAATTGCTAAGCAAGTTTTATATGAAAAGTGTATGATTAGTTTTGTTGAGTATAAGTTAATTCTTTCTGTGATATAAGTGGACTATCGAGTTATTTTGAACCTTCGTGGGGTTTGATTATTGGGTGATTCGGCAGAAAATTTCGATTATGGTTATTATAAGATTTGGATCGACTTTGTGGGATGGATTAATTGAGTAAATTGCGGACGATGTGTGTAAAGTTCAAATAAAGTGGTTAGTATTAATAAGTTGGTGGTTATCGTTGTTTTAAAGGGGCGGAAATTTTTGTGTGGAATTAAAATTCTTGATGTTTTGGTAATATTGAGAATAATGTGTTGTATGAGTTTGAAAGCAATTTATGGTAATTAATTACTCTCGTTTATTGTTTGAATGAATTTCGGGACGGAATTCTTTTAAGAGGGAGAAGTTGTAATAACCGGGTACGTTATTGGTTTATTTAATTTTATTATTTTGAATTTTAGGTAAGTTTGGGATTAATTTTATGGAGTTATAAGTTAAGGGGTAGACTTTAATTTTAAATTATAAGATAAAGGGTATAAATTGCCATTTGATGATTCTTGAGGGGTTAGTTGGTAAATTGAGGGATGAGGTGTCCATCACCACCGCCTCATTTAGCTAGAAAGGGGTAAAGTATCTCATTTGGAGATATTTTGTGTTCTAAAGTGTATGTGTGTGTGTGTTCCACGAAGAGAGAAAAGAGAAAAGAGTGAAATTGAGGAAGAAAGGTTAAGAAGAAGAAGGAAGAAACTGAGTTATTGCAGCTGGGTTTTTAGATACAATTCAAGAACAACAAAGGTAATTATCCTATACAAATTCTCTCTTTTATGTTTATTAGTTTACTAAAAGGTTTATAAATGGGTTTTGATGAAATATGGATGTTTTTGGGAAACTAAGTTTATGGATGGTTACTAATTATAGTCTTAAGTATTTCTGCAAAATTTCATAAACATCCATGGCTTAAAACTAGAGATTTCTGGGTTTTTACGTTTTTCAGTTAGTTGAGACATTTATGAACTCAGTTAGTTGAGACATGTATGAACACAGTTGGTTGAGATATGAATAGTGTCATGTCTCAACAGTTGGATGAGATATGAATAGTGCCATGTCTCAACAGTTGGTTGAGATACGAATAGTGCCATGTCTCAACAGTTGGTTGCGACTTGGTGCCATATCTCAACAGTTGGTTGCGACTTGGTGCAATGTCTCAACAGTTGGTTGCGACATGAGGGAGTTATCGCAATAGTTGGTTGCGACAAGGGTTATCATTTTAGTGGGTTGCGAAAACAGACGAGGATTTTGGATTATTTAATATTCTTAAGTCTTTAAGGGACCGGAACAGTAGATTAATACCAGTACTTTATGTATATGAGTATTTCAGATTTCTGTGAAGTTGGTGACGAAGATTCTTACGACTTTAATTAGAGTAACGCGACTACAATTCAGTTGAGTTTTACTTTAAAACATTTTCAAACTGGGATACATATATATATTTATATATATATGAGATGGATAGATATGGATTGAGAATATGATATATGGTGTGAGTATGTGTTTTGAAATGTATATGTGGTTGGAATGTGATGAAAGGTTTATAAATGAAAATATGATATATTGAGATATGTATTTTTATTTATATGAGCATACACTACACGAGAGCATGTTGGCCGGGTTTAGGACCGGCGGAGTTTTGGCTGTACGGAGGGACAGCGGTGTTGGCTGTAATATTCGTACGACGGTGTTGGCTGTAATTGTCGTACGGCGGAGTAATTGATTAGTTGGCTTGCTACCAACTAATTTGGCCATGTGAAGGATGTGAAGGATGAGTGGTACACGATGCACGAGCCTTGTTTGGTATTTAGTTATGTGTGATATATGTGTCTTTATATAAAGGATTTTTTATAAATTGGTTTTATAACGATTTTGAAATGGCAGGGATTATCTCACTAGACCGTTTGGCCTAACCCTCATTTTGTTTCCAAAAATATGTATTCCAGGTCGATGATCTTTTATTAGCGATGTGAAGGATAAAGTGTAGGACGCGGTTGATAGCTGACGGAGATTAGGAAATACTTCTGTTTTGTATTGTAGTGTTTTGAGACTATGGGACCGTACGTGACTTATTATGAATTTTCTTTTATGAATGTAACGATGTTATGCAATATATGTTATTTGAAGCATGTTTGGGAAACTGGGTCGTTACAGTCAACCAGGCAGAAATTCTTTGTGCAAATAAATTAATTCGGATTCCGATAGCCGATAAGGATGATGTATTCATCTTTGGGGAAAAGGGAAAGGGGGAAGTTCCGTTAATTTCTGTTGCAAAAGCGCGTAAGTGTTTGGTGAAAGGATGTTCATCCTATTTAGCGTATGTACTAGATGTGAAGTTAGAAAAGAAACAAGTGGAAGACATTAAGGTGGTACGTGAATTCCCGGACGTATTTCCCGATGATCTTCCAGGTCTACCGTCTGAACGACAGGTGGAGTTTCGTATTGATCTTATCCCTGGATCGACACCAATAGCACGTGCACCATATCACTTAGCACCGGCCGAAATGAAAGAGATGATGTCTCAGCTGCAAGAGCTGTTAGACAAGGGTTTTGTTAGACCAAGTTCTTCACCTTGGGGAGCTCCGGTATTGTTTGTTAAGAAGAAGGATGGCACAATGAGGATGTGCATCGACTACCGGGAGCTGAATAAGGTGACGATTAAGAACAAGTATCCGCTTCCGAGGATTGATGATTTGTTTGATCAACTCCAAGGTGCGGGATGATTTTCAAAGATTGATCTGAGGTCGGGATAGCATCAAGTTCGAGTAAGAGATGAAGATATTCCCAAGACGGCGTTCAGAACGAGATATGGGCATTATGAATTTCTTGTAATGTCGTTCGGGTTGACAAACGCTCCAGTCGTGTTCATGGATCTGATGAACAGAGTATGTCGACCATTTTTAGATAAGTTTGTCATCGTGTTCATTGATGACATACTTGTCTATTCTAAGGATGAAGTCGATCATGAATGTTGATCCAAACCCTCAGTGATTTGATAATGACTCTTTAAGAAACACTTAGTGAAAATTGTAAGTACACAATATGTATTAGAGTTTCACTATCGCTGATAAGTACTATGTCTCTACAGTACCGCTGATAGGAAACTCATGTTCTTTAAATTATACATTCAGCGATATTGTTCATCAATATAGCTCTGAGCCTGTTCAGTCTTGTTGATGATCGCTGATAGTTTAGTTGTTTACTTATGATCTCTGAAGACAAGTTTCACGTCAACAAATGTTCAACGCTGAAGTCGAAGATCAAGTCAAAGAACCAGCGACAAGTCTACTAATGAACTGATGCGGATATCAGCGAAGCCAAGACCTGTCCACTCAACGTGAAATTTCAAGTAGAAAACTTCAGCGATCGCTGAGCTTTGTCATTCTCTGATAAAGTATTGTTCAACGAATGCTGATCATGAAGTTTCCTCTACAAGTTACTTTTGTCTTTTCCCCTTGCACGTCTCCGTACGAACTGTCAGAACGGACATCCCCTTTGTCCAGAATCGTACAACCAACTCTGTTTCTACACTGTTCATCATGCGGCTACTAGGTTGTCTACCAAGGTCAAAACATGCAACCAATCAGCTGCTGCCATGTATAAAGTTGTACTGCTATGCATTAAATGCATGCAGTATATAAGAAGAACCCTACTTATGAAATGAAGTGCGCAACCATCTTCTTCTCTCTACTATCTTTGTGTTAGAATATTATTAGTAATATTCTTATCTCCTTTCTAGCTTAATTCTAGTGCAAGAAAATCTTAGTGTTCTCTTAACTTGTTTAGATTAGGTTAATCCTTAATCTTGTTCCGCAACAAGTTGTAAATTGTTTGATATTTATCAATAAACAATTTAGAAATTAAAAATCGTGTGTTTGTATTCAACCCCCCCCCCCCCCCCCCCCTTCTACAAACTTGTATAAACCTCCGGGACCAACAATGAATGCCATCTTCGTGAAGTCTTGGAAGTACTGAGAAAAGAGAAATTGTACGCAAAATTCTCAAAATGTGAATTCTGGTTAAAAGAGGTACAATTTCTAGGGCATGTGATTACTTCGGAGGGAGTCAAAGTAGACCCGGCAAAGATAGAAGCAATGACGAACTTGGAAACACCGAAGAGCGCGTCGGAAATAAGAAGTTTCTTGGGCCTAGCAGGGTATTACCGGAGGTTTATCAAAGATTTCTCAAAGATTGCTTCTGCTTTGACCGTGTTGACTCGAAAGAATGTAAAGTTTGTCTGGACTGAGAAGCAAGAGTCAGCTTTCAGAACTTTACGTCAGAAGTTGTGTGAAGCTCCTATTCTTGCACTACCGGAAGGAACGGAATATTTAGTTGTGTATAGTGACATGTCAAAGATGGGTTTAGGGTGTGTGTTGATGCCACGAGGCAAGGTGATTGCTTATGCATCAAGACAACTCAAAGAACATGAGAAGAATTACCCTACCAATGATTTAGAGTTGGCAGCGGTCGTGTTTGCATTAAAGTTGTGGCGTCATTATCTGTATAGGACGAAGTGCACTCTTTACATTGATCACAAGAGCGTGAAGCATGTCTTTGATCAGAAGGAGTTGAATATGAGGCAGTGGCGTTGGTTAGAACTACTTAAAGATTATGATTGTGAATTACATTACCATCCCGGTAAAGCAAATGTTGTTGCTGATGCTTTAAGTAGAAAAGAATACAGTGGGTGCTTGAAAACGACTAACGCCAGGATTGACGTGACATCAAATTTGGTTGAAAAGATAAAAGAGGCACAAGCAGAAGCTTTGTTGGAAGAAAACTTGAAAGATGAAGTTATGAGCAAACAACATCTTCAACTGACTGAAGATAGCCGTGAGGTCATGCTGTTCCAAGGCCGTGTTTGGGTGCCAAAGGTGGGGGGAAATCGGGAGTTAATTCTCGAAGACGCCCACAAGTCTAAGTATTCTATACATCCGGGAAGTACTAAGATGTATAGGGATCTGAAGTTTCACTACTGGTGGCCAGCTATGAAGTTAGATGTGGCACGAATAGTAGAAAAATGTGTGACATGTTCGTTAGTAAAAGCCGAACATCAAAAGCCTTACGGAAGTTTTCAATCTTTGGAGATTCCGGAATGGAAGTGGGAGAAGATTACTATGGATTTTGTGACAAAGTTACCGAGGACGCAAAAGGGTAACGACACTATATGGGTAATCGTGGATCGATTGACCAAGAGTGCTCACTTTCTGGCTATGAAAGAAGCGTCACCAATAGATAAATTGGCGAAGCTGTATATTGATGAAGTGGTGTCAAGACATGGAATACCGGTGTCTATAGTGTCGGATCGTGATAGTCGGTTTACCTCGAGGTTTTGGCAGTCACTACAAGAAGAATTGGGTACGAGAGTCAATTTGAGCACTGCTTACCATCCACAAACAGACGGGCCAAGCGAAAGAACCATTCAAACTTTGGAAGATATGCTCAGGTCGTGCGTGTTAGACTTTGGAGGTAACTGTGATACGCATCTACCGTTAGTAGAGTTTGCGTATAACAATAGTTATCACTCCAGTATCGGAAGAGCACCTTTTGAAGCTTTGTATGGTAGGAAATGTAGAACTCCAGTATGTTGGTTAGAAGCTGGAGAAAAGCGGTTTGCTGGTCCTGAACTTGTGCAACAAACGGCTGATAAGGTGAAAGAGATTCGGAAGCATATGAAAGCAGCTCAAGATCGACAAAAGAGTTATGCTGATCTGAAAAGAAGACCGAAAGAATTCCAAGTTGGGGAGCACGTAATGTAACACCCTCAAATTTGGAACGAACAACTAACTTTAATTTCGATAAAATAACCAAAACTAGATAAATTGTCTCTACAATTCATTCCTGAAAATACCTCGGAATTTAAACTTTTTAATTTCCACAACTAAAACTTAAGACGGGCGTTACTTAACACAACACAAGTTGCTAGTCCCAATAAATGTGGAAGACTCACTTAATCAAAATCATCTCTCGTGCACTCTACTAGCACCCGCCACTTCACAGTGTAGCTAAAGCTACTCTCAACCTGAGCAAGTTGCACATGCCGACAAATGAAAAAAGGTTAGGCTAACGCCTAGTGAGTTCAAGCATTTTATCATGACTATATAAAATCATAAATCGAGAGAGTGGTAGTTTTAGTCATGATTTCAAAAAGTTTACTTTAAACGCAATTCATCCATTTTCCAACTCATACAATTCCCATATTGAAATCTTTAATATAACACGATTTCCAAAATACTCATTTCCAAAATCAACGTGAAAGGTGAAATAACATTCAATTCTCAAAACGATTGAATTCATAAATATTTGCCACTTTTCCCAAAATATCCCAAGACATGGATGAAACATAATCCACAACTCATGTAACATGGAAAGCAATTCTCATAAATTTGATGCGTCACCGAAAACATGGATAAACACAAATACCCAAAACAACACCTTTCGGTGACGGGGGAGACCCGTATACATTGCACGTGACGGAATACAAAAGTGGGTCACCTACTATGCAATAAAAACACCCACGTGGATTACTCTCGTAAACTGAGCTCAATCACTCCAGATCTATTGCCCGCGAGACTAGGGAGCCCCCAACTTCAACCACTCCAGGTATATACATTGGGCCACTCCAAATCCACGACAACACATTAGGTATTACACCTTACTGCCCATGAGATGACGCCCGGCCATATAGGTCCACGCCTTACTTTTCATGGAACCCGATGCCTATCCCGTGCTAAGCACATATATGGAATTACACCTTACTGTCCATGAGACGACGCCCGACTATATAGGTCCACGCCTTACTTATCATAGAACCCGATGCCTATTCCGTGCTACAAAAGAGAAACTAATGTCTCTTAAACTGAGTTCAATCAATCCCGATCTCTTGCTCGTGATACTTGAGAAACTCAAAAGCCTATGGATCCATAGCTAACAAGGTCTAAAACATTACACGACCCCAAATGAATAAACAAGTGCATTCAAACATGAAATTCCCCAAAACGTAAATCATAATCAAAACTCAACTTGAGTTGTCAAAACTGGACAATTGTCCTCAAGACTTAACAAAATCTAATACCGAGCCATAAACTCAACTGACTCAAAAGATAATTCGTGAAAAGTCATAACATGAGGTTAAACGTAGCAACACACACTTTTGCCAATAATATTTCAAATCCATGAAAACCCGAAATAGAACCTTGGGTTGGGACAACCCTATTTTCCAAAGAACTCACACCGTACATTTCCAAATCGTCCCATAATGTACTAAATGCATGTTTCCAAAATATACACAAATGCATTTTCATTACAAATAGACTCCGCTTATAACATAAATCAACAACCCATTTTCATGTATGATTTATCTATCACATTTTCCCAAAATTCCCAATGTAAGTGTTTTACCATATTTGCCACAATAAATACTTCAAAAGTTAAAACCAACCAAATAACTCAACATTGATAATTTTCATGTAAAATACATAAGTACTTGGAAAAATAACATTTTGGCATGTACAAAGTTTTCACAAAGCAACTTGAACTCACCTTTGCTAGATTTAGCTAAATCTAGATTTTTTCCCAAACGTATGCTCCTTTGATGTACATGAATCCTCAAACCAAAACTTCAAAAGCTAAATCCATAATTTTCCCACCATTAATAACCACATTTAACCATTTAGAACTGTTCTCCAAACATCTACCATCAAAATCTCCATTTATACCCAAAACCTCAATTTGACCTAACTTCTCCAAAATCATCCAAACCGAAATTGGAAAAGCAAAATACTAAAAGATCATCAATGGAACATTTCTAACTCATATGAAAGTATAGAAGCTAGTAGGATGAACTCACCACTTAGGTTTTGATGAAAACCTAGAAAACCCCAAAAATCTCTAGTGATGTGGATGAAACTTGTTCTTGCATCAATGAATGAAACCACACCACCAAACACCCTTGAATCTTCCTATGAACTTCAAAACTCTTTCTAGATCCTTGAAGATCTCTCAAAATCGGAACCATAGCCACTTGAATCTCCAAAATCGGAGTTGAAATGAGAGAGATATGAAGAAATGAAGTTTGGGGTGTGAATTTCGTATTTGACAGCAACCAGGTACCCGTCCGCGACAATGACACGGTCATAGTCGCTGGTCATAGTCGCACAAGGTGTACCGTAGGCTGTACCCTTGGCGCGACAATGACACGCGACAATGACATGGTCATAGTCGCTGGTCATAGTAGCTTCGCGGTGCCGAAACTGTTTTGGCCATAACTTCTTCGTTGTAGCTCCGTTTTCGCTCCGGAAAGAACCGTTGGACTTGTATTAGAATTACTCATCCAACAAGACCATAAAATCTAAGATTTAACCCAAAATATTACTTTTCATATTTTTCTTAAAAGATCGGTTTCTCACTGATTCGAAATTATGCTTATCCGAAAATTACGGGTGTTACAATCCTCCCAACCTTAGGATGATTTCGTCCTCGAAATCTAAAATCCTTTACAACCCAAGGCTAACCGACTCAATGCCGACTATAATTTATCAGTTTCTAATTGGAATCTAAATTTCCATTATATAGTCTATTAAGACAAGTCCTCGAACAAATTCTTACCAACAAAGCCCATTCAAGTACACTGTACTTATGTCCGGGAGAACACTCCGACCACTGGAATAACTCCTAGTCATACGACATTCGGTCGTCTCCCAACCTTAGAGGTTCCATACATCCCGATTTCGGTTTCAGACTCTAAGTCAATCCAAGGTTTAATCACTACCAAAATCAACAAAATCTCCAATTCCAATTGTCCCTATCATTAACTGTCGATTAATTCCAACGAGTTCTTATAGACTCCAAGAATACATCACAACATTAATCATTAGACAGGCAGGTTCCTTTACCAGACAAGGAAATCATCCCCACAAAACCTACTCATCACACTTGAGTATCTTAGGATTGCTATAACTGTTATCGCAAATATAAGCCTCCAATTTCCACAAGCACATCGACTTTGCTACCGATATCATCCGACCTATAGTCACAACACGTGCCTGAACGCCTAACTCTTCACAGTCGAGGTTCTACACACTTACTTTTAAATTGGGGTTACTTAACCTTTCTCAACGTCCTAATGAGTTCAAGGTTTTCAAGTGAACTATTTTAACAAATATGCCAATCAACAAAACTTTTCATAGAAATTTTCAACACAAAGATTTTTCATATCAAATTAAACGTACGCATAAAAACTACTACTATTAGATCGGTAGTTACGCAAAAATGGACACGCTCGTCCCACATATGAAAAATCATATTGAAAATTATTTCGTTGCAGTTCAGTTTATCAACAAAACGCTAAAGCGAAATAAACAGCTTCTTAAAATGAACCGCCACGGTTCTAGTATGGATTGACTCATGACATGCACGTAAAGTAATTGTCCACTTTAAACAGGGTGCAACAAAAGGTGTGCACGTATTTCAAGACAAGTCCCACGACAATTGACTCCAAAATTTCCCTTTTAACCATAAAATGGCATGGGACAAAGTTCACCAACCAATATTTGCGCGCGTCAGTTTATTATACAAAACGATGAAACGGTTTACAAATACACCTTAGTCAACACAAAATGACTTGTGCAAATTCCATATTTAAAACAAAACCCATACGTTTCCATCAATGAAAATATCGACTAAAACATCTTAATACTTCACATTGGGGTAGGCATGCAAGCTTGTAACACTTTCATTAGCATTTTTTTTCTTGAAACGAAATAACATGCATCAAATGGTTCGCGACCAAATTCCAAATGATGGAATTCTTTAAATTAATTTCCCAAAATTTCCCATTCGGTCCTATAACGACAATTGAGTAAAACGGTTCTGGTCAAAACTTGCACCCGACAATGCGTTTCCCAAAACATATGAGGAAGTAAGTGTTAATAAAAAGGTAGACACCCAAAAAGAATTCCTACCGACTTCAAATCTTGAATTGCACCAAGGGTGTGCGTCAATGTTCAAAACATAAGAAATTACACGTGCCATAGTTTTATACAACAATTTTCTAAAATCTTCATCACGAAGTATTTTCCTCAAAGTTTCGTACTCGGAACACAAAACGTCAAAACGTCAATGCTTAAAATGTATTTGTCGAAAATACTCAAAATACACATTTTCTCCAAAACCAAAAGGTTTTCAATTTTCCAAAATATTCGGCAATCAAAGTTGACCAAATGTCAACGACTCGCACATTTGTATTTTCAAAATGTAAAGCATTGCAAACTATGCATGATTTCCACGACACCAAAACACCCCTTGACCAAATGGTCATCATTTACACAATGAGTTAATAAAACAGTTTCATGCTCGACTCGTTTATCAAAGTATCGAGAACCAAAGGTTACCAAGCTATGCATACCCCTAAGTCGATATAACGCATTTACATGGAAATGATAATAAAACATTTAACTGACCGAAAGCGCATCAAACAAATTATTCTAAAATATGACCAAAATGTTCTTTCATGCATTACGTAAGCCACGTATAAATCAATCCATACACTGAACTATATGCAACGAAATACTTAGTAACACAAACTCTTGAAAGAAAAGTTACGCAACCCTAGAGTTCCAAACTCATCTCTTCTTAGTCGCCTTATGGCATAAAATTAACTTTTCTCAACAAAACTCGAGTGGGACCAAATACCCAACATAACTCGTAAACTTTTCACATAAGTAAATAGAGTATGCACATTGTAAAATTGTACTCACACGACACAAAACGTCGTACAACAAAACTCCATGAAATTCAACGAACTCAATGACTCCAAGTCAACAAAATAGCACCAAACATTGTGCTCCCAAAGTCAAATTGCTAAAAGCAAAATCATAAATGAGACGCCAAAATCCCAAAAATCCCCTTCTAGGGTAATACCATATAAACAACATTGCTTAACAACTCACATTAAACAAATTCCCCAAAATACTTTACATAGACATAATGGAAGATAACTTTCCGTCCAAACTCTAACATATGTGGAGGAGATCCAATGTTAAAGTCACAAGCCGTAGTTATTGCCCAACATCTTAAACATCATAAAATATGATTGTCATTATATCCAAAACAAATGTTGAACAACGAAGAAATAACGCAAAACATATCCCGGCGGAGTTTGCAACTCCCGCAATAAAATGGTTTCATGCACGTTCAAAACCATGATTCAAAATCTTGTGTGTGTGTGCTAAACATTTCTCAAAATTCAAAATCACAATGACACGGTCATAGTCGCTGGTCATAGTCGCACAAGGTGTACCGTAGGCTGTACCCTTGGTGCAACAATGACACGCGACAATGACATGGTCATAGTCGCTGGTCATAGTAGCTCCGCGGTGCCGAAACTGTTTTGGCCATAACTTCTTCGTTATAGCTCCAGAAAGAACCGTTGGACTCGTATTCGAATTCCCCATCCAACAAGACCATAAAATCTAAGATTTAACCCAAAATATTACTTTTCATATTTTGCTTATCCGAAAATTACGGGTGTTACACGTAATGCTTAAGGTATCCCCGTGGAAAGGCGTGATAAAGTTTGGCAAACGTAGAATGTTAAGTCCTCGTTTTCTAGGACCTTTCACTATAACTAAGCGAGTGGGACTTCAAGCTTATCAGTTGGATCTTCCACCTGAATTGGAAGGGATTCACAATACCTTCCATGTCTGTTATCTTCGGAAATGTTTAGCCGAAGAGAATGATGTGATTCCACTTACTGACATAAGAGTGGATGAAAAGAGTCGTTGTGTGGAAGAACCGGAGGCTATCTTAGATAGAACGGTTAAGAAACTACATCATAAGGAGCTAATTATGTTAAAAGTGCAATGGAAACACCACCGAGGTGCTAACGTGACGTTAGAAGCCGAAGAGGATATGAGGATTAGATATCCTCATCTTTTTACCAAGCTTTGATTTCGGAGACGAAATCATTTTAAAGTTGGGGAGAATTGTAACACCTCGAATTTCCATTATATTGTATTTAATATGAGTGAGGTCTATTTGTAATTTAGTCTAAGTTTATAGACTATTAGTAATTATTAACTTCAGGGTTGAAAATGTAATTTGATCAAAGTGTAAGGTTAATGTTGAAAATTAACTAAAAGGTCCATTTGGTCATTACTGGTAAGTTGTGTATTCTTAATACTGAGTTAATATGATTTGAGATATTTTTATCTCAAATCACTTTTGTGAGTTGGTTGAAAACTCAGAGAGAGAGAAAGAAAAAGAAACAAGGGAGAAAGAAGAAGAAGAAGAAGGAATTGATTTCAGCTGGATTTTATGGTAAGGGTTGAATCAATATTCTGTATTTTCTTAAATTAGTTTGATAACACCCAGTTGAAATCATCTTTCAACAGTTTGGTTGAATCAAGCAGAGAAGAGTTGGATTTCTAAACTAAAGCCTCAAACAGGTGAGTTCATCCTCTTCATCTTAAAAATTTAACAGTTGAGAATTGAATTGTTATTGTTTATGAGATGTCTGAATAAATTGGTATATTTGAATTGGAGACTAAGTCGATTTGCAAATTTTAGACGAGTTATTAAGACAAATTTGACGTGAATTAATGGCTAGTATCGAAGTCCCGATATTAAGGAAAATTCTGGAACTGGGTTGGGTTCCGGAAATGAACTGGTTCCGGAATTGATTGGATTCCAGAATGGAATGGATCCGGATTTACTTTGGTCGAGTTTCAGAATTAATTTGGGTGAGTTCCAGAATTAATTGTGTACCGGAAAATGGAATGGACCGGAATTGGGCCGAGGGTGGATCCGGAACTTAATTCCGGGAGTTGGGCTGGAACAAAAAGAAGTCCCGGAATGGGCTTACATCATTTGGGGTTCCGAAATTTCTTTTTCCACAAAACCGGAATTGGGATTGCTCTTAGTGGACCGGAATTGTCACCTGTTCTGGTATGGGCCAACAAGGGGATCCGGAACCATTGTTCCGGAATTGGAATTGTTTTTGGGCTAAGATAGTTTGGGGATTCGGTAAGTAAAAGCAATTCCAATATCGGCTTTTATTATTAAAGTATATTGGATTTGTGTTATGGATTCGGTAAGTGAAAGCAATTCCAATATAGGCTTTTATTATTAAGGTATAATGGATTTGTGTTATGGATTCGGTATATTTAATTTTTGGGAAATTAGTTTTAGGATCCAAGAATGGTTTTATTTAGGATATAAGTTTGATTGAATCTTATTATCTCATTTGGATCAAGGTTTCGGATTATTTTCTAAATAAGAATTTTTAGAAAACGAACATTGAGGGTACATAGATTATCCGGTGCTCTTAGAGTTGAATATGTTATGAGAGGTGGTGAGATATGTTGTTGAACATATTCACTTAAAAGTGTAACGGATCCATAGGCACTGTTTTATTGTAACGTGGAATAGGCATAAAGTAATTTGTAATTCCCGTTGACCTGAAATGTGGAATATGCATAAAGTAACTTGTAATTCCCATTTCGTAAAGGAAATTGTAATTTCTATTTCATGGTGTGATGTGAAATGCGAAATAGGCATAAAGTAATTTGTAATTCCCATTTACATGGAAATGGAGAATAGGCATAAAGTAATTTGTAATTCTCATTTCGTAGTATAGAAATCGAGGAATAGGCATAACAAAATTTGTAATTCCTGATTTCTATGGGAAGACCAAAGATAGGCATAATGTAACTTGTAATCTCTACTTCCAGTCCAAGAAATAGGCATAAAGCAACTTGTAATTTCTTGGATAAGAGCAATAATCTAGAATCCGTAATGATTCGTAGTAGGCTCTTGTTTGTGATAATATGACTTACTGAATGTTGGTCATATTCATGGGATCGGGTATGTTCCCGTCGTTGAGGTGAGCACGTGTACGGTAAGAATGGTGGAGAATAGGTTTGTTTATATGTTTTGGATATTTCAAAGCTGTTAATGCTTTAATTTGAATTTGGATGTTCTCACTAGGCGTAAGCCTAATTGTTCAAATTAAATTTTTTTACCAGGTACAGGCTCAAGGAAATAAATGGGATGTGGGACGAGAGCTTTTGAAGTATTCAACTTTTGAGATAAGCGGAGGAGTTAGCTAATGCAATGAGGCTTTTTGATGGATTGCTTAGATAACCCAGTTAATCTGATTATAGTTGATATGATTAGATTAATAGGTTATTTGGAGAATTCAATATTTGTAAATATGAAACCTCATAGTTAATTCTTTTCTTATATAAAAGTTTGGATGTTATTTTGTCATAACTTGTTACAATTTGAGGTTCAATTTAGCCCTGATTTTTAGGGTGTTACACTTTCTATTAAAGTCAATAGAATTGTATACATTGATTCAAACCTTACACATTTATATTATATCATGGACAATATGAGAAGTTTCCATTAAGAATGAGAATGATATATTTTGTAACTTCCTTAAATTTGGAAAAAGCAACTAATTTAAAATTTTCGATATTATATCAAATAAAGGATCAAATCTCTTCTACAAATTAATACTTGGAAATACCTCATATTAAATTCTAAGTTTAACCTCAACAATTATTAATTCAAGTCTTATACAAAGACTAAATAAGGTCGAGTGTTACTAAATCCATACAAGTCGCTATTCCCAAAATGCGATAAGACTTCACCCAATAGCTACTCTCTTCTCGTGCATCTAACTAGCACTCAACTCTTCGTGGAACCGCTAGCACCATGCCCCTGCTAGAACCTGATGCACATGCCGACAAATAAAAAGGTTAGACTAACACCTAGTGAGTTCAAGAGTTTTCATCATGATTATATAAAACGTTAAACGGAAAGAATGCAACTAAAATCATGATTTCCAAAAAGGATTTACGTTAAATATGCAAACAACCCATTTTCCAACACACACAAATTTGTGACGAAAGCTCCAATATCAAACATTCCTCCATAAAGTAGATTCGACTCAAAGACTCACTCAAGACGTGAATAGTATGCGCACCCCCAATTTATGAAAACATGGATGATACTTTATTTTACAAAATATCCAAAACACGGATGATACATAATACTCAACCCATAAATCATGGACAACAATCCATACACAAAATGTCACCAAACACATGGATTATACTTAACACCCCAAGACAACCAATATAAATAATTAATAACATCAAGAGCGTCAAATTGTAGATAATATTTGTCTCCAAAGAATATAAATCCAAAACCAGCATTTGGTGATGGGGGAGACCCGATTCCATTGAATGTGATGGACCACGGAAGTAGGTCACATCTCTATGTTATAAAGTTCTGTCATGGACCACACGGTCATCGGATTCAACCACCCATGATCTATAGCCCGAGTCCCCCGCCTATCCTAGCCACACTCGTTTACTAGAAATAATAATAACTATGGCCCGACGGTCATCAAGCTCCAACACTTACAGTTGATAGCTCGAGTCCTCTGCTACGGCTCACGCGGTCATCAAGTTCAACAACCCACGGTCTGCATCTAGAGTCCTCCGCTAAGGATTACACGGCCATTGAGTTCAACCATCCACGATCTATACCTCGAGTCCCCCGCTAACCTTAAATATATCAAGTTACAAAACAGGGATAAATGACCCATTTAAACCAACTGACTGACTCATATGCCTATTGCATTACAGTCTAAAACATTATATGACCCCGAACGAATGAACTAACGCATTCAAAACATATAATTCTCAAATAAGATGCAATACATGCAAATCATAACCAAAACTCTACATTGAGCTATCAAAATTGGACAATTGTCCCCAAGACCCAACATAGTCAAAAACCGAGCCACGAGTTCAACCGATCAAATGACCATTGTTAAAAGTCATAAAATGCAATAAAACGTAAATGACCCACGTTTATGCAAACACATGCTCTAAATACATGAATAACCCCAAAACACAACATTAGGTTGGGACAACCATTTTTCCAAATAAACTCACACCATTTACACTTTCAAAACGTCCCATAACATAATCTATGCATATTTCCAAAACATACATAAAAGTGTATTTTTATCAATTAATCTCCATTTATAAGATAAATCATCAAAATACATACTTTTTGTGATTTATTTGTCAAAGTACCCAAAAATCCCAAATATGGTTGTTTCACAAGGTTTATAAAACCTTATCATTTCAAATAGCAAAACTCATCAAAGATTCCACAACTTGCTAATAACCATGTAAAACACATAGATACTCTAAAATAGACATTTTTGGCATGTACAACGTTTTCACAAATCAACTTGAACTCACCTTGGTAGATTTAAGTTAAATCTAGATTTCCCCAAACTTGAGTTTCCTTGAAGAAACTTGAATCCACAAGCAAATCTTCCAAAAACCTAGAACCACAAGTTTCCAAACATATATATATATATATATATATATATATATATATATCCAAGTGCTTAGAATCATTCCCCCAAACTTCTTATATCAAAATCTTCATTTATACCAAAACCCAAATTTTGAGTTCCCCAAAATCATCCAAACCAAAACTTGAGAAACATAAACACTAGGAAGTCATCAATGGAGCATTTATAACTCATATGAAAGTTTAGAAACTAGGGTTTTGATGCTTACCACTTAGGTTTTGATGAAAACCTAGAAAACCGTAAAATCTCTTGGATTGAAAGTGGAAACTTGATCTTGCATCCATAGATGAAACCACTAGCATAAGATGGAGAAGGAACACTTTAATTTCTATGAAAAAAGACCCAAAATCAGTTAGGGTTTGTGAAGGAAGAAGGGGAAATGATTTGGGAGAGAAAGAATGAGTTTGGGAGTGAGAAGTGAGAAGCTTACCACCAACCAATACTCTTTAATCCTCCAATGGAATTCCGTACTACCAATATATCTTTGAGGACCTCTCAAACATGAAACCATAGCAACTTGAATCAACAAAATCGGAGTTGGGATGCAAAAGTTATGAAGAAATGAAGAATGGGGGCTGAAAATCGCGTTGTATGCAGTTTCAGTTCTCCGAGCGGTTTTCCGCGCGGATAAACCCGCGCCAAAACCCGTGCGCGGCACTGGTCATGTGGTTTCATGCTGAACCTTGTTTTGGCCATAACTTCTTCGTTTTAGCTCCGATTTCGCTCCGGAAAGAACCGTTGGACTTGTATTTGAATTCTCCATCCAACAAGACTATAAAATCTAGGATTTAAGACCAAAATTATATTTCCTTCATTTCCCTTAAGAGATCGGTTTCTATACTAACTCGAAATCAGGGTGTTACATATTTTTAAGTAAGGATTCCCATGGAAGAATGTTAAGGTTTTGGTTGAATTAGGGTTCAACTATGAAGCTTATTTACAATGTGCAAAGTATGTTTATGGTAGGGTTCAACTATGAAGGTTATTTACCATGTGCAAAGTATGTTTATGGTATGTACGTAACTATAGGACACTATATGCATAAACACTACATTACCTAAATATAGAAAAAATATAATTTTCTTGTTACTCGACTTTGAGATCCATATATGGTATTTACACGATGTCTACCTGATATGTCATACGTGTAAATACATATCCACTTTTAGCAAATTTTTAGGATTAATATGTTATTTTATTGTCATTTTCATAATCACAAATTGAGTCTTTCTTTCTTATTTCGCATACATTTGCGTCTGGAGATTGGTTAATGGCTGTGGTCTTGTCTATGCTAAATTGAAGAGAAATTGTTAACTGTGAGATTACTGCAGTAGGTTGCTACAAGTTACAACATTTATAACCAACATTGTTGAAGGTAGAACAAGTTTCAAGCGTTAGATGGAAATATATTATGCTCAAGTTAGAGGAAGAATCTTTCTGGTCAATGATGGTTGAAACATTGTACATATATGATCTTTTCTTTAACTAGACTTTAGCTGGTTATTACACATTGGGTTTTATGTCTTTTGTACCTTAGTTTATACGTATAGTATGTAACGAGGAGCTCAATAGTTATTAAAATATCCAACTTTTTAAGCTTGGACTAGTTTTGTAATTTTAGTTCTATTTTAATTTTAGCAAATCTTTTGGGTAACAGCTTGCTACCTCATCCTTCTTATTCCCACAACAAGTTTACAATTACAACAATTATATATTTTCAATACTTTACACTTTTCAGCACGCTTACATTCCAAAAGATTACAATTTCTAATACCTTTCATTCTTGCAACTTTATATTTCATGCACTTTACTTTATACTCTTTTGGATCATGTATCTAATAGTAATGATGAGCTAAACATCCTAGCTTGATGTATGAGTAAAGAAGTGGTGGATGGTCTTATGTACCAACCCAAAAATAAAATAAGACAAATTTAACCAAATACAACCATTTCAAAATTAGGTTTGAGGAACAACCTATACACAATTGAGAATATTAACTAAAAGTCTAAGTAGCAACGGGGAACAATTGCCGTCTAAAAGCATCATCACTCTAATTCTTCTCCTTGCCCTTGCGAGAGCCTCCTACCAACCGCTTCCCTGAAAAAGGTTTAGTTTTGGAAATGCGAGGGTTAGACCATGAGGTCTAGTGAGCTCCCTCTAGTGGCAACAGTTTCATCATCAAATATTTAAAGCATTTCATAACAATTATAAACAACAAAACTTTAAACAATAATCTTTCACGTAAAACTGCACATGTAAGTGGCACACTGAAGTCACACATTGGTGACATCGTGTCAGTCTCACACTGCCTTACTGGGTCATACCTCCCATGGCATAAATGGAACACACCCCCCGGTATGAGCACTGGCGGGACCCCCCCCCCCCCCCCCGACTTAGCCGATACATATCTACACACAATGTATGCATACACTTTAGTTTAACTTTCCAAACATGCGTTTTCATGTAATATAAAACATACAGTTTCATATTCATTTCTTACATTTGAAATCACGTTTAATAACACGTAATTAGTTAGAAAAACTCACCTGGTGCCTTTATCCATTTCTCTTCTTTTACCTTTGGCCTCCCAATGGAATGCCTACGATAAACGATAAGAAAGTAAGCTACCTGAATGCTTTTGACGCTCACACCTAACCCTTATAAAATTCCTCACTTCAGCCTATCTTGCAGAAAGGCCAAACCTCAACAAGGGACACAATTCAAAACAACACGGTTGGACTTCCCGGATGCCCACTCCCGGATACCGACTTCCGGATACCGACTTACCGGGTTCCGACTTCTCGGGTACCGAGTTCTCGGATACGCTCATCAGACACCGCTTTCCGGATACTACTGTCTGTATTCCACTCTCCGGATACAACTGTCCAAACACTACTTACCGGATACTGATGTCCGGACACTACTTACCGGATACTGCTGTTCGGACACCACTTTTCGGGTACAGGTCCGGAAACCTGCACTAAACCAGCAGATGGCGACTTACCGGATACAGGTTCTCACGATTGAAGGTTGCAGAAACCTCCACTAATCCACGTCAAAACTCGATTTCACAACATTAATGGATTAATACTAGGGCTTAGCCATTTCTTATCTTTCCCCTTACTTCTAAACTTAATGTTATTGCCCAAAAATCCATTTATAGCATCATTAACAAATATTCTTCCACAAGGAACCCAAATAGCTTAATTCTTTCTATACAATCAAAGAATAAGGTTGAGGACATGTGTTTACCTGGAATGATTAATGCAACAACTAGCTTCCAATTCCCCCTTCTTTGATTTCCTTCTGATTTAGGTGCGATCAGCCGATCAGTGTTCACAAGAATTTCTCCGTGTTCTTCCAGCCTCCACACACATACACATGAAATGAAATTTAGGGTAAATGAAGGGTGTTATACCTTTCACTAATTGCACAAAGGCCCCTCTTTCTTTTATTTATTTTTAGACCCTCCAACTTGAAATCTTCCTGAAATCTCCTTTATTCTTGTCATCTTGGAAAATAAGATTACGGTTATTATAATACTCCCCCCTCAAAAGAATTATGTCCCCGAAATTCCATTGTCGAAAAGTTGAGGGTATTTGGACCTCATGTCCGCTTCAACTTTCCAAGTAGCTTCTTACCCTTTATGATACCTCCACTGAACCTTTACCAATTTGATTTCCTTATTCCTCAAATTTTGGACTTTACTGTCCACAATCTCTATTGGTTCCTCTACATACATCAACTTCTCATCAACACTGATATCCTCTAATGGCACAACCACATCTGACTCAGCTAAACACTTCTTGAAGTTCGAAACATGAAACGTTGGATGAACTCCCTTTAACCTTCAGGTAACTCTAACTTGTAGGCTACTGGTCCTACTCGTTCTACAATGACGAAAGGCCCCACATATCTCGGCCTCAACTTTCCTTTCTTTCCGAAACGAACTACTCTTTTCCAAGGTAAGACTTTTAGCATCACCTTATCACCAACTTGATACTCGATAGGTTTCCTTCTTTTGTTTGCATACTTTCTTTGCCGATCCTGTGCGACCCTCATTATATCGCGGATTAGTTCTATCTTATCAGCTGTCATTTGCACAATTTCTGGACATGCTAGTTGTCTTTCCCCCACTTCGTTCCAACATAACAGCGTCTGACACTTTCGTTCGTATAATGCTTCAAATGGTGCTGCTTGGATACTCGCGTGATAACTATTATTATACGAGAACTCTATCAGGGGCAAATGCACCTCCAACGAACCTTTAAAATCTATCACACATGCTCGAAGCATATCTTCCAAGGTTTGTATGGTCCTCTCACTTTGGCCATCAGTCTGAGGATGGTAAGTTGTACTCAACTTCAGTTGTGAGCCTAACTCTTGCTGAAGGCTTCTCCAGAACGACGATGTCAAATGACTATTACGGTCCGATACTATAGACCGCGGCACTCCGTGCCTCGACACGATCTCGCTTATATATATTCTCACTAACTTCTCCAGTGGATCCGTCTCCTTAATTGGTAGGAAATGTGCCGACTTACTATCCACGATCACCCATATCGTATCGTGACCCTTCGGGGTCCTTGGCAATTTCATAACAAAATCCATGGTGATGTTGTCCCACTTCCACACGGGTATATCCAAGGACTGGAGCTCCCCGTATGGCCATTGGTGTTCTTCCTTGACCTTCAGACATGTCACACATCGTTCCACAAAGTAAGCGATATCCTTCTTCAATCCTAGACACCAATAAAATTGCCTCAAATCTCGATACATCTTATTCGTCCCTGGATGCACTGAATAACGCGACTTATGCGCTTCTTCAAAAATGCTAACTCTCAAGTCTCGCACTTTAGGGACCCACACCCGGTTCCTTAGACATCGTAAGGCACTACTGTTGACAATTAGTGAGGATTCGATCCCAACTATTTGTTCGCCCTTCACATTTTTCTTCAACATCGCCACTTCTTGAAACTTCTTAATCTCGTCCAGGAGATTTGAAGTTTCCTCTACTCTGAATGCCACCACTTTGTTCGGCTCACCTCTCTCCTTTCGACTTAACGCGTCAGCAACCATATTCGCTTTATCTGGGTGATAGAGGATTTTGCAATCATAATCACTTAGCAATTCCACCCATCTTCTTTGTCTCATGTTTAACTCCTTCTGATCAAAGAGGATGTCTAAGACTCTTGTGATCGGCATAGATCTGACGTTTAACCCCATATAAATAGTGTCGCCAGATCTTTAAAGCAAACACTACTACCGCTAACTCCATATCATGCATAGGGTAATTCTTCTGGTGGTCTTTCAATTGTCGAGACGCATACGCAATGACCTTTCCATTTTGCATCAATACACATCATAACCCACATTTAGATGCGTCAATGTAGATTACAAATCCCTCAGATCTGTCAGGTAACGACAGAATCGGAGCGCTACTCAGACTTTCTTTCAACTTATCAAAAGCGGCCTCCTGAGCCTCGATCCAATGAATTTAACGTTCTTCCTCGTCAATGTGGTTAAAGGGGTGGCTATCCGTGAAAAGTCTTGAATGAACTTCTGATAATAGTCCTCCAATCCAAGAAAACTCCTTACTTTCGATGGCGACTTCGGCGGTTCCCAATCCTTAATTGCTTCAATCTTAGCTGGGTCTACTTTGATACCGTCCGCCGACACCACGTGACCTAAAAACTGAACTTCTCTCAACCAGAATTCACATTTCGAGAACTTAGCACACAATTTCTCATGTTTCAACAGTTCTAACACTGCCCGAAGGTGCTCCTCGTGATCACTCCAAGATCGGGAGTAGATCAGAATATCATCAATGAAGACGAGTACACACTTGTCCAACAACGAACTACATACTCTGTTCATCAAGTCTATGAATATCGCTGGGGCGTTAGTCAGACCAAAGGGCATAACTAGGAACTCGTAGTGTCCATATTTTGTGTGAAAGGCCATCTTAGGTACGTCTTCCTCCCTCACTTTCAGTTGGTGATAACCCGACCTTAAATCTATCTTCGAGAAAAAGCTCGAACCTTGCAACTGGTCGAAGAGGTCATCGATTCTCGGAAGCGGGTACTTGTTCTTAACTGTCACCTTGTTGAGTTCTCGATAGTCTATACACATCCGCATAGACCCATCCTTCTTCTTAACAAATAGTACCGGCGCTCCCCAAGGCGATCAACTCGGGCCTTGTTGAGTTCTCGAGTAACTCTTGCAACTGCGTCATCATCTCCTTCATTTCCGCTGGTGCCAAGCAGTAGGGCGCACGTGCAATCGGTGTCGCTCCGGGCATCAAATATATTCTAAACTCTACTTGACATTCTGGATGCAGACTTGTCAAGTCATCCAAAAACACTTCCCGGTACTCACTTACTATAGACACATCCTTCACTCCCTTTTTTCTCTTTCTTAGCATCAAACACATACTCTAAATACCCAATATATCCCTTCCCTAAACATCGCCTAGCTTTCATCATGGATATCAAACACGACTTCCTATCCCGACGATCCCAATAAATTACTGCTTCTTTCTTATCAGTCAAAGTGACACGAATCAACTTCTTATTACAGACAATATTAGTATCGTTATTTGCTAACTAATCCATTCCTATTATCACATCAAACTCTCCCATACCCATCGGGTATAAACGCAATGGAAACAAATAACCATCTACATAAATACTACACCCCTCATAGACTTCCTTCACCCAGACTCGACTATCATCCGCTACTTCTACCTCAAACCCAAAGTTCAACCTCTTGGGTTTCACTTGCAAGTTCCGAAAAAATTCGGCGACAGAAAAGAACGGTTTGCGCCCGAATCAAACAACACCTTAGCAAAAGCCGAGTCAATAAGGAATGTACTGGTCACCACATCAAGCGTATTCACCGCCTCCTCTGCAGACATGTGGAATGCCCTCGCCTTCGCGCAAGCCGACTCCACCCTCCTATCTTCGCCCCTTCCTCCATTGCCACCTCCATAACCACCAGTAACTCCCTTATTCAGTTGTGGACAATCTGCCTTGATATGGTCGGTGAACCACATTGATAGCATGATCTCGGACTATGACAATCTCTTGACATGTACCTCGTATTCCCACACTTATAACACCCTTCTCTATTAGATAAACACTCCCCTCTATGCATTCTGTTACATTTCCCACAAGGTTTCTCTCCTGCTCTTGGTCCTACCCGCATCTCGGGTCTAGGGGCATTCGGCCTCTTAACATCATGATTTGGCCCTTCGCATTTCCGTTTATCACCAACTTTCTCTGTCATCTGTCTGTTCTTGCCTTTCTCCGTGAGTTCCGTTGTATCTACCGCGGCTTGAAAAGTAGCGGGATCCTTTACCCGAACAAGCTCTCTTACGCTGTTCTTCAGTCCCCAAATGTACCTCTCTATGCTCCTCTCCTCAGTAGGCACATACAACTCAGTGAATCGAGCTTTCTCAATAAATTTTGATGTATACTCCTGCACTGACATCGTCCCTTGTTCCAACCCCATAAATTCTTCTTCCAGTTTCTTAACCGCTGCCACTGGGCAAAATTGTACCTTAAACCTCTTGGTGAATGACTCCCACGTAGTTCCCTTGGCCACTTCTGACCCTTTCCTACCAGTTTCTATATCCCACCAAAATAGAGCCTCTGATTTCAGCATCGACATCGCGTACAGTAATTTGTCTCCTTCGACACACTTACTGGTATCAAAAGCCAACTCCATTTCTCGAATCCACCTTAGAGCCATCACCGAATTACGTTCTCCACTAAAATAAGGCGGTTTGCACGATGCAAAGGTATTGAACGTGCATCCCTTAATTGATTTAGCACCACTCGGTTCAATTGGGGTTAGCTGAGAATGATACCACACCTCAGTTATGGGTAGGCTAGGCACCTCGACCCCTGTCTCATTACCACTCTTGGTACGACCCTCAGAACCTGATTTCGTTTGGCAATCTAGCAGTGCCTGCAAGGTCTTTTGCAGCTTTCCCATCTCAGTAGTGAACTTCTCTTCAATCACGGAAGCTTGGGTGCGGCCTCGACCATGACCCTTATACTGGCTCCTCCCCCTCACAGACGTCGTACTCTTTTGATGTGATAGCTCACGGTCCTCTGGAGCCTCAGCACTCCTTGCTGGACGAGTAACCGATGCTCTCTTCATCCCCTTAGCCGCCCCCACAGCTCCTTCTGCCTGGGTGACCGCCTTTCGGGGGTTCATTCACCTTCCCTCTTCCCCTACCATGACCGCCACCTCTCCCACGAGTGGCCAACTGTCTCGGAGGATTCACCGGTCCATCCTCCACCACCTCCTCCACATGCACCACTTCCACCTCTGGTACTGCTCTGTCAACTTGTACCGCTCCCTCAATTGGCACTGATCGGCTCCTCTAGTTTCTTCCTGACATTCTTGTTTATTGAAAGCATACCAAATAAAACAACTTAGGGCAACAGTTCCAGAATAATAAGGCAAATTAAGCACATACATGTACTTGTAAATTCGTAATTACACTGGCCTGGTGTAACCTCGAACCTACCTTACATGACTGTCCTCGCTACCCTATTAATCCCATTCCTATTATAGTGTCTTCCTAGTGCTGTCCTAATTCTCAGTCATGATTTTTACGCTCACAGTTTAAGTCTAGGCCCGTCCAGTCACCTAAATCTCTTAAACTACGACTCTGATACCAACTGTAACAACCCAAAAATAAAATAATACATAACATTTAATATTAAAGCAACCGGCCAAAACGGCCCCAAAATTTAACCAAATACATCCATTTCAAAATTAGGTTTGCGGAATAACTTATACACAACTGAGAATATTAACTAAAAGTCTAAGTAGCAAGGGGGAACAACTCTCGTCTAAAGCATCCACACTCTAATTATTACCTTTCCCTTGCCAGAGCTTCCTACCAACTGCTTCCCTGAAAAATGTTTAGTTTTGGAAATGCGAGGGTTAGACCATGAGGTCTAGTGAGCTCCCTCTAGTGGCAACAGTTCCATCATAAAATATTTAAAGCATTTCATAACAATTATAAACAACAAAAGCTTAAACAATAATCTTTCACGTAAGACTGCACATGTAAGTGACACACTGAAGTCACACATTAGTGATATCGTGTCAGTCTCACACTGCCTTACTGGGTCACACCTCCTATGGCATAAACGGGACACCCCTCCCCCCTCCCGGTATGACCACTGGCGGGACACCCCCTCCCCCCCCCCCCCTCGAGTTTGCCAATACACATCTATACACAATGTATGCATACACTTTAGTTTAACATTCCAAACATGCATTTTCATGTAGTATAAAACATACTGTTTCATATCCATTTCTTACATTTAAAATCACGTTTAATAACACGTAATTAGTTAGAAAAACTCACCTGGTGCCTTTATCCAATTCTCTTCTTTTACCTCTGACCTCCCAATGGAATGCCTACGATAAACGATAAGAAGGTAAGCTACCCGAATGCTTTTGATGCTCACACCTAACCCTTATAAAATTCCTCACTTCAGCCTATCTTGCAGAAAGGCCAAACCTCAAGAAGGGACACAATTCAAAACAACATAGTTGGACTTCCAGGATGCCCACTCTCGGATACCGACTTCCGGATACACTCTTACCGGGTTCCGACTTCCCGGGTACCGAGTTCCCGGATAAGCTCATCGAACACCGCTTTGCGGATACTACTGTCCGGATTCCACTTTCCGGATACAACTATCCAAACACTACTTACCGGATAATGCTGTACGGACACTACCTACCGGATACTGTTGTCCGGACACCAGTTACCGGGTACAGGTCCGGAAACCTGCACTAAACCAACAGATGGCAACTTACCAGATACGGGTTCTCACGATTGAAGGTTGCAGAAACCTCCACTAATCCACGTTAAAACTCGATTTCACAACATTAATGGATTAATACTAGGACTTAGCCATTTTATCTTTTCCTTTACTTCTAAACTTAACGTTAATGCCCAAAAATCCATTTATATCATCATTAACAAATATTCTTCCACAAGGAACCCAAATAGCCTAATTCTTTCTATACAATCAAAGAATAAGGTTGAGGATATGTGTTTACCTTGAATGATTAATGCAACAACTAGCTTCCAATTCCCACTTCTTTGAGTTCCTTCTGATTTGGGTGCGATTAGTGGATCAGTGTTCACAAGAATTTCTCCGTGTTCTTCCAGCCTCCACACACATACACATGAAATGAAATTTAGGGTAAATGAAGGGTTATATACCATTCACTAATTGCACAAAGGCCCTCTTTCTTTTATTTATTTTTAGACCCTCCAACTTGAAATCTTCCTGAAATCTCCGTTATTCTTGTCATCTTGGAAAATAAGATTACGGTTATTAAACCTTAGGGGCCTTTAAGGGTCATGGCCCCAGTGATTTTCAATCTTTAGACTAAGCTTAATGTATTTTACATATGATAGAAAGAAATTTATTTCACTTGTCCCCTCTGCTAGCTACTCCACTTATCAAGCCTAGTAAAAAAACACTTGCATTGTTTTGTGAGTCCACCATCGTCCAACTCCTAAAGCCTCAACTCCAAAGTCCAAAAATGTTAGACCAAAGTATTGACTCCATGTCGTACATAAGTATACAAACGCTTACATAAATAAGCATTATAAATGACATCGAAACTTTTATTCTCCCAATCGAAGTTCATATAGACCACATGCGGACCTATGAAGGATCGGCGGGGTTCCTGCACCACATTGCAAGTACAACTTTTTTTGGGTAGAGTGGTGCACCCGCTAAACTTTGAGAGGTGCACCGAGATATTAAAAAAATACAAGGAACATCAACCAAAAATCGAAAAAAACCCTCAAAAATTGGAACACCCGGAAATTTTGTTAAGTAAAAGTCAACTCGTGTTCGATTGTGGTTTGTAGATTAGATATTTTTGTGTTAGAGAATTATTATTTTTAGTCTATAAGAGAATCGAGAGTGTTTCGTGCAAGAAAAGTTGAGTTTCGGGGCTTAGGACAGGCCCAACGACAATGCCATGCGACTATGATAGTGTCAAAGTCGCCTGACAAAGTCGCAACTGAAGAGGCACATTCGGTACACTTTGTGCGACAATGCCATGCGACTATGACACTGTCATTGTCGCATGAATCTGTAGCCGACGCGTACCAGAGCCTTAAATGTGCGATTTTTCTTCTTTCTCCTTATTTCTCACTTTTTCCTCTTCAACTTTCTCTCCCAAACCAAACCCCGTACTATTTCTTTGAACCCTAACCATTTTTGGGACCATTTACTTGGGTTTGAAGGTGTTTGTTCATCACCAAGCTAAGGATTGAAGGCTAAGACTAGGAGCTCTCCATCTCACTCTCACCTTCAAGAAACTTCAAGGTTTTTGGGGTTTCACTAACCTAAATGGTGAGTTCATCTTTCTATCCCCTAAATCTTTATATAAGCTATAAATTCTCCATTGATAACTTCCTAGTGTTTATGTTTTTGAAATTTCGGTTTAGATGATTTTGGGAAAGTTAGGTCAAAACTAGAGTTTTGGTCAAAATGAAGATTTTTGGTGAAAGGTGTTTGGAGAATGATTCTAAGTACTTGGATATGTATGTTTATGTTTGGAAACTTGTGAATCCAGGGTTTGGAAGAATTGCTTGAAGATTCAAGTTCTTCGAGGAAGCTCAGGATTAGGTTAAAATATGGATTTAGCCTAAATCTAGCAAGACGAGTTCAAGTTGCTTCGTGAAAATTTTATGCATGCCAAAAATGTCTAGTTTAGAGTCTTAAAGTATTTTCTTCGAAGATTTATCAAATGTGATTTATTTTATGGAAATATGGTATTTTTACACATTTGATCTTATATAACATTTAGAAATGTTTGGAATTGAGACATTAAGTCATTTTATGAAAATAAATCATAAAGAGTATATTTTGATGATTTGATGTGTTTATGTGTATTATTTGTTGTCAATACAATTGTAATGTAAATTGGTAATACAAATTGGTTGGTCCTTCTTTGGAGACGAGTTATCCCTACAACGAGAGATTTTGACTAAATCACATTTTTTAGTGTGAGTTGCATAAACCTTGAGTAAATGCATGTTTTGACTATTGTTGAGTATTTTGGAAGTAGTCACATTAGTGTGGATTCTTTTGACTTAATTTTTTTGGCTCAAAGGAGTCTTGAGGACATTTGTCCGGTTTTAATAGCTCGTGTGGAGCTTTGGGTATGGTTTGCATTTATTGCATTTTGTTTGAGAATACATGTTTTGAGTGCGTGTGTCATTCAATTGGAGCCATGTATTTTAGACTGTAATGCATTGGATCCATAGGCATACGAGTCAGTCATATTTGAATAGTGAGGAGTCTTGATGTTCTCACTGTGGGAAAAACGCCCGAGTTAGTATTGTTGTCGTCGCGGTATTGTGGAGATGAACCTTTATGCGTTGTACTCCGGGATCGTGGGTTTTGTGGTTTTGATGCTCTAACTCTTGTGCACGAGGGTTAAACATCTCGGGTTATCAAGTAAGGAGTTGAGGCTTATATCTTGAATTCTAGTGCGTATGCACTAAAGGTCGAATGAGAACCTTGAGGTTGTAACTCCACTAGAGAACGAACATGCAATAAGATCGGGTATCCTTGAGGTGTAGCTTAATAAAGCACGCAATAAAGGTATTGTTTCCTTGAGGTGCCACACGTTGAGGGGTGTGCAATAAAGGAATTGGGGACTTGAGGCGTAGCTTATTAAAACATGCAATAAAGTCACGGCTTGAGGTGTAGCTTATTAAAGCATGCAATAAAGTCACGATCTGAGATGTAGTTAGATAACATAGATACGTGGTTTAACTTTGTGTTCCGCCACATTCAATGGAAGCAGGTCTCCCCCGTCACCGAAAGGTGTTGTTTTGGGTATAGATTATTATCCATATTTTCGGTGATGTTTTGTGTATGGATTTCTATCCATGAATTGTGGTTTGAGTATTTTATCTCATATGTGGTTTTCGTCCGTTTTGGATGTTAAAGTTTTAAGTCACGTTTTACTTATTTGGGGATTTGATCATTGTTCATGTTTGGGTGAGTTTTGGAGTTGAGTTTATATTTTGAAGGAATGTTCATATTGGGGTTTTCAGTACAAAACTTGTCGGTTTCAAAAAATGGGTTGCTTTCATATTTAATGAATATCATGTTATAAATCGTGATTTAAATTTGTCGATTTATATACCAAATATGAAAACTCTTGAATTCACTAGGCGTTAGCCTAACCTTTTTATTTGTCGGCATGTGCAACAGGTCCTTATGGGGAATGGTATTAGTGTCACCATGGAGAGCCGAGTGCTAGTTAGACGCACGAGAAGAGTGTAACTATTGGCTGAAGCCTTTCGCACTTTTGGAGATAGCATTTGGGATTGGGTTTAGTAACACCTGACCTATATATAGTCTTTGTATAAGACTTGATTTAATAATTGTAGAGGTTAATTATAGAATTTAATTTGAGATATTTTCAAGTTTTGAATTATAGAAAGGGATTTTATCCCTTATTTGATTTAATATCGAAAATTTTAAATTATTTGCTCTTTCCAAAATGAGGGTGTTGCAAAAATCAACAAAAAAATTGAAAGAATATCTCGAAATGACCCAAAAAACTGAAAAAGTTCAACAAAATCAACCAAAAAAAACTTCAAAAACTCTCAAAGTCAACCAAAAAACTTAAAGAAATCTATCGAAACGGTGAAATTCGGCTAAAAACACGTTGAGTGCCTTTTAAAACAAATTATACTCGTTTATAAAACACATTATATAAAAATTCGGTTTGGCCCCATGGGTTAAGGCTTGTGTTTCGCCCCTTAAGTAAAGGTTGTAAGATTAAGCCTAAGTGTTAGTTGATAACTACCTTTGTTAATAGCAATCAACTCCACAATTCAATCTTTGTTGCTATGTTAATCTTTCAGTTAAATTAGTTGGACTTAAATGTAAGCTAACGTAAACACTATACCTCTGCGTGTTATAGATGGTTATAAAGAGCTGCAACAACCTTCATAGGTTGCAAACTATATGAAAAGAAAGGTAAACTCTATACACATGCTTGGGTTTTTTTTGTTATAATATGTAAGTGAGGTTCTAATTTGTACTTCGAAAGAGGGTCGTTTGATCCAATAGTTGGTATTGAGAACTACTGTTACAACAACTTCATGTTATGTTGTAGCAATGTTCTACTGCACTTTTGATACCAAACTCTAACATTAACTTGCACTCATGCTTTAATTGTTTTCATATCTTAATAGATCGTTAACATAAACTAAAACCAATTCATCGAATTCTCTATCTGAAATCTTATTCTAAGATTGACTTGTTGGAAATTCTCACTTTCTTTGTCACGACGGATCGATAACATGATATACTTACCATTATTACTTGTTTGAGACGATATGAGATGAACGTGTATACTTCATCCTCTTCCATTTTCTATAACCTTGTGGCGTGGCACAATTTCGACACAACACTACCATACTTAAATTGTTTTTATGGCATTTTCTATATGAATGCTCATCTTTAAAGCATGATCATACCTTTTCATATAGTCATAATACCTTTATATGAAAATCAATAACATACACACATATAACCATTGATCTAGTAACCTAGTTCGATGCAATCAAACTAGGAAGAGCTAGTTTAATAAGGAAACACATTGAACGATGATCATAACACATTAAGATTGTTAAAAGTTACATGAAATAAAGATTTGAAGTCCACGGTCTACATGAGTCGAATGGAACACAAATTATGATTGTTAAGGCTCCATCATACCACTATTAAGATGTGTAAAGGGTTTATGGACATCTTAAAAAGTTCGACTTATGTTTCAATGTGATTAAATTACATGTTGCAACCTTATTATATATAGTTACATAATCATATTTGTGTTTTTTTAATAAATATAATATATCTTACAAGTTTCCTTTCAATATTATTTGATCTATTTAATATGAAAATAACATGGAACAAAAAGAACAAAGAAAATAAAATCTTGATGAAATTGGAAAATTTTGAAAAGATGGTCACAAACCTTTGTGTGTGTGTATACTAGTTCATATACCCGCTGCAATGCAGCGGAATGTTAAACTTTCTTGTAAATCGAGATTGAAAGATTAATACAATTATTTATAGAATATTCAATATCCTTTAAATTACGGGTCGTTTGCAAGTAAAATGTTATCTTGAAAGCCAAATGAAAAATATGAATCACTCACCTCATATGGTTTATTTGAAGAAATGGTCTACGTTGAAGACTTGTTAAAATAATAATAACAGTTATAAATTTTAGCAAAAAAACAAGTAAGATTCCAACTACAAGAATATACCCGGTTCTCAAGGGTGAATAATTTCTAGTTTCATCAGTCAAAAAGCAAAACATTAGAACACAACCCTTTTCTTGAGAATGCAAACTCCACAATAGAACATTTTTCATACAATTTCTTAATGATAGATGCTCCACATGAATTCCAAATATGTGCACCCCAATGATCTCTCCATGTTCTAGAAGAAGCATGTTGATCCCTATTTTACTCAACAATGATATAAATATCTATTAGTTCAAACAAATAAGAGTGCGGAAGCGTTTTAACGAACTAAAGAGATATTCTAGGTAGAAAAACACACAATCAAATACGTGAAGCAATAATAACACAAGAGTTTTATCTCAAAGATTCACTGTATATTGATTAAACAAGAACACCAAGAACACCGAAGGTATGAATAATAATCTGCTCTAATGGGTGTGTGTGTCGTGCAAAGTTAATTGAAGAGCTCAACATGAGCCTTCTATTTATACTATTCTACAGGGGAAAAGCTTTAGACAAGAAGTACTAAGGGTATAAAGACACGATCGTGGGACTGCTACAGGTACAATGTTAATGTAGTGCTCTATTTTTTGCTAAGGCTGTAACCCATCATAGGTTGACACGTGGAGTTGGCAGGGCACGCCTTGTACGAATGATCTTCAGTATCTTTGTACCGCAGAGGCACATGAGAGGCACGATTGTCTTTGTATTGATCTTCATTCTTCCAAGTCTTCTAAGTCTTCATACCACAGAGGCTCTGTCAAGGGTGATAGAGGCTCTGTGGCCTTGTCCTCTGAGAACGTCTTCTATGGTGTCTTTGCTTGGTGTTTTGGCAGAGGCCTCTGTCGATGACTTTACACTTAGCCTATTTTTCAATACTTCTTTAAACGTAGAAGTTGGAGCTAACAATCTCCCCCTAAGTATTGAAAAATAAAAAATTGAAAAATAAAAAATTGAAAAATGCATGGTTTTCTAAGCTAAGAACACGACAAGGGGCATTTGACCTCTGTAGAATCTTTTCTTTCATATAAAGTTATGCCAGAGGCACTTACACTTGATTACATAATAAAAGAAAAATTGCAGAGGATGGTTGAGGATGTCAGATTCTGGCATGTGGAAAGTCGTCGATTTTGTGTCCTCCGATTCCTCCACCTTTGAGCTCACGGTATATTTTGATGCATAGGTTTCTGAAGTTTATGACAGTGTCGATGACCTCTATTAATCTGTCGGCAAGTGCTTGATCCATGAACTCTGTTCCTCTATGTTCCATGAGGTTGCTTCTGAATTCGATCAGAGACTTTGTAGCATATTTCTGACAGTCAACTTCTAGGAACAGCTTCAGTTGTCCTTGGGGATTTCTGTAGACATACCCAACCTTTGGAAATGTGAGAATTGAGTTTGGTCTGGCAGAAGGTGGGCAGTCATCTTCTGGTGGTGGAAGGTTTAATCTCTGTACTCCAAGATCGAGTCCCAATTGGAAGTCTGTCATGCTGTATAGCAGAAGTCTTTCGCGCATAGCCTTCCTGATTTCACGGTAAGCTCCTTGGATTTCTAGTCTGTGGCTATAGTTCTGCCTTGCCTAACTCAGAAGATCAGGTAGATCATAGAGGTTTAGATTTCTCAGATCTGCATCTGAGAACGTGGTCTCTGATCTGTCTACCCTCTTGACGTGGTAGAGATTGTAGTAAATCTCTTTTCCTTTGGTGTGGGAAAACTTGCAGTAGATGACCTTGTTGATCTTGGAGTTTGTGTAGACTTCGTTGATGGGTTTGGCTTTCTTTCTATAGAAGTCATCTCGTAGCTCTTTAAGAAAATCGGTTTGCAGGATAGACGATGGCAGAGGATCATTGACTGCTCTGCTGTATAAGTATTTGTGCACCACCTCTTCCATTTTTCTTTGTTGAACAGGAGGTGGAGGCATGGGTTTTCGCAGAGCATCCAATTTGCTTTTTATTTGGGCCACTCGATCCAATGATAGCTTAGCCTTGGGATCTATTGTGAGATTGGTTGACAGAGGAGTGAGTCCGTAAGCCCAATCTTCTTCTTCAGGTTTAGGGGTGACAAAGGCGTCAAAGGCACTCTTCATCAGCTTCTCTGTGGGTTGATGCTTAGGCTTTTTCTTTTTCGGTTCCTCTGTCACGATCCCCTTTCCCTTGTCTTTGGCCTTAGGCTTTTGTACTTCTGCTTGTTGGGTTTGGGTTGCCTCTATTGGTTTTAAATTTAGAGTTTCTGAGGTCTTTGTTGATGGAGCCTTTACTTTTGTTTGTGGTGGGGTTGCCTCTGTTGGTTTTGGCAGTTGTGCCTTTGAGGGCTTAGTTGGGGGTGCTTCTGCAGTTTTTGTGGGGGTTGCCTCTGTTGGTTTTACAGGGGTCTTGGTTGGTGATGTAAGTTTGGTTAGTGAGGCTTCTGTAGATTTGCTCAAATATTTTCGTTTATGAGCTAAGGTCTTGGTTATGGTTTTGGGTTGTTCTGTTGTTTTGGGTTTGGGAGATGGAGTTTTTGACTTTTCAGCTTCCGGTGTAGGAGATGGTGGTTTGGGTTCCTCTGGTGTTTTTGGTGTTGGTGAAGGGGGTTTGTCTTCTGTTGGTTTTGGTGATTGGGATGGTTGATCCTCTTCAGATGAGGTAAGGATCTGGAATTGTTCTGTTGGTTTGGGTGTTGTTGATGGTACATCTTCTACGGTTATAGGGGTTGTTTCCACAGAGGTGGGTGTTTCCTCTGTGGTCTTATGTTGGGTTTCAGATGAGGGTACTTGGGTTAATGGTTCTGCTTGTAGTGGTGGAGCTGGTAGACCTCTGCTCGCAGTTGTTTCTCTTCTCTTCTCCCCCTCGGGATGATCTGATGGTCCTTCTGAATCATCATCAGAATCATCCTGACCCTTCTGCCTTGTACATTCTGTTCGGCATGTAGTTTCTGGCTTTTTGGGTTGTGAGGCACCTGCGGCTATCATCTTAGCACATAAATCATCGCAGATGCCTAGAAGGTAGTGGACCTCTGCTTCTGTGTTGAAGCGCATTTTGCCCACGCTGGTGCGAAAATCTTTGACATAATTAGTGTTGGCAGCAGTGAAGGCTTTAATGAATTCTGTCATCTGGTCGAGTATCCCTTGTCCAAACTCTGTGATCTGTGCTCTGGTTATGTAGTCGGAGGGCTTCATGGCCTGAGTTTCTCTGGTAGTATGTTCCTGGACATGCTCTAGGGCCTTCTTTAGATCTTCTGGTGTAAGGCCCGTAGAGGTTGGGGATTGCTCTTTCTTCAGCTGTTCAAGTAAATCTTTGAAAGAGGCCTGGAAGGCAGAGCTTGTTGCTTTCTCGAATTCAGCGGCAGCAGAGGTGGTAGAGGTTGTGGCAGTTGTATTCATTTGGGCGCAGGCAGTTCTCATCTCTGTGGATAGGTTGTCCACTTTGGTGGTCAGTTCAGTTATGGCCCTTGATGTGGTCTCTGCAAAAGAGTCAAAAGATCTTTTCAACCCTTTCAACGTGTTATCCACAGAGGTGACAAGGGTTTGGAACTCATCCCTTGAGACATGTGAAGTAAGTGTAACCTCTGGGGGGACACATTCATCTCCAGAGTTTGTCCTTGTTCCTTGGACACCTTCTTTCGTCCCTGTATTGAGGTTGAGGACGAAAGGATTTCCCTCTAATCCTCAGACTCTATAGAGGTTCTGTTAAGCATATTGTCTTGATCCACTCCAGAGGTGGGTACAAGAGTATCCTTAAGTTGACTTGGGGACTTGTCTAGAGTCCCGTCGTCTTTGTACTCTCTAGGCTCCTCTGAAGAGCCTATCGTTCCTGAGTGTGTGCGTGTAGCAGAGGAAACAAATTCCTCTACGGGGATTTCAGATGTGATCCGGGGCGACTGGTCACGAACTAAAGGTAAGTCCTTTCGAGAGGACTCCCTTGGAATGGTTTCCCCAGATTCTAATGGCACATAGGTAGAAAGAGTTTCCTCTGTCCGGTTTGCTTGGATTGGGCTCGAGCTGTGCTGCTCTGTTTCAATTACACCTTTTGCCACTAGACTGGCGGTGTAAAAAATATGGGTTGCACTAGGAAGTGATTGGGGTTTTGTGCCTCTACTATGTGCGGCATCTTTTAGAGTTTCATCCTCTGTCATACATCCTAAGATAGGGGTTTCTATCCTAGTCTCTACTTCTGTCCCAGTGCCTTCGGCTTGTATTAGTTCTTCTGGACTCTTCCGTAGTACATCATAGCAGGGGTGAGAGCCATGTAAGGAATGTAGATCCGGGTGTAGAAGTCCTTCTGGAGTGTTTCCCTAAATACCCTTAGGGGTTCTGTTGTCTTCCTCCATATCAGAGTCAGCCTCTGAGATGATGACTGATGAGTGAGAGGTCCACTCAGTGATGGCTTCTGCGGTCCACCCTGAGGTATCCAAGGTATCTACAAATTCGGGGTTTTCAAGGAAGGCTGAGAAGTCACCTTGATCTGCATAGTTGATGGGAGTGGGTGATTGCAGAGGTTGTGCAGGGGCTTCTTCTTCCACTGATTCACCTGAGTTATCTTGTTCTAAGTTTCCGACCATGGTTGGGTTCTATGAGTGCTTCGGTTGGGCTGGGGAGTTCGCAGGAGAGTTGGAGGTGGAAGCCATTGCATGTTTCTTTAGATAAATGAGTAGAATATGGAGAAGTTGCGGGTTTTGCAAGGTTCACCGGAGAAGAAGAGAGGAGTAAATTCGTAAAAGGAATAGGAAGGGAGGTAAACGGGGTTATATAGTGGGGTAGAAACGGATAGAATTCCATGGTTAAAAAGTGAATTCAATGTAGGTTTCGGGTCCATACTCGAGTTCTACAGCTGGAGCCATGTTTCAGAGGAATGTGTGGCATGCACATCCAATGAAAATTTGCCACGTCAGAGGTGTCAGAACACGATTAGACATCGTGCGCGGCCCATTAATGCTGAGCGCGTGGGCGTTTCTACTTTCAGATGACTGTCACTTACAGAAATAACCCGCATGTTACAGAACTTCCATAAAAAGCCAAGTATCAGAATCGACAGAAGCTCTGTTGTGAAATGAGCTCTGTGGTCTGAAACCTACTTTTCATCTCCTCTAAGCTTGCACCTTTACCAAAAACATTTGAAAATACATTGGATATGATCGATAGAACTTTAGTACAAAATTTGCATTCATAGAGGCTTTGAGGCTCTGTTGAACTCAGCAGAGGCTCTATGAGTGAAAATTTCTAATAACTAAAGATTCATAAAACTTTTTGATCATCCAAAGTTTTAATTGTTTTAAACAATGTTTTTAGGACATATTTGGAAATTTGTGTCCTAGAAAACTGTTTAGGAAAAAGGTTTTGTGAGATACATTCTCCTTTTGATTTTCATTTGCTCGGCATAATACCTGACTTTTGTGGATTTTGTTGATCGCATCTCTTCTTTGGCTCCCCCTTGAATGATCAACCTATGTGGATCAATTCAAGGTCTCCTTCTGCTCCCCCTTGACCTATGCTTGGATCATATGTGATAAGTAAACCATAAAACATAGGTCAAACTCACCAGAGGCTCTGTGGAGATTGTCAGAGGTTCTGAGAGTTCCCACAGGGGCTCTGTTGGGTGCTGAACTTTTGATGATAAGGAATTTACATACAAAAGAGTTTAAATATATACATATTCACAAGAGGATCAAGTCTTACTTACAGAGGGTTCAACTTATGTTTATCATACCTAACTTACTCACCAAGAAAAGGAATATTTTCTCATCTAGTGCCTTCGTGAATAAGTCCGCAAGCTGGTATTCAGTGGACACAAAGTACATCTCAATTGTGCCTTGTTCAACATGATGCTTCAGAAAGTGGTAACGGATATCGATATGCTTTGTTTTGGAGTGCTGTACAGGATTTGCAGAGATTGCAATAGCACTTTTTGAATCACAGAGGATGGGTATCTTGTATATGTTGTAACCGTAGTCCTTTAGCTGAGTTTTCATCCACAGAACCTGAGAGCAACAGCTAGCAGCAACAACATATTCAGCTTCTGTTGTAGATGTCGATACACAATTCTGCTTCTTTGAAGTCTAGCTGACTAGTTTACCACCCAGGAATTGACAACTCCCAGAGGTACTTTTTCGGTCAAGCTTGCATCCTCCATAATCTGAATCTGTGTAGGCCTTAAGATCAAAGCCAGAGTCCTTCGGATACCAGAGTCCAAGATTTTTGGTTCCCTTAAGGTATCTGAAGATCCTCTTTACAGCAAGAAGGTGGGATTCCTTTGGGTTAGCTTGATATCTTACACAGAGGCATGTAGCATACATTATATCAGGTCTACTTGCTGTTAAGTATAAATGGGACCCAATCATGCCTCTGCAGAGCTTGCACTCTACAGATTTACCATCTGGATCTGAGTATAACTAATTTCCAGTGGACATGGGGGTCTTCATTACAGAGGCATCAAAGAGCTTGAATTTTGAAAGAATGTCAGAGACATATTTAGCTTGATTTATGAAAATTCCCTCTGATGATTGTTTGACTTGGAGTCCTAGGAAGAAGTTTAATTCTCCCATCATACTCATTTCAAACTCACTCTGCATTAGTTTTTCAAAATCTGTGCATTGTTGTGCATTTGTAGAACCAAAAATAATGTCGTCCACAAAGATCTGTACAAGCAGAATCTCATCACCTTTTCTTTTATAAAACAAAGTAGTATCGGTTGTACCTCTGTCGAAATCATTATCGAGAAGAAAGGTTGAAAGTCGTTCGTACCATGCTCTTGGACCTGTTTCAGTCCATACAGAGCTTTGTCAAGATAATAAACGTAGTTTTGGTACTTGGTGCTTTCAAACCCTGGTGGCTGCTGGACGTATACTTCTTCTTGGGTTTGACCATTTAGAAAGGCAGATTTTACATCCATTTGAAAAACTTTGAAACCTCTATGGGCTGTGAAGGCTAAGAAGATTCTTATTGCTTCGAGCTGTGCAACAGGGGCAAAAGTCTCATCGTAATCAATGTCTTCTGCTTGGCAATATCCCTTGGCCACCAATCTCGCTTTATTTCTAATGACCATCCCATCCTCATCCTTCTTGTTTCTGAAAACCCATTTCATCCCTATTGCTTGTTTCCCTCGTGGCAGAGGAACTAGGGTCCATACTTTGTTTCTCTCAAACTGTAGAAGCTCTTCTTGCATTGCATCTACCCAGTTTGGATCATCTAGGGCTTCAGAGACACGTTTTGGCTCGATCACACTGATAAAATTTGTAAAGAAACAAAAGTTAGCAGTGGATGATCTTGTCTTGATCTTTTCAGAGGGATCACCAATTATTAGGCTCGAAGGATGGCTCTTCGTCTACTTTGTCGTCCTTGGAAGATGGTCATTAGCATCATCTAGTTGAACCTCTGTGGTTGCACTTGTTGGTTCTTGTGCAACCTCTGTAGTGGATGGTACTTCAGTGCTTGAGCTTGGTTCTTCAGCTTGTCGAGGTATTGGAACAAGAGTTGGAATAGATTCCTCTGAGGATATAGAGACTGAGTCCTCGTTTTCCTCTGGTATTGGTTCCTCTGTTGTAGCTGGAGTTGGTATGTCCAGCGCCTCTATGGTAGAATCTTTGCTTGTATCATCTTCTGTTGGCTCCCCCTCAGCACTAGCATCTGCATGATTTACAGAAGAGGATGAAGTATTTAATGGACCAGTTAGAGATATACCTGACTCAGTCTGGTTTGCAGAAGATGTTTCTCCAGAGGCTCTGATGGCTCGAGCAGAGGGATCAATATCATCATGGAACATCTCTTCAAATAGCAGATTCAGTTCTGCTTCTCTTGTCTTTGAGAAGCCAGAGGATACCTTCTTCAGACCGAGTTCTGAACTGATTTGTTCAGAAGACTTTTGAAAGGAATTGTCAAAAGAGACATTGATACTCTCCACAATGGTTCTGGACCGCAGAAGATAAACTCTGTAGGCCTTTGAGGTGGCAGAGTACCCAATGAACTTGCCTTCATCTGCTTTCACATCAAACTTTCCTCTAGCTTCTCTATCGTTTAGGACAAAGCATTTGCATCCAAATACATGAAAAAACTTGATGTTCGGTCGCCTTTTGTTGATCAAGTGATAAGGTGTCTTAATGTGCCTTTTTACTATAGTTGATCGATTTTGGGTATAGCAAGCAGTTGATACAGCTTCTGCCCAAAAAGATGTTGGTAATCCATATGTTGTCAGCATAGTTCTTGCAGCCTCCACAAGCATGCGGTTCTTTCGTTCAACCACGCCATTCTGTTGTGGGGTGCGTGCAGCAGAGAAGTTCTGAGATATGCCTTCTTCTGTAAGATAAGCTTCAATAACAGAGTTTTTGAATTCTGTGCCATTATCGCTTCTCAACTTTTGATTCATGCACTCATACAGAACCTGGATTCTTTTCATTAGGTTTATCATAATGTTTGGAACATCTGATTTCTTTCTGACAAACTCCACCCATGTATATCTTGAGTATTCATCAATCAACACAAGTATATATTTCTTACCGCCTAGGCTCTGTGTAGCGATTGGACTGCAGAGGTCAACGTGTAGCATATACAGAGACCTAGGGCAAGACACATCAGTCTTGGCTTTATGGGAAGCTCTTTTGAGTTTACCCAATTCGCAGGCAGAGCACAAATGATCTTCACTGAATTTGACGTTTGGCAAACCTTTAACAAGATCAAGTTTAACAAGCTTATCTAAGGTATGAAAGTTTAAGTGGCAGAACCTGTTATGCCATAACCAGGCTTCTTCGATTTTACAGGCAACAAGGCAGAGCTTGTCTTTCTTGTTATTGACACTAAAGTTCATGAGGTATAAATCTCCCTTACGTTCGGCTCGCAGAAGTTCGACTCCTGTATCTTCACCTTACAGAGAGCAGAAGGTTCTTTTGAACACAACGTCGAAACCCGTATCACAAAGTTGGCTCACACTGAGAAGGTTGTGCTTAAGGCCATCCACATATGCAACTTTGCAAACGGTTATGTTTTCCTTCTTAATGACTCCGTAGCCTTTTATATACCCCTTCTTGTTGTCACCAAAGGTCACAGATCCTCCATCGAGTTTATCTTTGTAAGAGGATAGTAGACCTCGGTCGCCAGTCATGTGCCGCGAGCACACGGGGTCAAGATACCAGATCGGCACATACTGCTTCTGTAACACAATTAGAGAGTTTTAGGTACCCATATCCAAATGGGTCCAGCTCTGTTACGGGTCTTCAAGGTTGCCTTAGCATCCTTGGGTTTGGTTTTAACTTCTGATGAAGAACCAGTTTGTTTCTTCTTACCCTTGAATTTTGCATTCTTTTTGGGTCTAGAGAGGAAACAGTGTGGGCTAGAGAAGTGTTTATTCAATTGATGCATAAGTTCAAAACAATGACAATAACAAATATGCGAAGAAATTTTCTTGAACTTTTCATTAAAAACACTGAATAGGGTATAGAGGCTTTATTATTACAATCTACCCTAGCATTTGACTTCCTATTACAAGAAGACCTATGTAGACTAGATTGTTGTTTAGAAAATTCCATGTTGGGCGTAGCCTTCTGTGGACCCCTTCCTTTATGGTGAACTTCTGCAGGTTTCACTGTCACAGAAGAAAAAGATTCGTTATTTTCAGCCCACTTACCCTTTTGTTGCCAAGTTAGTTTTTCTTTAAGAGGCCTTAAGGGTTTTGAAGTTTTTGAACTTGTTGGATTATGAGAAGGCATTTCGTTTTGTTGTTTAATTTTCTCAAGCTCAAGAGAGGTTTTGGCTTGTATACACATGTCCAAAAAGTCTGGACAGATAGGAATCCTTGTGGTATTCTCCTTAGGAGGAATGGTTCTGTTAAGAATTCTAAAGGGAAGTTTAATTCCCTCTGCACCACAAGGAACTATCTCTGACTCTATTGAGTCAGTCTTAGATTCGTCAAAGGATGAATCGTCCTCATATACAGAGGTTGAGTCACTAAGATCTCTGTCAACAGAGGCTGAACTTTCAGAGCATGTGCCATACTCACTTTCTTCCTTTTCTTTGGGACTATCTTCCAAATCAGCAGAAGTATTTATCAAGATTTCCTCAAAGAGATTTTGATCAACAGAGGATGTACAGAGGTTTTCATAAAAATTGTTTTTGCCAATTTCCATTAACTCTTTTTCAGAAATATGTTTAAGCTTTTCTTCTGAAGAAGCAGGCATGAACTCAGGTGCCTCTGCTGATAGTTTTGTTTTAGAATCTATGGTGCAGACAAAAGCGACCTGGGTTTGAGTCTCGGGGTCACCAAACTTGAAGATTCCTATCTGATCTTGAGTTTTCAGATATCTCTTAGGTTTGGATTCTCTTTTGACAGAGGTTGAAAGTGATAAATCTGTGTTTTGATACCACACATTTATCATCTTCAGAGGTTTCCTCTTGAGAGGTTCCCCAGAGACTTTTTGCCTTTTGCTAACAGAGGTTAAGTTTGGAAAACCAGGTTTTCTTGTACTTCCAATATGAAATAGAGAAGACAGGGACTTGTTTCTTTTGGTTCCAGTATATGGATCTACATCACAGAAGCCAATTCCCCTTCTTCCTATTTGTGTATTGATTTTTTCGTATACCCTCTGTGCATCTTGATATTTCTTAATTAAAAGGTCTCTTCTGAGTAGGTCTTGATGTAGGACTTCTCTTTCCTTTTGAAAATAATGTTTAAGAGCAAGAATATTCATTTTGTCGCTCTCAACATCCATAAGTTCTTTTGATTTAGCTTTTAAGGCAGAGTTGAGTTCTGAAATCTTTTCTTTTAAAGGGTTTAGATGTTTGTGTCAGTTTGTTTCAATCTCTTCCATTTCTTGAAATATTTTTGCCTTTTCTTGGGTGAGAAGTCTGGCTTCTCTCTCAAAAAATGCAAGCTTCTTCTGTACATTTTCGTAGGTCTTTTTAAGTTCAGTGAATTCAACAGTCAGTTTAAGCAAATCAGCTTATGTTTCATTAGAGGAAGAGTCAGAAGTGGATACCTCACTATCAGTGTCGGAGGAGCTGACTTCTGCCATCCCGCAGAACGGGGCGTTCTTCTTTTCACCTTCGTCAGAGGATTCATCTGACTGCCAGTTCTCTTGCTCCACCATGAGCGACTTCTGAGCATAGTATTCTGCTTTCATTTTGAAGGAAGCAAAGTCCCTCTGAGGGCGGTTTGGTTTGCTCCTGCAGTCTGCAGCATAGTGGCCTGGTTTGCCACAATTAAAACAACCCTGATTCTGGGGTGCATTCCCAGCTCTGTCGACTGACCTCTGTTGGTCAACACCTCTGTCACCTTTGTCACTTGGCCTCTGTTGGTCATTACCATCTTCTCTTCCTTGATTCCTTGGCTCATACTTCCCGCCACGATCATCTCTTCCATTGCGTTCATCTAAGACTTCTTCTGGTACCCTCTGATGAACTCTCTTGTTGTAATAACCAGGTATTTTATTTATTTATTTATTTTACAAATCTTTATTTTAGTATTTGGTGGAGTTAGAAGTTAAGGGGTAAGTTATAATTTTTAAATAGAAGTTGAGGGTAGATTATGACACTTTATGATAGTTGAGGGTTAGTTTGGGTTTTTTTGGGAAAATATCCCCCTCCACCACCGCCAATTGTGGTTAGGAGGAAGAGGTGTCCTCTTCTAGTTTATTGCTAAAACAAAGCTAAGTGTGTGTGTGTGTATGTGTTATTGTGTACGGCTAAGAGAAAAGAGAGAAAAAGAAGGTGAAATTTAAGAAGGAAGGAGAAGTAATCTCATATTTTGCAGCTGAATTTAGGAACTACTACAAGGAATCAAGGTAATAAATCCATCTTTTTATGTGTATTAATTCCTTAAGGTATTCTTGAGTTTGCTAGTTAAGATAATAAGTGGGTTTTGTTATTTTATTGATGTTTTGGGAAATCTGAGCATAGGGTTAGGTTATGTTAATAGTTTCTAACATATCTGCATAATTACAGCAACATGCATAATTTAAAAGATTGAATTTCTGGGTTTTAGGAAGAACAGTAGACTGAGACATTCATGGAAGTCGCAACAGTGGGTTGCGACATGGTTGAATCTTAGGATCTTCATGAATGTCGCAACCTTGAGTTGCGACTTGCTCGTGAAGTCGCAATAGTGGGTTGCGACTTGGTGTTATGTCGCAGCAGTTGGTTGCGACTTGAGAGGGTTGTCGCAACAGTTGATTGCGACATGAGGGGGAAGTCGCAGTAGTTGGTTGCGACTTGGTACTGTGTCGCATTAGTTGGTTGCGACTTGGTACTGTGTCGCAGTAGTTGGTTGCGACTTAGTGTAGTGTATTGCGACATGGAGTATTTCAGTAGTGGATTGCGACTTGAGTCGAGGATTTCAGGATTTTAGAGATATTAGTCTTTAAAAGAAATATTTGTATTTGTGTGATACAGATTCTGGGAAACTGAACTGAAGAATTGGGAGTGCTTGATAATAGCGTGGGAAGATCTTGGAAATTAAACGAATCAAGTGAGTTTTTACTTAAAATGTTTTCAAATGGAATACGTGTATGTGAATGAATGTAATATTGTGCATATGGTGTTTATATGAGTATTACATTGCATGGGTGCTAGTTGGCCGGGCTTAGGACCGGTGAAAGTTGGCTGTACAGAGGGACAGTGGTTTGGCTGTATTTAGTACAGCGGTGTATATTAATTAATTGGCTTGCTACCAATTAATATGGCCAAGAGAAAGAGAAAGAGAAAGAGATGGAAAGATACATGATGCATGAGTCATATTTGGTATTTTCTTATGTGTGTTATGTGTATGAAATGTTTGTAAAAGATGATTTTTAACTAACGAGGATTTTCTCACTAGACCTCAAGGTCTAACCCTCATTTTTGTTTTTAAAATATGTATTCCAGGTCAATGTGCAAATAAGGGACAGTGATAGGATATATCATGTTTAGCTTTTTGGAAGATGCATGATTATGAAGATTCGAGATGTGTTTTGTATCTGTTATGTTATTATGATATTATGTACTTCGTTATAAGTGAAAAAGTTTGTACTGAAAGACCTATCTTGTTAAGCTAAGGGACCGTAAATGAAATATAATGTGTTTTGTGGTGAAATTATGTTATGAAATATATGTTATTTGTATATTGGGAAACCGGGTTGTTACAGATGGTATCAGAGCCCTAGTTTAAGGGATTTAGGTATTAGTATCTGTACCTAGACTTAAACTACATGTGAAGTAGGATGTCCCTGTTATTATAGAACCTTGGGATGTTAAATATAAAAAGGTAAAAGGAACATCATGTAAGGTAATTTCTGATTACACCTGGCCAGTGTAATTGTGATCTTACAGGTACATGTTTGGACTGGAATACCTTGTTATATGGGGAATGTGTTTATGTGTATAATTAACCTTGTTTGAATCAACAGAATGGCAGGTGGTACGAGACGAGCAAATCGGGAAGGGGAAGGAAATCCAAATAGAACCAATCCAACAGCCGGAGGAAGGGGAAGAGGGGGAGAAAGAGGCAGAGGCAGAAGTGGGGGTAGAGTTCAGGGACGTGGTGCGGAGTTTGTTACGAGAGACGATTTAGCGGCCAAAATGGGAAGATTACAGGCAAATATTCAGGCTATGTTTAACCAGACTCATAATACCGAAACGGAAAGACCAAATCCCACACATGAAGAGGAGATGCCTATTACTCCTACCGTTAGACCCGTAATGAAAAAGTATGATTACAAAATGTTTCTTAGTTGTAAGCCTCTGACCTATTCAGGAGATCGGGATCCAGTGAAAGCTATGTGATGGTTGAAGGAAATAGAATCCATCTTCAAGACTAGCAAGTGCGCGGAAGAGGATAGGGTACTTTATGGAACCGCAATGTTGAAGGGTGACGCTTTGTATTGGTGGGAAGCACATATATCGTCGGGAGGTTCGGATATATATTCTACCTTTTCGTGGGAGGAATTTGTCATAGCTTTCCGGAAGCAGTTCTGTCCTCATGCAGCTGTTAAACAACTAGAAGGGGAGTTTATGAATTTACAGCAAGGAAACTTATCTGTTCGGGACTACACTGCTCGGTTTCTAGAAAAATCTCGTTTTACAGAGTATTACTTTGCCACGGAGGCAATGAAAGTGGAGAGGTTTCTCTTCGGGTTGAATTCAGATGTTAGAAGGCTAGTAGCTGCAAAGGGACCCGATACTTTCTCAGCCGCAGTAGATACCGCGGAAGATGTGGAGCGAGATAATAGGAGGGATGTTGGTGATAAAAGTATGAGAAAGAGAAAATGGGAAGGACCACCACAAGATCCAAAGAAGTCAAGGTTTCAGCGATTTGATAGCCGTCCACCTTTTCGACCAGTTGAAAGGCCTTGCCCAAAGTGCCATCGTTTTCATCAAGGAAGCTGTCAAGTGGATCCCAGAAACTGTTATAAGTGCGGAAAAGTCGGTCACATTTCTAAAGATTGTCGAGTTGTTAGATTTTGTTATTCGTGCAATTCTCCTGATTATCTTTAGTCCGATTGTCCACTGGGGAGAATACAATCAGGGGGTACGTCAGTAAGACCGACGGGTGTCAAACCAGTAGTACCGAGACTAGAACCAGCAAGAACAAGGGGTCGTTCATTTCAGATGACAGCAAAGGAAGCTGAGGAAAATCCGGACGTGGTTACAGGTACATTCCTAATAAATTCTACATGTGCTAAGGTGTTATTTGATTCTAGTGCAAACCGATCGTTTGTGTCTCCTTCATTTGCTAATTATATGCATTTAAAGCCTAAAGTGTTAGATCATGCTTTAATGGTAGATACTGCAAATGATAATCAAGTGTCGGTTAAAGAAGTGTTTGATAGCTGTGTGATAGATATAGAAGGGTGCGGAGTACCGATTCAGTTATTTCCAATAGCCCTGGTCGGGTTTGATGTGGTAGTAGGAATGGATTGGTTAGCCGAGAATCAAGCTAACATAATTTGTGATAAGAAGTTAATAAATGTTGTGTTACCTGAGAAGGGGCCAGTAGTGATTTATGGTGATCGTATAAATCATCAGTCTAGTCTTATATCTATGATAAAAGCCCGTAAGTGTGTTAATAAAGGTTGCCCGAGTTACTTAGCTTATGTGATAGATACTAAGCTAGAGAAGAGCAAATTGGAAGATATTCCGATTGTTAGTGAATTTCCGGAAGTGTTCCCTGAAGACTTGAATAGTCTTCCGCCCATTAGACAAGTAGAGTTTGGTATAGATCTGATTCCTGGAGCCGCTCCTGTTGCCCGAGCACCGTATCGTTTGGCACCTCCAGAGATGAAAGAGATGATGACACAACTGCAAGATCTGTCCGATAAAGGTTTCATTAGACCGAGTTCTTCGCCGTGGGGAGCACCAGTTTTATTTGTGAAAAAGAAGGATGGTTCGATGAGAATGTGTATCGACTACCGGGAATTGAATAAGCGTACGATCAAGAACAAGTATCCGTTACCCAGAATTGATGACCTTTTCGATCAGTTAGTTGGAGCTTGTTATTTCTCCAAGATTGATCTAAGATCCGGTTATCATCAGTTGAAGGTTAAAGAAGAAGACGTTCTGAAGACTGCTTTTCGCACAAGGTATGGTCATTATGAATTCTTAGTGATGCCGTTTGGTTTGACGAATGCTCCAGCTACCTTTATGGATTTAATGAATCGGGTATGTAAGCAGTATCTTGATAAATTCGTGATTGTATTTATCGATGATATACTTATCTATTCCCGATCCAAGGAAGAGCACGCTCAACATCTTCGTTTGGTTCTAGAACTATTGAAGCAAGAAAAGTTGTATGCTAAATTTTCAAAATGTGAATTCTGGTTGCGGGAAGTTCAGTTTCTGGGGCATGTAGTTTCCGAGAAAGGTATTCAAGTTGATCCAATGAAAGTAGAAGCGATTGAAAAGTGGGAACCGCCGAGAACGCCAACCAAAGTGCGTAGTTTTCTGGGTTTAGCCGGTTACTATCGAAAGTTTATAAAATACTTCTCTCGTATCGCGACGCCTTTGACAAAGCTGACTCGAAAGAATCTGAAGTTTGAATGGAAAGCAGAACAGGATGAAGCATTCCGAATATTGAAAGAGAAACTGTGCAGCGCACCGATTTTATCGCTACCTGAAGGTTCTGAAGACTTTGTTGTTTATAGTGATGCTTCTAAACTGGGATTGGGATGTGTACTTATGCAGCGTGGGAAAGTTATTGCTTATGCTTCTCGTCAACTAAAAGATCATGAACGACAGTATCCAACACACGACATGGAGCTTGCAGCAGTTGTATTCGTGCTAAAGATTTAGAGGCATTATCTTTACGGCTCTAAATGTCAAATCTTTACTGATCATAAGAGTCTCCAACATCTCTTCGATCAGAAGGAATTAAATATGAGGCAAAGAAGATGGCTAGAACTGGTGAATGATTACGACTGTGAAATTCTTTATCACCCGGGAAAGGCGAATGTGGTGGCCGATGCACTGAGTCGTCAAGAAAGAAGTGGAACAATAAAAGCTATATCACTACGAACTGAACTCTTGCCTAATATCTTTGACGAATTACTGAAGTGTCAAATAGAAGCCTATCAGGAAGAATGTTTGAAATCAGAACGGTTAGTGGGAATATCAGCATTGCTTGTGAAAGATGATCGTGGGTTATTGTGTATGAGGAGCAGAGTTTGGGTGCCTCATTTGGGTGGTTTACGTGACCGAGTACTTCAAGAAGCTCATCAGTCTCGATTCTCTATTCATCCAGGTACAAATAAAATGTATAAAGATTTGAAACAATTTTATTGGTGGCCGGGAATAAAAAGGAGTATTGCTAAGTATGTGGAAAATTGTACTACTTGCAAGAAGGTGAAGATTGAACATCAAAAGCCGTTTGGTCAGTTACAACGATTGGAAATACCGATGTGGAAATGGGATCAGATTACTACAGATTTCATCACAAAGCTACCAAGGACTTCAAAGGGATTTGATTCTATTTGGGTGATTGTAGATAGATTAACGAAGTCTGCTCATTTCTTACCGATAAAGGAAACTGATTCGATGGAACGGTTAGCCAAATTATACATTGACGAAATAGTAACTCGACATGGAGTTCCAATCTCGATTATTTCAGATCGGGATAGTTGTTTTACTTCAAGGTTCTGGAGAAGTTTTCAAAAGGAGATGGGAACGCAGATAAAGTTAAGTACAGCTTATCATCCTCAAACTGACGGTCAGAGTGAACGAACGATTCAGACATTAGAAGATATGCTATGGGCTTGCATTGTTGACTTTGGGGGATCGTGGGATAAGCATTTACCGTTGATCGAATTTGCCTACAACAACAGTTATCATTTCAGCATTCAAGCGGCACCGTTTGAAGTATTGTATGGTAGAAAATGTCGAACGCCTCTGTGTTGGAATGAAGTGGGGGAGAAACAGTTAGCAGGGCCAGATATAGTACAGTTAACAGCGGATAAGATCACTCAGATTCGGGACAGACTGAAAGTGGCTCAAGACAGACAAAAAAACTACGTCGATCGACGTCGAAAGCCCTTAGAATTTCTAGTTGGAGATTTCGTGATGTTGAAAGTCTCGCCTTGGAAAGGAGTCATTAGATTTAGAAAGCAAGGTAAACTTAGCCCAAGGTATATTGGACCCTTTGAAATTACGGAAAGGATTGGCGAAGTAGCTTACAGATTAGATCTTCCGCCAGAGTTGAGCAGGATTCACAACGCGTTTCATGTATCGAATTTTCGAAAGTGTTTGGTTACACCAGATCAGGCCGTCTCTCTACAAGATATACAAGTTGATGAAAAGTTAAACTATGTGGAGGAACCGGAAGCTATAGTTGATCATAAAGTTAAAGTGTTGCGGAACAAAGAAATCGGACAGGTAAAAGTTCAGTGGAAACATCATAGAGGTCAGGATGCGACGTGGGAATCAGAGTCGGAAATGAGAGCCAAATACCCTCATCTGTTTGCTTAATCGAATTCCGGGACGGAATTCTTTTAAGGGGGGGATGTTGTAATAACCAGGTATTTTATTTATTTATTTATTTTACAAATCTTTATTTTAGTATTTGGTGGAGTTAGAAGTTAAGGGGTAAGTTATAATTTTTAAATAGAAGTTGAGGGTAGATTATGACACTTTATGATAGTTGAGGGTTAGTTTGGGTTTTTTTGGGAAAATATCCCCCTCCACCACCGCCAATTGTGGTTAGGAGGAAGAGGTGTCCTCTTCTAGTTTATTGCTAAAACAAAGCTAAGTGTGTGTGTGTGTGTGTGTGTGTGTGTGTGTGTGTGTGTGTGTTATTGTGTACGGCTAAGAGAAAAGAGAGAAAAAGAAGGTGAAATTTAAGAAGGAGGGAGAAGTAATCTCATATTTTGCAGCTGAACTTAGGAACTACTACAAGGAATCAAGGTAATAAATCCATCTTTTTATGTGTATTAATTCCTTAAGGTATTCTTGAGTTTGCTAGTTAAGATAATAAGTGGGTTTTGTTATTTTATGGATGTTTTGGGAAATCTGAGCATAGGGTTAGGTTATGTTAATAGTTTCTAACATATCTGCATATTTACAGCAACATGCATAATTTAAAAGATTGAATTTCTGGGTTTTAGGAAGAACAGTAGACTGAGACATTCATGGAAGTCGCAACAGTGGGTTGCGACAGGGTTGAATCTTAGGATCTTCATGAATGTCGCAACCTTGAGTTGCGACTTGCTCGTGAAGTCGCAATAGTGGGTTGCGACTTGGTGTTATGTCGCAGCACTTGGTTGCGACTTGAGAGGGTTATCGCAACAGTTGATTGCGACATGAGGGGAAGTCGCAGTAGTTGGTTGCGACTTGGTACTTTGTCGCAGTAGTTGGTTGCGACTTAGTGTAGTGTATTGAGACATGGAGTATTTCAGTACTGGATTGCGACTTGAGTCGAGGATTTTAGGATTTTAGAGATATTAGTCTTTAAAAGAAATATTTGTATTTGTGTGATACAGATTCTGTGAAACTGAACTGAAGAATTGGGAGTGCTTGATAATAGCGTGGGAAGATCTTGGAAATTAAACGAATCAAGTGAGTTTTTACTTAAAATGTTTTCAAATGGAATACGTGTATGTGAATGAATGTAATATTGTGCTATGGTGTTTATATGAGTATTACATTGCATGGGTGCTAGTTGGCCGGGCTTAGGACCGGTGAAAGTTGGCTGTACAGAGGGACAGTGGTGTTGGCTGTATTTAGTACAGCGGGGTATATTAATTAATTGGCTTGCTACCAATTAATATGGCCAAGAGAAAGAGAAAGAGAAAGAGATGGAAAGATACATGATGCATGAGTCATATTTGGTATTTTCTTATGTGTGTTATGTGTATGAAATGTTTGTAAAAGATGACTTTTAACTAACGAGGATTTTCTCACTAGACCTCAAGGTCTAACCCTCATTTTTGTTTTTAAAATATGTATTCCAGGTCAAGGAGCAAATAAGGGACAGTGATAGGATATATCATGTTTAGCTTTTTGGAAGATGCATGATTATGAAGATTCGAGATGTGTTTTGTATCTATTATGTTATTATGATATTGTGTACTTCGTTATAAGTGAAAAAGTTTGTACTGAAAGACCTATCTTGTTAAGCTAAGGGACCGTAAATGAAATATAATGTGTTTTGTGGTGAAATTATGTTATGAAATATATGTTATTTGTATATTGGGAAACCGGGTTGTTACACTTGTCAATAGAGCTAATGATTTAGCTATTGAGGCCATTGTTGCCTCCTCTTCTTCTACCAATTCCTCTTCTTCACTATCAACGACCAACACTTTCTTCTTCTTCTCTTTCTTCTCCTCCACAGACTTCTCCTACTTTGGTTTCTCCTTAGCTTCTGCCGTCTTACCAACAAGTGCAAGAGGCACACTAGTTTGAGCTTTTGCTTGTGCAATTTGAGGTTCTTGTGCAGCCAGTGTTCCGTAAAGATCTGACAGAGTCCAGGTGTCTAAGTCCTGATTAGTTTGCAGAGACATAGACAACTGGAGCCATTCTTCATTAAGGCTATTTAGGAACATGATGTTGTTCTCTTCAGAAGTTCTGTGAATTCCGAACTTCTTACACTTGTTGATAAGTGAGTTGAACCTGTCGTATATTGACTGCAGAGATTCTGTCGGCAGAGCTTTGAAAGCGTAGTATTCGTTGATGCATTGGGCTCTGCGGTTCTTCTGAGTCTTGGCCCCTCCCTCCAATTGTTTCTCCAGTTCCTTCCATAGATCGTATGCTGATTCACACGCATCTAGGCATTGGAAGAGGTCATTGGGTATGGCCATTATCAGAAGTCTCTTGGTCTTCTGAGCAACTTCGTATTTCTCCCAGTCTGTAGTAGACCATTTGTCTTTGGTCTTTGGTTTCTCGTACTCAGCAACCTCTAGAGTGTCATCTGTGGCTGGTACACGTGGTAATGTGACCATGGGAACGAAAGGAGGATTGTGGATATAGTAGACCAGTTCTTTGCCAGTACCCTCGAAGAAGTGAATCATTTGTATCTTCCATTGAGGGTACTCATCTCTGAGTAGAGTGGGTGGCTTGGTTAAAGAACCAGCGGTGAAGAAGTTGTTCGTGTTCGCGATTTTTAAAGTAGTTTGAAAAATACCAGAAAACAGAGTATGAACAGCAAACTTTCAGATGATGGAATGGATCTTTCTAAAAGAGTTTATAAGCTTAAAACCTTGAACAATGCACTAAAATTGAAAGATTTAACCAACGAAACAGGTTCTGTTAGTCTACTAAAGTCGAACTAGTCGAGAATAGCAGAAAAACAGAGGTTGTTTGAAAGATAAAGAGCAGGTCAAAATCAGTCCAAGTTTCTACCAAAAGGAGTTAAAATCATTGTCAGAGTGGATCTCTTGATATAGAAAATCAAGGAAGGCTCTGATACCAATTGTTGATCCCTATTTTACTCAACAATGATATAAATGTCTATTAGTTCAAATAAATAAGAGTGCGGAAGCGTTTTAACGAACTAAAGAGATATTCTAGGTAGAAAAACACACAATCAAATACGTGAAGCAATAATAACACAAGAGTTTTATCTCAAAGATTCACTGTATATTGATTAAACAAGAACACCAAGAACACCAAAGGTATGAATAATAATCTGCTCTAATGGGTGTGTGTGTCGTGCAAAGTTAATTGAAGAGCTCAACATGAGCCCTTCTATTTATACTATTCTACAGGGGACAAGCTTTAGACAAGAAGTACTAAGGGTACAAAGATACGATCGTGGGACTGCTATAGGTACAACGTTAATGTAGTGCTCCGTTTTCTGCTAAGGCTGTAACCCATCAGAGGTTGACACGTGGAGTTGGCAGGGCACGCCTTGTACGAATGATCTTCAGGATCTTTGTACCGCAGAGGCACGTGAGAGGCACGATTGTCTTTGTCTTGATCTTCATTCTTCCAAGTCTTCTAAGTCTTCATACCCCAGAGGCTTTGTCAAGGGTGACAGAGGCTCTGTGGCCTTGTCCTCTGAGAACGTCTTCTATGGTGTCTTTGCTTGGTGTCTTGGCAGAGGCCTCTGTCGATGACTTTACACTTAGCCTATTTTTCAATACTTCTTTAAACGTAGAAGTTGGAGCTAACAAAGCAAAAAGAATTATAATTTTGAAACCAGATTTTTAAAATGTATTTTAAGAAGAAATAAATTATGATGGAAATTCCCTCTCCATTTTCTGCAAGGGCCTTGATGATTTACAAAACATGTCGGGTTCTTATAAATCATGTAACACGTAATGAACCGACCTTCGATGGCATACCAAGAACAAGTTTTGTTGTTAATGATTTATAGAGTAGTTAGGTCAAGCTCCACTTTCACCTTTTTCTCGCTCCGTAAGCCATCTTGAAGAATCCCTTTGTAGGTCAAGGTCCACCCAACGTGAAGTATCAAGTACAAGACTTCAGCTATCGCTGAACTTTATCATTCGCTGAATAGAAAATGATAATCGCTGAATCAACGAAAGCTGATCATGAAGTCCTCCGTACAAAGTACTTTTGTCTTAACCACCCTTGCACGCCTCCGTACGAAATGTCAGAAAAGAACCTCCGAAAATCTGAAATCGTACAACCACTCTGATACTACACTGTTCATCCTTACGGCTACTAAGGTTGTCATCAAAAGTCAATGACATGCAACCAACCAGCTGATGACACGTGTAAAGTATATACTGATTTGCATTAAATGCATGCAGTATATAAAGAGATGAACTCACTTCTTTTGAAGTAACTTGCTAACTCTGGACAAGTTCAAATCTCTTATCTCAGATAGGTTATTATTAGTAATTTCCTTATCTCTCTTAGTGCAAGAAACCTTAGTGTTCCAACTTGTTTAGATTTAGGTTTATCCTTAATCTTGTTTCCGCAACAAGCTGTAAATTGTTAATGATTTATCAATAAACAATTTAGAAAAGTAAAATCTGTGTGTTTGTATTCAACCCCCCCCCCCCTTCTACAAACTTGTATAGGCCTTCGGGACCAACAAGTGGTATCAGAGCAGATTTGTTTAATCTCATAAACAAGATCTAATCTAAGATATTTCTCTTCCTTGCTATTATCTGAAAATGGCCACCAATACAAACACAAATTATATAGACAATGGTTCTCTTGCAAAACCCCCTAGATTTTCCAGAGATAACTTCAACTTATGGAAAAATAGGATGACACTCTTCTTAGAAGGTGTAGACCCTACTATGCCTTACTATCTTGAGAATGGTCCATTCATCCCTGTAAGATTTGATGCTGCAGTTCCAGGCACTAAGAATAGACCTGCTATTCCAGAAAGGCTGGTACCTAAAGAAATCCATCAATGGACTGACGAAGATAAGAAGAAAGTGGCTATAGATACAAAAGCCAGATCCATACTATCCATGGCTCTTCCTGACGAAGTCTACCATTCCGTCATGAATCTGAAAACATCAAAAGCCATGTGGGACACAATATGTGTTCAGTATGAAGGAACGTCTGAAGTCCAGGACTCAAGAAAGATCAACCTGGTAAGACAATACGAAAGCTTCATTTCTGGTAAGAATGAAACTCTCTCTGAAGTTCACCAACGTTTTAATTGTTTAATTATAGATCTGAAAACTGTTGGTAAGGAATATTCTAACTTTGAAGTGCTGACAAAGTTTCTAGAATGTTTACCTGAAAGCTGGGACAATTATTCCATGTGTCTCAAGCTGTCAAAGGATCTAAGATCAATGACCCTTGCTACCTTATATGGCACGTTGCTGAATCATGAGCAATCAAGCCATCTTAAGAAGAATCTTGTAAAAGATTCCAAAAGCACCCCTGTTGCTTTAATCTCAGAGGAACCTTCTACTCAGCGACCCTCGGTCACTATCACTGAGTTAGAGAGTAACTCTGAAAGTTCATCAGATTCTGATTTTTCAGATGATGAATCCTTGGCTTTCCTAACCAAAAAGTTCAGGAGATTTGCCAAGAAGAAAATGTTTAGAAAGAACAAACCTCTTTCCATAGCTTACAAGCCTAAATCATCAGTTTTTGTTGATAAGGCTACTGCTACTTGTTTTAACTGCGAAAAGATAGGACATTTTGCTAACGAGTGCAGGTCTAAGAAAGTTTCTAGACCCTCAGCTTTTACAAAGAAATCCTTTGTTCCAAGGAATAAAGATGACAAATACTCAAAGCTGAAAGAAAAATATGCGAAGCTGAAAAGCTTTAAGAAGAAAGGCAAAGGCCTGATGGCTGACTATGATTGGGCTGCTTCTGATGAAGAAGCATCATCATCTGATTCTGAAGATGATGAAGCAAATCAATGTCTCATGGCCAAGATTGAAGAAGAGGAAGAAAGTTCAGACAATCCCTCCACTTCAACCTCTGCTATTCAGGTATCACCTTCTTTCTTTACCAATATTGCAAATATTGATGAAGCTGATAGTCTCCGTAAGATCGATCTCTTGACTAGAAGTTTATACGAAGCCATGAACGGAAAAACTGTGGTTGAAAACCAAAACCTTGATCTCGCTGAAAAGCTTAAAAACTGTCATCTTCAAATAGTAAAGCTTTCTAAAATTGAAGAAGATTTTAAAGATCAAGTATATTTAAATCAGCTAGTCAAAATAGAACGAGCAGAAGCTATCGCTGCATTAAAAGCTGAAAAAGCTACTGTTGAAGGATGGTGTAATTCCTCAACAAAGATCACTGAGATAATAAAGTCTCAAATTCCACTGAGTGATAAACGTGGTTTGGGTTACAAATATGAAACTTCAAAACCAACCACTGAGCGTTCAATGCTTAAAATTGGAACGTTCGTATCCTCAGTCGCTGATACTTCATCTTCTCAGTGCTCATCGTCCATTACACCAATCCCTGAGGAAACTCCTACCTCCTCAAAAGGCAAGGAGAAAATGGTTTATTCAAAATCTACCTCTGTCTCTAAAGACAAAGGTAAAGGAATTGTTATTTATCAAAATCCTCAGAAGGGTAATTTAGTACCAAAGCTGAATGCTTCTAAAGCTTCAGTGACACATCCCTCTGGATCAAGGAAGCTGATCTCTGGATCTATTCAGCGATCTACTCCTAGACTCAGAGTGGATGTCCTTGGTAAGAAATCTGAAGAACTGAATGTTCGTCCCATTTCTAAAGCCAATAGTTTACTTGGTGCTGGCACTTCTAATTCAAAATTAAAAGCTCAACATTCAAATGGTCCTAGAACTACTTTTAGCTATAGGAAATGTTATCACTGTGGACTCACTGATCATATTGCTAGTAAGTGCCCCACAGCCACCAAAGCTGAAAAGATAGCTAAGGTGAAGATTGCCCCCAAGGCAAAGAAGACCAACCCTGGTGCAAATCAGGTCAAGGTGAATTCTACCACTGAGGTTAAGAAATTAACCAAAGTGAAGAAAGACAAAGCTGAATCTTCAAATGCTGCGAAGACTGCTGAACCTTCTATTCCAATTACTTCCACTGACAAACGTGTATACATGGTTAAGTGGGTACCTAAGAATAACTAATCTTCCTTTGTATTGTAGGTTAAGAAGGGTATCTGGTATCTCGATAGCGGATGCTCTAGACACATGACTGGTAAGAAAAGCCTGCTCGCTGAATACAAAGAAGAGAAAGGTCCCTCTGTGACTTTCGGTGGAAATGGAAAAGGACATACCCGAGGGTATGGTGTACTTTCAAATGGTACAACCTCCTTCAGAAGAGTCGCATATGTTGAAGGGCTGAAGCATAATCTTCTAAGCATCAGTCAGCTTTGCGACATGGATAACAAAGTAATTTTTACTAAGGAATCCTGCTTTGTCTCTGACAAAAAGGAGAAGATAGCTCTCAGCGGTTATCGTTTGGAAAATGTTTATGTAATAAACATGGACTCAACAACCACTAAGAACTCTTGTTTCTTCTCAAAGGCCTCATCTGATGTCAACTGGCTATGGCATAAGAGGCTCTCTCATCTAAATTTCAAGACACTGAACACTCTTTCGTCAAAAGAGTTAGTCACTGGTCTACCTCAGCATTCATACGCCAAAGAGTCATTATGTTCAGCGTGTGAAAAAGGGAAGCAGACCAAAGCAAGCTTTAAATCAAAGCAAGTTTCCTCAGTTTCATCTCCTCTACAACTACTCCATATGGATTTGTTTGGCCCTGTTAACAAACAATCCATCGCTGGAAAGAAATATACGCTGGTCATAGTTGATGAATTCTCACGCTTCACTTGGGTAATGTTTCTCCGTTCTAAAAGTGACACCCCTGAAGAACTCATCACCTTTGTTCGGAAGATGGAAACCCTGAACAATCTGACCGTTCGCTCAATAAGGAGTGATCATGGGACTGAATTCAAAAACAGTTCTCTTGATTCCTTCTTTGAGAGTAAGGGTATTTCTCACAACTTTTCGTCAGTGAGAACACCGCAACAAAATGGAGTCGCTGAAAGAAGAAATAGAACAATTATTGAAGTTGCACGTTCAATGCTCAGCGTTTCTCACATGCCTACTCAGTTTTGGGCAGAAGCTGTCAACACTGCTTGTTTTACGCAAAACAGGTCGCTGATAGTCAAAAGATTCAATAAAACAGCCTATGAACTTTTTCATGGGAGAAAGCCCTCGATCAGCTTTCTTCACATCTTTGGTTGTCAGTGTTTTATACTGAACAATAGAGATGCTCTTGGAAAGTTTGATCCTAAGGCTGATGATGGAATCTTTCTTGGATACTCCTCAGTTTCCAAAGCCTTCAGAGTCTTCAATCGAAGAAGACAAACTGTAGAAGAAACTATTCACGTCACGTTTGACGAATCCCGTTCAGCGAACTCTAAACCGAACGCTGATACAGAAGAACTGAATCAATGGATGTTTTCTCATCTTGGTGATTCAGAAGATATTCCCACTCCTCATGCTCATCCAGTAGAAGATGATAGTCCCACTATCATTCCAAACATGCAGAATAGTGAAGCTGAAACATCATGGGTCTCAGCTGTTCCTATAAACACTATACCTGCAGTTGATCCAAATGTCTCAGACATTCCATCTACTTCTCAGCAATCAGTGAATATAATGACAACTGCATCCATTCCTCTCTTGGCGGATACTCCCGACGTCGCTGAAGCTTCATCTTCACAAGATCAAGTTGAATCAGCATCTCACGCTCCGGCTCAGCGATGGACCATAAATCACCCAATTGATCAAATTCTTGGTGATCCAAACGCTGGGATTCAGACTCGACGAGGTGCAGGTAATATTTGTTTATTTGTAAATTTTATTTCACTAACTGAACCAAAGAAGGTAGATGATGCCCTCAAAGATCCAAACTGGGTCAGCGCCATGCAAGAAGAGCTGACTGAATTTGAAAGAAACAAAGTTTGGAAACTTGTTTGAAGACCAACTGACAAAACTGTGATAGGCACTAAATGGGTCTATCGAAACAAGTTGGACGAACATGGTACTGTAACTCGCAACAAAGCTCGTCTTGTTGCTCAGGGATACAGACAAGAGGAAGGCATAGATTATGACGAAACATTTGCTCCAGTAGCAAGACTTGAATCTATTCGTCTTTTCTTAGCATATGCTGTACACAAAAACTTCACTGTACATCAGATGGATGTTAAGTCAGCGTTTCTGAATGGAAAGCTGAATGAAGAAGTTTATGTGGAACAACCTCCAGGATTCTCAGATCCTAAGCGTCCAGGTTATGTTTATAAACTGGACAAGGAACTTTATGGCTTAAAGCAAGCTCCACGTGCATGGTATGACACTCTTTCCACTTATCTCCATATTGAAAAATTTGAGCGAGGTAAGATTGACAAAACTCTTTTTTTTAGAAAAGTGAAAGGTCATATCATTCTAGTTCAAATATATGTTGATGACATTATATTTGGTTCTACTAACCCTGAGCTTTGTACTCGTTTCGCTGATAGAATGAAAGATGAGTATAAAATGAGCATGATGGGTGAACTAACATACTTCCTTGGTCTTCAGATTAAGCAAACTGAAAAAGGAACTTTTATAAATCATGGAAAATATGTTAAAGATATGCTGAAGAAATTCGACTTAACTGAAAGTTCAGCTATGAAAACCCCTATGGCACCACCGCTGACACTTGATAAGGACACAAAGGGTGTTCCTGTCAATGTTACGTTGTACCGTGGGATGATCGGCTCACTATTGTATCTTACAGCTAGCCGACCCGATATTATGTTTGCAACATGCTTGTGTGCACGATATCAAGCTGAACCTAAGATATCTCATATGAAAGCTGTAAAGCGAATCTTTCGATATCTTAAGGGTACATCGAATCTAGGTCTTTGGTATCCCAAAGACTCAGGATTCGATCTAACTGCATATTCAGATAGTGATTTTGCAGGTTGTAAAATGGATAGAAAAAGCACCACAGGAGGATGTCAGCTCCTGGGTGGAAAGCTGGTAAGTTGGACAAGTAAGAAGCAAAACTCAGTATCCACTTCCACAGCTGAAGCTGAGTATGTAGCCGCTGGAAGCTGCTGTTCTCAGGTCTTGTGGATGAGAAATCAGCTACTAGACTATGATCTTCAGCTCTCAAAAATTCCAATCTATTGCGACAGCACAAGTGCCATCGCTATAGCCAACAACCCAGTGCTACACTCAAAGACAAAACACATCGAAATCAGATATCATTTTATCAGAGATCATGTGATGAATGGTGATATAGAACTTCATTTTATTCCAACTGATTATCAGTTAGCTGATCTATTTACCAAACCTCTTGATGAGACAAGATTCAACTTTCTCATCAGCGAGCTTGGAATGCTGAACTTTGAAGGATAAAACCTTCAGCGGTTCACATTGATCAGCGATAGGATAAATTCAACTTGTATAACCCATTCTATCATTCTCTCTCTGAATAAACTTGATTCGCTGATATCAAGGTATGTTTACTCTCTCTGACATATCGCATGTAAATGCAAGATTTCAAAATAAATTGCATCGCTGAATATCTCTTCCTTAACAGCGACTTTTTGAAATTTCTTAAAACCTTCACTGATATTTCTATTCAGTGCTTCATGTTTTCAAAGAGTCCCTGAGTTTTTCAAAACCTCAGAGACAACCAAGAATATAAAAGGACAGTTGTGACGTCATTGCAATGGATAAACCCCGGCACGTTCTTCTTTCTGATACACGTTTGCACGTTTCGTTCTTTCGCCAATCAAATGCAAACACGTGTCCGTGTCATGATGAAAACCTTTTCCCGCTCAAGGTTTTCTCTCTCTAAAATCTCTATATAAACAACTCTTGGTTTATATTTTATCTTTTACGCGATCAAATCTTCCTCCGCAAGAAAGAATCCTCTGTTGCATTTGTGCTCTCAAAAACCTCAAGAACTGTTCATCATCTTCGTTATCAAACATCAAGGTTAATATGTTCTTATTTATTACCAAATGCGTATAACTTGTTTCCGATCTTCTCTTTGTTTTAACAAGATCAAACAAAAGAACTTTGTAAAATGAAATCATTTCTTTCATGGTTTTATGAACACAACCATTTCATGGTTGTTCTTCAAGTTTAAATGCAAAAATCTTAAACTTGTTCTTCATTCGTTTCCAGAATCTAATTTCTTCATAGAAAACTGGATAACAAGATTCAATGGCTTTTCTGTCAAAAAAATCAAGAAAAACCCTAATCTTCATTAAGACATTTTTGTCTGAATGAAATGGATAAAATTCGAAACATCTTAATGGAAATTTCTTTCCACATTAAGATAATTCTTATTTGTTAACATCTTTGGTTGAACTGATAATACAGAGAAATGGCAACTTCCAAGATTCATGCCACCGCTGAGAACTTCTCCACTGACTCTGAAGAAGTGGATATCATAATGGCTCCACAGGTTAAGTTTTCTATGGATCAACTTGACTGGACCAAGATAAACAACCTCTCTGCGCTTTTCGAGTTTCCTCCTCGAAAGCAAGTTACACATCTGGATGATGCTGTAAATTTCCTTAAGAATAGCTGTATTTCAACAGCCCTGACAATCACACCTCCTGCAAGTCAGCTATTGCTATCCCAGTTCTGGTACTCTGCCAGACACTCTCAGCTACCATCCGCCAAAGATCCCTCCAAAACTATTGACTGCATACTCAGCGATACTGAGTATGGCACAATAAAGATAACCCCCGCAATCATTCGCAAAGCTCTAAACTTTCCCAACGCTACCAAAGAAAAACCTTTCGTTCCATTCCCTGACCATAAAAAGCACGCTGGCAAAGAAGCTCTTATTGCATTTTTTGATGCAATGGGCTATGTATGGGAAATTGGTAGAGACAAGAAGCCTGAGAAGAAGCTGACGCTGATAAAGAAGTCAAAAATGCCAAGCGAGATGAATTTCATCTTCGCCCATCTGATCAGCTGCATGACTGCAAAAACCGGCTCCTCTGATCAAGCCGCTCAACCTCAGCAAGCTATGGGATATGCTCTGCTGAAAGGTCTACACATCGACTGGGCATCTATTATCTATGATGACTTAGTGCAACGCGTGGATTCTGCCGCTGACAGACCTGCATGGGTTCCCTACCCCCGATTCATCAGTGCCATCTTTCAATATGGCATGAAGGACAGCTACCCGAAAGAGGGTGACCTGAAACTCTCTCAGGTTGGCCCTAAGGTGCTCGACTTCAAACCTGTCGAAAATGAGGTACGTCTTTCTACCCTTCTCACTCTTCTCAACCCAACTTCTTCAACTTCTGTGGCTCCTTCAGCGACAATACCCATCGCTGATACCCCGTGTAACACCCCGCTTACCACGACACAATATTGTCCGCTTTGCCCCACTGGCTCACGGCTTTGTTCTTGGCGACCTGGAAAGGACTTCGCAAGGACTTCCCAGGAGGTCACCCATCCTGGTACTACTCCCACCCAAGCACGCTTAACCACAGAGTTCCCAAGGAACCCACATGCTTGTGGCCCCAAAACGCGTTGTGTCTGGTAAGGCCAAGGTTTACTAATATACCCAGCATCTCTCCTGTCCACGGCCGATGTGGGATATGCCTAAGGTGTTACTCACACCCCCCCCCCCCTTAGGGACTCATCGTCCTCGATGAGGTTTGCCCCACCATCCCGAGCGGCACAGGAGTGGCTCTGATACCATTTGTAACACCCCGCTTACCACGACACAATATTGTCCGCTTTGCCCCACTGGATCACGGCTTTGTTCTTGGCGACCTGGCAAGGACTTCGCAAGGACTTCCCAGGAGGTCACCCATCCTGGTACTACTCCCACCCAAGCACGCTTAACCACAGAGTTCCCAAGGAACCCGCATGCTTGTGGCCCCAAAACGCGTTGTGTCTGGTAAGGCCAAGGTTTACTAATATACCCAGCATCTCTCCTGTCCACGGCCGATGTGGGATATGCCTAAGGTGTTACACCCCGGCCACACATTCCTCTCCTTCTAAGAAAAGGAAACACTCTTCAATCCCACTTGGTTCCAAAAGGATCAAGAAAACCAAGGAGCAGCCCCAGCAATCTCTTGCTGAAGACTCCTCAGCTCATTCTGCAGAGCTGAAGGAAGGTTCTGTGGTACGCTCTGCCACACCCATTCAAACCATCCCTTCAATCCCGGCTTCAGCGTCTCTAAACGCTGAGGTTAGAAACTTGGAACCTACCCAACCTCCTTCAGTCTCTCCAAAGACTGATGAAGCGATTTTCAGCGAATCCAACGCTGAACTCAGTACCCGAACCCAATTCTTATCCTTCGCTTCTCCCTCTACTCACTTGGACTCTCCTCCAAAGAATACTGGAGATGCCATCATTCCAGAAGCCTCCGCTGACGCTTCTCAAAGAATGATGAAGACAGGACCTGCAGAGATCACCATTCCTCACCGAACTTTTGAGGAAGATATGGAACATTTTTCAGGGATCCGCAACTTTGACGAGTTCATCAATCCTCCTGCAGGTACAAATCAACCCATATACACTGTAACTAAACCTGAAACTTCTGAGCTTTCCTTTGTTCACAAGTACTTATGTGTTACAGGTCCTAATTTGGGAGACATCAACGCTTCTCTGAAGTCCGTGGAAACAAAGCTGACAGATCTCACCACCACACTCTCCGACAACTCTGCAGCTGCAACCACCGCTGGAGAAAATTTGACAAAGCTGACAACGGTGGTGGAGAAGACGTCTTCCGCAGATGACTTGAAGCAAGTTGATAAGACTCTCAGCAATTTCGCTAAGGTGCTCGCTGATATCTAAACAGACTACACCTCACTCAAACAATTAGTTTCCTCCATGTTCGGTGAAGTAACAACGCTGAAGACATCGGTTGGAGCACTAGAGGGTGATATGTCTGCTGTGAAGACAAATGTTCAAACTCTGACGACTGACTTAGGCTCTGTAAATACCGACGTTGGTTCGATGAAAACAATGATTGAAGAGTTGCTCAACAAGGCAAGAACTCCTGCTCCTGAACCTGCCCCTGTCCCTGCATTGGAAACTTTCACAGCGACGGATCGCAAAGAGCTGGAAAAGATCAATCCTGCTATAACTGGCCTAGAAGTCAGATTAGCAAAGATTGAAAGCTGTGTGGGTATCTCTGGCCAAGAAGACAGAGAGCCTCCCACAGCTGAAGAGTCTACCCATTCCTCCCCCAGTCATCATGAAAAAGAGGGGGAGAAGAGCGCTGAACATCCCAGGGAGAAGAGCGCTGAAGACCTTTCCCATGATGAATCTATCACGGGAGAGAAGAACGAAGACCTCACCTTCGCTGAAGAGGGTGAGAAGACTATTGAAACTGAAGCTGCCGCTGGACCTCAGGGAGATGAAAACCCTGAGGGAACCGAGAAGCTCGCCTCTGTATCTGAGGGGGAGCAACTCGAAGAAGACGCTGAAGAATCCGAAGCAGAAGATGATGAAGCCGTCGACATCCCTGATGATGAACCATCTTCTTCTCCAAAGAAGAATGATGATGATGATGACGAAGATGACGATGATTTCTTTATCGTCAAACCTGCCCCAAGGATCAAAGCTCTTAAGGAGATCTCGATAAATGAACCTTCAGGGGAGCGGACAAAGACAAAGCCCTCAGCCTCTGGAGCTAAGAAAGGCAAAGGCAAAAGCGTCGCTGAAGATGACAATCTGACGATCTTGCTTGAAAATCCGGTTTGTCAGGTACACTAAACATCTCTTACTCCATCCCTCCTCTATCATACACTATCAGTTCCTCTACCCAAGCCTATACACTTAAACCAATTCTCTCTATCTGTTTCTACCCAAGTTCTTACTTGTAAGATCGTTGTGTTTCAGCTAGTCCTCTCCCCTGTTTGAGGATATCGCTGAAGGCTCCACAACTGCGACTTCACCAAAAATACCAGTTGTCGCTGAAGAAATAATCCCAGTCTTGGATTTGATCTCTGAGACTGATGAACCTGAGGAACAGACTCTCTCTCACAAACGCAGACCTTCCTTAGCTCCTCAAAAGCTAAGTGAAGAGGAACAAAAGAAAAGAGAGGAAATAATAAAGCGATTCGAGGATCAGCGAATCATTCTGAGGCGTGATCAACTTCCTTCAGTTCCTCCAAAGTTCAGAATCTCAAAAGCTGAATACAAGGAACACCTCAGAGCTGAACGCCTAATCGCTGAAAGAAAGGAAGCTGAAGAAAAAGACAGAGAATACGCCATCAAGCTTACTCAAGAATCTGTCAAAGACCCCAAGCTGAAACGTGTTCCCATTCAAATCCAACGAAATCTTTGGGAAGAAGCCCAGAAGATCGTGGAAAAGAAAACTGAAGTTTCTCAGACCACCCTGATCTGGTGTAAAGAGAAAATTCACTTCAGATATCGTCCAGCGAAGATCAACAAGGTATTCATCTCTGGAAGAACCTCTATCGGAGTACCTATTGTTGACATCAAACTTTTCAGAGAAGATGGCCAATCTGAAGCCTTTCGCGCTGACAGTGTAAAAAGGTATGGTCTCTCTGAATGGCTGGAGATGAGGTTAGCTATCCATTCGTCACAATCTAAGTACAAGGATCATTTCGAAAAGCTGATAAACAGACAGATCGACTTGATATCTTCTTGTGTGGACATTCCTCCTCTTCCTGATCTTAAGCTGAAAAGAAAAAGGGCCTCTCCAAAGAAGAAACGTCAAGATTCAAACTCAGGTCATGTCATACGAAATGAAACTGGAATTGGTTTCTCTCGCGCTGAAGTGCTTGGTCCTGAACCTGATCTATCTGCCCTTGACATTTCTTTGCCACCATGTGAACTTTTCGTCCCTGGTAAAGTCATCAGTAATCCTTATGGAATATTCTTTCTCGACTACGACGGACGTAAATGTTTTCAACGGATCGCTGAGCTTCCAATCACTCCAATCGAACAGCTCAGAGATCTCATCTACTGGTGTGACTTCAGAAAAGACATTCAGGCACGACACCTAAAACCCTTGATCTTTGAAGAAGCGCTGAACAAAAGAAAACGAGGCGTAACAGTTCCTGACTGGATGATCCCCACTGAAAAGACCCTTGATGAACTTCTCATTAAGGAAGAACCTCTGTAAGCTGATAAAATCGCCTCTTTCATCTATTTTATCAGTTATCCTTTTGTACTTGTAATTTATTTCGCTCGTACTTGTAATCTTTCCATTTCTCTTTGTAACCTTATTCAAAGTTTTAAAGAAAGATTTCAGCGAATGTACTTTACTCCATCAGTACTGAAAAGATCCCAGAAAACAGTAAAAGGGACAAATATTTTATGAGTTCTTTTTATCCTTATGTTTTCATTAAATAGCAATTTTCTTTGTTGCTATGTCATAATCAAATAGGGGGAGATTGTTGATCCAAACCCTCAGTGATTTGATAATGACCCTCTCTTATACTTAGTGAAAATTGTAAGTAAACAATATGTATCAGAGTTTCACTATCGCTGATAAGTACTAAGATCTTCCAGTACCGCTGATAGGAACTCTCGCTCTTTAAGTTAAACATTCAGCGAAACTGTTCATCATTAATGCTCTGAGTCTGTTCAGTCATTATGATGATCGTTGATAAGTTAGTTGTTTACTTATGATATCTGAAGACAAGTTTCACGTCAACAAAGGTTCTACGCTGAAGTCGAAGATCAAGCTCAAGAACCAGCGACAAGTCTCCTAATGAACTGATGCGGATCAGCGAAGACTCAGATTTGTCCACTCAACGTGAAGTATCAAGTACAAGACTTCAGCTATCGCTGAACTTTATCATTCGCTGAATAGAAAATGATAATCGCTGAATCAACGAAAGCTGATCATGAAGTCCTCCGTACAAAGTACTTTTGTCTTAACCACCCTTGCACGCCTCCGTACGAAATGTCATAAAAGAACCTCCGAAAATCTGCAATCGTACAACCACTCTGATACTACACTGTTCATCCTTACGGCTACTAAGGTTGTCATCAAAAGTCAATGACATGCAACCAACCAGCTGATGACACGTGTAAAGTATATACTGATTTGCATTAAATGCATGCAATATATAAAGAGATGAACTCGCTTCTTTTGAAGTAACTTGCTAACTCTGGACAAGTTCAAATCTCTTATCTCAGATAGGTTATTATTAGTAATTTCCTTATCTCTCTTAGTGCAAGAAACCTTAGTGTTCCAACTTGTTTAGATTTAGGTTTATCCTTAATCTTGTTTCCGCAACAAGCTATAAATTGTTAATGATTTATCAATAAACAATTTAGAAAAGTAAAATCTGTGTGTTTGTATTCAACCCCCCCCCCCCCTTCTACAAACTTGTATAGGCCTTCGGGACCAACACTTGTCCTCTGAGAACGTCTTCTATGGTGTCTTTGCTTGGTGTCTTGGCAGAGGCCTCTGTCGATGACTTTACACTTAGCCTATTTTTCAATACTTCTTTAAACGTAGAAGTTGGAGCTAACAAAGCAAAAAGAATTATAATTTTGAAACCAGATTTTTAAAATGTATTTTAAGAAGAAATAAATTATGATGGAAATTCCCTCTCCATTTTCTGCAAGGGCCTTGATGATTTACAAAACATGTCGGGTTCTTATAAATCATGTAACACGTAATGAACCGACCTTCGATGGCATACCAAGAACAAGTTTTGTTGTTAATGATTTATAGAGTAGTTAGGTCAAGCTCCACTTTCACCTTTTTCTCGCTCCGTAAGCCATCTTGAAGAATCCCTTTGTAGGTCAAGGTCCACCCTTCTTTCCTCTCAGAATTTTTCCAATTCCCTTTCCAAGTTTTCCTGTATAGTAAACTAAATAAAAAGCATAAGCAAGAGAAATTGCATCACAAATGGTATGAATCAAAGCACAACAATAAGGTTAAACTACAAACAGAAAGATAATGTCCATACATACATATGTAAAAAGACACAAAGTAAAAACCCTTCAAGACAGTTTGTTCGGCTGCAATGGTGTATAATATGTTTCTCCCTTTTCTTAAATTCATAAGCAAAGGAAGCTTGTCCAGATTTCATGTATCTATCATCATGAAGCCTTTATACCACATCCTACAATATATGATAAGTTATGTTTTGATGTGTTGAACATTCACATCGACAAACATACATTACTACCGACAAGTCGGCAACTGAACAGTGTAGAAAACAATAACAAAAGTATAGGTTAAGCACAAACCAGTTAAAAAAATAAATGCACTCTTCCCGTTTAACCAAATTAAAGAACTAGAACTCGCATAGGTCATGTGAAAAAGGATAATAGATTTTTACTTTGTGTTCTATGCAGTATGAAGCTCACGCTACATTTCTTCCATGGACTTCACACCTACCCCATGGAAATCAAGTCTATACTCCAGATCATCAATGACATGTTGTAACTTTTGCATTTCACCAACAAGTCTGTCACATAAGGATTCAACTAACTCCTTATCAGAACTTATTTGATCTAAAAACTACCCAAGACCTACATAATTAATTCTGTGAATAATAAGTTCACAGTATGGCGCAATCAAGAAAATAAAGCAATAAATAATTCACAACCAACTTTAATGTGACAAAGACATGAATGAAACAAATTTCAAATTGAAGTACTTGGTTCACAAGGAATGTCGATAATTCTACATATATGATATTTTTCATAGCTACGTATCGTACTCTAAGATTACATTGATCTAGATGTTAAAAGTGGAAAAAGAAAGAAATTATGATTTTGAAGAAGAAACTTAAGACCACCTCCATGTCATGAGATTGCATTATTTGTAAGTGAGACACAAAAAAAGAGCCACTACTTCAGAAAGCCACAAGTTAAAAGGCATAAATTTGAGAGTTACACATGGGAGTTGTGTTCCAATCTCATTATTGGAACAACCAAAGGCAAATTCTCCAAAATCATGTAAATAATGCTCGAAAACTAATGAAATGTGATAACCTATTTTTTTAGGTTACGCACACAGTTTAAATCAATATTTATTCACAAAACTATGAAAGTAATCATGTTGATCAACTCACTTTCATAAAACAGGAAATTATGAAAAACGGTTTCTAGTTACCAATACTAAAAATAATAGGAATGCTTGAACAAAGTGGTTATTCTACCTTAGTGGAGTAACGAGGAATCCTTAAGTAATTAGCACATGTCATTGCACTTGGCAAGACCTCACAGCAGGAGTTACATTGGGTGCAATATTACTGCCTCTTGAAGAAGGTTGTGCCTAGAGGAGAGTTTATAAGCACCTTTGTTGAAAGTTAGATAATAATAATAGTAATAAATAATGAAAAAAGACCATGGTAACATATACCTTCCTCACAATTGTCAACCGAGGATTCAACAACACCAAACCACCAAGAGGCAGCCAAGGTGCACGGGTGACGTTTTGACATAACGCCTTTTGTTTTTCCTGGTTGAATTATCCCATTATCTTAGGTAACTAAATAATTGGAAACAACAAATTTTACGATAAATTTGCTCTTAAAGGTTGTGTAACAAATGGAATCTAAAATGCATGGAGAGTTTACTAACATTAACCAATGCAGGGCTCAGGGATCTTGAATGTATACCCATGATCAAACTTTATGTGTTCCACATGTTTGTCACCTGCAATAGTAAAAAAAATACATTCTACCATAGAACATTAAATAATATATATAATTCATTTGGAGAGAACATTTATTGAACCAATATGTCAAAAGACCTGGTGGTTAAGCAAATAACTCTCGTGATCTATTTTGTAGTCTTAAGGTTTTTATTGCATACATATATAATCAACCTGTAGCTTGATGGTAATTCATATGTAAATATACCAAAGATATATCAAAACATCCTTGGACTAAATACTTTGATGCATTTGGTTATTGATTTCACAGGGGTCCTTGAATTAGACCCTGCAGTGAATCACTTTAATTTTTATTTCCATTTCTACACTAAAATATATGAAAGTGAAAAATATGAAACTAATATGTTCGTGACCTGATGGATAATGAAGAAAAATAGTGTTAGGAATTGGTTAGACAAGATTGAAATGATCTAAATGAAGAACAAGTTGCGGGGTGTTACCTTAAGAGAGACTTTGGAGAAGATCTGGTTAGAAGTCGATCACCATCAAGATCAAAATCACCTAAAAGATTAGTAAGATTATACTCCAAAGCCAACAGTGACTGAAAAGAAGTCTAGATCCACCTATTCTCTACCCTGATGCACCTTAACAATCAATGAAATCACACTTATGTATTTTCTACATTGGTTGTGATAATTAAATAAAATACACATAGAGAAAATGTACAGGAGAAAAACTTCGAAAATAGGAGCACGAGAGAACGCGTATTTACCTCGTATATCAGTCTCTCATCACCCTGCACCAACTTTGAACGGTCCAAATCCTAGGTTAAAACCAACCTCATACACATTATGACCAGAAGAAGAAAAAAACAATCCAAAACCCACGAGAGAACGCATATTTACCTCGTATAGCAGTCTCTCGTCACCCTGCACCAACTTTGAATGGTCCAAATCCAAGGTTAAAACCAACCTCATGCACATTATGACCAGAAGAAGAAAAAAAACAATCCAAAACCCTGATAACGGTAAATATAAAAAGGAGAGCGGCAATAGGAAAAGGTGTACCTCGTTACCAGGGTGTGGATCCCAGATTAACAATCAAGTAACAATGAATCAACACAAATCATTAATAGCGTCACAAATCTCACTTTGATTAATGAACAGAAAGCTATGGAATTAGCCGTACAATGCAAAAGGTAATCAAACAAGTAATATGATCATTAAACCCTAATCTAGGTTTAAGCTAAGTATTTATACCCTAGAAAGGATAGTTACAAGATTTGACAATAATGGTCCTTATACTTCTATTCCACTAACATGAGACCTAACAATCTCCCCCTTGGAATTGAAGTTCGATCTCTCGAATAACGAACAAAATCTCCAAGTGCCGAATGGATTTCCTGAACTCTATCCTTTCTTCAATCGCTTTGATAAGATCTTCAGCTAGATACTTTCTGACATTGACATAGACCTCTGACGACTCTTTCTTTTCTTCTTCTATGATCTTTTTCAGCACGTTCTGTATGTTCATCAAACTTCCATCACTGAACTTGTGCAACTCTCTAATCCTCATGTACCTTTTATCTCCTTTGTCATTCAGATACACAATCCCTGTTTCTGGTTTGGATAGAATAGTATGTACATGTACGTCTTCGGTAAGATTCAGATTGGGCTTCAAAATGTTGATCTTCTTCTGATTGCTTTCTAAACCCAACTGGAAGTCGTTGATGTAGGCGAGGGTGATAGTGCACTTCATGAATCTCTTCTTCATCAGAAAAGTTCCACAGAGCATCTGTCTCGAATTGGATGGCTAGCACGGCTTTCTCTCCCCATTCTCTTTCTAGTTCTGGATCGCCTGCAGAGTCCTCATCAATCAATTCCAGGACTGGCCTTTCCGGAACCGTCAACACTAAATTCTCTTCTGGTTGACCCTCGGGATTTTCAACCGTTGGGTCTGCTAACTCTGGAACTAATTCTCTGACTGGTATTGATAGCTCCATATCCTGAACCATTTCTGAGTCTTCTGGTTGATGTTTTGGTTCAGTTGGAGTAGTTTTGGATGGTAGTACTGTCTCTGAGGTTGACAACTCGGTCAGTCTAAGTCGTTTCTCCCCCTCATGTTGGTCAGGATCTACTTGATCATCATATCGTCGTTTCGAGCCCTGTGTCTGACCCTTACACGTGTCTTCTAAGCTGGCAACTTTCTCGGGTAGAGTTTCGAGGGTTTTCTTACCTTCGGTTAGAGTGGTGGTAAGTGTATCAAGCTTGGAGTTGGTTTGGGCTTGTGGATCAGTTGGAGTGACTGGGGTGGTGGTTGGGTTTGTGAGCGTAGTAGACTCACTAAATCGGCTTCAGATGAGGCATCGATGTTGGATTGGGACAGGAGCTTGTCGAGGAGTGCGGCTTTGAGCGCCTCGATGCACATGTTCTGGAGGTTCGGGGTTGGGTAAGGCATTCTGATCTGTGGTTGCGTAGATGGAACTCCTGTAGCCACTACCTTTCCCGTGACTGCCCTTCTGATAAAAGCCATCTCATCTGAAAGCTTCTGTCAAATCTCCGTTTGGACAACCTTTAAGGCGCCGTCTATGTCTTCCTTGGAGACGAACTCCGCGATACTAACACCTGGAGCACTTAGCCTCCCAGTTGTAGTAACTACGGTGGATTGCACCGCAGTACCGCCTGCGCTCAAGGTTGGCTTGATGGTAGCCGTGGAATGTCTTCCGCCCTGTCCTTGCAAGCTACTAAGAGGTAGACTTACTTTGGGCGTTCCGATCGAGTCACGAAGAATCTCGACGGTAGCAGTAGATGAGACCGGTGTCCTAGCCAAAGGAATGAATTCTGCAGATGGATCTAGACTCGTATGTGCGCCCAAAGAAGTTGAGAACCGGGGCTGGGGTTCTCTTGTTTCAACACCGGAACTCTCCAAGTGAGAGACCGGTGGCAGTTGTGCTGAATCCCCGTGCGAAATTGAAACAATTTCCTTTTGAGAGGAACTGAGTGGTTAGGTGGGGTGTGCAAATGCGTCGCTAGGCCCATGACGTCTTGTTCAATACCCTGTTGCAACAAATACGACGGGGTAGTGGATGTGGCTGCCTGGCTAGGTGGAGGCTGGTTGGGAGCAACCTGGGAAGATTGCTCCATCACTCTTTTACTCTCGTTTTTTTCTTACTCCTCCTTTCACGCACATGCTCACTTTTTTTCAACTAAAACACCCTTCGCTCTCCTTTTCTCTCCAGATATGGCTTCGGTTTGGGGTGTGTCATCATCATCGTTGTCGTCCGACTCAGTAGATTCACTTCCAGATTCCTCGGACCCTGACTCAAAACCGGATGTTGACCCCGATTCGGATCCCGACTCTAAGCCAGAGGCAGACTCGGAAGCTGATTCGGAAGCTGAGCCGGACTCGGAGCTAGAAGAGGAGGCTGCCTATTCTTTAGCGTGTTCGCGCGTAATGCCGTCCACTTCCACATCGTGCAATTCTGGATCGTCGTCTTGAGGTGGCGTAGGTGCACGTGGTGGAGTGGTTGGTTGTCGTGACGAGCTAGCATCGTGTATTGACCTACCGGCACTGCCCACGCCTGTTCCCCTCACTATATTTTCTCTCGTCACGCCCTGGCCGGGAGCCCCTGCTCGCTGGACCCTTCCGCCTCTCGTTCGTAGACCCTCACGTCTCTCGGGTCGCGCTCCTTGGGGAGGTCCTGCAGGATCTGGCCGGACCATCAGAGCGTCTATGTTGTTTTCACGCCTATACGCTATCACACTTAGTGTCGATTGGTCTGCGATAGCTAGCAAGTCAGTAGGTATTAACATGGAGACTAGGTCCGGGATCACATGCTTGTTCTGGATCCTAGTCATTCTAGTTGAAAGAAGTACCTCATGCTCGGCGCGGCGAGGAATCGTCGGGTTTGGCAGGAACGTGAGGCGTCTGTTGCCTTGTTTCTTCTGGACCTTCTCGATCAGTTCAGTCCAAAGAGTTGACACGTAGTCGAAGTGTCAGCTGTATACGATGCATGGAACAATCTGAGTAGGTTCACGGTTGTTTGATCTATTCTTTTGTTGATCGATGATAAATACTTGTTCAATATTGTGAACAAGGTGTACCATACAGGCTGACGATGTATTCTCGAGAAGTGCGAGGGGTGGCTGAGCGCGGCATCATATCCGAGGGCGCGCAGATCCTGGCAGAGGACGGCATCAGAAACCGGATTGCTCGTGATTGCGATAGCACTCTTGGAGTCGCAGTAGATTGGGATGTTCGAGTAGTTGTACCCGTAGTCCTTCAGTTGCGTTCGCATCCAGATCACTTGGGAGCAGCAACTAGCCGCAGCCACGTACTCTACTTCCGCAGTGGAGGTAGAGACGCAAGTTTGCTTCTTGGAGGCCCAACTAACCAACTTATCGCCAAGGAACTGGACGTGACCCGTGGTGCTCTTGATGATGGCGTCGTCTCTATCACAACTGAAGACGGAGTGGTTTGAACCACTGGGGATGGAGTCGCGGTCACCGTTGTTGTTCTTGATGATGGCGTCGTCTCTATCACAGGTGAAGAGGGAGAGTCCTCTGATGATGTAGTGTTGGGGGTTGGTGGAGGACCAGAGATGTGTGTCGACACCACTACAGCTCCATCTGCATTCACAGAAGCATTAGTAGATACAGGGGAAATATGAAAATCATTGTAAAAATGTTCAAACAGTAGATCTAACTCAGAAGGATGTGATTTCGACGTATTGGACGACGAAGGATCTACTGTCGTGTTCTTGGGTTCAGATCTAGAGTGATCATAAGCCAGCACTCCAGTAAACACGAGTTCTGAACTGGTACGTGTTTGGGCAAAATTTCACAGGTCTCGACCACGACCAGAAAAGGTAAGACACATGTTATGAGCTATATCTTGTATTAAGATAAGGTCCCGACAAAGACCCAAAAAACCTCCGTCGTCCCTCCTAACAGGTAAGTCAAGAGTTCCTCACGACACTCGACCTCGACGTCGCCCGTTCCGCACGACCGTCGCACAAAACCATACGACCTTGACTAACTCGATATACGACTGTTACGTTTGTTCGATGATTAATGCAGGAGTCAAAGTCATTAATGGGCAACGGTCATAACCGACGAAGAGCAATTATGAAGAGTTACAACTAACGACCGTTACAACAGTCATCAAAGATCTTAATCGTTCAATTAAAATCATCCGAAGACTATAAATCCCAAGTTCAATCCTCAGTTTCAGGGGATCGAATAATACAGGAAGAGAGATAGAACACTGAACGATCGAACATCGAACAACAGAAGCAAACGCAAACACTCGAAGAATATTCATTCGAAGCAAAGGGATCATTCATAGAAGATCGCTCTCGACGCAAGACTTTCACTCTCGACCAACAGTTTACACATTGTTTTCACACACGACGCACACTATTTTTACATTTTAAATACTTGTACTTTACATTTCGAAGTCTTTCCCTTCATTTGTATTGTAATCTCTGTACGATCGACACCCGGAACACCAATGACATCGCCCCTGATTGGCGACCATAGTGCATCGACCACATCCATTGTCGTCCGCAGGTTTTTTCATCGTTGAGGTTTTTCCTGTGTCATCAAATCCTCTGTCTCATTTACATTTGTGTCTTTGTCGCACGTCTTTGTCGAACGATTCCTTTCTTTAGTTGTTAAAGTCCACATCGACCTTAAGTTGTCCCTTTGGTGCGATTTTTGGCAATAACAGTTTGGCGCCATCCGTGGGACCCCATCTAGAGAAAATCTTCAACAAACGTGCGTCTTACTAACAGTTTCTTGGAGCTTTCTTTGTTCTCTGTTTCAGGAAAATGGCAGTCCCTGGAGATCAGCAGCATGTCATTGCCCAGATGTATCAGGAGCTTGAAGTCGCTCGAAATCAAATCAACGCCATGGCAGAGCAGCTGAGGAGATCGCACGACTAAGGAATCCCTTTGGACCTCAGAATGGTCCTAGGCAATTCGTTCAGAATCCAGGCCAAGGATCGTTCGGTCAGAATGGTCCTCGACCATTCGCGCATAATCCAGGTCCAGGATCAGGTCCGTTCGCTCAGAATCAGCATCCAGGTCCGTTCATGAAGAACCAGCAGCCTGGACCATTCAATCCAAATCCCCAGTTCGGGACGGTTCCTCCTCAGCACATAAGGCCACCACCCATGCAAAATGGGTCGCAGCCATTTTAGAATGGGTCGTAGCCGTATTTTGTTCCTTTTAACGGAGACGCCAATGGCTCGTCACATGGCAATGGCACCAGTTCAGGAATCAATCCGCAAGCAGGGGCAAATCTCGACCCCAATGACCCCGTCGCCCAGCGATTGAAAATGCTAGAAGATCAGAACGAGTGCGTCCTATCTTTGCTCGCCAAGCTACCTGGGGAAGCCGTGCTCGTTGATGTCGAACCTCGATCAGGATTTCAGGCGTCACCCTTCATCGATGAGATCGCGACTGTCGAGGTCTCGAAGAAGTACAACGTCCCCGCCTTTACGCCCAAGTATTCGGGAGTGACCGATTCAACAGAGCACGTCGCGCAGTATAAGCAGCTTATATGGACGATCTCGATCCCACACATGTATCAGGAGGTCTGTATGTGCAAAAGCTTCGGTGCGACTCTCACCGGTACTGCTCTCCAATGGTTGATCAATCTCAAACCCAAGTCCATCGGGTCGTTCGCTGAATTGGTCAACCAATTCTCCCAGCAATTCGCCAGCATTTGCAAGATGGAGAAGCAGGCCAGTGACCTATATTACGTCGTGCAGAAGACCAGTGAGTCTATCCGCAGTTATTTCAATCGATTCAATGCGGAGATGATCAGCATTCGCAATTGTGACGTCAAGACTACAATTGAAGCCTATAAACGTGGTCTGGACGACAGCTCAGATTTATACACTGACCTGACCAAGTATCCTCCGGAGAATTTTGAAGACATCCGAGCTCGAACCCTAGCGTACATGAGAGTAGAGGACGACGCTGCCTTTCGTCGCAAGCATACCGACGACAAAATGTCGTTAGGTGTGAAAAATCCCGAGTTCAAGACAAAAGCAATTTCCAAAATAGAGCCCGCGCGTCAGATCTCGAACGTCCGATTCAAGACGAAAGCAGAGGCTAAGACCGCGACCAAGTTTCCTCAGTACCCCAAGATATCCTCTTATGGATTCAAAGGATCCACTAAAGATTTGGTCGAAGCTCTGAAGACCACCCAGGCGACTATTAGATGGCCAAAGAAGTCCGATCAGGACGACGCTAAAAAAGATAAATCTAAATGGTGCGACTTTCATGTCGACCATGGTCACGCGACAGATGATTGCATAGCTCTCAAAAAGAAGCTGGCATATCACGTCCCGAAGGGCAATTTAAAAGACATCATCGACGACGTCGTTACCCCAGCTAACGATGTTCGACCGTCAACCCCCGAGCATGAGAAAGTCGTCAATTATATTACCGGTGGTTCCGACGTATGTGGTATTACGTACTCCGCGGCCAAACGTCACGCCAGTCAAGCACCTGACGATCGGCATGTCCCGCATTCATCAAGGCCTAAAGGAGATCTGGAGTTGGAAGCTATGAAGATCGTATTCGATCAAGACGACCTCGACGACTCGTACCAGAAACATCATGACGGGTTGATCATTCAACTCACGGTTGGTAATTGTTTAACTCGACGAGTCTTGGTCGATGGGGGCAGTTCAGCGAACGTCATCTTCCTTGGCACCATCAAGGCCATGGGAATCGATCGTTCGGAAATCACCCGACGTTCGACAACTTTGGTCGGTTTCAATGGAGAAGCGACGAGCACCTATGGAGATATCATCTTGCCAGTCTACGCCGGAGGAATCAACAAGAAAACCAAGTTCAGCGTCATCGACTGTGCGTCGGCTTATAACATCATCTTAGGTCGACCATGGGTCCATAAGATGAAGGCCGTTCCCTCGACGTATCATCAGACTCTGAAGTTCCCTACGCCGTGGGGGATCCAGGAGATAAAAAGTGAGCCGAAAGTCGCTCGTGATTGCTATAAAACCACTCTGAAGCCGCGAAAATAGACCTTCTATTGTGGCGATTCACGACGACATTTAGTGTATCGTCTTAAAATCGCCACAAGGGGGCAGGATGGTAGCAATAATCAAGACGTCCCACGTAGTTGGGCACGACGCGTCAGAAAAGGTACGTCTTCTAAACCCTTTTCTATTTTTTCATACGATTTTTTAACAACGACGGTTACTGACTTAAGCATCGGAGGGTCGTTGGTTAGCCAACGACCAACCTCTGACATTGTTTATTCCGCAGAATCGCATGACAATAATCAAACGACTCTAGTTTTGCAAGGTCGCACGACATAAACGATCAGTTCTATGACTTGATCATCCTTCTACAGGGGCACACGATTCGAATTAATCGCACGACTTAGTCGTACGATCGCGAGGTCTAGCAATCTCATGATCTAAGTTTCTTAACTTAGAAAATTTTCATACTCCGAATGTATGCTTTAGTCGCATGTGCTTATGTTTATATATACGATTTAAAAGTCGTATGGATTACGTTCCAGTTATTGTGGTACAATAGATGCCTAAATCGCATGATTCCTTGTATTTTATGAATTTGACGGTCGATGTGATATTTTATAAAACGCAAGTTCAAAAGAAGCCCGAATTTCATTCATCGAATAAACTGTCATTTACAAAAATCTCGACCACCAACGATCGAGCAACAAAGAAACAGAAATAAACGAAGATATATTTCTAAACTTGAGGAGGAGCATCAGTCGCATCCTTGCCTGAGGTCCCGCCCTGAAGACCTCCATCCACCAACTCCTCCTCGATCTCCTTCTCATCATCCGAATCAAGGTCTCTCACCGACCCGACGCCCTTCAAGTAAATGTCGAGCTCTTCCGAGGCCGAAGCAAGAGGGTCCTTCCCCGCTAGAAGCCGCCTCATAATCGCTGCCCTAGCAGTCAGATGAGCTATGGCAAAAACAGACTTACCCTAGTCATAGCAGCTTATACATCTCTCTCCAGACCCTCTACCTTGGATTTGGAATCCTCAGCTTCCTTTGTAGCTGCAGCCAAAGATTCTTTAATCCTCTCTATCTCCTCCCTCTGGTCGGCAATCATGGATAAGGACTGCGCTAGGCGATGACTGACATCATCCTTCGCACGACCGACGATCTCTAAATGTTTTCGGGCGTCATCCAGACCTTTTAACAGAGCCTCTTCGCGCTCTGCGGCGACCTTCGCCCTATCCGACGCCGCGTTCTCCCTCTTGTGCGCAGCAGACATTAGATCCTTTATGTAAAGCCCGTATCCCAATATGTATTTTCTTTTTATTAATTCTTTTCTCTTAAGTTTTATTTAACGTAGTTTCCGTTAACGGGGTTAGACGAATTGGACCTAATAGTTAATTATGTCAAATCGTTGGTTAGAGTGCGAGATGGAATTAGTTGAGGGATCAAATTGTTAAAGGGCCAAAACAATGTACATTTCGGCCCATGCACAACCCAAAACCGATTTCATGTTTCATTTTGAGGGTGTTGGTTTCGAGGCTTGGCAAGGAAGAAAAGAGGAAAGAAAGGGAGAAGGAAAAACCCTACGGCCCCTCCCTCCCCTTCCCTTGTGAGTTCGGCTGAGAGAGAGTAGCAACAAAAGAGAGAGTAGAGAGAAACAAGAAAAAGTGAGAGAGCTCCATTTTTCGTATTTGTAAACCTAGCTGCAAAAACTTCTGTTTCCCGGAGATTGAACGGTCGGATCGTCGTGATTTTTGGTGACCAGCTTCACGACATCTTCATCAACATTCTGGATGGTGGGATCGTGGTTCTGAGGTCCGGAGGTCATGGTTTCGTGGGGTTCTGCACAGCAGTAACTTTGTGGTGATTTTTCTCCATTCTTGCTCTATTTTGGTTCCACACATCTTGATGTGCTTATTTCCAAGTGTATGATGGTTTTGTATGCCTCTAGTATAATCTAGAGAAGACTTTGTATTGCTCTAATATTGGTGGTAGTGGATTTGAAGCGGCTCTAGTAGTCCCGTGGTTTTTACTCTCGATTTTGAGGGGTTTTCAACGCTAAAATTTTGGGGTCTCATTGTGGTTGTTGATTGTATGTTTTGGGGTTGTTTTTACTTGCATTTAGAATACCCTATTTGTTTGCATCCTCAAAGGTTCATTCGGGTCTGTTTGGGTTAAGCTATGAGTTAATGGATTTATAATCAATATTCGTCATTTCATGTGAAATTCACAGTTTCTGCCACTGTTTTGTGAAAGCCATAACTTTTTATAGGAACATCGTATTGGGTGAAATCAGTGCCAAAATCTCCCATTCTGAGTCTAGTAAGTTTCATATGTTTTACGGAAAAACCAGTTCGGACCATAGCTAGTGTCAAATTGCTGTTTTGTACTGAAAGGTCCTGTTTTTTACTGTGCTGCAAGTCGGTTTTGTAAAATCCATAGTAAATTGTAGAAAAATCGTTAGAGCGCGTGCGATATATCCCTGGAACCCTAAGACATGGGAATTTGTGATTATGGAAAAATATTCCTGGATTTATCAGTTTATAAGGGGTTAAACAGGTCCCGAACAAACCTGTGTGTTGAGAGTAAAAACTGGAAAATGTATTTTATAATTTAGTAGTCGTGGCTTTGGGTTGGGGCGTCACTTTGACTTTTGTTAACACTTATTTAGGTGGAAAAAGGTGAGCTGGTGTTGGCCGGTTCGTGTTGCTGTTGAGGACATAAGCTTTGCTTTCGAGGTGAGTTCTCTCACTAAATAGGATGGGAATTATATTTGTATTACTATAGCTCGAGTGTGATAGTTATGATTGTTTGTTGATATTATTGTGTTATGGGGTATATATAATTGTGTATATATATATTGAACTGTGATTGATGTACTTCTTGATGGTGGTTCCAAGAAGTATATGTGTTTGTATAATGAGTTGCGATTATATCTTCTTGATGGTAATTCCAAGAAGTATAAGGTTTATTGTTAATGGTGATATATTTTCTTGATGGTTGTTCCAAGAAGTATATGTGTTTGTATAATGAGTTGTGATTATATCTTCTTGATGTTCGTTCCAAGAAGTATAAGGTTTATTGTTAATGGTGATATATTTTCTTGATGGTTGTTCCAAGAAGTATATGTGTTTGTATAATGAGTTGTGATTATATCTTCTTGATGGTCATTCCAAGAAGTATAGGGCTTATTATTAATCGTGATATATTTTCTTGATGGATGTTCCAAGAAATATATGTGCTGGTGTTTTTGTATATATAAATCTGGGTGCAGGACGTGATTGCATGGTATGAGTTGGTTGCGATAACTAGCTGTTTAAGGGTGATGCTGGTATAATTGCGATCATATTTATGGTTTGAATTCACTAAGCTTCGTGCTTACCCATTCCCATTATCTTATGATTTCAGGTGCGAGTAGCAGTCGGGCATGACGGTACACACGGGCGCGAGGCGAAGACTGTTTAAGTTAATTTTTTATTAAATGGGGATTTAATTATATAACTTTTCCGCTGCTTAACTTTGTCTGACGGTTTAAATCAACGACGTTTATTTTTATTGTAATGGGATTTGTGAACTTGTGGTTTGATTATAGTGAAATGCATTAATTTAAAAAATTTAAATTACTTGTAATTTTTGGGACGTTACAACTTGGTATCAGAGCACAGCTTGAGTGAATCAAACACATCTCGGTGTGTTTGGTCTCAAGTTGCGGCTATGAAATTTTAAATTCTTTTACTAAAATCTTTTAGAATAAAGGAAAAAAGGAAAACCCGTTTGGGAAACGGTGATCGAGGGCGCAGTGTGTACAGTCAGCCGACGCTATTTGGGAAGGTACAGTACTTAGTGTATTTATCGCTTTCTAGATCAGAGGGTATGCATGCTAGATTACCTATGTGGTTTGCATTGTACTGTATGATGATGGATTGCTAGTGGGAATTAATGTTAGTTATAATAGGTTGTTAAGTGAAGGCCCTATAGGTTGTATGCAGTAAGAATCGTATAGCCTTAGAATATTTGATTTAGTTCTATTGCGCAGCTCTTGTTTGAGTCCAACCGTTCTAGGATAGAATCTTGTATTCGAATGTCTATTTGATTCACGCTGCATGCGACTGGGTATTCGCGAGGCAACTCGTTATGGCTAATAGGGATTCCGTTATAGCAAGGGTAGTGGGATGAGATGAAATTCCTAGAGAGCTGGGAAGAGTGTATACATATGAGTATGTATGCTAGATTGCTTTCTAGAACAAAGGAGTATGTGTGCTAAATTGCTTGGTGCTTATTACACTGTACTGCATGTTTGTTTCTTGCTAATAGGAGTTCATGCTAGCCTTGGTAGGTTGTTAAGTGAATGCACTATAGGTTGTATGCGGTAGGAACCGAATAGCCCTAGAATGTCGGATTTAGTTCTATTGCGCAGCTCTTGTTTGAGTCCAACCGTTGTAGGATAGAATCTTATATTCGAATGTCTATCTGGTTTCCACTGTATACGACTGTGCGTTTACGAGGCGACTCGTCAGGGCTAGTGGGGGTTTCGTCATAGCAAGGGTAGTGGAATTGGGTGGAATTCCTAGGGAGCTAGGAAGAGTGCGTACATATGCCGGTGCGGGCATATGTGTGTAGTTATCGGCGAGAAACTACTTGGACCCATCGGATGGAACTCGGAACGAGTGATGATAGGTGTGGAAGGTAGTAGTAGAGCTCCTACTATCGGAAACACAGGATCAATGCTCGAGTCGGGGAAAGTCACGAGGAATCCAAGGAGTTGAGCGTGAGCGTTGTTAGTGTGAGTTATTATGCGCTAATAACTCGTTGTAATATCTACCCGGAATAGCCATCACAAGGAGGAACGACTGTGGTAAACCTACTAGTACAGGTGTGTACTTGTTTTGCTTTGATGGGATGATCATTGGGGTAGTGTCGAAGGTTATAAAATTAGTAGTTGTTGGAATAAAAGGACGATTCTAGTATTGATCACTTGGAGTGACGATAAGGATGATGTTTGTTTCGGGCCAAGATGGATGATTGTGCTAGAATCATAGGCTTATAGCGCCGACTTTGATTTGAGGAAAAATCGTAGGGATTATTTGATGTAATTTCCCAACTTGCCTAAGAGGTTTAAATGTCCGGATGACGTTAGTGGACCGGAGAGATTTGGAGGAGTAGGAGTCAAGGCGTAGAATGCCGACTAAGTCATGCACAAAGTTTGATTTGGAAATAGATTGCATTAACAAATTCTTGTGTTTCAAATCATTTTATGGATGGTGTTTTGGAATTTTGGGAAATGTTCAGCGCACACACAAGATTTTGAAATATGGTTTTGAAAATGTATGAAATCGTTTTATCGCGGGAGTGCAAACTTGTTAGAATTTGTCTCATTTCGTTATTTTTCCAATGGTTTTTTCGGGTAAGATGATATCCGTGTTTTGTGGTGTTTAAAATATTGGGCAAGTGACTACGGCTTGTGACTTTAACATTGGAACTCCTCCACATATGTTAGAGTTGAGACGGAAAGTTACATTCCACGATGTCTGTATAAATCTATTTGAGTGATTTGGTTAAAATAAGTTTTGTTTTACGGCATGTTGAGTCGTGTGGGCTTAATTTCACGAGGTGCATATCTTATTTGTTTATGTGACCATTTGGGGAAATCGTGGAAATCAATTTAAAGAACCCCACCTCTTGAGATTTTATGAGGTTTTAGTCGATATTTTCAAATGATGGAAACGGATTGGTTTTTATCTTTAAGTTTGAAACTTACACGAGACAGTTGTGTTTTAACAAAAATATATTTGTAAACCGTTTCATCGTTTGGTATGACTAGCCGACGCGCGTAAGATTTTTTAGTGAACCCTGTGCCACGACATTTTATGTTGAAAAAGAGGAATTTTGGGGTCAAATGTCGTGGAACTGATTTTGAAATTATGTGCACACTTTTGTTGCACCCGGTGTAAGGTCGAGCGGTTACTTTAAATACATGTCATGAGTCAATTCATACTAGAACCGTGACGGTTCATTTTCAAAGGAATTATTTATTTCGCTTTACGTTTTGTGAGTAAACTAAGCTGCAATGAAATGATTTTCAACATGATTTTCATATGTGGGACGAGCGTGTCCATTTTTGCGTAACTAACGACCTGGTAATAGTAGTTTTATTGCTTACGGTCTTTTTGAAATGAAAAATCTTGACGTTGAAAATATTTTGTAAATGATTTTGTAAACCATTTGGGAAGTGCGCTTATAAGTGTTATGTGTCATTTTGAGAATTTTAAGGGTGTGAGTCCTTTTGGAAAACTCTTTTGTTTAACCGTGTCGAGTTTGGGACTAATGTTATTTTAGAGTATTGCTTGCTTAAACCTTATGTAAACGCGTTTTTGACCGACTTATGGGTCTAGCAAGCGTGGAGCATTTTGCTCGGTTTTGACTTTGAGATAGTCATGGGTCAATTGCACGGTTTTTAATGGCTCGATGTGGAGTTTTGTTGATGGGTTGTTTTGTTGCACAGTTTTGCACTTATTGCACGTTGAGTATTTACATGTTAGGTGAGTGAGTCATTCCGGGATAGGCATGTTGTTGGTAGACTGTTTTGCATTGGATCCTTGGTCACGTCAGTCAGTCGTTGGTAATGGTCGGTTGGGTATCTCGGGGTGGGACTCCGGTATTCATGTGTTATGACCTTGACTTTCCAGTAGGCACTGGGAGGATATAGTCTTGGGCACTTACCTGGGAGGTAGTCCCGATATGTCGGGCCTTGAGACGTACCTGGGAGGTAGACGTTAAGGTGTATCTTGATACGGTGTAACTAGGCTTCGTAGAGCGAGTGTGGAGGATAAGTAGACGGGGGAAGGTTGGGTATTCCACGCGTGTTGGTAATGTTGGCCGAATAGTGTCGGTTAAGGGAATGATGCCCTTTGTAATTAAGAGAATAAATGCGCAGTAACCTTTTTGAAGTAAGTAGTATATTTAGGTGTCGACTTTTGGGCTTGAGGCCAAACACCCTTAGTGTAATCGGAGATTTGTAGCCGATTTTGAAATAATAATGGCGATGGTAGTAGTAACCCTGAAATGCTTAATTGTGATGAATGGTTATGGTGAAATGACCTTCGTGGGTGATTATAAGTTTACTGGTTTGATGATCTGCGTGAAATAAATTTTGGGAGCCTATAGAACTCGTGGAAGTAATCGGCAGTAATGGTAGGAATGATCGGATTCGAGTATCCTGTAGGGTATATTGGTGAGTACCTTTAGAATGGTTAGAGCTTGAAAGTTGAATCGGGATGTATGGAACATCTAAGGTTGGGAGGCAACTGAAGTCATTTGGCTAGGAATGAATCCAGTTGTTGGAGTGTTCTTCCGGTCATAATTTCAGTGTCCTTGAAGGAGTTTTGGTAGTAAGAAAAGTATTCGAGAAATTCTAGACGGGGTGAGAAACTTAGATTCTAGCTGAGGAAAGTCCAGTGGCAGCACCAAAGGGGTTCGAGTGGACGTGGGAACCCGAAGCGGAGATGCGCAAGAACTATTCCGAGTTATTCGCTAGCCTAGACTTCGAGGACGAAGTCTAATCCAAGTGGGGGAGAGTTGTAAAGCCCGTATCCCAATATGTATTTTCTTTTTATTAATTCTTTTCTCTTAAGTTTTATTTAACGTAGTTTCCGTTAACGGGGTTAGACGAATTGGACCTAATAGTTAATTATGTCAAATCGTTGGTTAGAGTGCGAGATGGAATTAGTTGAGGGATCAAATTGTTAAAGGGCCAAAACAATGTACATTTCGGCCCATGCACAACCCAAAACCGATTTCATGTTTCATTTTGAGGGTGTTGGTTTCGTGGCTTGGCAAGGAAGAAAAGAGGAAAGAAAGGGAGAAGGAAAAACCCTACGGCCCCTCCCTCCCCTTCCCTTGTGAGTTCGGCCGAGAAAGAGTAGCAACAAAAGAGAGAGTAGAGAGAAACAAGAAAAAGTGAGAGAGCTCCATTTTTCGTATTTGTAAACCTAGCTGCAGAAAACTTCTGTTTCCCGGAGATTGAACGGTCGGATCGTCGTGATTTTTGGTGACCAGCTTCACGACATCTTCATCAACATTCTAGACGGTGGGATCGTGATTCTGAGGTCCGTAGGTTATGGTTTCGTGGGGTTCTGCACAGCAGTAACTTTGTGGTGATTTTTCTCCATTCTTGCTCTATTTTGGTTCCATACATCTTGATGTGCTTATTTCCAAGTGTGTGATGGTTTTGTATGCCTCTAGTATAATCTATAGAAGACTTTGTATTGCTCTAATATTGGTGGTAGTGGATTTGAAGCGGCTCTAGTAGTCCCGTGGTTTTTACTCTCGATTTTGAGGGGTTTTCCACGCTAAAATTTTGGGGTCTCATTGTGGTTGTTGATTGTATGTTTTGGGGTTGTTTTTACTTGCATTTAAAAATACCCTATTTGTTTGCATCCTCAAAGGTTCATTCGGGTCTGTTTGGGTTAAGCTATGACTTAATGGATTTATAATCAATATTCGTCATTTCATGTGAAATTCATAGTTTCTGCCACTGTTTTGTGAAAGCCATAACTTTTTATAGGAACATCGTATTAGGGTGAAATCAGTGCCAAAATCTCTCATTCTGAGTCTAGTAAGTTTCATATGTTTTACGGAAAAACCAGTTCGGACCATAGCTAGTGTCAAATTGCTGTTTTGTACTGAAAGGTCCTGTTTTTCACTGTGCTGCAAGTCGGTTTTGTAAAATCCATAGTAAATTGTAGAAAAATCGTTAGAGAGCGTGCGATATGTCCCTGGAACCCTAAGACATGGGACTTTGTGATTATGGAAAAATATTCTTGGATTTATCAGTTTATAAGGGGTTAAACAGGTCCCGAACAAACCTGTGTGTTGAGAGTAAAAACTGGAAAATGTATTTTATAATTTAGTAGTCGTGGCTTTGGGTTGGGGCGTCACTTTGACTTTTGTTAACACTTATTTAGGTGGAAAAAGGTGAGCTGGTGTTGGCCGGTTCGTGTTGCTGTTGAGGACATAAGCTTTGCTTTCGAGGTGAGTTCTCTCACTAAATAGGATGGGAATTATATTTGTATTACTATAGCTCGAGTGTGATAGTTATGATTGTTTGTTGATATTATTGTGTTATGGGGTATATATAATTGTGTATATATATATATTGAACTGTGATTGATGTACCTCTTGATGGTGGTTCCAAGAAGTATATGTGTTTGTATAATGAGTTGCGATTATATCTTCTTGATGGTCGTTCCAAGAAGTATAAGGTTTATTGTTAATGGTGATATATTTTCTTGATGGTTGTTCCAAGAAGTATATGTGTTTGTATAATGAGTTGTGATTATATCTTCTTGATGGTCGTTCCAAGAAGTATAAGGTTTATTGTTAATGGTGATATATTTTCTTGATGGTTGTTCCAAGAAGTATATGTGTTTGTATAATGAGTTGTGATTATATCTTCTTGATGGTCATTCCAAGAAGTATAGGGCTTATTATTAATCGTGATATATTTTCTTGATGGATGTTCCAAGAAATATATGTGCTGGTGTTTTTGGTATATATAAATCTGGGTGCAGGACGTGATTGCATGGTATGAGTTGGTTGCGATAACTAGCTGTTTAAGGGTGATGCTGATATAATTGCGATCCTATTTATGGTTTGAATTCACTAAGCTTCGTGCTTACCCCTTCCCATTATCTTATGATTTCAGGTGCGAGTAGCAGTCGGGCATGACGGTACACACGGGCGCGAGGCGAAGACTGTTTAAGTTAAATTTTTATTAAATGGGGATTTAATTATATAACTTTTCCGCTGCTTAACTTTGTCTGACGGTTTAAATCAACGACGTTTATTTTTATTGTAATGGGATTTGTGAACTTGTGGTTTGATTATAGTGAAATGCATTAATTTTAAAATTTTAAATTACTTGTAATTTTTGGGACGTTACACTTTATCTTCATTGTCTCACCCAGCAAAGCTAGGGAAGCCTGGAATGCCTAAAAAATCATAAAACAAATATTGTAAATAAACATACGACAACGAACAACGACACCGACAACGAACAACGAACAACGACGCCGACAAACGAACCAAGTCTTGACAGAAAGACTTACCATGAAAGCCAGCCCGACGACATGAGCTCCCGTCTCCTCGATAGGAAATCCCACGAAACGCTCCCTGAAAGAAGGGAGCATATATTTCCCCAAGTGAGGAAATAGGTTCGTCCCGTCCAGGACACTGCTGGCCATAAAGTCCGACGGCAATGTAAAATTAACCGTCGTGACCTTAGCCCCTCCCATCGGCTGATCCTTGCCCTTGCCGGCCGACAAAGGATCCGACGTGGCTGACGGGGACTTCGCTGTTTCTGCCGGAGGCGCAGAATTAATAGGCGTCGCAGCGATCGCATCAGAAGTCGACTTCTTGGGTGATACGACCTTCGCCTTCTCAGGCGTAACGACTCTAGACGAGTCATGAACTCCTGAAGACAGTTCCCTCGGAATCGTCATCCGCGTCTTCTTTGGAACATCTGGACCAGCAGACATAAGCTTCTGCCTCTGCTCCTTGCCCTTACGAGCAAGCTCGAGCTCAGCTGCTCTTTTAGCATAGACACGCGGCATCCGTGGTTGAGACTCCTCTGGAAACCACAGAAGAATAAAAATTATGAAAATAAAGGGAAGAAGAATCGAATTAACACAGAAAGAAATAAGAAGGTACGCTTACCAGTCATCTCTCTTTCTTCTTTCGACTCCCCTTCTTCCTCACGTTTCTCCCCCTGATTTTCTCCTAAGTATACTAAATCCTCGTCGTCGTCCACCAATTGTCGTACGACAAACGACCGTTCCCCAGTGCTGAATTCTAAGAATGCGTCGATCTTTGCATGAGAATTAGCGTAAGGCTTCACGTCCTCGAACTTTATGGCTGTCGACATATAAACAAACAAGTTAAAAACCAAAAAACGCAGACGACAGACAACAAAAAAGTACAAAGCTCACCCGATGTATTCCAGCTGGCCCTAATCCAATCACTCTCAGAGTCAAGGATCGACTTACGCACAAATGCGTACCGAGTCTTCCACCCGCGATCGTTCACAGTGGTCCTAAGGACCAGAACCCGATCACCTTTAAGTCTAGAGTATAAACTGCAACGATGACTCCCATCCTTCTTGGCTTGATAAGCCAAAAGGAGGTCGCGTGCATTCATGGGAGATTCCCAATTCTTAGTGACACGTTCGATCACTTGTACAACTCGCCAAAACTGGGGCATTAGCTGACCCGGTGCTAAGTCAAATTCTAGCATAAAAGCCTTAGCTAGAAGTGAGTAGGTCCATTCAAAACCAATCTTAAAGGGATATTCGTATATCACGATATAACCCTTTGGACATTCGTTCGATCGAATCTGACCTGCGCAAATTAATTCGACCCATGCAGGGATTTTAGCTAACCTCCTAAAGTCATCAAGATCCGACTGTTCTTGAATATTGCTCTCAGGATCCATCGACACTTCTAAAAACAGATTGGAGAAATCGAAGAAATCGTACCTTATATATAAGCGCTTTAAGACCTCGAAAATCCTAACTGAGTCGCAGATTCTTGCAGGATTAGTAATGATCGGGCAAAGAACAGCAAGAAGATCGAGAGGAAATCTTCGCTTATAACTCTTTGAAATCGTAAAACAGAATAGACCCATTGAGGTCTCTATTTGTGCAAACGATCGAATCCCTTGATGATTGCCACGCGTCCTCGTCTTTTCGTGTGACCACACAGATCATCGACAGCTGGTAAGCACCATCGTGCGTCGGCATGACGTCACGACTCCATCCTCTCTTCGATTTCCCTCTCTAGTTTGAATTGAACAGATTCAGTTCCAAAACAACCAAGGTATTTTTCAACACAAGACCCTGAACACCCGACAAGCAAAATTTAAAGCTCGAATTTGCCATCCTACTTTCAAATTTTGGGGGCAAACTGTTTGGGCAAAATTTCACAGGTCTCGACCACGACCAGAAAAGGTAAGACATGTTATGAGCTATATCTTGTATTAAGATAAGGTCCCGACAAAGACCCAAAAAACCTCCGTCGTCCCTCCTAACAGGTAAGTCGAGAATTCCTCACGACACTCGACCTCGACGTCGCCCGTTCCGCACGACTGTCGCACAAAGCCGTACGACCTTGACTAACTCGATATACGACTGTTACGTTTGTTCGATGATTAATGCAGGAGTCAAAGTCATTAATGGGCAACGGTCATAACCGACGAATAGCAATTATGAAGAGTTACAACTAACGACCGTTACAACAATCATCAAAGATCTTAATGATTCAATTAAAATCATCCGAAGACAATAAATCCCAAGTTCAATCCTCAGTTTCAGGGGATCGAATAATACAGGAAGAGAGATAGAACACTAAACGATCGAACATCGAACAACAGAAGCAAACGCAAACACTCGAAGAATATTCATTCGAAGCAAAGGGATCATTCATAGAAGATCGCTCTCGACGTAATACTTTCACTCTCAACCAACAGTTTACACATTGTTTTCACACACGACGCACATTGTTTTTACATTTCAAACACTTGTACTTTACATTTCGAAGTCTTTCCCTTCATTTGTATTGTAATCTCTGTACGATCGACACCCGGAACACCAAGGACATCGCCCCTGATTGGCGACCATAGTGCAGCGACGATATCCATTGTCGTCCGCAGGTTTTTTCCTCGTTGAGGTTTTTCCTGCGTCATCAAATCCTCTGTCTCATTTATATTTTTGTCTTTGTCGCACGCCTTTGTCGAACGATTCCTTTCTTTAGTTGTTAAAGTCCACATCGACCTTAAGTTGTCCCTTTGGTGCGATTTTTGGCATTAACAGTATGTTTAGAAGCCAAATCGACCAATTCATCGAAGGTCACATTTATACTCTCAATAACACTCTTAGTCCTCTCATTGTATACTCGGTATGCTTTGGAAGAGGAAGAATAGCCGATGAAAATCCCTTCGTCCTCCTTTGGCTTGAGCTTGCCGAGATCATCTTTGTCGTTCAGCACGAAGCACTTGCACCCGAACACGTGAAAGTAGCTGATATTAGGGGTGCGTTTGTTGATGAGCTCGTATGGCGTCTTGTTGAAGCGCTTGTGGACGATGGACCTATTTTGAGTGTAGTACGACGTTGCGATAGCTTCGGCCTATAAGAACATCGAAAGATCGTACCGAGTCAGCATGGTGCGTGCCGCTTCCACCAAGGTGCGGTTGCGTCGTTCTGTTGAGGAGTCCTAGCAGCCAAGAAGTTGTGTGAAATTCCAGCTGATGTGAGAAAATCACTGATAATGCGATTCTTGAACTCGGTTTCGTTATCCGTGCGAATTGAGATGACGGTTAGCTGCAAGTTGTTCTGGACTCCCTTCAGGTGGTTGACTATGACCCCAGGAGTCTCGTCCTTTGAACGGAGGAACTTGACCCAGGTGTACCGCGAGTAGTCGTCCACCATCACCAATACGTACTTCTTATGGCTTATGCTTTGGACGCGCATAGGGCCGTAAAGATCCATGTGGATCAGTTCTAGAGGTCTGGACGTGCTAGGAACCGACTTCGGCTTGTGGGAAACCTTCTTCATCTTACCCATCTCACATGCGGAGCAGAGATGTTCTTTAGCAAACTTTAGTTCAGGCATACCCTTGACGAGTCCACCCAGCACCAGCTTGTTGATATTCTTGAAGTTCAAATGTGAGAGTCGTCGATGCCACAGCCAGTTCTGTTGAGTAGTGGCTTTGGAAAGAAGGCACACGGCTTTATCGGTCTTCACGAAGGCAAGATTGATGGTGTAGAGGTTCGTCCTTTGAGTTCCGACAAGGATCTCCGTTCCGTCGTCGTTACGAATACTGCACCGCCTCGCCTTGAAGTTGACTTCAAGATTCTTGTCGCAGAATTGGCCGATGCTGAAGAGGTTGTGACCGAGGCCTTCGACGTAGGACACACGCTTGATGGTAAGATTGTCCGGAACGAGGTCGCCATAGCCCATGATCGGGGCCACGTTATCATTTCCAAATCTGACGTCACCACAGTACTTCTCCTTGAAGTTGGTGAGCAGCTCCTGTTTACCAGTCATGTGTTTGGAGCATCCGGAGTCTAAAAACCACACATGACCGGGCTGCAAAACAAAATTAAGGTTGTTTAGGTACCCATCTGTAAATGGGTCCTTGAGTGTTAGGGGCAGCGCCTTTGCTTGAGACCCGTTTAGATCTGGGTCTTTTTCGAGAAGATTTACGAGAAGCATTGGAATTAAAAACATGATGGTACCAAACCAATCAGATGCATTTTTAAACACAATAAAATCATTCAATCCACATAAAGAACAACAAACACAATCACGCGAAATTTCAATCAATTGCTGAACATTATCAAGTTTAACTGGAAATTTAAAACCATGTTCAACAGAGTTATTCAAACCAAAACCATAATAGTTGTTATTTTTCCTAATATGCGAAAAAGAATTAAATGACTTGGTATTCTCTGGTCGTAACTTAGCCTTCTTCTCTACCCACTCTTTCCGAACTTCTTTCCCCCGACCTGTTCTATCTGAAATTACATTAGAGTTATTATTAGAGGAGCTTGAGTAAAACGGTTGTCTTTTAGAGCTCTTACCGGTTTTAGCACCTTTCTTGGACCGACGTTTAGATTTAGATTTTGAAATGGTCTTAGAAACGGTTTTAGAATTAGAACTCTCACCTTTCTTAAAATTAACCAGTGTGGGCATTTTCTCTAAAAATTGAGTGTGACTAGCAAGCTTTGGAGCAAAATCAATCTTAGAAAAATCATCATCATGACAAGCAGAGGAATTCATAAACTCAGAAAACCGTCGTGCAGAGTCAAGTGGGGTTTCACCATTAGAGTCGGACGAGGAGTTATCCTCAAAAGGATTATTGAAAACTGGAAAAAGATTCTTTTGAACAGAATCGGGTTGAATCGCCTTATCTTTAAAGCTCAAATTCTTATCATTTGTGTCATTGGAAACTCCTAGAAAAGCTTTACACGAGGAACTATCCGAATAAATTGGTGCCGAGTCAAACGAGATGTTTTCAGGAGTGACATGCTTCATTGTAGTATCCACTAGATTTTCCTTAACCATTCTCAGCGTTAAAGCTTCTGTCGCCAAGGCGGACAGTTGAGAAGTCAACTTAGCAATCTCGGTTCAATAACTCGCTCTTTCTGATTTGGATAATGACTCGGTTTTGTTCTTTTTGAGCTTATCGATAGTAGATAAAAGTACAGTTCTTTCGGTTTCATAAATGACCTTATCCCTCGCAATTGATTCTTCGAGTTTAAAAATGATGTTTTCCAAAATCAGAGGTGGAACATAACGTTTGAACTCTGATTTATCGTTAGAATCTACATCTGATGTTGCCGTAATGGGAATCGGAGTTTCCACAGTTTTAGCAAGCGAACAGATGTCGAAGTAATCATTAGAGAGGTAAGGGGTTTTGCTCTTTAAATAAGACGCATTAAGAGTCTCGTACACGAAAGGAACTTGTACATTTATGTTCTTCCTAGGCGGCTCATATTCCGATTTGTTATCAATATTTTCAGGCTTTTCCCCTACTTTAGGTAGTGGAATTCCTGTTTTTCTTTTAAGGTCTTCTTTTTCCTCATCCTCCTGAGACGGCTTAGTCCATTTGATTTTATACTCAGGATATTTCTTATCTAGGCCCATGAAATTGAATTCATAAAGGGTTGGAGCCTTAGATAAGATTTTCTTTAGGTAACACGGATTATCATATCCGAGTCCCCATTGTGAGTTGTAATACTTAAATTCCTTTGATTTGTTCAAGTGGATGGTTTGTTCAGATTGACCAAGTTTATAGAGTTTGGATTCAATATTCTTAAGCTTAGTGGTCAACAACTCATTTTCTTTTTGAACTTTCTCTTGAATTACAGCGCTCTTAGAATACTCCTCCTGAGACTTTTCTAACTTTTGTGTATATTCAGATATTTGAGTCTCGAGGATGGTAGCTCGTTTTGAAATGGCCGATCATTCGGATTGATAGTTATCTATCACACATTTGTCCTCGGCCTTTTCAATAGCTAGCTTGCCTATGGTATCATACTTAGTCTTAGCATCGGCTTCTAGCTTAGATATTTGGGCGTCCTTGGTTTTAATCTTTTGTTTAAAGGTATCTAAGGTATGCACCATAACGTACATCTGATTAATTAAGTCAGCATTAGAAGAACTACATACCTGGCACTCGCTTTTGTCCTTCTTCTCTCCGGAAGAGTCATCTTCTGATTCGGATTCTTCCGGGTTGATGCCAATATAGCACATGTGAGCTTACTCGTCGTTGTCTTCTTCATCAGTCAGTTGGAGCCAGTGATCATCTTCCACCAGCAGCGCTTTACCAGCTTCTTTCTGCCTTGACAACAACATTTTGTTCTTGTAGTACTCAGCATTGCGTACTACAGGTTTCCGGCAGTCTTTAGCGAAGTGACCTCACTTTCCGCAGTTGTAGCATTTCACTGGTTCATCATCAGCTCGGTCATCAGACTTTCCTTCAAACCTCTTTCCTTCATCGTTCTTCTTTCTTCCTTCATCAGACTTGCGCTTGCCTTCATACTTATCTCTGTAATCCCGACGCTTTGTATTGGTGGAGTATCGCTGGCTGTTGTTGGATGGTTTCTTGAAAAACTTCTTTCTAGCATACTCCCGGGACAGTAAGGCAACGACTTTCTTTATACTGTCGAGCTCTGGATGGGAATCACTTTCAGGTTCTTCATCTTCACGTTCAGACTCACTTTGCACTTCCTCTCTATATGAACTGCGTTGGGCTTGCTTGTCTTTCTTGTGAGACATGAGAGCAAGAGGATCTTCTTTCGTCTTTTCACTTGACTTTTGATCTCCCATCAGCTCACGAACATCATCTTCGTCTTGGAGCAACATCTCATAGAGCTCATGCAGCGGAACACTTTCTAAAGATCGGTTGTGACGAACGTGGAGAACAAATCCCTTCCATTCAGATTGAAGGTTGTTAGGAACTTAAAGTTGCACTCGAGGTTCGTCTTGAAGATGTTGTTCTTGTGCAGGTCGTTGAGGAGTGTGCAGAAATGCTCGTAGGATTCAGTGGGTGATTCCCCTCGTTTGGCTTTAAAGGCTTCATAGCGGGTGAGGCAGTTGGTTATCTTCAGCTGATTACCCTCACGACTGCCTAGCATGATCTTCGCGAGCTGGTCCCACATACCTTTAGTTGTGTCCTTGTGACTGTCGATGTTGCAGTAGATGTTGTTGGGAAGACTGTATACTAGATAAGTCTTCGCCAGCTTATCTCCATCGACTTTCCTCTTTTCATCAGCCGATAGCTTGTCATACGGTTTGGGCACCTTATGTGCTGGAGGTCCGCCTTCTTGTGCTGGAACGTCCATCAAGGGTGGAGTAGTCGGTTCGTCCGTCAACGATCGGAGAATCTCTTCATATAAAGGCTTGGTCTCAATGAAGCACATAAAACGATCCTTCTAGACATTGTACTCCCCGCGGTACAAGATTGGAGGTTTGAGTTCCGATCCAATAGCTAATGCGTCTTGAGCATTCATTGTGTAACACCCCGCTTACCACGACACAATATTGTCCGCTTTGCCCCACTGGCTCACGGCTTTGTTCTTGGCGACCTGGCAAGGACTTCGCAAGGACTTCCCAGGAGGTCACCCATCCTGGTACTACTCCCACCCAAGCACGCTTAACCACAGAGTTCCCAAGGAACCCGCATGCTTGTGGCCCCAAAACGCGTTGTGTCTGGTAAGGCCAAGGTTTACTAATATACCCAGCATCTCTCCTGTCCACGGCCGATGTGGGATATGCCTAAGGTGTTACACACACCCCCCCTTAGGGACTCATCGTCCTCGATGAGGTTTGCCCCACCATCCCGAACGGCACAAGAGTGGCTCTGATACCATTTGTAACACCCCGCTTACCACGACACAATATTGTCCGCTTTGCCCCACTGGCTCACGGCTTTGTTCTTGGCGACCTGGCAAGGACTTCGCAAGGACTTCCCAGGAGGTCACCCATCCTGGTACTACTCCCACCCAAGCACGCTTAACCACAGAGTTCCCAAGGAACCCGCATGCTTGTGGCCCCAAAACGCGTTGTGTCTGGTAAGGCCAAGGTTTACTAATATACCCAGCATCTCTTCTGTCCACGGCCGATGTGGGATATGCCTAAGGTGTTACACAGTTGTAAAGCCCGTGTCCCGGTAGGGTTTTTAAAATTCTTAATGTAATTATTTTATTGACGTTTAAAGCGAGTCTTGTTAACGAAAGTTGTCAAAGGGGACCTTGAATGTTATGTGTGGCAAACCTTACTCCCTTTTGCAATAATATAGAAATTCAGGGACCAAAAGTGTCAAAGGGATTGAGCCTAGGGGTCAAAGGTGGACAATGGAGGTGTTTGGGTGGTTGAACGGCCAAGGGAAGGGGAACCGACCCCCCCCCCCTCTTCCTCTTCTCGGCGGTTTCCAAATTGCACCAACATATAGTTTTCTTTTGTTATTTGCTTATTTTGGCTCCATAGTTTTTGATTTGCCGAGAGGGTGATCGTGAGTGTGAGAAGCCGAGAGAGGAAGAAAAAGAGAGAGAGAGAGAGAGAGGTCACTGGAGAAACGCCGTCGCCGGAAAACCACCGGTGTCAACGTCCTTCGTCGGAGAGGTCGAGAAGAAGGGATTGCAGGCACGGTTGCGAGTCGTCGTTGTAAGGTATGGCTCTCGTTACGTTTCTGTTTTTGCGACGGCCATAACTTTTCCGTCGTAACTCCGATTGATCCGAAACTGGTACCCACGGTTCAAGTTCGAGGTCGACCACGTTTTCCGTGTTTTAGCGGAAGACCGATTCAGCTTCTAGCTAGGTGAAAAAGTGGTCGCAAATTTGGTGATTTGTCATTTTATGTGAATGACGATTTTTCTGCCACTGTTTTGTCGTGGCCGTAACTTTTTACTCGTAGCTCGGATTGAAATGAAATCGGTGGCCGAAGTTCACTAATCGAGTCAGGAAAGTTTTTCGTGTTTTGCCGAGAATCTGGTTAAGCCTGTAGCTGGGCCGTATGGGGCTGTTTATACAGCCTGGTCCGAAAAACTTCCAGCTTTCTGTCCCTGTTTTGTTTTAAGCATAACGTTTGCTTGGAATGTCGGATTGGGATGAAACTGGTGCCAAAAGTTCCCATTCTGAGTCTAGTAACTTTTATATGTTTTGTGGAAAAACCAGTTCGGGCCATAGCTAGTGTCAAATTGCCATTTTATACTGACAGGTCCTGTTTTAGCTGCACTGCGAGATGTTTTTGTAAAATTCGTATAGAGTGCTAGGAATATCGTTAGGACGCGTGCGATACGTCCCTGGAACCATAAGACATTGAACTTCCTGTATGTGGAATTAAGTTTTTGGTTTGATCAGTTTAGCAGGGGTAAAATGGGTCCCGAACAGACCTGCGTTTTTAGTATAAAAGCTGGAATTTTAGCTTTGCTAAACTAGTAAAAGTGTCGTGAGTTGGGACTTCCCGTTGACGTTTTAGTACGTATTTAGGTGGGAAAAAGTGAGGAAGGTTGACGTGCTGGTGTTGCGGCTCGGGAGCGCGTCGGTTTTCTTTGAGGTGAGTTCTCTCACCGCGTAGTTAGGAATTTCATGTATACCGCTGTTTTTGTGCTATGTGTTATTACGTGTTTACGTGGACCAATTTGGATGGGATGATTTAGCTGTGATTGTTGAAATTATATGTCGATTATTTGTGCTTGCGTACACCTCAGTGGGACTGGGGGGCTCGGTGGGACCGAGGGCTCGGTGGGACTGAGCTAGTACATCTATTTACCTTTACTCGGTGGGACCGAGGGCTCGGTGGGACTGAGCTAGTACAACTATTTACCTTTACTCGGTGGGACCGGGGGCTCGGTGGGACTGAGCTGGTATTGCTATATTTTTGTATACTCGGTGGGACCGAGGTTTGTATGTATGCATGAATCATTATGTGGCTTCGTATTCATGGTAGTGGTGATGTTTCCTACTTGCGAGTAGGGGCGATATGCGTGGGGTTGCTACCTACGTGTGTGGTTGAATTCACTAAGCATTATAGCTTACCCCTTCCCAATATGTTGTTATTTCAGGTGCGGGCGGCAGTCGGGCGTGACCGTACACACATCAAGCGCAGAGTACCAAAGATTGTTAAACTTTCACTTTCGAACCCTTTGAATTTAATTATATAATTTTCCGCTGCATAAACTTTGTTGACGGTTTGAGTCAACGACGTTAATTTCACTTAAGACGTGAATTATTGAATTATGGTTGTTTTATAATGAAATGTATGTTTTAAAATTTTTAAATTTCCTTGTAATTTTTGGGACGTTACAACTTGGTATCAGAGCACAACTTGAGTGAATCAAACACATCTCGGTGTGTTTGGTCTCAAGTTGCGGCTATGAAGTTTTTAAACTCTCTTATTAAAATCTTTGAAAATAAATGAACGGAGAAAGCCCGTTTGGGAAACGGTGATCGTGGGCGCAGTGTGTACAGTCAGCCGACGCCAATTGGGAAGGTACAGCACTTAGTGTATTTATTGCTTTCTAGGCATAGGGTATGCATGCTAGATTGCCGAGGTTGTTTACACTGTGCTGTACGATGACTGCTTGCTAGTAGGAATCAATGCTAGTTATAGTAGGTTGTCAAGTGAAGGCCCTATAGGTTGCATGCAGTAAGAATCATATAGCCTTAGAATATTTGATTTAGTTCTATTGCGCAGCTCTTGTTTGAGTCCAACCGTTCTAGGATAGAATCTTGTATTCGAATGTCTATTTGATTCACGATGCGTGCGACTGGGTATTCGCGAGGCAACTCGTTATGGCTAACAGGGATTCCGTTGTAGCAAGAGTAGTGGGATGAGATGAAATTCCTAGTGAGCTGGGAATAACGTTTACATATGAGTACGTATGCTAGATTGCTTTCTAGAACATAGGAGTATGTATGCTAGATTGCTTACGTGGATTTTGTGGTATTGTATGGTTGTTACTTGCTATTAGGAACTTATGCTAGCCTTGATAGGTTGTTAAGCGAATGCACTATAGGCTGTATGCGGTAGGAACCGAATAGCCTTAGAATGTTAGATTTAGTTCTATTGCGCAGCTCTTGTTTGAGTCCAACCGTTGTAGGATAGAATCTTATATTCGAATGTCTATCTGGTTTCCAATGTATACGACTGTGCGTTCACGAGGCGACTCATCAGGGCTAGTGGGGGTTCCGATCTAGCAAGGGTAGTGGGGTATTATGACTTTTCTAGGGAGCTAGGAAAAGTGTTTGCATATGCCGGAATGGGCATATGTGTTTGTTTGTGGTAAGCAACTACTTGGACGTCCCGGGACAGGACTCGAAACGAGTAAGGATAGGTGTGAAGGGTAGTAGCAGAGCTCCTACTATCTGAAGCACAGGATCCGTGCTCGAGTCGGGGAAAGTCACGGAGAATCCGAAGAGTTGAGTGTGAGCGTAGTTAGCAGGTTTTAATGTGTGTTAGTAGCTCGTTAAGGAGAAACAACAATGTTGATCCAGATGCTGATGCTGGAATTATTGCTGATCAGATTCGTGAGATGTTTGCGGTCGAGGTGACGCATATTTTGAGGAGGCGATCCCCGATATTATTACCGCCATTCGTGATGAGGTAATAGTGTCGATGGAGGAGCGCATCGCGGCGATTCCACCCCCTGCGGGTGGGCAGCCCCGAACAAGAGGGTCGGGATCGGTTATAGAGTGCACATTCCTTACCGGTGGTTGTCCTGCGAACTAGAAGGTTCGCTTCACGGTGAATCTGTTACGAGACGGAGCGAAGGACTGGTGTGCTATTGCTTTGACGCTTAACGGGCTCACTACTTGACCTGGGAGGAGTTCGTCGTATGTTTCGTGTAGAGCATGTGCCTCTAGTGGAGATGGAGAGGAGTGCCAAAGAGTTCTTGGAGCTCTATCAGACTACGGAGGCCATAAAGGAGGTGAACCGAAAGTTTACGAAAATGACATTATTCTATCCTTAGCATGCTGCTTTTGAGGACATGAAGAGGACACGGTGCAAGGATATGTTACGTACCAAGATCAGGGAGTTCGTGAGTACCGCGCAGTATGCTTCACTTGCTGTAGTGATGGAGGCGGCCTGAGGTAGAGTTCGTCAACTGGGAGTGGAGGAGGCACAACCTACGTATAAAGTGGTGACAGGTACGTTCTTGGTTAACCCGGTGCTTGCTGTGGTGACGATTGATAGCGGGGCTACTCATCCTTCCGTGTCTCACATAGTCAGTGAGTGTTTGGGGCCGAGTTGTAGGACGGTTAGGCTGTCCACTTGTGGTTGCAGTTGCTGAAGACAGGACATTGACGGTTACTGACGTGTACCCGGGGTGCACTTTGGAGATCTCTGGTGTGAGGTTCCCGATTGATTTGATTCCGATCGCTATGCGGGAGTTGTGCGTGACTGTGGGCATGGATTGGATGGATGCGTATGATGCGGAGATTGTTTGTCGTCGCAAACAAGTACGAGTTCGAACCCCAAGCGGGGGAGAAATGCTAGTTCAGGGCGGCTTGCCCAGGCGGACCTCAGCGATATGTTCGGCTGCAAGGGCTCGGAGGTACTTGCAGCACAGTGGTCAGGGATTTTTGGCGTATGTGATCGACACGCGCGACGACGGAGAGAAGAAGTCTGTGGAGGATGTGCCAATTGTACGGGAGTTTGCTGACGTATTTTCCCGAGGAGTTACCGGGGATACCTCCCGAGCGACAGGTAGAGTTCCATGTTGATTTGATTCCGGATGCTGCTCCGGTGGCCAAGGCACCTTATCGCCTGGCTCCATCGGAAATGAAGGAGTTGTACACTCGTTGCAGGAACTTATCGAAAAGGAGTTCATCAAGCCGAGTTGTCCACCGTGGGGAGCCCCGATTCTGTTTGTGAAAAAGAAAGACGGGTCCCAACGGATGTGTATAGACTACCGTGAGTTGAATAAGCTTACGGTGAAGAATCGTTATCCTCCGCCAAGGATCGATGACTTGTTCGATCAGCTTCAAGGAGCCTCGTGGTTCTCTAAGGTTGATTTGAGATCGGGGTATCATCGGATGCGGGTGAGGAGAGAGGATACGGAGTAGACGGCCTTTCGTTCACGTCATGGCCATTTACAAGTTGTGGTGATGCCTCTCGGGCTCACCAATGCACCCGCAACGTTCATGGACCTCATGAACCGGGTATGTAGCCCTATGTGGGATCGATCGGTGATCGTGTTCATCGACGATATTCTTGTGTAATCGAAGTCGAAGGAAGAGCATGAGATGCATTTGCGAGAAGTTTTGGAAGTTTTGAGGCGGGAGAAGCTGTATGCTAAGCTCTCCAAGTGTGAGTTCTGGTTACGAGAGGACCACTTTCGAGAGCATGTCGTGAACCAGAATGGTATTATGGTGGACCCGGCCAAGATTACGGCTGTGAAGCGGTGGAAAATGCCAATCGCGAGAGAGTTTCGGGGGAAAATTCCGAATTTTGTCCGTGATAGTCATGGGTCAATTTCTCGGTCTTAATGGAAGGTTGGGTATCCCACGCGTGTGGGTACTGTAGGCCGAATATTATCGGTTAGGGAATGCTGCCCTTTGTAATAAAGAGGATAAATGCGTAGAATTTTTGAGGTAAATAGTATACTTAGGTGTCGACTTTTGGGCTTGAGGCCAAATGCCTTAGTGTAATTGGGGAATTGTAGCCGATTTTAAGGAAATTATGTTGATGATAGTAGTAATCATGAGATGTTTGCTTGTGGTGGAATGACCTTCGTGGATGATTATAAATTTACTAGTTTGATAATTCATGTGGAGTAAATTGTGGGAGTCTATTATAACTCGTGAAAGTTAATCGACAGTTAATGATAGGAATGATCGAATTCGAGTATCCTGTAGGGTATATTGGTGAGCAACTTTAGAATGGTTAGAGCTTGAAATTTGAATCGGGATGTTTGGACTATCTATGGTTGGGAGACAACCGAAGTCGTTTGACCAGGAATGAATCCAGTTGTTGGAATGTTCCTCCGATCATACTTGCGGTGTACTTGAAGGAGTTTTGTGGTAAGAAAAGTATTCGAGAGATTTTTAGGCGGTGTGGGAAATCTTAAATTCCTGTTAGTGAAGGTCTAGTGGAAACACCGGAAGTGCTCCGAGTAAACTTGGGAACCTGAAGCGAAGATGCGAGAGAATTATCCGGAGCTGTGTGCGGGTGTAGACTTCGGGGACGAAGTCTAACTCAAGCGGGGGAGAGTTGTAAAGCCCGTGTCCCGGAAGGGTTTTTAAAATTCTTAATGTAATTATTTTATTGACGTTTAAAGCGAGTCTTGTTAACGAAAGTTGTCAAAGGAGACCTTGAATGTTATGTGTGGCAAACCTTACTCCCTTTTGCAATAATATAGAAATTCAGGGACCAAAAGTGTCAAAGGGATTGAGCCTAGGGGTCAAAGGTGGACAATGGAGGTGTTTGGGTGGTTGAACGGCCAAGGGAAGGGGAACCGACCCCCCCCCCCCCCCCCCCTTCCTCTTCTCGGCGGTTTCCAAATTGCACCAACATATAGTTTTCTTTTGTTATTTGCTTATTTTGGCTCCATAGTTTTTGATTTGCCGAGAGGGTGATCGTGAGTGTGAGAAGCCGAGAGAGGAAGAAAAAGAGAGAGAGAGAGAGGTCGCTGGAGAAACGCCGTCGCCGGAAAACCACCGGTGTCAACGTCCTTCGTCGGAGAGGTCGAGAAGAAGGGATTGCAGGCACGGTTGCGAGTCGTCGTTGTAAGGTATGGCTCTCGTTACGTTTCTGTTTTTGCGACGGCCATAACTTTTCCGTCGTAACTCCGATTGATCCGAAACTGGTACCCACGGTTCAAGTTCGAGGTCGACCACGTTTTCCGTGTTTTAGCGGAAGACCGATTCAGCTTCTAGCTAGGTGAAAAAGTGGTCGCAAATTTGGTGATTTGTCATTTTATGTGAATGACGATTTTTCTGCCACTGTTTTGTCGTGGCCGTAACTTTTTACTCGTAGCTCGGATTGAAATGAAATCGGTGGCCGAAGTTCACTAATCGAGTCAGGAAAGTTTTTCGTGTTTTGCCGAGAATCTGGTTAAGCCTGTAGCTGGGCCGTATGGGGCTGTTTATACAGCCTGGTCCGAAAAACTTCCAGCTTTCTGTCCCTGTTTTGTTTTAAGCATAACGTTTGCTTGGAATGTCGGATTGGGATGAAACTGGTGCCAAAAGTTCCCATTCTGAGTCTAGTAACTTTTATATGTTTTGTGGAAAAACCAGTTCGGGCCATAGCTAGTGTCAAATTGCCATTTTATACTGACAGGTCCTGTTTTAGCTGCACTGCGAGATGTTTTTGTAAAATTCGTATAGAGTGCTAGGAATATCGTTAGGACGCGTGCGATACGTCCCTGGAACCATAAGACATTGAACTTCCTGTATGTGGAATTAAGTTTTTGGTTTGATCAGTTTAGCAGGGGTAAAATGGGTCCCGAACAGACCTGCGTTTTTAGTATAAAAGCTGGAATTTTAGCTTTGCTAAACTAGTAAAAGTGTCGTGAGTTGGGACTTCCCGTTGACGTTTTAGTACGTATTTAGGTGGGAAAAAGTGAGGAAGGTTGACGTGCTGGTGTTGCGGCTCGGGAGCGCGTCGGTTTTCTTTGAGGTGAGTTCTCTCACCGCGTAGTTAGGAATTTCATGTATACCGCTGTTTTTGTGCTATGTGTTATTACGTGTTTACGTGGACCAATTTGGATGGGATGATTTAGCTGTGATTGTTGAAATTATATGTCGATTATTTGTGCTTGCGTACACCTCAGTGGGACTGGGGGGCTCGGTGGGACCGAGGGCTCGGTGGGACTGAGCTAGTACATCTATTTACCTTTACTCGGTGGGACCGAGGGCTCGGTGGGACTGAGCTAGTACAACTATTTACCTTTACTCGGTGGGACCGGGGGCTCGGTGGGACTGAGCTGGTATTGCTATATTTTTGTATACTCGGTGGGACCGAGGTTTGTATGTATGCATGAATCATTATGTGGCTTCGTATTCATGGTAGTGGTGATGTTTCCTACTTGCGAGTAGGGGCGATATGCGTGGGGTTGCTACCTACGTGTGTGGTTGAATTCACTAAGCATTATAGCTTACCCCTTCCCAATATGTTGTTATTTCAGGTGCGGGCGGCAGTCGGGCGTGACCGTACACACATCAAGCGCAGAGTACCAAAGATTGTTAAACTTTCACTTTCGAACCCTTTGAATTTAATTATATAATTTTCCGCTGCATAAACTTTGTTGACGGTTTGAGTCAACGACGTTAATTTCACTTAAGACGTGAATTATTGAATTATGGTTGTTTTATAATGAAATGTATGTTTTAAAATTTTTAAATTTCCTTGTAATTTTTGGGACGTTACACATTGTGAGCACTTGAGTGTGATCGTAAGGCGAGTATGATGATTCAAAGGTAAAAGAGTGATCTAACGCACAAACTAACGCAAAACTAACGTGGATTCCTAAGGGAGTGGTAACCTAACGCAATTCCTATAAAGGATCAGGAATAAGTAGAAAGGAACACAGGAAAAATTGAACCAAACAGAAACTGGAAAAAAAAAATAAGTGTACAGAGGGAAGATCCGGAATGAGAGATCCGGAATAGTAGATCCGGAGTGCAAGATGCCGGAATTAGGAATCCGGAACTCAAGATCCGGAATCGAAGACAATGATCCAGAATTAAGGGATCCGGAGTCAATATCGGTATGCAATACAAATAGGGACCGGATCCGGATTGGGTACCGGATTTGGTGAACAGGAACCGGAATATGTGATCCGGAACTAAGTGGGGACCGGAACCGGGGTTAAGTGTCCGGAACCGGGCTTAGATCCGGAATATATATGATCCAGAATTAACAAGAACCGGAACTCAAGAAGGACTCCCGTATTCAAACACTTGAACACGAAAACTTACCTGGAAATCGAATATGCACCTCTTTTGACTTGGAAACTTTCTGCAATCACTTTAGAACCAAAACACACAAATAGGGAAAGCAAAAACAACTGACCAAATCGATTAATCAACCACTTTTGAAGCAAAAATTGAGTTTTAGTCAAGAACAGAGTGTGTAAACCCAGAAATCAAGAATTTAAAAATTGAAGATTTAATGCTTAACCAAAACAACTCAAAACTTGATATGACTCTAGAAACACACCAAAGATAATTTCTTAAGCCTCAATTTCAAGTTTTTACACTTGAATCAAAGCAAAGAAAAATCTTTATCAATGAAACAGTCGACTACAACTTTGAATGACCAGAATAATAATTTACCTTTGAATCAATCGTCTTTCTGCTCTGATACCAATTGTGGATCCCAGATTAACAATCAAGTAACAATGAATCAACACAAATCAGTAACAGCGTCACAAATCTCACTTTGATTAATGAACATAAAGTTATGGAATTAGCCGTACAATGCAAAAGGTAATCAAACTAGTAATATGATCATTAAACCCTAATCTAGGTTTAAGCTAATTTATACCCTAGAAAGGATATTTACAAGATTTATCAATAATGGTCCCTATACTTCTATTCCACTAACATGAGACCTAACGCAGGGTTTTGAAGAGGATGATCAGAAACAACACACCATTCTTTGCGAGACCAGGACATGGGCATAGAAATGCCTCGTGGTTCCACGACAAGGATAGTGGTCGCCTCTATCAAAAATCAAAATGATGCGGATGATTGAAGCCACCCACCAGTACATCATTTGGAATAGGATTAGAGCAATTCAGATGAATTAACAAAATAAATACTGATGTAGAAACTGATAGGGATCAGTCGTGATTTCTGTGGATGACTAATAGATTTTTCAAAGCGGTTGTGAGGATTGAAGTTATGAAACTGATAGGGATGAGAGGGGAGCAAAATTAGGTCTGGAACGTGGGAGGGATGTTAGGAGTCGTGGAAGGAGTTTAGATCAGTGATGCTTTCAATCATGTACATTGTGAAACAAAAGTGGTACGACTTAATTTTCAACAATAACCGCTATTTCATGCTTATATAATATATATATATATTCACAATTATATTAATTATATTATTTTGCTTAACTTTAATGTCATGTCCATTTTTTCAAGGAGTGTGACGAGTTACAAACAAAAATCATAATGTTGAATAATATCACACATAGGCTTACAAACATCACAAGAATACTTGAACATAAACCTTGTACTAAACATAACATCTAAATATAATACATAAGTCATTCTCAAACATTCTTAGGGGCTGTTCGTTTATGGCTTAATGGTCTATATGGTGGATATGACTTATTCGGTCAGCTATATCTAGGTGTTCGGTAAGAGCTTATTCAGTCATCCCATGGCTGAATTGGTCAGCTAGAAAAACTATGTCCTTTAGGCTCAGCCCTTTTTTAGCCCATTTATTCCCCTTTTACCCTTTCTCCTTTACTCCTCTTTTCCTCTTCCTCTTCCATCAGATCACTTCATCTTCACCCTTCAACCTCCCTAACAAAACAAACCATGGTTGCTACTTCGATCTGTTTTCTCAAACCATGGATTTCACTCTGTATATTTCTCTACTGGTAGATATGGATTCGATGGATTTGTCGCTCTCTCGCATGGTCACCTGAACTGCACTTTTTTCATCTCCCATCTCTCCATCTGCAACCCTCGTTCTCCATCTTGATCTCGGTCTGATGTTCTCAATCTAGATCTCGTTTTCCATCTCCCATCTCTCCATCTCGATCTCGTTTTCCATGTCCCATCTATCCATCTAGATCTTAGTCTGATGCTTTCTCGATCTCGGTATGATGTTACAGAAACGAGTTTTTCTTCCCTTTGTCATGAAGACGGTGTTTGAAATTGTATCGTTTGTTCTTGGAATTTTTTTGGTTACGAAATTCTCAAGTTTTACCCCAAACAATTCTCTCTGTTTCTCACATAAATAAGATATATGATCTGGGTTTTTTTCTTCTCTTCGTTAGATCATGGATTGTGTTCCTACACTGCCTTTCATATTACAACATCTTGTATTGCAATGCTTTGCCTTAAGCATGACCATTAATTGCACATTCTAGTGTGCTTGAACAATTGCATTTGCTATGCAATTTTGGGTGTTAAACTTTAGTTAGTTAGATGTCATTAATGGCACTTTCTGGTGTGCTTGTTTGAATGGCCAAAATAATGTCTATTTGCACATTAATTGTTGAACTTCTCAAACAGTTGTTTAATTTGGACAACAATTAAGACTAAGGGTAAAATTGTCATTTCTAACATTCAGACTGTTTATTTAACACAACAATCGAACAACAACTTATCTGTTAACATACAGATAACTATATCCATACAGATACCTATATCCATTCAGGTCTTAACGAAAAACGAACCGAACAACACCTTAACATCCAATGACATCGTCTAGTCCATTTAACTAGACTTTCTCTTTTCATTTGCCATTATCGATGTTGCTATATATTGACATATGTGTCATTAGTCGACTATTAACCTCAATTAGTTTTATGTTTTTATTTAAAAAAAATTCAAAGCATATCATACAAAACATGATATCCAATATACCAACTTCAGTTCAGTACAACGCATAAGCTCTAACAACTTGCATACAATCATACAATATATCATCTGAAAATCAATTATTATACATTACTATACATATACAAGTTGTTACATTGCATCATGTACAAACATAACTTTTTAAGATCTTCAAGTTTCATAGTACGTGTGAGTTACCATATCTCCTAAGTTCGCCCAATGTGTACCAATTCTCGTATTAGGGGCATATCTTTCCATTAATATCGACATCCCAGTATGTGAACTCACACACATACTAAAATCATATAAAACTGCATTTGATATGCTAGTCAATTTCACCTTGTAGCACACATGTCGTATGAAAACGTACTATATAGAACTTTATAACACGCATAAAAGTTACTTAACCTCAAACATGCTAACATTCTTTTAACATTATGCTTAGAACTTGTATCTGACTTTGTACCTTCACGGATCATTATGTAGCATTTTACTGGTAATTTTTATTTTCATGAACGTTTTCTGCTTTGAATGATAATGAAACACTTAGGGCGAGTTTACCAAACGCTTACCGGCAAGTCACCACTACCTTATGGGGTAACATTTCTGACTATCAATTTGGGCTGATGGTAATCATTTATAACTCAGTAAACACTCACCGGGTAAGATTATCAATTCGTATTATGTTCATGCAGTTAGACATTTAAACTAGTAACTCAGTAAGCAAGCGCATTGTAACGACCCAACCCAAACATACACCATATAACAAAAATTACATACCAAACATATACAACAAAAGATACATATTTTTGAAAACAAAATGAGGGTTAGACCAAACGGTCTAGTGAGATAATCCTTGTCATTTTAGTAATACTTTTTGTAAAACATAAATATACAACAAGTATACAAATACCAAGCATGACTCGTGTGCACTGTGTACAACTCCTCCTTTACATGGCCATATTAGTTGGATGCGCTAAACCAACTAATCAATTTACTCCGATGCACTAACATACAGCCAACTCCGCTGCCCCTGCGTACAGCCAATACTCCGTCGGTCGGCCCTCAGTCCGGCCAAGGTGCACTCGTGTAGTGTAATGCTTATATAAATACAACATATATCTCAACATATCATATTTCAATCGTAAGCACATCATCGCACTACCTACCACATATTTATTCCACATATAAATGTATTCCAGCTTGAAAATTTTTAAAGTAAAACTCACCTGATTGTTATCAAAATACTTCCAAGCTTTCCTCAAATAAACCGATGATTCAATCTCTCACCAAAAGTCACAGAATCTGAAATAAATTGAATACCAATATCTATTTACCAATCAAACACATAAGACTCGCTAGCAGACTAAGAATTCTAAATAAACCTATCATACTCTTATCCACGAATGTCCCTCTTCGGCGACTTAGCACGGGGGTCCCGCTACCCGGTTAATGGGTGGGGTCAAGGGGCAACGCCCTTGCGGGGTCTGGGGGCAGCACTCCTAGAAAATTTTATAAAATTTTATCCTTAAAACTGATTCAAACAATCTATATCCGGAAACCCAAATCCGGAACTATCCGGGAAACTTTCCCGGAAACTATTACCCGGAATCTGGAATCTATTCCAGAAAACATATCCGGAAATCAATCCAGAAACTATTCCGGAAACCAATCCGGAAAACATTTGAAATTCGGTATCATTCTATCCGGAAAACACAAGGAATCCGGATACATACATCCGGACTTCGTGCAACCTCCGGATAACTATTCGTAACCCAGTTTCGATCGAAATCAACCAAGAATCAAAATTTGGAATTTCTAAACCGATAGGAATTGTCTACTACTAGATACGAACGCAATTTGAAAAGAGATTTTACCTCAAATCGCATCAATTGAAAAATTCTCCTTGGCCCTAATCGAACGACTTCTCTGCTTCACTCCTTCTCTCGACTCAACAGCGCGCACACACACACATTCAAGAGACCGACTTGAATGAAATAAAGAGGAGGTGATGGTTTATATAGTAAACCAAAATTGCTAATAAGGGTTTGAACTTTACTAGAATGATCGATACACTCTTAAACTTATAAATCGATCCAACTCACCTTAAACTACTAAACACCATTAAATAAACAATTAACTTACCCGGGTTATTATGCTGGAAAATTTAGTAAAAATATATGGTTTTTACTAAACTTTGGACACATTTAAATATATATATATATATATATATGTGTGTGTGTGTGTGTGTATTATATATAATTAACTCTTAGTGGGTTTGTATTCTCCTATATGAGAGCTTCGAAACGATATATAATGTGTCCAAAACGGAGTATGTGTGAATGAGATATCGATACTCAAAGTTGAGTACTTGGATGAATTTAGCAAAAACCAAATGGGTGTGGGGAAGGATCCCACATAGGAAGAAAGAGTAAACCTTCACTGGTTTATATACAAAGAAGTGTGAGGAGTTGACAAGCTCCTTTGAACGGTTTTACTCCAGCACCTACCCGCGCGCAGGGGGGTGCCGATTGACGATTTCGTAAGCTAAAATCGTCGAACTTGTGTGTGGGCGCGACCTGCGAACACGAATGCAGCTCCGAAATCTCGTGCTCACGCAGCTCGGTTGAATTGAACACTCGATAGACGCTGAATTGAACACTCGATACACACTCTTGAAACGGTAACCAATACTACAGCATACGACTTTTTCCGGTTACTTTTCAAGGCAAGTGGTCATCTCCGGCAGTACTTCTGCTCACGCTGTTGTACCCTGGGAACAGACGACGAATCTGTTTAAGGGAATCGTGTGTAACACAAGTCTCAGCAAAGTAACGACTTCTCTAGGAATCTGTTTCCTAACTCTGTTTCATCTTTCTTCTATTCGATTTCTTGAAATGATATTTAATCAATTTGTATGATTAAAATATATATTAAGACCAACAATCTTAAACAGATTCTTAATCGAGTTTGTTTTGATTTAATTCTTTTCTGTTGTGTGCGAACAGATTCTTAATCGAGTTTGTTTCGATTTAATTCTTTTCTGTTGTGTGTAAACAGATTCTTAATCGAGTTTGTTTCGATTTAATTCTTTTCTGTTGTGTGTAAACAAATTGATATTGCGGTATTGTTCACGTGAAATTTGTTTTCCAGAATGGTGAACGAGGACTTGGTGGCAATGATCATGGATTTTACGGCCATGGAGGTGAATGTGATTGATCCAAAACCTAGGGAATGGTGGATTGATACCGGAGCTACCTGTCATGTGTGTCATGACAAGAGCAACTTCAACACCTACAAGGATGTTGATGATGGGCAAAAGCTCTTCATGGGGAATGTCGCCACCGCCGATGTCAAGGGTGTTGGAGATGTGATGTTGAAGATGACTTCCGGGAAAGAGCTCAAGCTCAAGGATGTTTTGTATGTACCGGAGCTTCGCAAGAACCTCGTTTCGGGTTGGTGGTTAAACAAGTTTGGTTTTAAACTAGTGTTTGAGTCGGACAAGTTTGTTTTGTCCAAAAGTGGTATGTATGTGGGTAAAGGATATGCCTTGAATGGCATGTTCAAATTAAATGTAATGGCAAGTTAAATGTAATGGTTATTAATGGTATGAATAAAAGCAAGTTCCAGTTTTGCTTATATGCTTGAGTTTCCAAATGTTTGGCATGGCCGTTTAGGACATGTTAATTACTTAACTCCATTCGACGTTTAATTAAATTAAATTGCATACCAAAATTTTTGATATTGACTCAAATCACAAGTGCCCCACATGTGTAGAAGCCAAAACTTACTAGATCATGTTTCCAATCGGTTGAAAGAAAAACCGAACCCCTTGATTTAATTCATACTGACGTGTATGATTTAAAATCGGTTCCTACTAGAGGTGGGAACAAATATTTTATCACATTCATCGATGATAGCACTAGATATTGCTACATATAGGAACTTAAAAGTAAAAAAAACAAGTTTGTCTTGTATAAAAATGAAGTTGAAAATCAACTTAATAAGAAAATTAAGGTCGTTAGAAGTGATAGGGGAGGTGAATATGTCTCACCATTTGCTGAGTTTTGTTCGAAAAATGGAATTCGACATGAATTCACAGCACCCTATTCACCACAGCAAAATGGTATTGCTGAGAGAAAGAACCGTACCTTGAAAGAGATGGTAAATACCATGTTAATAAGTTCTGGTTTAAGTCAGAACATGTGGGGGGAAGCTATTTAGTCGGCTAATTATCTTTTGAATAAGATACCTCGCAAGAAACATGACGAAACTTTGTGGAAGATATTCCCAGATGGCCTAAGCCGGTAACGGTCATTTGTATACATTGTGATAGCCAATCGGCAATTGGTAGAGATCAAAGTACAATGTATAATGGGAAGTCTAGGCACATTAAACGTAGACATAATACGATACGACAATTACTCTCCACTGGAGTTATCACGATTGACTATGTGAAGTCAAAGGATAACATTGTGGATCCGCTTACGAAAGGCCTAAGTAGAGATTTAGTCTATAAGTCGTCAAGAGGAATGGGACTAAAGCCCTTGAATGAATAATTCATGCAAAGGAAACCTTACCCATAAGACTGGAGATCCCAAGATCTGGGTTCAAAAGGACAACCTATTTGTATGAATGAGGGAGGTCACTGTGGGGGAGTTAATAAACTTCCTAATCAGTGATAGTGAGGCTAAGCGTATGGCTTTTAATGATTATTGAAAATCACCTATGTGAGAGAGAAGTGGGGTCGCTTCGAAAGGGAATTGTGGGGGGGGGGCGCAATTCCTAACAGCTCTCGCTGAACCAGGCTAGTGTTCATGACCATAAACACGACTATGAGGATATGACCTTGTTAGGAAGAGTCCTGTGTGAAATGTATTGTCGTCTACATAAATGGTAGTTCAGTTCAAAGACATTGAGTCTACTGACAGCTAGGAGACCAAATATGTTTCACAAGGGAATGTTCAAAGGGTAACACCTACCTATCCTATGCAGGATTCGACAATTCGAAATTTCGTAGGGAATTTTCGTATGCATAGATCGATCTCCATTCATGTGGGGGATTGTTGGAAAATTTAGTAAAAATATATGGTTTTTACTAAACTTTGGACACATTTAAATATATATATATATATATATATATACATATAATAAAGGGAAATTAATTAAAATACCCCAAAATGGAAGTTGTGTTACCAAAATACCCAAAAAAATTCAAGTTTACCTAAATGCCCTAAATTTCCGCGATGATGTCCGCGATGGCCCGCGATGGTCCGCCGCGGCCCGCGATGGCCCGCGGTGGCCCGCGGTGGGGACTAAAAGTGTAAATAATGTTGCAAAAATTATCACTTTCAGTCCCTGACCGCGATCACGGGCACTCACCGCGGAAATTTAGGGCATTTGGGTAAACTTTGAATTTTTTTGGGTATTTTGGTAAGTCAACTTCCGTTTTAGGGTATTTTAATTAATTTCCCTATAATAAATAAGTAACTAGAATGTCACGTGTCGTCGTTTGGTGAGCCGGCTTTATTGTTTTCCCGCCTAAACATGTATCTGGACGCCTTTACATTATAGGTTCAATTAACACACTCACATTCACTCCTCCTTAAATCTCTCCTTAATTAAATTTTTAATATTTATACCTTATAATTACTACCCTTATAATTACCTATGTAGTTTACCTTTAATCCATTACTTGTTTTGTTTTTCATTTTAGACTCTTATCATATAAACATAAATAATGTATATGAACTAAAATGCATTAAAAAAACATTTCTATTTTTTACAAATTATACCATTGTAATCGTTTCGTCAATACCTTCGAAATAAGCCCAATATTGAATATTTTTTGATACATACGTACATATCCATAATTATAATAAATTCAAAAAAATCTCCATCGTGTATAGTAATCCCAAAAATCTATACATATAATAAATGAGTAACTAGCATGCCACGTGTCGTCTTCTGGTGAACCGACTTCAGTATTTTTCCACCTAAACATGTATTTAGACGCAGTTTACATTATAAGTTCAATTAGCACACCCACATTCACTCCTCCTTAATTCAATTTTTTTTTAATTTGTACGTTACATTTACTACCCTTATAATTAGGTATGTTGTTTACTTTTAATCTCTTATTGTTTTATTTTTCATTTTAGACTCTAATCATATAAACAGAAATAATGTATATGAACTAAAATGCATTAAAAACATTTCTATTTTTTACAAATTATACCATTGTAATCGCTTTATCAATACCTTCGAAATGAACCCAAATATTGAATATTTTTGGATTTAATTATATTATTAAATATCATAAATATATACGAATTAATGTGTCGTGATTAGTATGGGATTTGTTGAAATTAGTATGAGATTTGATACAAATAATCACTAAATTATCGTGATTTTTTTTTGCAATTTCATATCAATTTTTACTTCAAAGTCGAATTATTTCGACGAATTACAATTCTATCAACTTCCATTCTGTCAACGAAACACCCTTAGAATTATCATAAGAGATTTAATTACTTGAAAAAAAAAGATATCACTTATCAACTGACTTTTGGATTATGAGTTCGAACATTTTTCAAAAATATAAATATGCAATTATTGTGTATTCGTTTGATAAATTCATTTAGTAACGACATTTATAATAGGTATCAAACTTAATAGACATATTTTTATCTTCAAGATAATATTCCCTATTTGTGGTATTTTTGTTTTCTTTTTATCAATTATTGTATGTGTCACAAAATTATTCAACAACTATTAAACATCAAATAATTAACTTAAAACACATATTTGATCGTCGCGCAACGGGCGAGCCAAAGACTAGTGTATATATATATATATATATATATATATATATATATATATATATATATATATATATATATATATATATATGTGTGTGTGTGTGTGTGTGTGTGTGTGTGTGTATTATATATAATTAACTCTTAGTGGGTTTGTATTCTCCTATATGAGAGCTTCGAAACGATATATAATGTGTCCAAAACGGAATATGTGTGAATGAGATATCAATACTCAAAGTTGAGTACTTGGATGAATTTAGCAAAAACCAAATGGGTGTGGGAAAGGATGTCACATAGGAAGAAAGAGTAAACCTTCAATGGTTTATAACCAAAGAAGTGTGACGAGTTGACAAGCTCCTTTGAATGGTTTTACTCCAACACCTACCCGCGCGCAGGGGGGTGCTGATTGACGATTTCGTAAGCTAAAATCGTCGAACTTGTGTGTGGGTGCGACCTGCGAACACGAAATCTCGTGCTCACGCAGCTCGGTTTTGCTAAATTTCGTTTTGACCCAGTTTCGATTTTTTGTAACGGAAACGCATTGAAGATGAATAAATGATAATTAATTCGTTTAATTATTCATTTCGGTTACAGTAATTAATTTGTTAATTACGAATTAATTATTTCGGTTTCAATCTTCAATATAAATAGAGGGTCTCTTTCATTCTAAGAACACGCTGAATTGAACACTCGATAGACACTGAATTGAATGCTCGATACACACTCTCGAAACGGTAACCAATACTGCAGCATACGACTATTTCCGGCGACTTTTCAAGGCAAGTGGTCATCTCCGGCAGTACTTCTGCTCACGCTGTTGTACCCTGGGAACAGACGACGAATCTGTTTAAGGGAATCGTGTGTAACACGAGCCTCAGCAAAATAACGACTTCTCTAAAAATCTGTTTCCTAATTCTGTTTCATCTTTCTTCTCTTTCTTCGATTTCTTGAAATGATATTTAATCAATTTGTATGATTAAAATATATATTAAGACAAAATTAGTACACGCATACCAATACAAGTATTTAATAAAAGTACTCTCACGTTACTCACTATTAAGACCATGCGCATCGGGAGGGGTGGGTTGGCTGGGGTTGAGATGGAACACCATCGCACCCCTTGGGGTTGGATGGGGATGGACTCCTCCCGGGTTGGGCAACCCGGCTTGGGTTGAGGTATTTTGGAATTTTTTTTTGAAATATATCCGTTAAATATATGAACGTTGGGGTATTTTTTTTATTTTTTTATTTTTTTATTTTTTTATTTTTTTATTTTTTTATTTTTTTATTTTTTTATTTTTTTATTTTTTTATTTTTTTATTTTTTATTTATATCCTATAAATACTAATACTTCCAACTTATTTTTTCACACTTCATTCTACTCTCAATTTCTCTACAAATTTACTCTCAATCTCTCCCATCTTCCCCACTTCATTCTACTCTCTCAATATTATTTCTTTCTTCAAAAAAATCATAATGGATAAAGAAACACAAGGGTTCACAACACCACGACGAGGTTCCAAATCGCGAGGCACGAGCTCGCAACCGTCCCCGACGGAAAATATTTTCAATCTTACACCACCACCATCAACCTACCATGGAAGCATACAACAATACCCTATGTATTCACCCAACACCCTCCCGGTTGGGTTCCAACAATTTCATTCGGGTGGATTCCAACAATTTAATTCGGGTGGATTCCAACAATTTAATCAAGGCGGCTTTCAACCATTTATGCAAGGTGGCTTTCCACAATATAATCAAGGTGGGCAATTCGAACAACTACTACAATAAGAAACATATTCGGAGGACGTTGAAGTCGATGAAACGGTTCCCGAAACCCCACCCGATGTGGTTCCCGAAACACAACTCGATGCGGGAACCACGACACAACGGAAAAAGAAATTTGCAAATAGAACGAAAGCGGTTTCGTGGACTTCCGAAGAAGAGGTTTTGTTGGCAAATGCATGGCTTCACGTCTCCGAAGATAGCATCGTTGGAAACGCACAAAAATTGGGTATATATATTTATTAATGTATTTATCTTTATTATATATACGTATTCATATATATATATATATATTTATTAATGTGTTTATCTTTATTATATATACGTATTCATATATATATTTATTAATGTGATTATCTTTATTATATATATTTATTAATGTGTTTATCTTTATTATATATACGTATTCATATATATATATTTATTTATTTATTTTTGTAGGAGAATTTTGGAGAAAAATACTCAATTATTTCAACTCAAGTCGCCAACATCAACGCAATAAAGACCAAGTACAATCCAAATGGGGTGACATGAACAAAAAAATGATGAAGTTTAACGGGATCTACAATAATCTAAGATCCCAATATAAATCCGGATGGGGTGACGCGGACTTCATGGAGAGGGCACACACGATGTATCGGGCAGATAATAACGAAAAGCCTTTCTCCCATGAGACGGCTTGGAGAATTGTGAAAGACCACCCTAAGTGGAAGATCGTACATTCCATGGACGATAACCCGAGGCCCTCAAAACGGAGCAAGTCCACGTCGGATTCAAACCCAAACACGACGTCTTCTGACGCACGTGTTCGGTTCAACCTCAATGAAGAAAGCCATGAGGAGGAGGATGTCTTCGTACAAGAACCGACACGACCGATGGGGAGAGATAAAGGTAAACGTGCCGCGTCATCCTCCACAAAGACGGCGGAAAAGGACGAGGCGTTGAAGAATCTTATGGCGTATGTCGAGAATATAAACGTTGCAAATAAAAAAATACTAACCGTGGAGGAGGAAATGTTGAAAACCGCGAGGGACAAAGCCGAGGCGACAAAGACAAAAGCGGAAGCGGCAAAGACAAAAGCGGAAGCTTTGAAACAAAGAGAAATGCGGAAAGATCTCGAGTTTTACATCAGACCACATGATCATCTCACGGGTAGCGCGTTAAATGCGGTTTTAGCCCACAAAGAGTTGCTTCGACAACTATATGGTTGGTGAAATTTGTAGTTTTTTAATTTGAAATTATGTATTTTTTTATGTTTTTAATTTGGTTATGTAAGGTTAAAATTGTAGTTTCAATTTATGAAATATTTTATTAATTGTTTTATCTTATATTAAATTATAAATTATTTATAAAATTTAAATTATTTAAATTAATATACTTGTAACAAAAATAAAAATAAAAATAAATAAAAGATGGGATGGTGGTGTGGGATGGATGTGGGGGTTTGTGGGTTAGAATGGGTTGGAAGGGAAAAATGATGTGGCGCTGATGTGGCAGTGAAAAAGTGTGGGTTAGATGGGGTTGGATGCTGATAGTCTAAGAAGGTGACATTTATTTACAAGTCATTTCATCATTTGTATATTTGTTAATGTAAGATAATTGTCTTATAATTTTTTTTACCAGATGTCGGCAATATTGAAATTAAATTTTCAACTTGGGACAAGAAAACATCAAAACAACATATGTATATTATAATTGGTTTAACAATATTAATCAACTTAACTGCCCATTAATACCCTGTTTATATAAGTTAGTTCATCTTTATTAAATTATACCAAATAAAATAAAGTCCATTTCAGTTTCGCTACAAGACAAAATATCTCCACTACAAAGAAACATCAACTCATCCATGTACACGTGGACGTCCAGGATCATACCACTTGACGAGCTCTAGTAGGTTCTGCTCCTCAATAGTCGTCCACGTCTCCCTTATTGTGGGCCCTACACATTATCACCCACTATAAAAAAATTTACTCTAATTAAAATAATCGCCCAATCAAACCTCAGACTTTTAAAAATTGTCATTTCTCACCCTTATAAAAATAGAAGTTGAAATACATGGACCACTTTTATCGCCTACAAGTACAGTAGCTACTCCAATCCTAAATAAATTTAATCAAAATTGAACACAAAATATGTTTAGGCCCCGACCATTCATCTACCTGTCCAGGTCCAGGTGCACATCTCACATCTGAATAGATAAGAGGATACATTTCAGGAGTGTTTTCTATTCATTCAACAACCAATTCAGGTAAGTTTCTTCTTTGTCTTTCCCATTTTTGGTTTAATGGTTTGTTGATTTCCTTTTTAGGTTAGTGATTTAGTCCGTATTTGATGAAGTTGCCGTGTAGGTTTTTTTTATTACTTTCTCTAGTTATTTGATGAAATGTACAAAACAAAAAGAGTGATTTCAGATTAGAAATCCATTGACATCTTGTTATTGTGTGAAACTATGTGTTCTTATTATATAATTTGAGGTTGCAATGGTTTTTCGATGATTAGGGTTTTTAGTCAATTTCAGATTTTGGTTATGAAGTTGTGATGATATCAAATTTTGCATAGAATGGCGAACTTTCTGTAATTTCGGTTGTGATTGCTATGCTGGAATTCAGTTTGATCTAAATCAATTTGTGTTTATGTGTTAGGAAATTGAATTGAGATTGTTTGGTGTTCGTGTGGGATTTCATTCACTTGAAACGGGTTCTAATTTTTCAAGTTTAGAGTATTTAGGGGAGAATTATCAATTATGAACTTCAAAAACTTTGGAAATCAGCCAATGGATAACAGAAGCGGCAGCGGGCGGCCGCCAGGCAACCTCCCGTTGACTAGGCAAGGGTCGATCTACTCGTTGACTTTTGATGAGCTACAAAACACCATGGGTAGTATTGGTAAAGATTTTGGGTCAATGAATATGGATGAATTACTGAAGAACATTTGGAATGCAGAAGAAATGCAAACAATGGGATTTAATACCACCGGCACCACTGTTCAAGATCGTGGCGGTCAACAAAACTTACAGAGACAAGGCTCGTTAACACTTCCTAGAACGTTAAGCCAAAAGACAGTTGATGAAGTTTGGAAAGATTTATTAAAAGAAAACAGTAATGGTTTTGGACAACCAAACTTGCCCCAAAGGCAGCAGACTTTGGGTGAGATGACTCTTGAGGAGTTTTTGGTCAAAGCTGGTGTTGTTAGAGAAGAAACCCAGTTAGCTGGTAAACCAAACGATAACGGGTTGTTCTCTAATTTAACAAATTCCCCAAATAACCCTGGATTTGGTGCTATTGGATTCCAACCAGGGGTAGGTCAGAATGCTTCTGTTGATGGTGGTGGTAATCAAATTTCATTTCAATCTGCAAATTTACCATTGAATGGAAATGGGGTTCGATCTACACAAAATCAACAGCAACCGTTGTTCCCAAAACAAACTAATTTACCATATGGATCTCCCATGGCTCTAACAAATAATAATCAGTTGGGCAGTCCTGTGATCCGAAATGGAGTCATGGGTCTTTCTGATTCATTGATGAATGGTAACTTGGTTTCAGCTGCTACTTTGCAAGGAGGGATGGGGGGGATGGTTGGGTTGGGTGGCGGTGGTGGTGGTGGGGTGACTGTTGCCGCCGGATCTCCGCCAGTTTCATCGGACGGTGTAGGGAAGAGTAATGGTGACACTTCTTCTGTATCACCTGCTCCTTATGTTTTTAATGGAGTTATGAGGGGAAGGAAAGGGAGTGCCATTGAGAAAGTTGTGGAACGGAGACAGAGGCGAATGATAAAAAACAGAGAGTCAGCTGCAAGATCACGGGCTCGTAAGCAGGTTAATACCTAGTTTTTTGTTGTTTTTATTAATTTTGTTTATATATGATTATATACCATTTTCGTATTTGAATTTCCTTTGTCACAATATGTATTGTTTAAAACTTCACGGAAACAACTATTCTACTTGTCTCTTCGCAGTAGAGGTCAAGTCTGCCTACATCTTACTCTCCTCATGATGGGATATGCTGAGATTGTTTAGTTAAAATATATGCTGGTTTAAAACCAAAATAATACATCAAAACCTGAAACGATTTAATTTTCTTACATGAATTCATGGTCGTTAAGTTCTTTTAACATCCATGGATTTGATTGTTAACATCAACCGGCGTCATGAAAGATTGGATGCGCCAGACTGGTAATTTGGTAGGGATGTGATGAAAGATTGACAAGTTTCATATCCTCAGAAGTTATAAGGATTTCACTTCAGGTAATGAAATATGTGTTAAGGAATATAATCAGTTGGGATTCTATAATCTTGAATTAGAACAACCTTTAGTAAGCCTAGCCCTTGTGTCATAACTTATGGAACACAAAAATATAAATTTGTTTAGTCATATGTTGAGATAGCCTGTGTTTATCTTCACCCAAAAAGCACGTGTGTATGTTGTATTTATTTCTTTCTTGTGGTTGTAGGCGTATACTATGGAATTGGAAGCGGAAGTCTCGGAACTGAAACAGAAGAATCAAGAACTGAAACGGAAACAGGTGAAAGCATATTCGATTAATTTTTGCTCTAGTTTTATTAAAGGACCAAATACAAGATGAACAAGTTATTGGTGAAAAAGCGTTAAAAAATAGGAATCTTTGAGAAAAAAAAATTATTGGTGTAATTATAAATTAGTACAACTTTGGTTTGACATAACTCTAATTGATGTTGCAGGCAGACATGATGGAAATGCAGAAGAATCAGGTATGCTTCTATATATATCCTCCACTATATAATATAATATAATATAATGATGAATCAATATTCATATGCATATTACAAAGACATAGAAATATTTTTTTTAATATTTGTTTAGAATGAAATGAAGCCAAAGGGTTGTCTTCATATTTTGTCATGTGTTTATGTGAATATTGTTTGAAAATGTGTTGTGGATTGAAAGTTGAAAGGTTTATGGGGTTTGATTGATGATATAAAGCAGGTTATGGAGATGATGAATATGCAACCTGGAACAAAACGACAGCTTCTGAGAAAGACAGTTTCTGGGCCATGGTGAATGGTGAATGGGTGGATCATATCATATCATATCATATGATGATGGGTGGAAGTGGTGTATGTACATATATGAATGATCTAATAGGAAGGAAGGAAGGATTACATACATGTTTGATCTGTTTCTGTTTTCATTAAGGTGAAAGGTGAGTTGTAGAGGCATTTATTTATTTAGGTATTACAACAGCAGCCAGAAACCCTTTTGGATGAATAGATTACATTTTACATATTATATACATTATTATAGGGTGTGAAAGATAGCCTTTGTTTACGATGTTGTGATTATGTTCTGCATTTATTCTATCTTGTTTTGTGAATGCTATTATAAATTTCATGCACACAAACTAAAATGAAGTAAATAGTGGACATTAAATGATTGTTATAAAAAGTCACCCTTGTTGTTTAACAGAGATGGCCAAATGGGCCCGGATCCTTAACTGGTTACGATTTTCATCAAAAAACAAGGTATGGCCTGGCCTCGGGCTGGTCATGGGACCGGCCTAGGACCAGTTCGGTTTTTTATAAAAAAATTATTTATAAATGTATTTGAAGTATATTTTTAAATACAAAACGTATTTTTTAGTATATTTGATTGATCTAATTATAATAAAATGTATTTGTTAAAACGTAAATAATTTTTTTTAGTGCATTTGATAGATCTAGTTATAATAAAAACGTATTTATTAAGTGGGACCGGTTTGGTCCCGACCCGGGACCAAGACTGATTTTTGGCCATCACTACTTGTCTGTTGCAACTCACCTGTTTTGAAATAATTTCTTTGTGAAAGTTTATTTGGCAAAATTAGCATCACCATCTAAATATTATCTTAGTTTTCCAGATATAGAAGATAACTTTCTTTTTTCTATCTTTCAGTGTTAGTAATTTGTTACCAGTCAGATTGTTCAGGATTAGATATCTTATCTTTCTACCTTCTGCAACAAATCTATAATTTTATGTTTTAATAAAATATAAATTTAAAGTGAAAATTTGTTGCGTTTGTATTCAACCCTCTTCTTTTCTTAAAAAAAAAAGTTTAGGGCGTTTGGTACACGGATCAATGTTCTATGTTTGACAGGATTTCTATAAAAGGTGGAACAAACTTATATTTGACCAATATACCCTAAAAATAAAACCCAATTCTCTTATAAAACAGTCAAATATGTCTTCCTCTTTTGTAACACCCCGATTTTTGGAAGTTTTAAGATAAATATAAAAAATAGGATTTCGGATTGAATCCTATATTTGATGGTCTTGTTGGATGGACAATTCAAATACGAACGGTCCTTTCCAGAGCGAAAACGGAGCTAAAACGAAAAAAATTATGACCAAAACAACTTTCGGTACAACTTCGGCTAAAGTGACCGGCGAAATGACAATTGTCACAATCGTATGTCACTCTCGCCGGTTTTGTAGCGAGAGCCATGGGACCACAGCGAGAGTGCCCAGCGAAAGTGACACTTGTCACTCTCGCACGTCACTTTAGCCGACGGGCACCTGGAGTTTAAAAATGTTATTTTCACCCATTTCAACCCCATTTCATTTCCTCACTTCTTCCCTTCATCCATTTCTCTCCCATACCGAAACCCTAAGCCCCCAAAGTCGATTTTGAACCATTTAGCCACAAGATTCGAGATTTGCAAGTGATTTCTTCATCTATCATGGTTTTGGGAAACAAATCATGAAACCCTTTCACTTCATCTTCTTCACCCAAGGCTTTCTAGGGTCATCCAACTTTTTTGTCCATTTTGAAGAATTGGAGCTTGTGGTGTTTTATTGGTGATCTAGAGGTGCTTTGTTGGGGGATTCTTGTTGTGATTGAGGTAATCATCTATTTTCTTCATCTATGAAAATTAGGGTTTGGGTATAAGTTGAGATTATTGATGAAAATGCTTGGGGAACGATTTTATATGGTTGAATATGATTTTGATGGTTGTGAACTCATGGATCTAGGTTTTAGAAGATTTGGCTTGAGGATTCAAGTTTCTTCAAATGAGCTAAAATTGGGGGGAAAATCTAGATTTAGTCTAAATCTACCAAGGTGAGTTCAAGTTGATTTGTGAAAACGTTGTACATGCCAAAATGTTTATTTTAAAGTGTTTTGTGTGTTTTTACATGAAAATATTCATTGTTGAATTATTTGGTGGATTCTGGTTACTTGGATTATTTGATTTTATAAATCTTGCAAAATAACCATTTTTTGGATTTTTGGATAACTTGATAAAATAAGTATAAATGGAAGCGTTTTGATTTAACGCATGATTGGAGGTTATCTAGTGAAAATACATTTTTAGTGTTTTGTTGGAAATGTGCATATTTTTATGCGGTGGTATATTTTAAAGCATGAACGTGTGGGTCATTGGGTTTTGGGTCATTTCCGACCTTGTGAACATTTTAGAAGTTGTAAACCCTTCGGTTTGAGAAAAGACGTATTTTGGGTATTTTGATGGATGAACCTTAAGTATTGTTATTTTAAATGATTTATCTTGCGTTTGTAAATCTTTAGGTATAAATGCACTTTAATGTGTATTTTGGAAAATGACGTGTCTTAAATTAAGAGTTGTGTTGAGCAATTCGAGTCTCTGGAGCCTATTTCGCATATGCATTATTCGGTTTTCATGAGTGGTTAATTTGTTTTGATTGAGCTTATGGCTCGATTTATGACTTTAATGAGTCTTTAGGGCATTTTTGTTCGGATTTTAACATGGACTTGGTTTGATTAATCTAAGATGGACTTCGAGTTAATTGAATTAAGTTAGGCTTCGATTTAATTAATTTAACTTGGGCTTGTTTGGCATCTAGAAGATTATTAGGAATCCGGTATTTTAATTATTAATAATTATTAGAAATGTCGGTGTTAGACTTAATTATGGACCCGGTTAGATTTATTAAAAAGAATCCAGTAAAGTTTATTAAAAGGGACCGATGTCCAAAAATCCGGAACTTTGAACTGATTTATAGGGTCCGGAAAGTAATGTCTTGGGGCGGGTAAGCAGAATCCAATAAGTATGATTTTGGACTAGAAGTGTAACCTATCAACTTAGATAGTTTAGGGTTATGTTCGGAAGTAAGATCGAATATAAATGATTAGATTTTGATACACGTTTCATATATAATAGGTGTTCCACCTAGAGATCGGAAGTGTAAGTGAGAAGCTTTGGAGCGAGCAAGCCAGGTGAGTTTTTTCTAACTAAAATACGTGATTTTACGTGTTTTTCCAAAGAAAGTGATTGTGTGGAAATGCCATGTTATTTTACATGATTTTTACCGAAATGAAAGTTAAACGCTTTTCTAATTATGGTTCGTTTACGAGCATGAACTGTTTTATAACTGATACGCATGATTTTCCATGAATTGCCTGTTTTACTTAAAAGGGGTTATTTAGCAAATGAAATGAGGTTTTCACGCATGTGATTACGATACGTTATGTGTTTGCTATGTGGAGTCGGTTTACACAGTGGGATCAGGGTACCTTGGGATCCGATGATCCCTTGGGCATATGGGTTGAGCTTGTAGGATGGAATTCGTTTCCTTCCTACTCGGATAGAAGGGAGTCCACCTGGACTCCGATGTGTGTCGAGAGGGTGTCCGTTAGGCCCCGATCGTGGGAGCTTATGCGATCCTTAAACCACGTGTAATACCTTGAATGACGTTTATGTGAAGAATGTGAACTGCTTTTATAAAATGATTTTTATAATGTTGATGTACACTGTTTATGGAGGGAAATCACTAGATCTCATGGTCTAACCCTCGCTTTTCAAAACTAAAACCTTTTCAGGTAAGCAAATAGTAGGAGGCTCAGGTAAGTGAGCAAGAGCAAGATAGAGTACAGATGCAGATAGAGACAGTACCTATGCCATGTATAGAAGCTAGTGCGTTCTCAGTTGTGTATAGGTTGTTTCCGCCAACCTTAGTTTGAGACTGATGTAACGAAATTTTGGGACCCAGTTTTGGAAATGTTATGATTTAATGCTACGTATGTCCTGTTGTATTTATGGGTTGTTACAAATGGTATCAGAGCCATAGTTTAAGGGATTTAGGTGACCAGACGGGCCTAAACTTAAACTTTGGAAGTAGAAATCACAACTGAGAATCAGGAAATGCGTTAGGATGGCACTATTGTAGATATAGGACTAATAGGGTATCGAGGACAGTCATGTAAGGTAAGATTGGGATTACACCTGGCCAGTGTAATTGTGAACTTACAGGTACATGTATGTGCTTGACCTGCCTTATTATTCCGAAGTTGTAGTCTTAAGCTAGTTTATGTGCCGTATTCCAGTAATCTAGAAGGTCAGCAAGATCCTTGAGGGATAGATTGAGACCCATTGCTAGGGAAGCGTCGTGAGAGGTCATTTATGATGTGATGTATGTATATGTAACACTCTCAAAATTGGAACGAGCAACTAACTTCAATTTCAATAAAATGACTGAAGGATGATAAAATCATCTCTACAAAACGTCCTTGAAAATACCTCAAAGTTTGAACATCACAAACTAAACAACTAACATCTCGAGACGGGTGTTACTTAAAACCATTTACAAGTTGCTAATCCCAAATATGTGTGGAAGACTTCGCTAAGCATCTCACTTCTTGTGCTCTATACTAGTACTCATCCATTCACAGTGTAGCTAAAGCTATTCCCAACCTGAACCTGTTGCACATGCCGACAAATAAAAAGGTTAGGCTAACGCCTAGTGAGTTCAAGAGTTTACGTCATGAGCAAATCATTTGATAAATCGACAGCTTCAACTTAATAAATAATTTTCTAAAAGGGTTTGTATAAAAGACATTGACAACCCATTTTCCAAACGCACACAATTTATGAGAGGAAAGCTTCCAACGAAAATCGTTTCTCTGCAAAGGACTCAAATCCAAACTCACATCAAGAGTTAATTAATAACAGCTTCTTTAAAATAATCGCCACTGCGAATAAAACACCAATAGTTAAAACGTCCAATAAGGATGTAACACAAATACGTCTATCAATCATGGAAAACAATCCATATGCATATAATATAACCTCGACAATGAAAATAAATAAAATCCCCGAAATCAATACCCTTCGGTGACGGGGGAGACCCGATCTCATCGAATGTGACAAACACATAAATTAAACCACAATTAAATAAATGCAAGTAAGCTTCTTGGATGTGGAAATCAGATGACATCAACCATACTAGGTCTTTAGTCAGTCCTCGGCATCAATCATACTAGATCTTTAGCCCATCTTAGACATCAACAAAAACTAGGTCTTTAGTCCATTTTAGACATCAACCAAAATTAGGTCTTTAGTCCATCTCCGGCATCAACCAAAACTAGGTCTTTAGCCCTTCTTAGACATCAACCATACTAGGTCTTTAGTCCAAGCCATCAAGTTCAATCCTACTGGATCTTTACCTTGGGAAAACCCACCATCCGAAACAAGCTTACTCGACTTAAATATAAATACATGACCCCAAAAGAATAACCAATGCATTCAAATCATGTAAATCTCAAACATAATGCAACTCATGCAATACAAACCCCAAGCCCACGCCGAGCTTAATAAAACCGGGCGAATGCCATCAAGACTCAACTGAGCCTAAAACCGAGCTCTCTGCTCAAAAGATCTAATGATCATAAATCACATCAACTCATGCAAATAATATGCATCTAACCCACATCATGCAAACACACACTCTGATGCATGATAATCTCACAACCCCTTCATTGCCACCTTCCCAATGAAGTCAATCATATATGCATCTATATGTGCGTGTATGCGTATATGCAACTCTATCATAACTCAACAAAGCATATAACACACAAAGATTTATTAGACCCAAAGGTACTACGAATACAAAATCATTAAACGGTCTTCGCACCTAAGACCAAACACTCAAACCGGCACATATTCAAATAAATTGCAATTAGGCATATAATACATCCAAGGCTCCACCTTGAGCCACTAAAACCGACAAACACTCAAAACACTCATTTGAGTATAAATCAAGCCTTTAAAGGCCAGAATAAACGTTTGGCTAAATACGTGTTGCTCACATGGTTACGTAAACCAAAATACATCGTTACCCAAAATCTTTATCCTTTGGATTCCTCAATTGGCCATCGGCCCTAAATAGAAGGTTTACAACTCTCAAATATTCATACGGTAAAGATTGACCAAAATCCCCAAATGTGGGTGTTTTACAAGATTTGTAAAGCTCAACACTTTAATTAATCAAAACCCACTAATTACTCAACAAGTGATACTTTTATATATAAATCACACAAAATACTTTAAAATAAACATTTTGGCATGTACAAAGTTTTCACAAAGCAACTTGAACTCACCTTACTAGATTAGGCTAAATCTAGTATTTCCCAAACGTATGCTCCTTTGAAGAAGTCCGAATCTTCAAGTCCAAATCTTCCAAAACCTAAATCCATAAGTTTCCAATCATAAATATTTGTCCCCAAACACTTAGAATCATTTCCCCCAACATATTACACCCAAAATCACCATTAGATCGAAACCCTAATTCCCAAAATAAAAGAAGAGAAGGTTACCTCAACCATCATGTGAATCCACCAACCCAACACTTCTAGTATCACCAAAATGAGCCTCAATCTTCATTTTATCCAAAGAATAGGAAGGGTTTAGGAGAGGGTTAGGTAAAACTCTAGGAGGTGAAGAAATCTCACAAAAATGGGAGAGAGATGAAGAACTCTAACCCTTGATTACCAAATCTTAGCTAGGAGATGAAGAATCACTCTTCTATGTAGTGAAAGGCACCAAGAAAGCTTCAAAACCCGACTTTGGGGTTAGGGTTCGTTTAGAGAGAGATAGGAGGTGGAGTGGTGGAGTAACAAATGAGAAATAAGCCAAAAACCCGATTTTTAAGCTCTCAGACATAGCGGGCGATTGTGCCAAGCAATAGTGACATGGTCACTATCGCGAGGCACTCTCGCTGAAGTTGTACCGAGGGGTCTCGGCTTCCCCGCGACTATGACACGGCGATAGTGACATTGTCACTATCACGGGCACTATCGCCCAGATTGTACCGAGCTCGACTTTTGTCCCGAATGAACCCGATTTGTTGAGCTCCTTTCGTACACCTCTCCCCAACGTTAAACCTTCACCTTAATAAAATTCCGGGTGTTACAGTATACATCGTAGAAACCAAATGTTGTTTGGAATGTTATGAGCCGTCTAGAGGTAGATCTTCGTGGGTTCGAAAAGGATGAGTGAGTGCTTCTGAGTAAGACTCCTGGTTCAGGAGAGTCCCAGTTCTATAGATTGCGAGGTAGATCAGTTCGGATGGTAAGGAAGGACAGTGTCGAAATCTTGAAAGTGTCAATGGAGCCCTGACTTCTTAGTCGAGTTTTTCAATGGCAGGATCAATGAAAATGGGATACCAATAGTGAACTGAAAAACGTGTAGAGGTAGAATGTGAGGTAATTGACCAAGACGAAAATAGCATGAAATGGTTGAGTAAGTGAGATGTGGAACGCATGTACAGCAAGTTATTGCATGACCGAGAGGGCGGCCATTGGTCGAAGGTAGAGTGTCAAGGATAAGTTGCGTGAGTAAAGCGGTTGACCTTGTTAGGGTGAGTAGCCTTCAATTGCAAGTAGAGTTTCATGCATGGCGTTCTTATATGTAACATGAAATTTTCACGATTTAAGTTAAATGTCTAAATATCAATTTTGATAAAAAAGGAGTCAGAATGTGCAAGCGTATGTTTAAAGAAAAGGTGATTTCATTCACATTGCACAATGAAATTTTGAGCTTAACGATTTGCAAGTATTACACACTTTTCATGATAAGTTAAATTGTTACAAAAAGGTCAAGAAAACGTTTGCCAGCAAAACTTTTACAATCAAAATGAATATTGACCTGTTGATATCATATAAAAGAGTGTGAGAACCGACTGGTTTACTTGGTGTCGGTAAATTCCTTCAGAATTGTGTCGTATGAAAGGATTTTCATTCAATGTATTACTGTCGTAATAACATCGTTCAGATTGAGTAAGATTAAGGTTCACGGGAAGATGCATGTAAACGATTCTCGAATCGTTGTGCAGGGCATTGAAGTTATAAGAGTGATGGGGTCATGTGTACCCAAGTTGTTTCCAAATGTTGTTTATTTAAAATGATAAAATGTGCGAAATGATTTATTTACTGCGTTGTCATGCATGAAGGCTATGAACCCACTAGGTCGTAGAGTATTACATTTTAAGCTAAGGAAGGACTCCAAGAGTGGAGAGGTGTTCTTTTATCAACTCGTTATGAGTGGTGTGGAGAGGCAGAAAAGAGATATCCTTGACGTCGAATAAGAGTCTTAAGGTGATCCTGTAATATTGATGTTACATGAGTAAGTTTTGAAATGAGGACGACGGAATATGAAGTTGATTATGATATGTTGGAAAGATTAGGTTCAGTAAGGAACCCAGGGTAGAGAATAGGTTAAGAAGGGGTCAGCGGGTTGACTATTGATGTTGAAGTCGACAGCTGTGTAAGGTGGCTGGGGTCGAAGACTTGAACCAGAAGGTTGAAAGTTGACAGCGCACCTAGTAGGGGTGTTAAGATGGTGAGGGACTGCTGTTCGGATAAGAGTTATACTTACGAGGTATGGAGGGTTCGTAAAAGGATAAGGTATGTAGCACGAGCGAAGTGAGCGTAGAGATTATATAGATCTGTGAAAGAATGTGCCCTGTCTAAGTATGGTTCGTAATCGCTTTGAACTAGCAAGGATTGAATATGTTTGAGTTAGTCGGGAACTCATGAGCGGTTGAGCTAGAGTTGGGGAAGGACAAAGTAGCGAGATAGACTCGATTAAGTGTGCGGGAGAATCTGAAGGGAAGTTTGAATGGTGTACGAATAACCATGAGAGACCAAGTGTTTCTGGTTGTGAGAGCCGCTTAGTAAGTATGTTTTGGAATCATTGGAAGTTTAAAGGAAGATGAGGGATGGATTAGCCAAAATGTGTTATAGTAAATGCTAAATCTCTAAAGAGCGTGAATTGTTTCTTATGTGTGAGGGAATGATCCTAGAAAGAAATAGTTGGAAATTTGGTTATGTTTAATGAATGACATGATGATGATTATGGGTCGGAGTGGTAGTATGATCATTAGTTGATTTGAAATGTCATGATAGATGTATAAGCCTTTGATTGGTTGATTAAAATTTTATAGATTTGTTAAGTAATGACATTTATTTGTTATTACAAGATGTGTTACGATTCTACCGAGATTCTTACTAAGAATTGATAAGGGAGAATCAATATGTTAAAGTGAGAAGTTGATAATAGTATGATAGAATAAGTAATTTTCAAATTATTTTGAAAATTGTGAATTGTTGGGTTACTCGGTGGGAGTTGTTAGTTAAGGAATCAGTTTTGACTGATGGATTTTGTGAATACCAGCATAACGAGATGTTGATGCTAAGTTATTATATATGATAATTTATGGTTGATAGAAAGAAATGAACTGCATCTCAATTGGAGTTTATCTTTTGAAATAAGTTGATAATTATAATTGAAATGAGTTGGTCAAGTTAAAGTTGCTTGTGATAAAGAGAAGGAATTGTATTGTTTTATGCGGTAAGGATCAGTGGTTATATTGCACTAGCCGAGAGAGGCAGTTGAGTTCGGAAACTGTTAATGTGGTCATGAATCAGATAAGGATAATTAGGGAGTGGTAAGCATTGAGATGCTTACAACCTTTGTTCACATATTATGATTTATAAGATGGATTACGAGAATTCTTGGGGAAGTGTTATTGAGATTAACACACTGATCGTTAAGGACTTATTTAAGGTAATCTAAGTAAGAAAGCCGGGATGACTTTATATATAGATATCTGATTTTATGGTCATTGTGGTTAATCGAAAGAATTATGGAACCCGAGTTTCGTGGTGTTCCTGAATTAATAGATCCGATTGGAAGATGAAAAATAAGATGATTGTGTTTTACGGTTATAAACAGAGATTGTGAGTATAATCAGAGTTGCGCAGCGAAGGCGTGAAAGTATGTTGTTATTGTTTTGTTATTAGAAAGATTTATTCCGAGAGTTGAAATTTAAGTTTTGATAATCAATTGCACCGGTTAGTATTAGAGTGAATTCTGGGACAAAATTCTGTTAAGGAGGGGAGATTGTAATAACCCAAAATGAATATTGTAATTTAAATGGAAGTTAAGGGGTATATTTGTATATTGTGAAATGTATGGGGTTAAAAATGAAATATGGGAAATTAATTCCCCTCTTGGTGCGCCGCTTTTATTAGTAGAATAGGAAAACATTTTTTAGGGTTATGTGTGTGTGTGTGTCCTGCTGGCGCCGAGAAGAAACAGCGAGAGATAGAGATAACGAGAGATAGAGACGTCGGGAGATAGAGAAAAAGAAGAGAAGAGAAGGAAAACCTTCAGAGTATCGACTCAATCCATGGGGGTTTGATTTCATCAAGTTTTGAGGTATGATTTCTCTCAATTCATGTTCATATGAGGTTTTGGAATTTATTTAATCTGTTCTGAAATTAAGGTCTAATATCAAATTGTAATCTGTGGGTTGAAATTAGTTTTGTTTTACACTTTGGAAGAATGAAACCCATATGGGTTATCTAGGTGTAAATGAGTTCCAAATATGAAGGAATCGTTGTTTATAAGTGTGTATGTTTATCGATTGCGGTGTCGAATTGTTGTAAGAGATCCGAAAGTCTATTTTAGGATCCGGACTCATTTGGTTCCGGAATTTGCTACAAAAATAAGAGTTCCGGTATTGTTTTTGAATTCGAGTACCGGAATTATTTATGTGAGATCCGGAATCATTTAGTTTGGGCCTCGAAGTAAGGATCCAGAGTTTATTAAACTAGTTCCGGAATGGGATGGGCCGAAATGGCGTGGATCCGGAACTCATAAGAGTTCCGGTATGGCTTAGGATTGGGTCGTGGTTTGAATTTAAGTTATGGGCCGGTAATAATTAAGTTTAAGATGGGTTTGGTTTAATTAATCTAAGATGGACTTCGAGTTAATTGAATTAAGTTGGGCTTCGATTTAATTAATTTAACTTGGGCTTGTTTGGCATCTAGAAGATTATTAGGAATCCGGTATTTTAATTATTAATAATTATTAGAAATGTCGGTGTTGGACTTAATTATGGACCCGGTTAGATTTATTAAAAAGAATCCAGTAAAGTTTATTAAAAGGGACCGATGTCCAAAAATCCGGAACTTTGAACTGATTTATTGGGTCCGGAAAGTAATGTCTTGGGGCGGGTAAGCAGAATCCAATAAGTATGATTTTGGACTAGAAGTGTAACCTATCAACTTAGATAGTTTAGGGTTATGTTCGGAAGTAAGATCGAATATAAATGATTAGATTTTGATACACATTTCATATATAATAGGTGTTCCACCTAGAGATCGGAAGTGTAAGTGAGAAGTTTTGGAGCGAGCAAGCCAAGTGAGTTTTTTCTAACTAAAATACGTGATTTTACGTGTTTTTCCAAAGAAAGTGATTGTGTGGAAATGCCATGTTATTTTACATGATTTTTACCTAAATGAAAGTTAAACGCTTTTCTAATTATGGTTCGTTTACGAGCATGAACTGTTTTATAACTGATACGCATGATTTTCCATGAATTGCCCGTTTTACTTAAAAGGGGTTATTTAGCAAATGAAATGATGTTTTCACGCATGTGATTACGATACGTTATGTGTTTGCTATGTGGAGTCGGTTTACACAGTGGGATCAAGGTACCTTGGGATCCGATGATCCCTTGGGCATATGGGTTGAGCTTGTAGGATGGAATTCGTTTCCTTCCTACTCGGATAGAAGGGAGTCCACCTGGACTCCGATGTGAGCCGAGAGGGTGTCCGTTAGGCCCCGATCGTGGGAGCTTATGCGATTCTTGAACCACGTGTAATACCTTGAATGACGTTTATGTGAAGAATGTGAACTGCTTTTATAAAATGATTTTTATAATGTTCATGTACACTGTTTATGGAGGGAACTCACTAGACCTCATGGTCTAACCCTCGCTTTTCAAAACTAAAACCTTTTCAGGTAAGCAAATAGTAGGAGGCTCAGGTAAGTGAGCAAGAGCAAGATAGAGTACAGATGCAGATAGAGACAGTACCTGTGCCACGTATAGAAGTTAGTGCGTTCTCAGTTGTGTATAGGTTGTTTCCGCCAACCTTAGTTTGAGACTGATGTAACAAAATTTTGGGACCCAGTTTTGGAAATGTTATGATTTAATGCTACGCATGTCCTGTTGTATTTATGGGCTGTTACAAAAACAACCTCAAATTTCAAAAATAAAAACACAAACCAAACTCTGATTCCAAAATAAACATGATTACAAACCATATCCACATCCAAATCGAAAACTAGATCGAATCCCAAATGAAAACCAATATTAAAAACTAGATCGAATCGCATATCAAAACCAGAACTAAATGTTCAAAACAGACATTTTAGATCGAAAAGCACCAATCTGGAAAACAACTTCACAAAAACCATTGTACGTCTCGTCACCAATTCAGATCGTGGAATCTTTCAGATCGATTTCAAACCGATTATCAGATCGATTTTTAGATAGTGGAATCTTGGAATCGATTTTTAGATCGATTTGCAGTGCCACCGGAAATGGTGACCGATTTTTAGATTGAAAACATCGAACCCCAGGTTTGAGTTGTTGCAGGCGGTGGTGTAGTGAAGGTGAGGACAGTGACGGAATGTGGAGGCAGGCGGTGGTTCTCTGTCGATGAAGATGAGGGGGGGGGGGAGCGACGTCGATGGAGGTTGTGGAGAAATTTATCCGTCAAAGAAGATGAACGCTAGAGGGGAGGGGTACTGCTGTACGCCGGAGGGGGGGGGGGGGGGTATGTTCAAGGGGGAGGCTTCGATGGAGGGTTGGAGGCTAGGTTTGGTCAATGTGGCTTTTATTATTTAGAGTAAATTACATGTTTAGTCCGTGTGTTTTTAAAAAGAAATAAAAAAGACATAAGATGACTAAAATACCCCTGTACTTAACGTGCTTAACAGAAAATTTTAACGGAGTTAGAAGTTAGGAACTCAACCCGTTATAAAATGTAAACCATGAGGATAGAATCCATAATTATTTCAAAATAGGGACTCAAACTGTTAAAACCAATAAACCACAAGGACCAAATATGTAATTTACTCTTATGATTAATGTTTGGCATATAAATCATGAGTTAAATGTCATTAAGAAATCAAAGTTTTATAGAAAATAGAGTAAACTACACTTTTGGTCCCCGTGGTTTGGTGTTTATAACACATTTGGTCCCTACAGTTTAAAAATTACACTTTAGCCCCTACTGTTTGCCATTTGGTCCGGATTTGGTCCCTCTGACAGACGTCCGTCCAATGTCAGACGTTAGAGGCAACCATGTGAGTTGCACATGAGGGTAAATCCGTCTTTTTACCTCATAGGGACCAAATCTGAACGTTTACTAAAAGTCTAAAACCCACCCCACCCCACCCCTACTCTCTTTCTCTCTCCTATCTTCTTCTTCCCCAACTCACTTCCTCTTAAACCCTAAACCCACTTAAACACACTTAACACACACACACACACACACACACACATATATATATATACATATATATATAGCCTTAGGTTCAATAGAGAAGTGCAAATATTTAGAGAAATAGAGAAGTAAAAAAATACGGGACCTTTCATATATGAACGTTCATATATAAACAGTCATATATGAACGTTCATATATGAACGTTCATATGAACGTTCATATATGACTGTTATATGAACGTTCATATATGACTGTTTATATATGAACGTTCATATATGAACGGTCCTGTGTTTTTTTACTTCTCTATTTCTCTAAATATTTGCACTTCTCTATTGAACCTTTCCCTATATATATATATATATAAACACACACACACATATATATGTATATATATAAACACAAACCCACTTAATAAACACACACACAAACCCACTTAAACACACTTAATACACACACACACACACACATATATATATATATATATATATATATATATATATATAAACACACAAACACACACACACACACATATATATATGTATATATATAAACACACACCCTCTAAACAAACCCACTTAATAAACACACACACAAACCCACTTAAACACACTTAATACACACACACACAAAACCCATTTGCGTGATGGTGATGATATGGTCATTTTACATATACATATATATGTAAAAAATACACACACACATATATCATCACCATCACGTATATGTAAAATGACCATAAGTAAAATGACCATATCATCACCATCACGCAAATGGGTTTTGAAGTTTGCACGGGATTTAGTTGATAAAACCATTTCATTTCTTTTTGTATTTGATTTTGGAACACAAAGCAACTTTCAGAATCAACTTTGATCGAGAAAACAATAAGTTATGTGATCTCAAAGTTCTCGCCGGAAAACCGGGTTTTACCGGAATATCAAGTTGTGACCATGGTTTATACGCAAATCTTTCAAAGATCGTTTTGTTATGTTAAATCGTTCATAAAACAGTAACTTTGATTAAATTACAGAAACAAATTAGTGTGATCGGGTTATTGGAAAGATTCGCCGGAGTTCATGTTTCTTTGAGGTAAACGTTCGGATTTGGTCCCTGTGAGGTAAACGTTCAGATATGTATATGTGTGTGTGTGTGTGTGTGTGTGTGTGTGTGTATTAAGTGTGTTTAAGTGGGTTTAGGGTTTAAGAGGGAGTGAGTTGGGGAAGAAGAAGATAGGAGAGAGAAAGAGAGTAGGGGTGGGGTGGGGTGGGTTTTAGACTTTTAGTAAACGTTTAGATTTGGTCCATGTGAGGTAAAAAGACGGATTTACCCTCATGTGCAACTCACATGGTTGCCTCTAACGTCTGACATTGGACGGACGTCTGTCAGAGGGACCAAATCCGGACCAAATGGCAAACAGTAGGGGCTAAAGTGTAATTTTTAAACTGTAGGGACCAAATGTGTTATAAACACCAAACCACAGGGACCAAAAGTGTAGTTTACTCAAGAAAATATAAGTACTTTGTAAGCCGATGTTGACACAAATTATTTTTAACATTTGTCGGCATTTAATATTCATGTTAGATTATTTAAATAAATATTGTGTTAATTTTTTATTATGTGTTCATAATAAAATTACATTATGTTGGGTGTTTTTCTTTTGGGAGCAAAAGAATAGTAGCAAAAATCCGACCTACCGGATTCGAACCAGTGACCTAAGGATTTCAGCAATTGAACAACTACAGTCCTCCGCTCTACCAACTGAGCTAAGGTCGGTTTGTTGTTCTCCATTAATAAGCGATGTTGATATTTATCTTCAAAACTCAAAACCTGGGGTTACCCCTTTTCTAACCGAACGGATTTTAGGAAGTCAAGGTGTTAGGGTTTTTACGAGGTTTTAGGGTTTCTGACTCATGGAAGATGGCGATGATAGAGGCGAACTTGAAGACTCTCCTGCAATCAAAGCACTTGGCTCCCTCTTTAAGCTCACTCAAGTCAACTTTTGGTATGATTTATTTATATTTTTCACCTAAAGAATTTGATGGACGTGCAAAAGGCTATTTTATATTTATGTTTTCCAATATTATCGTATCGTATCGTATCGATCTTTATGCCTAATTGTTGTTTGGGTTGTTACAGGGTCGATCTTGCTTCGGGGATGCCGTATGGTTCAACTTCTGTGGATTGCACCGTAAGTTTTTCTTCATAATTCTTACGTTTACATGCCAAACATGAATTCTAGAATGTAGAAATTAAGTGTTCAAATTTGACACCAACATTTTATGTTGAAATATACTTTTTTAATTGCTAAACATGGTTTAAAGATACCAATGGTTTTTAGTGGTAGTTATTTGGACAAGTATCCATTTTAGACTTAAGAAAAGGATCTGACATTGTGTCTTAATAAACTTTGGAAAACCAATTTGGCTTATTCTCACATACAATTTTTTGATCCAGAAAACAGTGAAGGATGATAAAGGTATGTCAATTTGCATCTATTGAAACCATTACCATGAATTTTTGTCTTAATTTGCATCTGGTTGTGTGTTTCAGATAGTTGGTCTTTGCCTGTTGTTGATAGCGAATTGTGTAGGCAGATGGATGAACTTGGACTTCCTCTTTCTTTCTGCACAAACAAGGAGGTAAGGTATAACTTTCTTGCTGTTTTTTGTTGTTGTTGTTGATATATCATTTAATTAATGTGTTTTTAGAATGATTTTTTGTTTCCTTTTTTGCAATTTGGTCTGGTGGCTGTTCGACTATCTAGGAGACCTTGCAATCACATTTCTTTAACTGGTAAATGAAACATTAAATTGGTTTTCAGAAGCGGAATGGAAAGGTGAGAGGAAAGAGGAAGGATGGCCACAAGAAAGTTTTGCTTACCCATGAAGAAGCCACAGATGAAGTCTCTGATTCAGTTCAAGTGAGCAAGTCTCTGATTCATTCAAAGAATGGGTCATTAGAAGATAGAGTGGGAGATCCTTTGGTGGCTATTCAGAGGTCTAAAGCTGAGGAATCTGATGTGGTTTTAACTAATAACTGTGATACAGTTGATAGTGGAAGCCATGATGAAATAGGAGATTGGGTGACCTATTGGGATGAATACTACGAAAGAAACTACTATTACAATAGTAGAACGCAGGAATCAACATGGGAACTGCCAGCAGGGATGGAACAACTACCTCTTGTTTATGTATCAAATGAGATGCTTCTTAAAATGGATGACAATGCTGATGCTAATACAAGTGATAGCAAAGAGCAAAATTTGGGTGTTGTGCAACATGATATTGCTTTATCTGATGAATTGAGCAGTGATGTTACCTCGGGGAAGCTCCATAATGATTACATTGTAAGTAGCTCTGATGTACATCCAAATGAAGCCCTTGAGGTGAATAGAAGTTCAGAGGGAAGCTCTTTATTTGACTCGCAAGATATGCTGCATTCACCAACCAGGTATTCTTACTGTTCATGACCATGACCATAATCTTATCTTATTCACTCGCGATAGACGTCTCATGAACATATGTTGCCAAATTTTGGACTGTTGTCTTTAATGGTGCTGTTTTCCTTGATATCTGCACAAACTACAAGATGGTTTTAGTGGTGCATGTCTAATGCCTTACATCACCCCAGGAATAACGGTTACCATGCATTAAGGCTATGTTTGGCAAACTAGCTGATAAGCTAGCTGATGGATAGGCCATGTTTGGCAAAAACTAGCTGATAAGCATGTAAAATGACCAAAAAGGACATCTTGAAAAAAATAATCAATTACAATATTTCATAATATAATTTAAACAAATTTATAGTAATATAATATGTTAATTAATACAACCAAGATAGTAAAGAAAAATTAAATAATATAATATGTTAATTAAAAGAATTTAAAATATATATACTATAAATTTTGAATTTGTTAAAACAAATTTTAGAAAAAAATCTACATTAACTTATGATTTTAAATAATTATTACATATAATATGAATAGAAATAAATAATTGAATAATAATTAAAAAATAATAGTAAATGATAACTAAAGTATATTAACTAATATTAGAAAAATAATAATGTAAAAATAATTGATATGCTGAACAATAATTCTAAATAATTAAAAATTAACATCAATGTATAATTAAAATTTAATTAATAGTTTTCAGTTAATATTACTAATAATTAACTTTTAATATTAAAATTTATTTATAACTAATAATTAATAGTTAATAAATAATAATTAATATTAATAAAGGTATAATTAGAAAAAGTCACAAAACCTCCTCATATCCAAGTAGCTTATCTATAAGCTACTCCAAGTAGCTTATCTATAAGCGAGCTTATGTCCATCTAAACCTGTACTCAAAAAATAAGTTAGCTTATTTTTGCCAAACGATGCCTAAGACTTGAAATTGCCTTGAAAGAAAAACTCACATTTCTTGACCTCTTCATGTGATCATAGGTCACCGACTACTTTATCTCATGATACATGCGGTGAGCTTTCGACTTGTAAAGAGCATGGTGGAAATATTCATTTCTTGCCAGAGAAGTTGGATACGGAGCTTGATGCTGTCCCCAGTAAAAGAAAAAAGAAAGTGAGACGAACAAGGGCACATAGGAGATTTTCCAAAGAGGAGGTGTTAATGGATGAATTTTCTCCAATTATTAGCAAGTATTGGTGTCAAAGATACACACTTTTCTCTAAATATGACGAGGGTATACAAATGGATGAAGAAGGGTGGTTTTCCGTGACTCCAGAGTGCATTGCAAAGCATCATGCTTTTCGTTGTGGCAGTGGAGCAATTGTTGACTGCTTTACTGGAGTTGGTGGGAATGCCATCCAATTTGCATCAAAGTAAGCCTTTTAAGTAGAATTTTGATGCTCATATGTAATAAATTCGGTGTTTTATGATTGATTTCTGGTAACGATTTTAACGTATTTCTGTTAACTTGATTTCAGAAGTGCCCACGTTATTGCAATTGATATTGATCCAAAGAAGATAGAGTATGCACAACATAATGCAACCATTTATGGAGTCGAAGATGTTATAGAATTCATAAGAGGTGACTGTTTCAATTTGGCCCAAAAGTTGAAGGTATGGAAGTTGTTTTTGAAGTATATAATATTGAATTTTTAAGATCTCTTGTGCATATATATATATTCATATGTAACATAGTAAGTAATATTATGTGCAGGCAGATACTGTGTTTTTGTCTCCACCTTGGGGAGGACCTGAATATGCTAAAGCAGTCAACTTTGACATTAATACAATGCTGAAGCCACATGATGGGTTGGGTTTCTTAACCTAAAAAAGTAGTATCACTTATTCCTTTTATGTTTAGGGATTTATTTATGGTTTTGAATGTGGTGTGGGTGCAGACAATATCTGTTCAATGTGGCAAAAGGAATAGCTCCAAGAATTGTAATGTTTCTCCCAAGAAATGTTGATATCAACCAACTAGCGGAGCTGTCTCTTTCTGTTGATCCTCCATTGACACTTGAGGTACTTTATATATATATATATATATATATATATCTTGATGTGAGTTTTAACATGTTATGGGATTCTGATATCTTGTTTCAGGTGGAGAAGAACTTTCTAAATGGCAAGTTGAAGGCCATCACCGCCTACTTCACCCATCCCTACAATTCATGACAACAAAACCATGTTGTGATCGTGGCTGATAAACAAGAACTCGTATTTTTTGTATGATTAACAACAAGCACAATGTTTAAAATATATATAGGACAATCGCCGAATGCCCAATATACATACCCACGTTTAATTAACCAAATTTTAATTGTTGCATTTGTACAAGGGTAGTTCAAAAGTAAATATATCAATTACAATACTTAATACTTAGGACACGTTTCGTTGACCAAATTCCATTAAGGTGTTTGGTTTACCTATAGAATGGAATTGAATTCCACACATTTCAATTTGGTCATTCCATCACAATTGAGAAGGAATTCAATTCCATTCCATCCCATCCCATTTTCTCGAAAAGAAAAAAGTATTCTTGTATTACCTGCTTGATTTACTCAAACCCATATGAGCCTCTGTCGACCCCGCAGGGATATAGCAAGTAAGCAGAAAGGTTCTCCCTTTAGTCCGATGGAAAGTTTTTGGCGTTGAACATAAACGGCCATCGTTCTGAACTACCTACGACCATCTTCGTTATGAACCACCATCAACCACAGCTGATCTAACACACCGTCGACTACCACCATTCTCAACAACTACAGATAATTGCGGACCACCATCGATCTGAATCACCGCCACCAACCAATTTGAACCGTCGCCAACCACTGATCTGAACCACCTCCAACCACAATTCTTAACCACCGTCGACTACCATCGTTCTAAACAACTGCCAACCACCATCGATCTGAACCAACATTCTAAACCACCACCGATCTAAATAACCTCTTTCAACCACCACCGTTATGAATCACAGCCGAGCACCACCGATTTGAACCATTGTTGACCACCATCGATTTGAACCACCGCCGATTACCACCGATCTGAACCACAGTAGTTGTATTTCGGTTTCAAAATTCTCAAAAAGGGTATTTTGGTCATTTACTATTATTTCATTATAATTCCAAAGTTAAATGTGAACCAAACAAACAAACTTCAATTTCTTTTATATATTCCATTCTAATGTATGTCAGCCAAATAAGTGATCAAAGCTAATAACATTTCATTCTAATTCCTTCAAAGTCAAATTCCATTTGATCCAAACCTCTTGTTAGATATCATATACCTTCATGTCATATCGATAAAAGTTTTTCTGAACAATTAAATCAATACTATAATATATTTTAATAGTTTCTTATCATCTAAAAGTGATTATATTTATGTTACATATACTATATATACTCATTGAATTTATCATTTTATTATATTATACATATATATTTATATACTACATAAAAAAAACTTATAAATACTTGGCGTTCGGACTAAAATCGGGTTTGAGATATATCCCCATTCCTGATTAACAAATTACACGATTCCCCATCCTTGGTCAACTCAAGGATTCCGTGGTTTAACCAGGTTCGGGTATATCGGACTCCCATTAGAAGAGGGATTTCTGGCTATTCCGTGGTTAAAGCTTTGTATCAACTTTAAAAAAAGAAAAAAAAATCTTCTCCAAATTTCTATAATTTCGTCTTTTGAATTGAGCCATTGGAATCCTGTTCTAAAAGGCTCGCCGCAACAGCCGCTATGGCACGCCGTGGCTTAAGGCTTGTGTCTCACGCCACGCTATGCTTGTGGCACGCCATGGCTTAATGTGCGGTGTTTTATAACGCAATACTTGATTTTTCTTTACGTTTTTATGTCTTATTTGCTAGTTTTTAATATATAACATAATTTAACTTGTTTATTATCATTGACTCATCGATTAATAGTACAAAACATATATTTTTGTATATAATATTATATAAGATATAGAGAATTGCCGCCATAAGTCACACCTTGATAAACGCCATGGCCTCGCTGTGGCTCCTAAGGCTTGAGGCTTGGCCTCGCCGCCACGCCACGTCTCACGCCATTTAGAACCTTGATTGGAATACACTAAAAACATTCACATTATTAAAATTTATTTTTCACGACGTGTTCTTTTAAACATATGTACGATAAATTAATATCATATTTGATAATGAGACTTAGGGGCTGTTTGTTTTTCTAAACAAACCTCTTAATACCTCTAAAGTCTGAATCGTTCATACATTTTTACGTTCAGGCCGTTTTTGTTTTCAGACATCAAAGACTCTTACGTCTGAAATTAGTAGAGGTAACCTAATGTTTTACAACCTCTTAAAGCACCACCTCTTATTAATCAGAAATGAAATAAGACTTCAGACTTCAGACTTCACACCTGTTAAAAAACAAACACAACCTTAAACTATTGACCTTCAAAACAACAAGGATATTGAGTATTATTGGACCGATGACTATTTGGTTATTTTTAATTTCTTGTTTTACTATCTCTTAGACCATGAGTACCGCTTACTATCTTACCCTCTGAATCCTGATGCTACATCAGCTTTTCTTTTTCCTACCCTCCTTACCCTAAAGTGGAGTACCGCTTCCTATCATACCCTCTGAACTCACTCTTACCCGCACCCACCGATTATATTTAAAAAAAATAATATAAATAAAAATAAAATAAAATTAGGATCGGGTTCCCGAACCCACTCTTACCCGCACCCACCGAACCCGCGGTACCCGTACCGTGTACCCGGGCTACCCGCCCCAACCCGATGTGAACCCGGCCATGGTACCCGATGGCGGTACGCACGGCCTTAGGGCCTGTTCGTTCGTGGCTTAATGGTCTGTATGGAAGATATGATGATGATGATGGCGAGATACAGGGAGATAAGGAAATTCCAGAAAAATTATATATAATAATATAATAATATATAATGGTTCTAAATAATATTCAATTCACTGTTTAGATTTGGCCATTCTTGTATAATTAGATTTTACCATTTTCTTATCCAAATTGATCGAAACTTTTCTTATTTGTTCCGGATAAATCGATGTATATATCAAGTTGTTTTAATTTAAAAACGTTTAAATTGGTATTTTTACATTCAGACTGTTTATTCAGACCAACAACCGAACAACAACTTATCTGTTAACAGTCAGACAACCATATCCACTCAGACAGTCATATGGATTCAGGTCTTAACAGAAAACGAACCGAACAGCACCTTCGTTTTATTAATATCCACCTTTTTAGTTGGGCTTAAGCTAAGAGAGGCCCAACATCGATTTCAGCCCATTTAGTTATAATAAAATACTAAAATAGTCACATTTGAGGCTTTGAAAGACACCCACCCTACTTGATAGTCAGAGATGGTTAAGTGGGCTAGATATGTTCTTTAACCGGTTACGATTTTCATCCAAAACTAAGGCATGGCTCAGGACAGGTTATGAGATCGACCCAATTTTTTATTTAAAATTTATTTTAAGTATATTTTTAAATAAAAACGTATTTGTTGGTGTATTTGATTGACCAAATTATAAAAAAAACGTATTTTTAGTGTGTTTGGTTGACCAAATTCTTCAAAAAATATTTTTTATAAGTTAAAAATCAATTAAAAAAATTAGGTGAGACCGGTTAGGGTCTGGCCCGGGATCGGGATTACTCTCTCATAATTGGGCTTTACAAAGCTTAATCGGACCTTCGCATTTTGGTCGGGATCGGGATCAAAACCGGTTACGCCGGAAACGGTTACGAGATCACTATTTGGGACTCGGACCGATTTGGCTCCAGGTTGGACCCATTTTGGGCCATCTCTACTTGATACACATCTTATATGAAAAACACTAGTAAAACCTGAATCCCGGATGACCCTACGGATCCAATTAGAACCAACCAATCATATTGGATTCGATGGGATCCAATATTTCAACATCGAAATTGGATCTCTTGATTCTTGGATAGCAATTTAAAATCCAATAAAATTAAACTGATTTAATTCTGTAACTATTGTACTACCATCCAGGTAGTAAATAAACATAATTAATAATTATTTTACAATATTAGTTGATCTTTTCATGTAATGTTTTTTTGGAGAAAGTAGAAAATTAGGTTGAAAATGGTAGATTTATTGGTTGAAAAAAAAATTGGATAGCTCCAATCCAATCAAACGGATAACCAGTAATGACATCCAATGGATGGAACCGATGCGATCCAAACACCCATTGGATTGGAAGGTTGTCTAATGGAAGATTGGATCACATACACTTAATTCATTTTAATTTTAACCGATGAACGGGCCATGTCCGCCCTTTTAAAGGGGCGAAGTTTGCTTGTTCATATAAAATTACCATCCTAAATGAACATCATAGACAAAGAGACTATATATTACAGTTTATTAAAAAAAATAAGGATGACGAGATCCACAAGATACATATTTTACAACAAGGATCTTTGATTTAAACATAGTAAATATATAGATATATCTTGCATGCACAATCGGGCCCTCTCAACAGGTAGAAACAAATAATCTATAATGCATTCGTACACATGCACATGAGAATCATAAATGAGTACATTGCTCTTTCATAAATAACCATTATAAGCCGACCAAGTGAAGGACTAAGTACACCTCTTCGAACTATATAGGAAAATGATGACATCAAAAGAATTGGAGGATAAAGCTTATATTCTTATCTAGGTACAAATATATTAATGATTACATGTGGAATTTTGATTTGAAATAAGAAATTGTTGCAATTGGTTATCTGAAATAAAGGTAAGTTCATTACTCCGAAACATAAATGGGATACAATACTTGTTTCATGAATGTTGTCACGATAGACGGATAGACCCCTTTGATGTAACAAAACAAAGGCACCAAGTACCAACTATATTCGTTGACTTAGACATACATATATATATATATACATATACATATGCGTTTATCTTATCTTCAAGCAGTAACATCCATGTAAAAAACCAAGCAAGAAACGAATGGGGAAAAGGTAGGGATGATCCCGGGGTTTCAAGTGTCCATGACGGAAAGCCAAAAAATGCCCCTAATATGTATATATACACACACACACACACACACAAAACAAAATAAACTATTTGAAAGGGATTGGAATCTACTTAAACTAAGTGATTCTTCTCCATGCCGATTTTTACTAAATATGACAAAAATGATACAACATGGAGACAAACCAATACCTCAAATAACAACACATAAAGTACATCACCTAAAATGATATCTTAGTGTCTTTTTAGAAGCAAAAATATCAATCACTTTATCCTAGTTAACATTTTCAATTTTAATTCACAAAAAATATCGTATTGGTTAAGTCATTCTGATTTGACTTTGATCATGTAACATTTTGATCCTTGAAACACACACCAAATTGAAATTTATAATGTCCAACACAATAGCAATAAAAAAGAATACCGGTATCTCTTTAGGGGTCTAATAACTGAGATTTAAATCTAATCACTTCTATACATATATTTTGATAATGTTATTTATGTTAAACCAAATCGAATGAACTCGTATATTTCTCTTCAAATAGGGTATGTAAAGTAAGATTCACATATACAAAAACATTTATCCATCACAACTAATAAAGTGGTTTGTTTGGTTAAAAAAATGTTCATTAAGGCATTTTCGCAACACAGATAAATCTCAATTATCAAATAAAATAATTAACATTATGATAATCAAGGTTCTAAATGGCGTGAGGTGTGACGTGGCGGTGAGGCCAAGCCTCAAGTCTTTGGAGCCACAACGAAGCCATGATGTTTTCAAGGCATGACTTATGACGTCAAATTTCTAATTCATATACAATATTATATATATATATATATAACATATGTTTTGTAGCGTTACTCAATGAGTCAATAGTAATAAGCAAGTTAAGTTATGTTATATATTAAAAACTTGCAAATAAGACATTCATAACGTATAGAAAAATCAAATATCGCATTATGAAAACTACGTATTAGGCCATGGCGTGCCACATGCTCAACGTGGCGTGAGACACAAGCCTTGTGCCATGGCGTGCAATGACCACTGTGCGGCGAGTTTTTAGAACAATGATTAAAAAGAAAGAATCTATACATATAATAAATAAGTAACTAGCATGCCACGTGGCATCTTCTGGTGAGCCGACTTCAATATTTTCCCACCTAAACATGTATCTGGACGCAGTTTACATTATAAGTTCAATTAGCACACCCACATTATCTTTTTCTTAAATCTCTCCTTAATTCAATTTTTTTTAATTTATACGTTACATTTACTACCCTTATAATTAGGTATGTAGTTTACTTTTAATCCCTTACTTTTTATTTTTCATCGTAGACTTTTATCATATAAACATAAATAATGTATATGAACTAAAATGCATCAAAAAAACATTTCTATTTTTTACAAATTATACAATTGTAATCGTTTCATCAATACATTCGAAATGAGCCCAATATTGAATATTTTTGGATTTAATTATATTATTAAATATCATAAATATATACGAATTAATGTGTCGTGATTAGTATGAGATGTGTTGAAATTAGTATGGGATTTGATACAAATAATCACTAAATTGTCGTGATTTTCTTTTTGCAATTTCATATCAATTTTTACTTCAAAGTCGAATTCCTTTGACGAATTACAATTCTATCAAATTTCATTCTGTCAACGAAACACTCTTAGAATTATCATAAGAGATTTAATTACTTGGGGAAAAAAAGATATGTCAATGAGTTCAAACCTTTTTCAAAAATATAAATATGCAAATATTTTAGTATAGTATATTTAATTATTTATAATTTCATAAGAGTTATTAGCGTTATTCATGTATAAACAATGTTATCAGCGAAGTAAATAACTACGTGCATTTGATTCTATTAATATAACAAGGCTAATTTTATTCAGAAACTTCGAATATCATGTAAATCCCGAACATATATTTATCTTCGTATTTTCATTAGTTTTGTAAATTCGTATTTTGTTCGGATTATTCATGTATAAATAGTTGTCATTTTTAGCTTTGTATTCATCATAGCTTCTTATTTTTCAACAATTCTGATTTTTTCATATCCATTTTTTCAGGGCACTAAAATCCATACTAATGTTCTACAAAAATGGGTGCCGAATTTTAAAAATTTGTTTCATGAAGGGGCTGCCATATTCATAAAAACTCCTACAATTGTTCGACATGCCTCAAAATACAAGTTAATTGATAATACAAACAAGTTAAGTTTGTATTACAAAACTTCGGTTACCAGCTGCTTGGATTTTAATGGTTCCCTATTTGCTTTTCCATTTGTCAAATATCAAAACATGATATCAAAGATGATTCCAGAACATGCAACAGTTGGTTAGTCAATTAATTATTTTAAATTTGCTATATTTTTTTAATATATGTTATTTTATGCTATCATTGATATTAGACTTCTTTATACTAATTTTTTTAATCATTATATAGATGTCATTGGTGAGGTTGTAGCATGTGAGACAACGGTGAATTTTCCAGATGACAAAGGAAAAACGAAGAGACGAATGCAGATTGAGATACAGGACTTGGAGTCGATATTTTTATTTTAATTGACTAACGTTAATATTGACACAATATATAATTCCTTTGTTAAAATATTTTTAGAGGGCTTAAACTGCATGTCACATTGTGGGATGCTTTTGCTGAGCAATTCAACGAATATGTTTCAATTGATAAAGATGAGGGTCTTGTCGTTGTTGTAATTCAATTCGCAATGGTCAAGATTTACCGAGGTTTGTCTAACTTATAAAATATGTATTTCGTTTAAGCAACAATATATTAACTTCAATTATTCATTCTTTTTCAGAAAAACATTCTCTTTCAAATTCATTTAATGGTACGAGGTTGTTCATCAATTCTGAAATTGATGAAATCAAGGATTTCAGAAATAGTTTAGTAAGTTTTATTTCTTTATATATCTTATGTCTTCTTATTTTTTAACTTACATTGTTCCGTAACTATATTTCCTATTAAACAGTCTGCTTGAGTTGAGTGGCGAATCTAAATCGTCACAACAACTTACAATGCTTTCTGGATTGTCTTATTCATATCGTGAAGATTTTCTAGCCAACCACAGTAAAGCAAATATTGCTGAAATTAGCGAAGCTGTTGAAGTACTTATTATTTAATACCATTTTCATTTATTCAATCATTGCATTACATCAATAATGCACTACTTTATACAGGCGAAGTCCTTGATTATTTTAGGCACAGTTAAGGCATTTAGCAAAAACATTCCTTGGTTCTACATGGGTTGCAAAAGGTGTAGTAGAAAGGTTCGACCTACGTACATTGTCACAGACAAAAATGATGGTTCAGGTCAGGTTGAAGAGACAGAAAATTTTGAATGTGATCTGATAAATGCAAAGGGCAAGACAAGACACTGATGTTTTGCCAAATAAGTATTATTTACCTTACAATGTTTATCTATATCTTTTATATTATTATATTGATGTTAAAATTTAAAATTATTTAGATTCAAATTCCTTTGAGAGTTCAAGATGATACTGGAATTGTATCGTTGACATTGTTCCAGTTATGTTACTAAGGAATATTGATCAGAAATCTGGGTTATGTAATGGAACTAGACTACGGGTGTTATCTTTGGGAAATCGAGTTATAGAAGCAGAGATCATATCTGGAAGCAATATTGGAAGCCGAACATTTATTCCAAGAATGTCTTTGACACCTACAGACAAAAGGATTCCGTTCAAGTTTCAAAGAAGACAATTTCCAATTGCTGTATGTTTTGCCATGACCATAAATAAAAGCCAGGGACAATCATTATCGAAGGTTGGTTTGTTTCTAAGACAACCAGCCTTCACCCATGGTCAGTTGTATGTTGCTTTATCTAGAGTAAAAAGTAGGCAGAGTTTAAAAATATTAATTATAGATGATGAAAGTATAATTAGCAATAGAACAAAGAATGTTGTATATAAATAAGTATTTGATAATTTATGATACGTGGTTCTTATTTTATTAATATTTTAACTATGTACTTTTCCATAATTTTATTTAGGTTCTATTATAAATTTTGTTTTATAAATTCTTAATATTTATTCATATTTTTTATTAATTTTTTGCAAAACATCCTTTGTGAAAACTTCCTAAAACAAGGACATTTTATAACCAGTACAAAAAAAAACAACTCTGAAGGGAAAAAAGCTTGAAAAAGTAGCATCGTACTTTCGATGATCATTCATATCTGTAAGATAAGTTTTCTGGCATTATTTTATTTTTTTAAATTACCCCGTGTAATACACGGGTTCGAACCTAGTATCATATAATTAAAAACAAGAAGTATGTTAAAACTCTATCGACATAAATAATTCCTATACTAAACCCAATTTTTTCCTCCCTATGGAGTATGGGCTTTGTGCCCCAATTTTTTTGGTGCCCTTTTGGCCTTGTTGTCCATGGCAACCACCATCATTGCCGGGAAGTGGGGTGTTGCAAGAAATTCAACATCGAGAGTAAAGCAAACACAGATTACTTGAAAATTGGTCAAGCCAAAGTGCCGGTTGTCTTGGCTATTAGAACTAGTTCATCAGACTGTGTTATGACTTATGTCGTGCTAAGAGCTTGCTTGTTTTTTGTTTGATCAACTTAATGAACATGTTGCCTTATTTGCTCAGCCAACTATAAGTCGTGCTTGTTTTTGCTTTATGTTTTAAGCAATGATTAGAAATAGGGAATGAGATAAGTCACCGTGTATTTATTATTCATTTTAGGTCATCTTAGACCATGTTTGGCCATCATAAGATACCTCAAAAATTCTTGTTTGATACATCCTTGTAAGTTAAATTTTTAAAAAGCTATAGCATAAAACGTTTCAATAAAGATTCAATGGAGTTCTTTTTTCTTTCACTTTTTCAATCATATCTATTTTATTTTATTGAAACGACCAAAAGCCATATTAAACATGTCTTCTTAAGGTTATTTTACATTTCTCATATATATTAACGAGTTTTTATTAAATGTGACTAGTTTATCAACTATCAATTAACTTTTTAGCCAAATAACTAGCTTTTTAGATAAAAACTAGCTTGTCAAAGACAACTTTATTCCATGCATCTAGAGATGGAAGTCTTACCCGTTGGGAGGGTACCCGACCGTAAAAGGGCGGGGATTCCCTGGATGAACGGGTAACGGGACGAGGATTTATTTTCATACCCGAAGCGGGGTCGGGGATGGCATTACACGCCCCTAATCCGACCCCGATTAATTTTTTATATACACATATACATATATTTTATTTAATATAAATATATGTATGTATATTATTAAATGATAAATATACTTGATATTTCAATATTGGTAATTAATGTAGTGACGATTCATTATAATTTTAGTTTTAAAATACATTATTTTTTACTAAACAGGTACCGAACGGATTCCCCAAACTTGTTGGAGCTCCCCCTCCCCTCGGAACCCGTCGAGGATTAGTCCGGGCGGGTTCAGGACGGGGATGCATTACCCGCCTAATATCGACCCCGTTTCCATCCTGATAGGCGGGTTTCACCCCCCTAAATCTAACCGCAAGTGTACGGTGTTGAAATCAAGTAATACGTACGGTAAGTACGAGTATCGAATCCACGGGAACTAGGAACTAAGTATCACAATGACCACAATTGCTATTAACTGAACTGTCGATATTTTGAAAGGTTGGTTTTAAACTAATCAATGGCAATTAAACTAAATCAAACACGGAACAGGAACAACTTAAAAGACTTCGATAGAGGAAACAGTTGAGAGTTGGGAATCCTATGGTTTTCACATACAAACATCTGACCCAAAACAATTACCAGTTATTCTCGTTAATGAATACCCAATCTTGAGATCACCGTTGCCCTTTCTCAAGCGACAACGATTTTTATTATAAACGATGGTTCCTTTTCAAGCAACCACAAGTTTTATCTTGGAAAACATAAGTTAAATCTCTCAATCTTAACCTATGTAGTTCAAAACACATTAAACACAAGATTGTAAAGGGACTAAGGTTTACTCGGAATATTTCTATCTCCTTTCTCACCTTAGGCATGCAATTTGTAATTCTAAATAACAATCTATTCTCTCAAACTTAATTGCTAACAACAAATCAATTGTAAATTGGCCAAACTCACAAAAGCGTTAAGAACGAAATCACATGCTTCATTAATTAAGAAAAACTGATAAGAGTTCAAATCATCTGTTCATATGTTCAAACCATATTCATTTCAACCCCCAACATCTAGAATTAGTTTATGTTGGTGGTGGATTCAAACACAAAAGAAAAGACAAGAACAATGGAAGAAAACATTGCAAACGTGATCGTGGTGAATGAAATGATGTACTCCCTTCTATAGTGTTTGTATCTACTTTGCTTGATGAACGTGGCTCCGATTGATCCTCTAACGTGACTCCAAAAGCTCCGAAAAGTCTCCCAAAATCGCCCCTAAACTGCCTCTGGTCGTCGTCGAAAAGCTGCGCGAATAATGACCTAAAATTCCCAAAAAACCACTTTAAATTCTGTGTGCCGCGGTTTGCAAACCGCGTGCCAAACCGTGCGGCGGCGTGGAACAGTGTGTGCCGCGGCTTGTGCCGCGGTTTGGAACTGTGTGCCGCGGTTTGGGAACAGTGTGCCGCGGCATGGAGCAGTGTGTGCCACGGTTTGGGCCGCGGTTTGGGAACTGTGTGCCGCGGTTTTGGACTTGGATCTCGGGCTTCCGTTGGCTTCGTTTGGGACTCGTTTTGGGCTCTTTTCCACTTCTTTTCTCAACGTTTGTCTTCCTTTTAGATTACCTGCACATTTCACTCAATAAACCGTAAAACTTCGCCTTTTTGCAGGAACACAAGCCAATCTCATTGGTTTGAGAACCGAAAATAACGCCAAAAGGTGGCGTTATCAACAACCCCAAACCGAGCGTTGCTTGTCCCCAAGCAAATTAGCGATAAAATAGACTAAAAGCACACATCAGTGAAATGATAACTGCACAATTCCCAATCGGTACCAAGTGATGCACTGGTGATTTCCCATACTCGTGAATGCCTATTTTACTCTCGCCTCATCCTTATTCCGTTTGATATATGGCCTTCCATTGTGAGCTGAACTCGTGACATCGCCGATTCCATTAAGGTTGTACTAGGTCCAAACATACTAGGGAAAACATTTCGCCTCGACTCTACCTCACGGGATACTCTCATTGCACTCGAACCTATGTTATCGCACATGTTGTCATGTATAGGAATTTATGTGTAAGAATACTCAATAATCACATGACAACTCTAAAGAAAGACGCACAAGTGTCCAAAAAAATTGATCTCAGAAAGAATCAAGTAGCAAGACAGGGAATATCAGTAACGATGGTCGTAAACACTAATCACGTTTTCCAGAAGATCATCCAGGTCTTTACACGGGTTGTAACGGGGCTAAGGTTATGGCTAAGAAATGAAGGGTAAACGGGAACAAAGATCTTCGGTGTGTCAAACATGAACAGTTCTGAACTTCATCACATTCTAACTTATCACTTGGCCCTTTTGTCACTATCGGAGTCACTTTGACTCTCTTATTTTCTGCTGTAAATAAAATCTAAACTAACTGTTTTTTTTTCTTTTTTTTTTGGGACTTCATTGGTCCTCTTTATTTGATTGGGGCATCATTGGCCCCCTTTTCTAACTTCTTGGGTTAACTGCCCCCATTTTACTTATATGACTGGCCTTGACTATTTCTTTTCCTCTCTAGCTTCTTCAGTTCATTACCGCTCAGATTGACACACTTTCGGATAAGGTTGGCTAAGGCTTTTGGCTCGGGTTTAAAGATGGGTCTGAAATGAAAAAGTGAGTGTATGGCTACAAAGGGGTCTATGGTTACACCCAAATGGGTGAAAAGGTATGATAACTAAAAACATGGTTAAACAAACATACAATGCCTGGAATCATCTCTTAAGGTCCACACGATATGGTCTACTACACCCTTACCCAATATCCCGATGGTCGTCTTTGCTACTCAATGCAATAATATAGCGAGATCATTCTATATTCACGACAAGGACTCGAAAAGTGTATATGAATTAAGTGTATGAATCCCTCGAAGTGAAAAACGTCTTTTTAGGCTCAAATCTCACTAATGGGTGGTCTCCACTAATGTCCCTAGTTATGTCCTTTCCCAGTCCTTCCCTAATGGTCACGTCACTATCACAAGATTCTTCCTACAATGGTCGGTCTCAATCATTCAAAACAAAAATTTTGGCTATTGTGATCTAAGCATGCAGAGGTGCGGGAAATCTACGTGCATAACGTGGGCCCGATTGGGCAACCCCAAACCTTACCCACACATTGTCCCCAATGTGCAAGTGTCGGCGTAGGCGATACTAAAGCAAGTATCGTTGTGCGGTTCTTACAGGTAACAGACAGGCAGACATAACATTAAAGCACAAGCATCAAAGAGCTATTCTCATTAAACTATAGCCACCCCAAACCTAGGCCGTGGCCTAGGTTTGTCAACCGACAGCCAACCCCAAACCTCTGTGAAACCGAGGTTTGCACAGGGATAAAAGTGAGTGTGTAGATGTTGAAAAGATGAGGCACCCCAAACCTAAGTGAAACTTAGGTTTGTTGCATCTCGTTAACTAATAAGAAGCCAAACATCTTACACCACTCGTTACATACAAGGTTTAGAACATACCTGTTTTGCCCGGCCGGAGGAGATTCTCTTGATAAAATGGAGCAGCTCATCAGGGAGATATCGGAGGAGCGAAAGCAAAAACAAACAAAAGAAATAAAAGCGAAAAACGCAAAGAAAAAGAACACACGCAAGACAGGAATAAAAATTGCACGAAAAACAAAAAGGGCCAACAGGGGACTCCCGCGGTTTAGGCCGCGACTTGCAAGTCGCGGCGCATCCCGCGTAACTCTCTGTTTCGAAAACCAAACAGAGAGCCCCGCGGCTTTGCACGCGGTTTGTAGGCCGCGCAGCAAGCCGCGTAAGGCCCTGTTCCAGCTGTTTTTTTTTATTTTTGTAATTAAAAACACACTCAAAACAAAGATAATAAAAGAAGACAAACCTTGGTGGGTTGCTTCCCACCCAGCGCTGTATTTAAAGTCGTGGCACGACTATGTGGCTTTCATCTTGGCTCGGTATTCGCGGACTTGAATCGCCCACACTTGCGATTTCCCGCGGCTTCTTCCTCATTTGGCCTTCCATGACCAGCTCCGGATTCCTCTTCTCTTCTAAATCTTCCACTCTCGAACATCTTGAATATTACCTTCTCGCCACCAACCCTCAAGGTCATCTCTCCTTCCTCCACATCTATCAATGCTCGGCTCGTGGCTAGAAAAGATCTTCCCAAAATGAGTGGAACCTTTTTGTCTTCATCTATGTCGATCACCAGAAGTCCACCGGGAAGTAGATTTTTCCCACCTTGATGAGCACGTCCTCTACCACTCCATATGGGTACACTATGGATCGGTCCGCCAGCTTGAGCGTCATGTACGTCGGCTTCACTTCCCCCAATCCGAGCTTCCTGAAAATAGATACAGGCATTAAGTTAATACTCGCCCCTAAATCACACAACACTTTATTAAAACTAATATCACCAATTTGAATAGGGATCGAGAAACTCCCTGGATCTTTGAGCTTCGGGGGAAGCTTGTTCTGAATGATGGCACTACACTCTTCAGTAAGTGTAATGGTAGACTAATGCTCAATTCCCCTCTTCTTTGATAGGATTTCCTTCATAAATTTGAGGTATGTCGGCATTTGAGCAAGTGCCTCCGCGAATGGTATGTTGATGTGAAGCTTCTTGAAGATATCGAGGAATTTCTTGAACTGTTCCTCATCTTTATGTGCCTTCACTCGATTCGGATATGGTAGTGGTGGTACAAACGGTTTGACTATCGGCTTTGGTGGGGATGCTACCTCTTTCTCCTTCGGTTCTTCCGACTCAGCCATGTCACTAGTAATATCAGCCTTTAACTCGACAGTTGTCTCTTTGATCACCTCCTTGCCATTTCTCAGATAAATGGCGTTGCATTCTTCCCTCGGTTTCCTTTCCGTTTGACTCGGAAAAGTTCTGGAAGGTCGGTTTTGTAGGGCTTCCGAAATCTGCCCAACTTGTCTTTCGAGGATCTTGATCGACGCGGTGTTCTGATCGGTGGCAGCTTTTACCGTATTCACCGTGCTCGCTAACTCTCCCACCGTGCTGTCCATCTTGGTCATGAACTTCATCATCATCTCTTCCAGCCCCGACTTCTTCTCCATGGATGGTCCTTCGTTCCTTTGATTGAAACCGGAGGACGGTAAGCATTGTTAGTATTAGAGTAATTCGAAGAGTTAGAAAAATTACCTTGTTGTTGACCGGGTTGACTCCATGAAAAATTGGGGTGTTTCTTCCACCCTTCGTTATATGTATTGGAGAACGGATCATTCCTCGGTTGGTTGTTCCGGTTTTGTAAGAATTGCACTTGTTCAGGTGCTTCCGGATTACCTCCCTTCAAGTGGTTCGTTATAAAAGCTAGTTGAGCCTTTAGTTCCTTCAGCTCATCCGATTCTTGAACGCTCGCGACTCTTCTTACAGCTGATCGTGGGGTAGAGAAGCTATGTTCGGCCAGATTCTCGATCAGCTCGCATGCTTCCTCATAAGTTTTATCCATCAATGCTCCACCCGATGCGGCAGTGATATCGTTTTTGAACTGCGGGTGAAGTCCACTATAGAATGTCTGGATTATGACCCATCCGTGCAACCCGTGGTGAGGACATTTCTTCAACATATCCTTGTATCGCTCCCATGCCTCGTATAATGTCTCTTGTTCCCACTGAGCGAAGTGGGTGATATCAGCCATCAATTGAGCAGTTCTTCCTGGTGGGAAGAATTTCTGTAGAAATGCAGCTTTCAGGTCTGCCCATGTAGTGATCTGATCGGCTCGCAAACCCTCTATCCAGATTTCAGCTCTACCCTTTAGGGAGAAACTGAATAACCTCAGTTTGATCGCGTTCTCTTCCATCCCATTAATTTTGAACGTATTACAAATTCGTTCAAACGCACGAAGGTGGGCATGGGGATCTTCGGTTGGCGCTCCCCCAAACTGATTCTGTTGTACCATTACGATGGTACTCGACTTGATCTCGAAGTAATTTGCCGCAGTGGTGGGTGGTTGGATCCCTATACGTGCGGCTGCCATGTTTGGATTGGCAAATGACCGCATCGGAACTCTCGCCGGAGGAGGTGGAGGATTGTTGCCAGGTGGTCTATTGACGGGTATTTCGCCTCCCATCTTTAACTGTCTTTGCGCTTTAGATGCTTTTCGCAGACGACGGGTGGTTCTTTCGATCTCCGGATCAAGTGGCTCGATTTCCTTTCCTCGGGTCTTCCTTGGCATAAACCAATTAGTACCTGAAAAGAAAGTAACAGAATCAGTAGTCCATAAATTGAAGGTGACAAAATGAAATAACAGAATAAAAAAAATGTTCAATCTAATAGCGCTTGTAGCTAAGATAAGTTTTCTGGCATTATTTTATTTTTTTAATTTACCCCGTGTAATACACGGGTTCGAACCTAGTATCATATAATTAAAAACAAGAAGTATGTTAAAACTCTATCGACATAAATAATTCCTATACTAAACCCAATTTTTTCCTCCCTATGGAGTATGGGCTTTGTGCCCCAATTTTTTGGTGCCCTTTTGGCCTTGTTGTCCATGGCAACCACCATCATTGCCGGGAAGTGGGGTGTTGCAAGAAATTCAACATCGAGAGTAAAGCAAACACATATTACTTGAAAATTGGTCAAGCCAAAGTGCCGGTTGTCTTGGCTATTAGAACTAGTTCATCAGACTGTGTTATGACTTATGTCGTGCTAAGAGCTTGCTTGTTTTTTGTTTGATCAACTTAATGAACATGTTGCCTTATTTGCTCAGCCAACTATAAGTCGTGCTTGTTTTTGCTTTATGTTTTAAGCAATGATTAGAAATAGGGAATGAGATAAGTCACCGTGTATTTATTATTCATTTTAGGTCATCTTAGACCATGTTTGGCCATCATAAGATACCTCAAAAATTCTTGTTTGGTACATCCTTGTAAGTTAAATTTTTAAAAAGCTATAGCATAAAACGTTTCAATAAAGATTCAATGGAGTTCTTTTTTCTTTCACTTTTTCAATCATATCTATTTTATTTTATTGAAACGACCAAAAGCCATATTAAACATGTCTTCTTAAGGTTATTTTACATTTCTCATATATATTAACGAGTTTTTATTAAATGTGACTAGTTTATCAACTATCAATTAACTTTTTAGCCAAATAACTAGCTTTTTAGATAAAAACTAGCTTGTCAAAGACAACTTTATTCCATGCATCTAGAGATGGAAGTTTTACCCGTTGGGAGGGTACCCGACCGTAAAAGGGCGGGGATTCCCTGGATGAACGGGTAACGGGACGGGGATTTATTTTCATACCCGAAGCGGGGTCGGGGATGGCATTACACGCCCCTAATCCGACCCCGATTAATTTTTTATATACACATATACATATATTTTATTTAATATAAATATATGTATGTATATTATTAAATGATAAATATACTTGATATTTCAATATTGGTAATTAATGTAGTGACGATTCATTATAATTTTAGTTTTAAAATACATTATTTTTTACTAAACAGGTACCGAACGGATTCCCCAAACTTGTTGGAGCTCCCCTCCCCTCGGAACCTGTCGAGGATTAGTCCGGGCGGGTTCAGGACGGGGATGCATTACCCGCCTAATATCGACCCCGTTTCCATCCTGATAGGCGGGTTTCACCCCCCTAAATCTAACCGCAAGTGTACGGTGTCGAAATCAAGTAATACGTACGGTAAGTACGAGTATCGAATCCACGGGAACTAGGAACTAAGTATCACAATGACCACAATTGCTATTAACTGAACTGTCGATATTTTGAAAGGTTGGTTTTAAACTAAATCAAACACGGAACATGAACAACTTAAAAGACTTCGATAGAGGAAACAGTTGAGAGTTGGGAATCCTATGGTTTTCACATACAAACATCTGACCCAAAACAATTACCAGTTATTCTCGTTAATGAATACCCAATCTTGAGATCACCGTTGCCCTTTCTCAAGCGACAACGATTTTTATTATAAACGATGGTTCCTTTTCAAGCAACCACAAGTTTTATCTTGGAAAACATAAGTTAAATCTCTCAATCTTAACCTATGTAGTTCAAAACACAATAAACACAAGATTGTAAAGGGACTAAGGTTTACTCGGAATATTTCTATCTCCTTTCTCACCTTAGGCATGCAATTTGTAATTCTAAATAACAATCTATTCTCTCGAACTTAATTGCTAACAACAAATCAATTGTAAATTGGCCAAACTCACAAAAGCGTTAAGAACGAAATCACATGCTTCATTAATTAAGAAAAACTGATAAGAGTTCAAATCATCTGTTCATATGTTCAAACCATATTCATTCCAACCCCCAACATCTAGAATTAGTTCATGTTGGTGGTGGATTCAAACACAAAAGAAAAGACAAGAACAATAGAAGAAAACATTGCAAACGTGATCGTGGTGAATGAAATGATGTACTCCCTTCTATCGTGTTTGTATCTACTTTGCTTGATGAACGTAGCTCCGATTGATCCTCTAACGTGACTCCAAAAGCTCCGAAAAGTCTCCCAAAATCGCCCCTAAACTGCCTCTGGTCGTCGTCGAAAAGCTGCGCGAATAATGACCTAAAATTCCCAAAAAATGACTTTAAATTCTGTGTGCCGCGGTTTGTGCCGCGGTTTGCTAACCGCGGGCCAAACCGCGCGGCGGCGTGGAACAGTGTGTGCCGCGGCTTGTACCGCGGTTTGGGAACAGTGTGTCGCGGTTTGGGAACAGTGTGCCGCGGCATGGAGCAGTGTGTGCCACGGTTTGGGCCGCGGTTTGGGAACTGTGTGCCGCGGTTTTGGACTTGGATCTCGGGCTTCCGTTGGCTTCGTTTGGGACTCGTTTTGGGCTCTTTTTCGCTTCTTTTCTCGAAGTTTGTCTTCCTTTTAGATTACCTGCACATTTCACTCAATAAACCGTAAAACTTCGCCTTTTTGCAGGAACACAAGCCAATCTCATTGGTTTGAGAACCGAAAATTACGCCAAAAGGTGGTGTTATCACATCCCTACATGCATCTCTTGATAGAAAAGGAAAAAACAACAACATTTACGCTGTGTATGGTACATGAAACTGGACAAGACATGACATGACAAAACGCACTGTCCCACGTTTGACGTGACATGGGACATGACAAAAATCATTATTCCATGTTTGTTGCGTCGTGTGACATGGATTGGGTGGGATAAGATGAGACAAAAAAACTATTTTTGTTCCACCAAAATTGGTGGAACAAGATGATGTAAGGATGATACCGAGCTAAAAAATTATCAATCTACCTTCAAATTGATATATCATAATATGGTATTTAGTTTAATGGTCACCACCACCCATCGCCCCACCACACCCCAACGGCGACAACCGCCAACTACCTCATAACCACCACCTTCACCACATCGACTACCATTACCACCTTCACCACCATCGACCACAACCACCTCTTCCACTACCACTTACTGCCACCACCACTGTCCACCATCTTCTTGTCCACCACAACCACCGTCGTCGACCAACCACCACCACCTCTACCTCCACCACAACTACCCCCTCTACCACCACTACCACAATTAACACCCTCCTCTGTCTCTGTCCACAATCACCACCTCTACTACCATTATCACTAGTAATCACCATATTGGTCATTCACTTAATTCATTTTAATTTCAACCGATGAACACCCCTAAATGAACGGACCATGTCCGCTCTTTCAAAGGGGTGAAGTTTGCTTGTTCATATAAATTAACGTCTTAAATGAACATCATAAACAAATAGACTATATATTACAATCTATAAAAAAATAAGGATGACGAGATCCACAAGATACATATTTTACAATCAAGGAGTAAACATCGTAAATATACATATATCCCCTACAAGCACAATCAGGCTCTCTCAACAGGTAGAAAATAATAATCTATGATGCATTCGTACACATGCACATGAGAATCATAAATGAGTAAATTGTTCTTTCACGAATAACCATTATAAGCCGACCAAGTGTAGAACTAAGTACACTTCTTCGATCTATAAAGGAAAATGATGATATTAAAAGAATTGGAGGATAAAGCTGATATTCTTATCTAGGTACAAACATATTAATGATTACATGTGGAATTTTGATTTGAAATCCTAAAAAGAAATTGTTGCAATTGGTTATATGAAATAAAGGTAAGTGCATTAATCCGAAACATAAATGAGATACATTACTCGTTTCATGAATGCATTATTTGTAGTCATGATAGAGCCCTTTGATGTAACAAAACGAAGGCACCAACTATATTCGTTAACTTAGACATACATATATACGTATATATACGTGTTTATCTTATCTTCAAGTAGTAACATCCATGTAAAAGACCAAATTAGGAGCAAGAAAGGAACGGGGAAGAGACAACGTTGGTCCCGAGGTTTCGAATGTCCATGATGGAAAGCCAAAATGCCCCTTATATATATAGGGGCAGGTTCGAACGAGAAGCTAAACCTTATGCGAGAAAACGAAAAGTGTGATATCATATATGATATAAAAGTTTAATCATATATGATTAAACACATGTTACATTGGCGTTACATAGACGTTTAATCATATATGATTAAGCACGCTCACATGCCGTGTAATCATATATGATATCACATTTCTCGCATTCTTGCATAATGTTTAACTTTTCACATGATTCTTCCTCTCTATATATAACAAAATAAACTATTTGAGGGGGTTTGGAACCTACTCAAACTAGGTGACTCTTCTCCATGCCGATTTTTATTAAATATAACAAAAATGATACAACATGAAGATATAAACTAATACCTCGCATAACAACACATAATATACATAACCTAAAACAATGTCTTAGTGTGTTTTTTGAAGCAAAAATATCAATCACTTTATCATAATTAACATTTTCAATTTTAATTCACAAAAAAAATCGTATTGATCGAGTCATTTTGATTTGACTTTGATCATGTAATTTTTTGAATCTTGAAACACACACCAAATTGAAATTTATAATGACCACCACAATAGCATTCAAAAGGAATATGAGTATCCCTTTAGAGGTCTAATAATCGATATACAAAACTAATCACTTTAATACATATATTTTGATGATGTTTAACCAAATCGAATGAAATCATATGTTTCTCTTGAAATAGAGTATGCAAAGTAAGGGACTGTTTGTTTAACTAATAGTTCCATTAAGAGACAACCTCTGAATCATTAAGAGGTGAATCTTGTTTAGCAAAAAATAGTCTGTCTCTTAATGGTTCTAAATCCCTCTAAATGACTTGGTACCTTAACCATTTAGCACCATGATTTCATTCTAAACAATTGCCAAAGAGTCATATATCATTTTACATTGTATCATAAGAGCCTCTTAATCATTCTGACCACTTAATCATTCTGCACCAAACTATTCAGCAACTGCCAAACAGCCTCTAAGATTCACATGTACAAAAACATATTATCCATCACAAATAATAACGTGGTTTGTTTAGTTAAAAAGTTGTTGATTAAGGGATTTTGCAACACATATAAATGAAAGAATTGTTGATTAACATTATTATAATGAAAGAATATCATAAAATTAGGAACAAGAAGTATGTTAAAATTCTAATGAAGCTAATTAATTTCTATACTAAGCCTAAATTTAAGCCCAATTTTTTTCTACCCGGTGGAGTCTGAGCTTTGTGCCCCAATTTTATTTTTGTTGCCCTCTTGTCCTTGTTGCCAATGGCAACCACCATTATTGCCATGGGCTAGGGTTGACCTTGGGAAATGGGGTGTTGCAAGATATTTAACATCGAGAGTAAAGTAAACAAATATTACTTGAAAATTGGTCAAGCCAAACTGCGACTATTAGAACTAGTCCATCAGGCTGTGTTATGACTTATGTCGTGCTAAGGGCTTGTTTGTTTTTTTGTTTTATCAGCTTAATAAACATGTTGGCTTATTCGCTCTGCCAACTATAAGCAGTACTTGTTTTTGCTCTATTTTTAAGCAATGATTAGAAATAGAGAATGAAATAAGTCACCGTGCATCTATTATTTATTTTTTAAGTCATATTAAACCGTGTTTGGCAATCATAAATTACCTCAACAGTTTTTGTTTGGTACATCATAAACTAACTTGTAAATTAGGCTTTAAAAGCTAAAGCAAAAAACGTTTCAATAAGCTTCAAAGGAGTTTTTTTTCTTCACTTTTTCAGTTATATCCATTTCATTTTACTGAAATGACCAAAAATCATATTAAACATGTCCTTTTAAGAGTCATTTTACATTCCTCATATATATTAACGAGTTTTTATTAAATGTGACCAGTTTATCAACTATCAATTAACTTTTTAGCCAAATAACTAGATTTTTAGATATAAACTAGCTTGTCAAATACAACTTTATTCCATGCATCTCTTGATAGAAAAGGAAAAAAAAACAACATTTATGTTGCATATGGTACATGGGACTGGACAAGACACGACATGACAAAACGCACTGTCCCATGTTTGACGTGACATGGGATATGACAAAAGGTTATTGTTTCATGTTTGGTGTGTGATGGGACATGGATTGGGTGGGATAAGATGAGACAAAAAAAAGATTATTTTTGTTCCACCAAAATAGGTGGAACAAGATTATATATGGATAGGACTGCGCTAAAAAATATCAATCTACCCTAGTTTGATATATCCTAATATGGTATATGGTTTAATGGTCACCACCACTCGTCGCCCCACCACACCCCAATGTCGACTACCTCATAACCACCACCTTCACCACATCGACTACCACTACCACCATCAACCACAACTTACCTCATCCACTACCGCCTACGGACACCACCGCCACCACCATCTTCTCGTCCACCATAACCACCATCATCCACCAACCACCACCACCTTTACCTCCACCACCATCACCACCACTACCATAATTAACGCCCACCTCTGTATCCACCACAATCACCACCACCACTTACATTACCACCGGTTACCACCATATCGGTCACCGGTGTATCTACCTCAACCGCACCACCTCCTACGACCGCCGCTACATCTGCCATTGTCGCTAGAACAACCTCCACCACTGTCTTAGCCAATTTATAAGGATTTTCTAAATTGATTAAAACAAAGGTTCCTTTGTATGAACTGTAAGGTTTTAAGTAAACATACAACCACATGATATAGGCAACGGAAGCATATTTTAATTTTTATCATCAATGGTTATACAAACTATCAACCTATATGAATACATGCGTTCTAGATAATTAACTACAAAAGATTGAATCAAGAACACTTACTCGTTTATTGCGATTGTTGAAAACCACAATGATGAATCAAACCTTTGATCTCGCTTCTTGGATGTCAAGGACCAATAGTATGAATCCCTCTAGTGGCTCACACTTAAGAACACCAAAATACCAACAACAGGAAGATGCTTAATCACTAAACCCTAAATTAGGGTTTACGATTTTGGGAGAGGGAGAGGGGAGATCGACGGCTCCAAGAGAGATGAAAAAACTCATTAGGGTTTAACCCCTAGCAGTTTATTTATAACCCTCTATTTTACACTTAGCCCCCTTGAACCGATTAGCTTGTTAAAACTATTTTAACCAATTAGTCCCTGCACTTTATATAATTAATCTAACTAATTATATTGCAGCTTATCATCAATTGAACTAATTGTTTTAACTCCCTTTTATTCTTCTGATTGTTTATTTTGGGTCTTAAGGGCAACCCAAAAGGACCCTGCTATTATTAGAAATATTACCAATATTTAATGACTCTGGACACTATATCCAACAGTCTCCCACTTGGACAAGTTATTAACTCTATTTGGTTTTAATACTTTCAATATTCAGCAAAGAGCAAGCCATCCAATGCAGCTGCCGAACTCTGATAAAGATTCGGTCCTAAGATAAGTGATTTAATGTTCCTTTGTTCTACAAGATATCATATGAACCTGAGACATGGATAAATGTCTATCTCATGGATCAAGATTATGTTTCCCAATTTCCGATATGTGTTGAATTCATCAGACTACTCAATTGAACACATCAATTCCAGTCAGGGTTTGGCCAAACACTTAATGTCAACACCAAATCATCGAGGGGCCCATGGATATCGCTTCTCCTGTTTAGGCAGAAGGAACAAATAAACTTTGACTACACAGTTCATTTCTACTCATCATATTATACATGGACATACCCTGTATAGCTTCCAGTTACGGTTAGCGTTGGAGCACACCAAAGCATAACAGAATCCTAGAGCAAAACTCTATGTATCTCCGTTTGAAGAACATAAAATATTATCATCTCAAAATTACTCTGACTTAATCCATGAAGTAAACTTTTGAGTGCGGGTTGTTCCAATACCTAAATCACCATTAAGTACTCATGAGCGTTAGTTGCATTCTCTATGCTTCTAACACTCCATGACAGTCTTGAATCACTACTTACTTCCAGGAGTATGACTGACTGTGGAGGTTTAAGTAAATTAATACTCAGGAAGTTGGTTCTAAACATGCAAAACAAAACACGATAATAAATTAAATGTAAATGGACGCAATCCAGCATATATTATAATCTCCATATAATAATCTCCAAATCAAATACAATTTATTACGTTTTTAATGCATCAAATTAACAACTAAAACATTCAAGGTATATTGATAATTCTAACACCTATGGCTTCAGTATGATACTCATGTTTGGGTCGAGTTAATGCTTTCGTGAAAGGATCCGCCGGATTTTCTTCAGTCGGCACTCTACTCACCACGATCTGGTTTTCCGCAACCTTGTGTCGCACCAAGTGATACTTCCTCTGTATGTGTTTTGACTTCCCATGGTCTTTAGGTTCTTTAGTCAATGCGACTGCACCTTCGTTATCACAGAAGATTTCAATGGGTTCACTGATGCTTGGTACAACGCCCAGATCACCTATGAAATTCTTCAACCATGCAGCCTCTTTCGCTGCTTCACTAGCTGCGATATATTCTGATTCACACATGGAGTCATCCACCGTGTTCTGTTTGGAACTTTTCCAAGTCACAGCCCCACCATTCAACAAGAACACCCATCCTGACTGTGAGCGGGAATCATCCCGATCTGTCTGGAAACTCGCATCAGTATAACCTGTTACTCGTAATTCATCTTTTCCACCATAGACTAAGAACACATATTTAGTCCTCCGAAGATACTTAAGAATGTTCTTTACATCCGTCCAATGACTTTCGCCTGGGTTCCCTTGATATCTACTCACCATGCTCAAAGCAAATGAGACATCAGGTCTATTACATGTCATGGCATACATGATCGATCCTATAGCAGATGCATATGGAATTCGACTCATTGTTGGTCCCGAAGGGCTATACAAGTTTGTAGAAGGGGGGTTGAATACAAACACACAGATTTTACTTTTCTAAATTGTTTATTGATAAATCATTAACAATTTACAGCTTGTTGCGGAAACAAGATTAAGGATTAACCTAAATCTAAACAAGTTGGAACACTAAGTTTCGTGCACTAAGAAAGAGAAGGAAACTACTAATAATAACCTATCTCAAGATAAGAAGGATGGACTTGTCCAGAGTTAGCAAGTTACTTCAAAATGAAGTGAGTTCATCTTCTTATATACTGCATGCATTTAATGCATTGCAGTTTACACTTTACACGTGGCAGCAGTTGATTGGTTTCATGTCATTGACCTTTGTTGACAACCTTAGTAGCCGCATGTTTGAACAGTGTAGTATCAGAGTGGTTGTACGAATTCAGACAATAAGGAGGTTCTTTTTCTGACATATCGTACGGAGACGTGCAAGGGTGGATAAGACAAAAAGTACTTTGTACGGAGGACTTTATGATCAACTTTTCGTTGATTCAGCGATCTATCATTCTTTATCAGCGATAGCTAAAGTCTTGTACTTGATACTTCACGTTGAGTGGACAAATCTGAGTCTTCGCTGATCCGCATCAGTTCATTAGGAGACTTGTCGCTGGTTCTTGAGCTTGATCTTCGACTTCAGCGTAGAACCTATGTTAACGTGAAACTTGTCTTCAGGGATCATAAGTAAAAAACTAACTTATCAGCGATCACCATAAGTACTGAACAGGCTCAGAGCATTATGGTGAATAGTGTTCGCTGAATGTTTAATCTAAAAAGCGAGAGTTCCTATCAGCGGTACTGTAAGGTCTTAGTACTTATCAGCGATAGTGAAACTCTGATACATATTGTTTACTTACAATTTTCACTAAGTATTTAAGAGAGGGTCATTATCAAATCACTGAGGGTTTGGATCAACAATCTCCCCCTATTTGATTATGACATAGCAACAGAGAAAATTGCTATTTAATGAAAACATAAGGATAAAAAGAACTCATAAAATATTTGTCCCTTTTACTGTTTTCTGGGATCTTTTCTGTACTGATGGAGTAAAGTACGTTTGCTGAAATTTTTCTTTAAACTTTGTAAAGATTACAGAGGGAAGTGGAAAAATTACAAGTACAGCGAATAAAATTACAAGTACAAAAGATGTAGACATATAAGGATAGAAAGAATTACAAGGCGATCCTATCCGTCAAAAGGTTCTTCCTTAATGAGTTGTTCATCAAGGGTCATTGATGTGGGAATCATCCAGTCAGGGACATCTACTCCTTGATTCTTTTTCTTCAGAGCTTCTTCAAAAATCAAGGGCTTCAGGTGTCTAACTTTGATGTCGCGTCTGACTTCACACCAGTATATGAGATCACTGAGTTGTTCGATGGGAGCGATGTGGAGCTCAGAGATACGTTGAAAGTGATAGTTTCCATCGTAGTCTAGAAAGAATATACCATAAGGATCACTTACAACTGTGCCAGGAATGAAAGTTTCTCCAGGTGGTAGGGATGTGTCAAGCGCTGAGAGATTAGCATCAGGGCCAAGAACTTCAGCACGAGAGAAACCAATACCTGTTTCATTCCGTATAGGAGGACCTGAGTCTGAGACTTTCTTTTTCTTAGCAGAGACTTTTCTTTGTTGAGGAGGAAGAAGAGTACAGGGAGGAATATCCACAGCAGAAGAGACCAGGTCGATCTGTTTATTTAAGATCTTCTCGACATGGCTTTTGAACTTTGAGCGCGATCCCTGAATGGCTAATTTCATTTCTAACCATTCAGAGAGACCAAACTTTTCTAAGGTAGCAGCATAGAAGGTTTGCTTGGTTTTGTCTTCTCTGTAGACATCCACTTCAACAACAGGAACGTCTGCGTACAGTCGTCCTCTGATGTTTACTTTGATGATTTTGGATGGTCTAGATCGATAGTTCAGCATTTCTTTAGACCATTCCAAAGTTGTAGCAGAGACCTTAGTCTTTTCTCTAACGATCTTTTGAGCATTATCCCATAGCTGACGTTGAACATCAATGGGAGCTCTTTTCAGCTTGGGGTCTTTTATTGATCGTTGAGTAAGCTGGATGGCGTATTCTCTATCTTTTTCTTCAGCTTCCCTTCTTTCAGCGATTAGGCGTTCAGCTCTGAGGTGTTCCTTGTATTCCTTTTGGGAAATTCTGAACTTTGGAGGAACCGAAGGAAGTTGATCACGCTTCAGAATGATTCGCTGATCTTCGAGTCTCTTGAACATTTCATCTCTCTTTTCTTGTTCCTCTTCACTTAGCTTTTGAGGAGCCAAGGAAGGTCTGTTTTTGTGAGAGAGCATCTGTTCTTCAGGTTCACCAGTCTCAGAGATCAAATCTAAGACCGGGATTATTTCTTCAGCGTTGGGAGCTGGGATTATTGTTGATGAAGTCGCAGCTGTAGGAACTTCAGCGATATCCTCAAACAGGGGAGAGGACTAGCTGAAACACAGTGATCTTACAAGTAAGAACATGGGTATAACAGAGATAGAAAGAATGGGATAAAGTGTATGGAGGTTTGGAGAGTGTAGAACTGATAAAGTGTATAGATGAGGGATGTGGAGTAAGGAAGAGGTTAATGTACCTGACAAACCGGCTTTTTAAGCAAGATCATCAGATTTTCATCTTCAACGACACTTTTTCCTTTGCCCTTGTCAGCTTCAGATGCTGATGGATTTGTCGTTGTCCGCTCCCCTGAAGGTTCATTTATCAGAATCCCTTTAAAAGCTTTAGTTCTCTGAGCAGGCTTGACGATAAAAGGGTCATCATCATCGTCATCTTCATCATCATCATTCTTTGGAGAAGAGGATGGTTCATCATCAGACAAGTCGATGGCTTCTTCATCTCCAGCTTCAGACTCAGTTTCTTCAGCTTCTTCTTCGAGTTGCTCCCCCTCAGATACAGAGGTAAGCTTCTCGGTTCCCTCAGGGTGTTCATCTCCCTAAGGTCCAGCGGCTGCTTCAGTTGTCTTCTCACCTTATTCAGTAAAGGTGAGGTCTTCAGTCTTCTCTCCCCTGATAGATTCATCATGGGAAAGGTCTTCAGCGCTCTTGGAAAGGTTTTCAGCGCTCTTCTCCCCCTCTTTTTCATGATGAGTGGGGGAGGAATGTGATGATTCAGCAGCTTGTGTTGTTTCCCTGTCTTCTTGGCCAGGGATCCCCACACATATCTCAATCGCTGATAATCTGTTTCCTAGACCATAAATACCAGGATTGATCTTCACGAGTTCAGCACGATCCGCCGTAGTAAAAGATGGAGGTGCAGGGGCGGTCGTGTTGGTCAGGATCTGCTGCAACAATGTCTGAATAGAAGTGATGTCATTCTTCATCGTATTGACATCGGTCTTCACAGAACTCATGTCAGTTTTTACTGAACTGACATCAGCCTTTACAGCAGACAAATCACCTTCGAGTGTGCCAACCGATGTCTTCAGCGTTGTGACTTCGCTGGACTGGTGTCAACTGATTTCTTGATGTCGAGGTAGTCTGTGTAGATATCAGAGAGAACTTTGGCGAAGTCGGTGAGTGATTTATCAACCTTCTCCAAGTCAGCTTTGGAGACATTCTTTTCGACGACAGTTGTCAGCTTTGTAAGATTCTCTCCAGCGTTTGTTACAGCTGAAGAGTTGTCGGAAAGAGTAGTAGTGAGACCTATCAGCTTTGTCTCTATAGTCTTCAGAGAAGCGTTGATGTCTCCCAAATTAGGACCTGTAACATATAAGAACTTGTGAACAGGGGAAAGCTCAGAAGTTTGGGGTTCAGTTACAGTGTTTAGGGTTTGTTGTATACCTGCAGGAGAATTGATGAATTCATCAAAATCTCGGTGTCCTGAGAAAAGTTCCATATCGTCAGCGAGAGAACGTGAACGTATGGTCATCTCTGCAGGTCCTATGTCCATCACTCCTTGAAGAGTATTATCTTTAGCTTCTGGAGGAATGACAGGTGCTTCAGTGATAACTGGAGTAGAGTCCAAATGAGTAGAGGGAGAAGCGAAGGATAAGAATGGAGGTTGGGTGCGGAGTTCAGCGTTGGATTCGCTGAGAATCGCTTCGTCAGTCTTTTGAGAGACTGAAGGAGGTTGGGTAGATTCCAAGTTTGTAACCTCAGCGTTTAGAGATGCTGAAGTTGGGATAGGGTGGGTGGCTTATTCAGTTGTGGCAGAGCGTACCACTGAACTTTCCTTCAGCTCAACAAGAGGAGCTGAGGAGTCTTTAGCAATAGATTGCTGGGGTTGCTTCTTGGTTTTCTTAGTTCTTTTGGAACCAAGTTGGGTTTCAGAGTGTTTCCTTTTTAGAGAAGGAATGGAGGTTGCAGCTGGGGTATCAGCGGTGGGTTTGTCCGCTGAAGGAACTGCAGAAGTAGAAGAAGTAGAGTTTAGAAGAGTTAAAAGAGTAGAAAGATGTACCTCATTTTCCACCGGTTTGAAGTCGAGTACCTTAGGGCCAACTGGAGAGAGTTTCAGGCCACCCTCTGTTGGGTAGCTGTCCTTCAGGGCTTTTTGGAATACGGCGCTGATGAACCGAGGATATGGAACCCATGGAGATCTGTCAGCGACGGAGTTCACTCGGAGTACCAGGTCATCATAGATAATCGATGCCCAGTCTATATGTAGACCTTTCAGCAATGCATATCCCATTGCTTGCTGAGGCTGAGCGGCATGGTCAGAGGAGCCGGACTTGGCAGTCATGCAGCTGATTAAATGAGCGAAGATGAAATTCATCTCGCTGGGCATTTTAGATTTCTTGATAAGGGTCAGCTTCTTCTCGGGCTTCTTGTCCCTCCTAGTTTCCCATACATAGCCCATTGCATCGAAGAATGCAATGATGGCTTCCATGTCTGAGTTTTTCTTGTGGTCAGGGAGAGGAGCGAAGGGTTTTTCTTTCGTTGCGATGGGAAGGCTGAGGGCTTTGCGAATGATGGCAGGGGTGATCCTCATTGTGCCATAGTCAGTGTCGCAGAGGATACATTCAATTGATTTTTGAGGGGTCTTTGGCTGAAGGTAGCTGAGAGTGTCTGGCTGAGTACCAGAATTGGGATAGCAGTAGCTGATGTGCAGGAGGTGTTATGGTCAGGGCTGTGGAGATGGAACAGTTCTTCAGGAATTTCACAGCATCATCTAGATGTGTGACTTGCTTTCGAGGAGGAAACTCGATAAGCGCATATAGGTTATTTACCTTAGTCCAATCCAGTTTGTCAAGAGAGAACTTGACCTGAGGAGCCTTGAGGATTTCCACTTCCTTAGCAGTATTATCAGCAGCAGTATTCTCAGCGTTAGTGTTTTTGGAAATGTCAGAAGATGCCATTTTCTGTATTATCAGTTCAACCAAAGATTAACAAATAAGAATAATCTTAATGTGGAAAGAGTTTTCCAATAAGATGGTTCGAATTTTGTCCATTTCATTCAGACAAAATGTCTTAATGAAGATTAGGGTTTTTCTTGTTTTTGAAAAACGAAATGCAAACCCAAAAAAAAATCTTGTTTTCCAGTTTCCTTTGAAGATTGGGATTATGGAAAAACGTATGAAGAATAAGTTTAAGATTTTGCGCTTTAAACTTGAAGAACAACCATGAAAGGTTGTGTTCATAAAACCATGAAAGAAATGATTTCATTTTAAAAAGTTCTTTTGTTTGATCTTTTGAAAACAAAGAGAAGATCATTAACAAGTTTGAAGAAACAGGTAAAATAAAAGAATTATTAACCTGGTTCGTTGAAGAAGATGAAGTTCTTGAAAAATTCGAGAGCACAAATGCAACAGTAAATTCTTTTTCTTAGCTTGGAGAAGAAGTTCGCGTAAAAGAAAAATATAAACCCAGAATGAGTTTATATAGAGAGATTAGAGAGAGAAAATCTTGAGCGGGAAAAGATTTTCATCATGACACGGACACGTGTTTGCATTTGATTGGCGAGTAAACGAAACGTGCAAACGTGTGTCAGAAAGAAGAACGTGTCGGGGCTTATCCGTTGCAATGACGTCACAACTGTCCTTTCATATTCTTGGATGTCTCTGAGGTTTTGAAGAACTCAGGGACACTTTTGAAAACATGAAGCACTGAATAGAAATATCAGTGTTGGTTTTAGAAATTTCAAAGTATCGCTGATAAGGAAGAGATATTCAGCGATGTAATTTATTTTGAAATCTTGCATTTACATGCGATTGTCAGAGAGAAACATACCTTGATATCAGCGAATCAAGTTTATTCAGAGAGAAGATGATAGAATGGGCTATACAAGTTGGTTTTATCCTATCGCTGATCAAATGTGAACCGCTGAAGATTTTATTCCTCATAGTTCAGCATTCCAAGCTTGCTGATGAGAAAGTTGAACCTTGTCTCATCAAGAGGTTTGGTGAACAGATCAGCTAACTGATAATCAGTTGGGATAAAGTGAAGTTCTATATCACCATTCATCACATGATCTCTGATAAAGTGATACCTGATTTCGATGTGTTTTGTCTTTGAGTGTAGCACTGGATTATTTGCTATAGCGATGGCACTTGTGCTGTCGCAATAGATTGGAATATTTGAGAGCTGAAGGTCATAGTCCAGTAGTTGATTTCTCATCCACAAGACCTGAGAACAACAGCTTCCAGCGGCTACATACTCAGCTTCAGCTGTGGAGGTGGACACTGAGTTTTGCTTTTTACTTGTCCAACTTACCAGCTTTCCACCCAGGAGCTGACATCCTCCTGTGGTGCTTTTCCTATCCATTTTGCAACCTGCAAAATCACTATCTGAATAGGCGATTAGATCGAATCCTGAGTCTTTGGGATACCAAAGACCTAGATTCGTTGTACCCTTAAGGTATCGAAAAATTCGCTTTACAGCTTTCACATGAGATATCTTAGGTTCAGCTTGATATCGTGCACACAAACATGTTGCATACATAATATCGGGTCGGCTAGCTGTAAGATACAAAAGAGAGCCGATCATCCCACGGTACAACGTGACATTAACAGGAATACCCTTAGTATCCTTATCAAGTGTCAGCGGTGGTGCCATAGGGGTTTTCATAGCTGAACTTTCAGTTAAGTCGAATTTCTTCAGCATATCTTTAACATACTTTCCCTGATTAATGAAAGTTCCTTTTTCATTTTGCTTTATCTGAAGACCAAGGAAATATGTTAGTTCACCCATCATGCTCATCTTATACTCATCTTTCATTCTATCAGCGAAACGAGTACAAAGATCAGGGTTAGTAGAGCCAAATATAATGTCATCAACATATATCTGAACAAGAATGATATGACCTTTTACTTTCCTGAAAAATAGAGTTTTGTCGATTTTACCTCGCTCAATATGTTCAATATGGAGATAAGTAGAAAGAGTGTCATACCATGCACGTGGAGCTTGCTTTAAGCCATACAGTGCCTTATCCAGTTTATAAACATAACCTGGACGCTTAGGATCTGAGAATCCTGGAGGTTGTTCCACATAGACTTCTTCATTCAGCTTTCCATTTAGAAACGCTGACTTAACATCCATCTGATATACTTTGAAGTCTTTGTGTACAGCATATGCTAAGAATAGACGAATAGATTCTAGTCTTGCTACTGGAGCAAATGTTTCGTCATAATCTATGCCTTCCTCTTGTCTGTATCCCTGAGCAACAAGACGAGCCTTGTTGCGGGTAACAGTTCCATGTTCGTCCAACTTGTTTCGATAGACCCATTTAGTGCCTATCACAGTTTTGTCAGTTAGTCTTCGAACAAGTTTCCAAACTTTGTTTCTTTCGAATTCAGTCAGCTCTTCTTGCATGGCGCTGACCCAGTTTGGATCTTTGAGGGCATCATCTACTTTCTTTGGTACAGTTAGAGAAATAAAATTAACAAATAAACATATATTACCTGCACTTCGTCGAGTCTGAATACCAGCGTTTGGATCACCAAGAATTTGATCAATTGGGTGATTTACAGTCCATCGTTGAGCCGGGGCGTGAGACGCTGACTCAACTTGAACTGGAGGAGCTGAAGATGAAGCTTCAGCGACGTCTGGAGTATCAGCCAAGAGAGGAATGGATGCAGTTGTCATTATATTCACTGATTGCTGAGAAGTAGATGGAATGTCTGAGACATTGGGTTCAGAAGCAGGTATAGTGTTTATAGGAACAGCTGAGACCCATGAAGTTTCAGCTTCACTATTCTGCATATTTGGAATGATAGTAGGACCATCATCTTCAACTGTATGAGCACGAGGAGTGGGAATATCTTCTGAATCACCAAGATGAGAAAACATCCATTGATTCAGTTCTTCAGTATCAGCGGACGGTTTAGAGTTCGCTGAACGGGATTCGTCAAACGTGACGTGAATTGTTTCTTCAACAGTTTGTCTTCTTTGATTGAAGACTCTGAAGGCTTTGGAAACTGAGGAGTATCCAAGAAAGATTCCATCATCAGCCTTAGGATCAAACTTTCCAAGGGCATCTTTGTTGTTCAGTATGAAACACTGACATCCAAAGATGTGAAGAAAGCTGATTGAAGGCTTTCTCCCATGAAAAAGTTCATAGGCTGTTTTATTGAATCTTTTGACTATCAGCGACCTGTTTTGCGTAAAACAAGCGGTGTTGACAGCTTCTGCCCAAAACTGAGTAGGCAGGTGAGAATCGCTGAGCATTGAACGTGCAGCTTCAATAATTGTTCTATTTCTTCTTTCAGCGACTCCATTTTGTTGCGGTGTTCTCACTGAAGAAAAGTTGTGAGAAATACCCTTACTCTCAAAGAAGGAATCAAGAGAACTGTTTTTGAATTCAGTCCCATGATCACTCCTTATTGAGCGAACGGTCAAATTGTTCAGGGTTTCCATCTTCCGAACAAAGGTGATGAGTTCTTCAGGCGTGTCACTCTTGGCACGGAGAAACATAACCCATGTATAGCGAGAGAATTCATCAACTATGACCAGTGTATATTTCTTTCCAGCGATGGATTGTTTGTTAACAGGGACAAACAAATCCATATGGAGTAGTTGTAGAGGAGATGACACTGAGGAGACTTGCTTTGACTTAAAGTTTGCTTTGGTCTGCTTCCCTTTCTCACACGCTGAACATAAAGACTCTTTGACGTATGAGTGTTGAGGTAGACCAGTGACTAACTCTTTTGAAGAAAGAGTGTTCAGTGTCTTGAAATTTAGATGAGAGAGCCTCTTATGCCATAGCCTGTTGACATCATATGAGGCTTTTGAGAAGAAACAGGAGTTCTCAGTGGTTGTTGAGTCCATGTTTATTACATAAACATTTTCCAAACGATAACCGCTGAGAGCTATCTTCTCCTTTTTGTCAGTGACAAAGCAGGATTCCTTAGTAAAGATTACTTTGTTATCCTTGTCGCAAAGCTGACTGATGCTTAAAAGATTATGCTTCAGCCCTTCAACATAAGCGACTCTTCTGAAGGTGGTTGTACCATTAGAGAGTACACCAAACCCTTGGGTATGTCCTTTTCCATTTCCTCCAAAAGTCACAGAGGGACCCTTCTCTTCCTTGTATTCAGCGAGCATGCTTTTCTTTCCAGTCATGTGTCTAGAGCATCCGCTATCGAGATACCAGATACCCTTCTTAACCTGCATCACAAAGGAAGATTAGTTTTTCTTGGGTACCCACTTAACCATGTGTACACGTTTGTCAGTGGAAGTAGTTGGAATGGAAGGTTCAGCAATCTTCGCAGCATTTGAAGATTCAGCTTTGTCAGTCTTCACTTTGGTTAATTTCTTAACCTCAGTGGTCTTCTTTGCCTTGGGGGCAATCTTCACCTTAGCTATCTTTTCAGCTTTGGTGGCTGAGGGACACTTACTAGCAATATGATCAGTAAGTCCACAGTGATAACATTTCCTATAACTAAAAGTAGTTCTAGGACCATTTGAATGCTGAGCTTTTGATTTAGAATTAGGACCAGCACCAAATAAGCTTTTGGCTTTTGAAATGGGAGGAACGTTTAGTTCTTCAGATTTCTTACCAAGGACATCCACTCTGAGTCTATGAGTAGATCGCTGAATAGACCCACGCTGAGTAGATCCAGAGATCTGATTCCTTGATCCAGAGGAATAAATCACTAAAGCTTTAGAAGCATTCGGCTTTGGTACTAAAGTACCCTTCTGAGGATTTTTGTTAAAAGCAATTCCTTTACCTTTATCTTTAAAGACAGAGGTAGGTTTTGGATAAACCATTTTCTCTTTACCTTTTGAAGAGGTAGAAATTTCCTCAGGGATAGTTGGTCTGGACGAGGAACACTGAGAGGATGAAGTATCAGCGACTGAGGATACGAAAGTTCCAAATAAGAGCATGGAACGATCAGTGGTTGATTCTTGAGTTTCATATTTGTAACCGAGACCACGTTTATCACTCAGGGGTATCTGAGACTTAATTATCTCAGTGATCTTTGTTGAAGAATTACACCATCCTTCAACAGTAGCTTTTTCAGCTTTCAATGCAGCTATAGCTTCTGCTCGTTCGATTTTGACTAGCTGATTTAAATGCACTTGATCTTTAAAATCTTCTTCAATTTTAGAAAGCTTTTCTATTTGAAGGTGACAGTTTTTAAGCTGTTCAGTGAGATCAAGGTTTTGGTTTTCAACTATAGTTTTGCCATTCATGGCTTCATATAAACTTCTAGTCAAGAGATCGATTTTACGGAGACTATCAGCTTCATCAATATTTGCAATATTTGTAAAGAAGGAAGGTGATACCTGAATTGCAGAGGTTGAAGTAGAGGGAATGTCTGAACTTTCTTCCTCATCTTCAATCCTTGCCATAAGACAGAGATTGGCTTCATCGTCTTCAGAGTCAGATGATGATTCTTCTTCTTCAGAGGCAGCCCAATCGTAAACCATCAGGCCTTTGCCTTTCTTCTTAAAGCTTTTCAGCTTCGCATATTTTTCTTTCAGCTTAGCATATTTGTCATCTTTATTCCTGGGAATAAAGGATTTCTTGGGAAACGCTGAGTTTCTCGATACTTTCTTAGACCTCCACTCGTTAGCGAAATGTCTGGTCTTTTCGCAGTTAAAACAAGTAGCAATAGCCTTATCAACAGGAGCTGATGATCTTGGCTTATCAGTTATAGAAAGGGGTTTGTTCTTTCTGAACATTTTCTTTTTGGCGAATCTCCTGACTTTTTAGTTAGGAGAGCCAAAGATTCTTCATCATCTGAAGAGTCAGAATCTGTTGACCTTTCAGAGTTACTCTCTAACTCAGTGATAGTGACCGAGGGTCGCTGAGTAGAGGGTTCCTCTGAGATTAAAGCAACAGGGGTGCTTTTGGAATCTTTTACAAGATTCTTCTTAAGAAGTATCGTGCCATATAAGGTAGTAAGGGTCATTGATCTTAGATCCTTTGACAACTTGAGACACATGGAATAACTGTCCCAGCTTTCAGGTAAACATTCTAGAAACTTTGTCAGCACTTCAAAGTTAGAATATTCCTTACCAACAGTTTTTAGATCTATTATTAAGCAATTAAAACGTTGGTGAACTTCAGAGAGAGTCTCATTCTTACCACAAATGAAACTTTCATACTGTCTTACCAGGTTGATCTTTCGAGAGTCCTGGACTTCAGCAGTACCTTCATACTGAACACAGATTGTGTCCCACATGGCTTTTGAGGATTTCAGGTTCATGACGGAATGGTAGACTTCGTCAGGAAGAGCCATGGATAGTATGGATCTGGCTTTGGTGTCGATAGCCACTTTCTTCTTATCTTCGTCAGTCCACGTATGAACTTCTTTGGGTACCAGCCTTTCTGGAATAGCAGGTCTATTCTCAGCGGCTGGTACTGCGGCATCAATTCTTACAGGAATAAATGGGCCGTTTTCAAGATAATAAGGCATAGTAGGGTCTACACCTTCTAGGAAGAGAGTCATCCTATTTTTCCATAGATTAAAATTATCTCTGGAGAATCTAGGGGGTTTTGCAAGAGAACCATTGTCGATATAATTTGTGTTTGTGTTGGTAGCCATTTTCAGAAATAGCAAGGAAGAGAAATCTTAGTATAGATTAGATCTTGTTTATGAGATTAAACAAATCCGCTCTGATACCACTTGTTGGTCCCGAAGGGCTATACAAGTTTGTAGAAGGGGGGTTGAATACAAACACACAGATTTTACTTTTCTAAATTGTTTATTGATAAATCATTAACAATTTACAGCTTGTTGCAGAAACAAGATCAAGGATTAACCTAAATCTAAACAAGTTGGAACACTAAGTTTCTTGCACTAAGAAAGAGAAGGAAATTACTAATAATAACCTATCTCAAGATAAGAAGGATGAACTTGTCCAGAGTTAGCAAGTTACTTCAAAATGAAGTGAGTTCATCTTCTTATATACTGCATGCATTTAATGCATTGCAGTTTACACTTTACACGTGGCAGCAGCTGATTGGTTTCATGTCATTGACCTTTGTTGACGACCTTAGTAGCCGCATGTTTGAACAGTGTAGTATCAGAGTGGTTGTACGAATTCAGACAATAAGGAGGTTCTTTTTATGACATATCGTACGGAGACGTGCAAGGGTGGATAAGACAAAAAGTACTTTGTACGGAGGACTTTATGATCAGCTTTTCGTTGATTCAGCGATCTATCATTCTTTATCAGCGATAGCTAAAGTCTTGTACTTGATACTTCACGTTGAGTGGACAAATCTGAGTCTTCGCTGATCCGCATCAGTTCATTAGGAGACTTGTCGCTGGTTCTTGAGCTTGATATTCGACTTCAGCGTAGAACCTATGTTAACGTGAAACTTGTCTTCAGGGATCATAAGTAAACAACTAACTTATCAGCGATCACCATAAGTACTGAACAGGCTCAGAGCATTATGGTGAATAGTGTTCGCTGAATGTTTAATCTAAAAAGCGAGAGTTCCTATCAGCGGTACTGTAAGGTCTTAGTACTTATCAGCGATAGTGAAACTCTGATACATATTGTTTACTTACAATTTTCACTAAGTATTTAAGAGAGGGTCATTATCAAATCACTGAGGGTTTGGATCAACACTCATTCTATCCAGTTCTTTACTAGTGCTGGGACATTGATCTTTACTCAATCTTATGCCATGTTGCATGGGCAAATACCCTTTCTTGGATTCACTCATATTGAATTTCTTCAATATCTTATCCAAGTATGTACTTTGGCTAAGTCCAATTAAACGTTTGGTTCTATCTCGATAAATTCTTATTCCAAGTATGTATGCTGCATTTCCCAAATCTTTCATAGCGAAACATTTCCCGAGCCAGACCTTTACATCTTGCAACATCGGAATATCGTTTCCTATGAGTAGTATGTCATCAACATACAAGACTAGAAATACAACATTACTCCCACTAGCCTTAACATATACGCATGACTCATCTTCGCTTCGAGAAAATCCAAACTCCTTGAACTTTTCATGAAAACAAAGATTCCAGCTACGAGACGCTTGTTTAAGTCCATAAATGGATCTTTCAAGCTTACACACCTTATCTGGATACTCGGTATGTACAAAACCTTCAGGTTGTGCCATATACACATCCTCATCAAGTTTCCCATTGAGAAAAGCAGTTTTTACATCCATTTGCCATATTTCATAGTCATGAAATGCAGCTATGGCAAGTAATATCCTGATAGACTTAATATTTGCTATTGGTGAGAAGGTTTCATCATAATCAATCCCTTGAGTTTGAGTGTAACCTTTCGCAACCAGTATAGCCTTGAATGTGTGCACATTCCCATCCATGTCGGTCTTCTTTTTGAAGATCCACTTACACCCAACTGTCTTGCGACCTGGTGCATGATCAACCAATTTCCAAACTTGGTTATCGTACATAGATTGAATCTCGCTCTCCATGGCCTCTTTCCACTTGGCAGCCTCAGGGCCTGCCATCGCTTCCTTGTAGTTGGATGGCTCATCCGCACTATCAAATGTTTTATCATTGACTAGTGTATCTCCTTCCTTTGTAATATGAAAACCATAATAAAAATCAGGAGATTGATTAGCTCTACTATCTCTACTAGTTCTGCAAAGAGGTGGTGGAGGTATGTCAGTTTCCTCAACAGGTGGTTCAACCTCATGTTGAGGGCTAGTGTCAGCTATAGGTTCATCATTGGTTGTTTCTTGAATTTCTTCAAGATCAATACTACTCCCACTATCCTCTTTGGAAATGAGCTCCCTTTCTTGGAAGACTCCCCTTCTAGCTACAAACACTTTGTTCTCAGAAGGTTTGTAAAATATATATCCAAAGGATTTGTAGGGATAACCAATGAACCGACACTTCTCTGCTCTAGGTTCTAGCCTGTCGTTAGTTTCGCGCCGAACGAAGACTTCACAACCCCAGACCTTTATATGTGCTAATGAGGGACGAGTCCCAGTCCACATTTCAGAGGGTGTCTTTGCAACCTTCTTAGTTGGAACGAGGTTTAAGATATGAGCTGCAGTTTCTAAGGCATAGCCTCAGAACGATATTGGAAGTGTAGCACGACTCATCATGGACCGAACCATATCAAGTAGCGTTCGGTTTCTTCTCTCAGCAACACCATTGAGTTGTGGTGTTCTGGGAGGAGATAATTGCGAAACTATTCCACAATCCCTTAGATAGTCGTAGAATTCATGACTCAAGTATTCTCCACCCATGTCGGACCGGAGCATCTTGATCTTCTTGCCCAGTTGGTTTTCTACTTCGTTTTTGAATCCTTTGAACACTTCAAAGGTGTCCGACTTGTTTTTCATCAAATAGATAAATCCATATCTACTGAAATCGTCAGTAAAGGTAACAAAGTATCTCTCACCGTTTCTCGTGGCAGATCTGAACGGTCCACATACATATGTGTGGATTAAGTCTAACAGATCCTTACCCCTTTCCATTTTTCCTTTGAAAGGTGCTTTTGTCATCTTGCCAAGTAAGCAAGACTCGCATTTTCCATCCGACTTTAAGCCAAATGGTTCCAAGATCCCATCCGATTGGAGCTTGGTGATGCGTTTCTTGTTTATGTGGCCAAGACGATGATGCCATAACAACGATTTATCCAATTCACTATTGGAGGAACCAACATTTAGAGTTAAGTTATTATTATTTCTACCAACACAAATCACACTTTCATACACACCATTACAAGGAGAGGCTTTAAAATAAAAACAACCATGTTTATAAACCAAAATGCAACCATTATTATTATCAAATTGAAATTCAAAACCATCCTTGTACAATGCATGAAAAGAAATAATGTTTCGAGCCATTTCTGGCGAGTAGCAACAATCTAATAACTTTATTGAAAAACCACTACTAAGCACGAGCTCAAAATCTCCAATATTGGTAACAGCGGCAGTCATCCTGTTTCCCATGATCAGATTCAGCTCCCCATGCTTCAACGTTCTACTTCCCTTTAGTCCCTGGAAATTAGAGCAAACGTGAGTACCACATCCCGTATCAAGGACCCAAGAGTTAGAAATCGAAGTACTATGGAGTTCAATTGTAAAAATATCTGAGGTGCCACACCCTTTGACCTTGTTCATTTTCAAGTCCTCCAGATATTTTGGGCAACTTCTCTTCCAATGGCCCCTTTCTTGACAGTAAAAGCATATGGCCTCTTTAGGGTCACTTATGGGTGGTATGTCAGAAGGATCAGCTTTTCTCTTATGGCCTTGGTTGCGAGGAACAACTTTAGCCTTTCCCTTCCCTTTGGGATGAGAAACTTTCTTCTTCTTACAGCCACCTTCCCTAATGGCCAGGACGGGAGCAGTTGAGTGAGCACTTTGGGTCTTACCCATACTTGCTTCAGCAGATCTCAACATGCCATGGAGCTCCATCAAGGTTTTGTCCATATTGTTCATATTGAAGTTCACTATGAACTGTTTATATGCCCCACTAAGAGAGTTTAGCACCATGTCAATGGCAAGCTCTCTTGGGAAATCAACACCTAGATTGCCTAACCTGTCAATGTACGCTTTCATCTTTTGCACATGCGCACATACAGGGGCACCGTCTTGTTGCTTACATTCCATAAGCGATTTTACGACTTGGAACCTTTCTTGCCTCGCTTGCTCCTGAAACATTTCACGAAGCTGCTCATTTAGTTCAAACGCCCCCATGTTCTCGAAACTCTTTTGAAGTTCCGGGGACATGGACGCCAACATGAGATACGCGACTTTTGTGGATTCCGCGAATTTCTTATTGTATTCAGTTACTGCTTCAGGGCTTGCATCATCATTAAGTATAGGAAGATCCTCGTCGAGCAAATACTCTTTGTCTTCGTACCTCAAGGCAATTCTCAAGGCACGAATCTAATCCAAGTAATTTGGCCCAGTCAGCTTATCTTTACTTAGGATAAATAGTAACGTAAGGTTGGATGTTGAGTGAGTAGGAGGAGGAGGAGGAGGAATATTTTCAGCCATCTGTAGATATAGTTTTATTTTAGTTAGTTTGAAATTTAACCTTTAAAAACAATTATCCAAAATTATTTAACAAGGCTAGGATCCATATTTTACTCTATGATGTGAAAAGGGATGCCATAATCACATCACAAAGTTATTTAGGTAAACAAATGCTATTTGTTAATTTCATTCACTATGAAACTCCTAGTTCTTTTGAGATTCACCGACTTATGTCAATGGCATGTTAATCTCGACTATGCTTATCTTCTATTTGTGACTGGGATGCTGAGGATCACAAACTAGATGGTGAATCGACCATGCAAGAACACATGGACCCCTCGGCTCAAGTACGCTTGAGAATCACGAGCGCCACATCATTTTCGACTATAGTTTCACATTAACGTGTCGGCAAACCGCACACGCTCCGTTAACAAACTATAAGAATATGTGTGTTCTTCTCATGGGTAGCATAAGACTTTCACATTTCTTAGTATATCTAAAACGGGATTTTGTTTTTATACTTCATAGTTAATACTTTTAACTTGTCACATTGACCTATCAAACCTTTTCGGTAATTCCACTAGTCCACACAAGAGGCGGTGAGTATGGTAACGCAGAGCGTTTTAAAAACCATTAACTCAGTCGGCAACCATATTATAGGTAACCTCCTTAAACCCCCTTAGAGTGCTTATAGTGAGTACGCATAGTCTCGGTTTGACTATCAATGTATAATTTAATTTTATATATATAATTAAGGTCTAATATATATATAAATTGAATGGAATTTTAAACAATTTAAAATTATGATTATCTAATTAATTCTAATTAACCATGTGAGGACACATTTAATAATTAATATAATCGTTTCCATAATTAATTCCAATTAAACATGTAAGGACACATGCTAATAATTAATGTAAATATTTGACATACAATTTATATTCACTATATAAATAATGTTAATGTTTATCTTACAGTATAATTCAAACTTGAATATATTTATTCAATATTTGCCAAAATTCAATATTTATGTGTTTTAGGCAAGTTAGGAAACTAGCCAAAAAACAATTAGGTTATAACATTGCATAAAAAACGACTACCCTATACCCATTAAGGATTTCAATAAACTTAATCAATAATAATTCAAATCTTTTATGCAAGTAAAAATATAGTTTCCAAAAATTAGGTTTTTTGAGGTTATGACCACGAAACCTTAACTTAGGGATTAAGCAATCCAATGGCCACAAAAAATTGAAATCGATTTTGTAGCCTCAAAACCCTAAATTTCGAAAACCCTAATCCAACATAAACAATTTTGCAAATCAAATTGAAACACTTTTGAGATAATATCTAAGAACAATGGCTCTGATACCACTGTAAGGTTTTGAGTAAACATACAACCACATGATATAGGCAACGGAAGCATATTTTAATTTTTATCATCCATGGTTATACAAACTATCAACCTATATGAATACATGCGTTCTAGATAATTAACTACAAAATATTGAATCAAGAACACTTACTTGTTTATTGCGATTGTCGAAAACCACAATGATGAATCAAACCTTTGATCTCGCTTATTGGATGTCAAGGACCAATAGTATGAATCCCTCTAGTGGCTCAAACTTAAGAACACCAAAATACCAACAACAGGAAGATGCTTAATCACTAAACCCTAAATTAGGGTTTACGATTTTAGGAGAGGGAGAGGGGAGATCGACGGCTCCAAGAGAGATGGAAAAACTCATTAGGGTTTAACCCTTAGCAGTTTATTTATAACCCTCTATTTTACACTTAACCCCCTTGAACCGATAAGCTTGTTAAAACTATTTTAACCAATTAGTCCCTGCACTTTATATAATTAATCTAATTAATTATATTGCAGCTTATCATCAATTGAACTAATTGCTTTAACTCCCTTTTATTCTTCTGATTGTTTATTTTGGGTCTTAAGGGAATCCCAAAATGACCCTGCTATTATTAGAAATATTACCAATAGTTAATGACTCTGGACACTATATCCAACATGAACTACCATCAATTATATCAAATTCTTAATTCAAATTTGATACTATTATATACATATGTATTTATGTATATGATAGTTGTATAAAAAAGTTTATTAGTTAAATTATTTAAAAGTTACTTTATTTGTTTCATTTATAGCTATTATATGATATATAAAATTATAAAACAAATTTGCAGGGACAACTTTTCTAGTCTAGTCATGTATTAAACACCGGACAAACAACATGTCATGTCTAAGTCCTGCACTCCTACCCCCTTATATTGTTCAATCCTGTCTAGTCTAATCGTATCTGTATACCAAATATTACCTTAGGACTATTTTGGGCAACAAATATTAAGCGATTTCGTGATGAGATTGGACTCATCCAAAATCGCGAAGTAAGTTTTAACCATCTACAATGCTATCACCTTAACCATAAACTATAAACTAAAAAAAAAATGGGTGGAAGAAAATGAAGGTAATTTTTTTTGGAGGGTAAAAATGAAAAATGGAATATATAAAAGGGTAGTAATGTAATGTTAAGACTTAAGTGGGATTGGGCCCAGGTGGCGTGCTCGTTGGTGTGGTGATGGCAAATCTATTTAAAAGCCTGTCAATTTGAATGAGTACGTAGCCACGGTCTTTTTCTACGTAACTTGTAAACAATACTTTTTTGTGATATTTCATTTCCGAGGGAAAAGTTCCAAGAGGGACAACTCATGGACTTATGATTTTTTTTATCTATACTACCTTATAAAGCATGTAAGACTTTTGTCTTAAAGTCTTAAAACATTTTCTTTTAGAAACTGTGGAATATGGCTAAAAACACTTAGAAAATCCACCAAATCTTTAGAATCGTTTACGTTGACAGCTACCGCCGCATTGCGCGGGTAGACAACTAGTCTATATATAAATTGTGTTCAAATCAAAATGACGGGGATTTTTCATTTTCGATTTTGTAGTTTTATAAATGATTAATATTTTATTATAAAACTATTATTATAATAAAAATTAGCTACTTTTTTGTTTATCTATATTACATCGGAACTATATGTGCTACATTTTAGCTCCTAAAATAACGACTCCGTAATTTTGAATAAAAGATATTACATTATTGATATAGTGAACCATTTTAAACATGTATTTTTTAGTAAAAAAAAGTTAATGAAAGCGTAAAAATGGGCATGGTAACGCTATATACACTCTTTTATTTTTTTAAATAAATAGTAAGAAATGTATTCTTAAAGTCTTTGCTTAAATATTACTTTGGCCTAAAGTTGAAGTAATATGGCAACAACTAATATATGTAAGGATCTTGTCTACTCGACGACGTGATTCGCTATTAGAACAATTTATAAGATGTCATATAAGTGTTTATTATATTATCATAGTAATGTAACATCATTTGACGTACTTGATGATATTGAAAGTTAGGATGGTTAACTCATACACTTTGATGCTAACTCTAATCACCTCATAACTCAGTGACATAATAACCATTGGATTGTTTGATAATACCATGAGTCGAGACTTAAAATGCTAGAGACATGATCTATCCCCTCCTAAATGACAGAAGTAGCGTCCCTTGATGGAATGTGAATAAAAAATACTTGCATGTTCAAATAGAAGATATACGATATTAAAATTTGTTATATATTCGGTCTATTCGAAGATCAAGAAATCAAATATCGAACTTAGTGAGAATGCTATCTCGTGTTCAAATATGAGAATTTAAGACAAAGAGACATGTTCATAGAATATGATGGCTACGCATGGGATCATGTGAGAAGTGATATTTAAAGTGAAAAGTGTGAGAAGTGATTTTAAGCCCTTGATCAATTTTAAGTAGATTTAATCTAATAGTTTAGATTAATTCCCAATTAACTCATCAAATACACTGTAAGGGTATTTTTGTCCTTTTGTACTTTTTTAATTTTAGTCTCATTCATTGTCAAGCAACGCGTTCTAACTCTTTGCCAAAAATTCTCTCCACTTCGCTGGAATTCTCTGTACTTTCCCAGAGCTCTCTCTACTTTGTAAGGATTTCACTCGATTTCACGCTATAGTTGAGGTAAATCCTGTATAAAATTTCTCTCGATTGCTTCTAGGTTTACTTTATTTATGTCATCTATAATCGGTGAGCACTCCTATATACATGAGATAAATTAATGTATCGCAGAAGACTGAGCAACTATCGACACATCTAACTCGGTAAGCACCAACTGTCGCAACTCTTTCGTGCGATAATCTGCAACTATCTCACACGTATCGTGCGATATATCACCGTTGAAATCCTTCACTGCGTGATAAACTAGTATATCACACACAATTATGTGCGATAAGCTTACTATACAAATCAGTATCGTGCGATAATCTGGTATATCACAGAAAACTATGCGATATACTCCAAAATCAACTAAGTTTTGCGCGATAGTTCATAAAAAATACATATCAAATATCTCAAAATTCATGAAATCGATTGAAAATTGTTGGACTGATGATTGTATGATGATATTCTAAACAACTTTTGACCAATCCTTTTGCAATCAAAATGAATCAAAAACACTGAATTTTGCACGAATTCTCAAAAACTCGATGAACACAATTCGAACACCAAAAATCACGAATTTGGTCCAAATTCTTCAAATAACTTGAAATTGATACTTGTAATTGATTCCAAATAATTCAACAATAAGAACAAAATCAATTTTATCATCAAAGGATATCGAATTCTCCATAAATCTCCAAACCAGATCGATAAAAGCACTATTCTATCGAATATGTCACACTGTTCATTGAATCTTCTTGAATTGTTGAAAATATGATCGAATCGAAGAAAGATCTTCAATCCTGCTCTAATACCACATGTAGATCCCAAATCTAACAACAATTCAATGATTAAACTCCATATAGTAGATTTGAGATGAAGATTGATAGTTTTGAACGACATCTATTCATGAACATGAAATACAATGGAGTAGAGAGTATGTCATCCTCATATTGAATTCTCTCTCTAAAGCTCTCTAACTATGAGGACTCTCTCTAACCTCTAAGCCCAAGACTCTTTTATATATGAGTTCATTACAACATAGGCCCAAGCCCATTAACCAGAACCCAAAGCCCAAAATACAAAACAAGGCTTTACATGACTTTAAAAAACTTTCAAATACTTGGGACATTTTATGACCCAACAATATCAAACGCCTTGGCAGCGTCGATCGTCCAACTAAAACATCCACCCTTTAAGCATTCCGCGATGGGAGCGATAAGGGTGCTAAAATTCCAGATAAAACATCGATAAAAAGAGGCTAACCTATGAAAACTACATATATCATGGATTGTGTTGGTGTAGGCCAATAAATGATAGCCTCGGTTTTTGCTTTATCCATCTTTATTCCGTTGCCCGAGATAACATACCCGAGGAATGTAACTTCTTTGACAAGGAAGTTGCACTTTTTCTTATTAGCATATAACTTATGTTCCCGCAAAATAGAGAATACTTGACGAAGATGAGATGCATGTTGCTCAATGGTTTTGCTAAAGATCAAAATATCGTCAAAATAAACAACGATAAATTTACCAATAAAAGGCTTGAAAACGTAGTTCATTAGTCGCATGAAAGTACTAGGAGCATTATATAGGCCGAAAGGCATGACCATCCATTCGTACAATCCACCGCATGTCTTAAAGGCCGTCTTCCACCCGTCCACATGGCTCATGCAAATATGACGATAAATGTTTCTTAGATCAATTTTCGAGAAAAATGTGGCGCTGTATAATTTATCAAGTAGATCATCGAAACAAGGAATGAGAAAACAATAATTAATTGTGGTTTTATTAATAGCTCGACTATCGTTACACATCCGAAAAGCTCCTCTGTGTTTGTGAATTAATAATGTAGGTACCGCGCACAGACATACCTTTCTCGAGTAGCTCAGTAACTTGATGTTGTAGCTCCTCATACTCCTTTGGATTCATTTGACAAGCAAGTTTGTTCCGGATAGTGGAACCAAGAATAAGATCAATACAATGTTGAATATTTTTCATTAAAGGAAAATCGGACGGGATCTCCTCTGGTAAAACATATGCAAATTCTTCGAGTGTGAACCGAATTGGTGTCGGTAAGGAAGGCCTTGGTTTGTTCTCCTCTGCCATCACAAGAGCAAACACGGTTAGGCTAATGGTTGCCACATTCCGAAATCGACCCTTCTAAGAAACAAGGCAGACCCGTCGTCCGATGATTAGCATGTATCGAGTGGCACCTTCACCCCATCTTTCCGAAAACTATGTGTATTTTAAAACCCATCATGATTGGTTTTACGATCGTATTGCCATAGCCGATGCAAGAAAATGTGGAACGCGCCCATGGGAATAACTTCACACCACACCTCATCGTGATTTTATTTCAACAGAAAACTGAACCAAGCATCGCTTATTTACCTTCACAATGTTTCCCCGTTTCAACCACGTTAATTGGTATGGCTCGGGATGATCTTCGACTTTTAGACCCAACGTTTCCACCATGTTGGTTTATACAACGTTTTCACAACTGCCCCCATCGATAATCATATTACATATCTTACCTTTCACGATACACTTGGTGCAAAAATGTTGTTTCGAAGCCAAAAGTCGTCATCAATGGATTTCGAAACAACGACACTCAAAACCCGTTGGATCACCAAAGCTTCACCGTGATCGATATATACTACCTCATGTTCATTGCCATTGGATCTTCCTCGTTATCCGAATCGTAGGTTGGGTTAGGTTCTTCATCTACAAAGGAAACCGACTGTTAATTTAGACAATCTTTCATCAAGTGTCCCAACCCATGACATTTAAAACAACATGGTACCCGCGTATTGCTTCCACCTGTGGCATTAACCATGGAAGGATTGGCTTTAGGAGTAGCTCCTTTGAGTTGTTTCTCGACTTTCAAAGCTAGTCGAAACACATCTGCTTAAGACCAATATTGTTGGAGGCTTACCACATCCTATATTTCAGGTCGAAGTGCGCATAAGAACCTCACTACGAGTTGCTCGTGTTCTTTATTAGCATCGCCTTGTATTCAGAGTCGATTGAATTCATTGATGAATTCCTCAACAGATAAAGAATGTTGGGATATTTTGTGATAGTCGAGAAAAGCTTCCTAACTATGACTTACAGGCAAGAACTTCCTTTTTAACAACTTTTTCATCTTGTCCCATGTACTAACTTCGATATTCCTTCCTGGTACCATTGCTTCTTCACATGATCCACCAAAGAGAGGCATGTTTTCGAACCTTTATTGCCACAATCTTGACTTTCAGGTAGTTGGGTATATCTCAAATATCGAAGACACGCTCTATCATGCTTAACCAAGCAATGAGGTCATCGGGGTGGGCTTTCCCTGCAAACTTAGGAATCTCGACCTTCATCCCCAAAATTCTCAAAGGGTCATCATGATAACCACCGTGAACACCATGGGGGTTCTCCACCAAAAGGATTGACATCATCTTCCACGTCGTCCTAAACGCACACCTCGAATTCAGTCTCTTCTATCGGTGAGTCCTGCTGGAGTGTGATTTCTCGTATTCGTTGATGTAGTTGCTCAATTTCCAAATCTCGTGGATCACGAGGGGTCTGGTACATCGTTGTCATGTAGAAAGCCTCCATGACCCCCACATCGATTACCAGCACCACAGGGTCTTCCACGTTCGGTCACTCGAACTACTGATTTGACACTAAATGATGCGGTGACCAAAAATAATCAGCAACTTGCACAAATAACGAGAGTTAGATGAATTTTTCCAGAGAATATCTCATAAAGTTTTAATCTAAAAAACAATTGACTCAAACAATAGTATACCCTAGGATTAAATAAAGAATGCATATGAATCTTTAGGAAATGATATGGAGTCCTTACTAAAGAACAAAATGATATGGAGTCCTTACTACACAACTAATGAGAGGAAACAAAATCATAAAAATTCCCAAAAAAAAACAATCTTGTAAACTAGGAAATAGTAGAATCATGATCTCGATCTTAATTTCATGCATAATAAACAGTGTAACGTATAAGGCTACAAAAAGTTGAAAATTTATCTACAAGTATTAAATGTACAGAAATACGAATTAGCTCATAAACGTCTTTTAAAAATATTTCTTTAAAATGATAAACACTTTTTTGCTTTATTGGATTTATAAAGGGAAATTAATTAAAATACCCAAAGTTTGACCAACTGTTACCAAAATACCCAAAAAAAATTTCATTTTGCAAAAATACCCAAAATACCCGCGATGGATCCCGCGATCGCGGGCTAGGGCTGATGTGGCACGTATTTTGGCCCCAAATGCCCCGCGAAGCCCCTCAACTTTGGCTGCGGTGCACTTTTGGTCCCTGCCCGCGATCGCAGCCCGCGATGGACCAAAATTTTCACTTTTGGTCCCTGAAAATTTACACTTTTGGTCCCTGTACTTAGACGAATCTTGCATGCTTTTACTGTTTTTTTCCACAATTATTGTACTTTGAAGACCGATTTGTGGTTGAAATTCATTTGCATGTTTGAGATTTCATCCATAAATATCAGTAATATGCAATTCACAATTCACACTTGTTCTTGCTTTCTTTCTTGATTTCTCTCTTGCTTTCTTTCTTTGAATTGCTTTCTCTCTTCTCTCATTTCATCCACAAATGGCATCGTCATCAAACCCTAAGTCTACTCCTGAAAAAATGCCACCTCAAATCGAGGTCGCCATAGCAAAAAAGGAAAAGGAGATAGATGAACTAACAGAAGAGTGGAAAAAAATGATGGACAGGAAGGCAGTCCATTTGAGAAAGATCGAAGAGGAAGACAGGGAGATCAAAAGGATGAAAGGGGATATAAAAGCTCGGGAGGCTCGTGTTCGTCGAGAACAAGAAGCAATTCACCATATTCTGCAAGACTTCGCAATTATTCAAGCGAAGGTAAACGAGAAGCAAGCTTGGATTGATGAAACTAAATCAATTTTTAAGTAGGTGGTGGTTATATATTTTTTTGTTTTGTATTTTTTTTACTGTGTTGTTATTTGTATTTTTTTACTGTGTTGTTGTTTTGTATTTTTTGTTGTTGTTAATTTCTCTGAAAAGTAGTTTTTAAGCCGCTGAACCATGGTTAGGTTGGATACATCATGCAAGGTCAAGTCAGAGGTTACCTCATTCGTGGGCCTACTCCTCTTGTAGAATATATGACAACCCTCAACTCATTTGCTAAAGTGTGTGCGGGTTGTGGTACACAATGGCCATACGTGGTTGCAAAAGCAGAAGCCGTTGAAGAAGGGTCAGAAAGATTGAAGATGAAGAGCTTGTTGGACGGAATACAAACTAGCTGTGTTATCAATGTTCATTTAGAAGCATATGTATGTGTGTGTATATATATAATATGAAATGGGGTTTTGACAAGTTGGTATCACTGGACTCATTTAAGAATTGTGAAAATGGGTATTTGACGAATGATGATTCATGTGTGTTTGGAGCTGAAGTGTTTTAAACACACATGAATCATCATTCGCCAAATACCCATTTTCACAATTCTTAAATGAGTCCAGTGATACCAACTTGTCAAAACCCCATTTATAAACAATTCTACCTTCTCCTATTGCCATTCACGATATCTATAAACACATTCAAATAATAATAATTTAAAACGATTTAATGAATTAGTTAATATATGATTATTATGTTAATGCGAAAGGAGTGTAAAACAAAATTGAAAAAAAATATGAGATGTACCATAAATTAAATAATTAACTATAATGGTGTAATTTGTTAAAATTAAAACGTATCTAATATGAATATATAAACAGACATGTGTACTCAGAGTTAACATTCACTGCCATGGATGCAAGAACAAGGTCAAGAAAATACTAAGAAAAATTGAAGGTCTCCTATTTTCTTTATGTGTGTAAATATATAATACGAATATATATATATATATCATTTACAAACTAGCTGTGTTATCAATGTTCATTTAGAAGCATATGTATGTGTGTATATATATCATTTACAAATCAGTGTTTAGATCAACAGTATCATAAGGGTTTGTTCCATATGGTTCAAGCTGTGACGGGCCCGGGGTGTGACTGACAGAATGTCTCCTTGGCACGGTTGAAGGGGCGGGATTTGGACACTCTCCACGAGTGTGTACTACGCATTGGCACCGAGTACATCTTCGTTGTATCGAACTTTCACCACGTGATGGACGTCGGTCGTTCTTTCTCGGTCTCCCGGCCCTGTTCTTATCCATTAAAGGTGGATAGCATGGTGGAAGCGGGTCGGGTGGATACACCCATGCTGCAGGGGGTCCAGCTGGGTTTATTACCTCCACGTATGTTTTCCGGTAATATTCGGACGTGAAGAAAGGTACAGCCAAGTCGCTGCAATCTGTACGACCCATATATGTTGCTGCAGCGATGGCATTGCCGCACGGTAACCCAGATTTATCCCATTCGCGACACGAACAAAGGTGGTCTTCCATATTCACAATCGCGTGAATATAGTCATCATGCACCTCGTACTTCCCATACCCGATTGCTCTTACCGGCCATGTCGCCGCACGACGCGCCCTGTACTGAACGATATTCTCTGCCGTTGGTGCGAGTGCATTTTGTATCTTAGCTCCTTTTAGGCGTCGAATTTGGTACCACTCTTGTTGAAAGGCCCGAAAGTAGTCCATAAGATTAACAATCGGACATCTACGCGCAAAACGGGAGAGTGCATTCACAGACTCTGCACTATTCGAGGTCAAAATGTCATACCGTTGTCCAGGAAAATGGGCCGCGGACGACCTCTCCGGTCCAGCATCGTCAAAGACTTTGGCTGCTTCCTTGACACTGTATCGTAGCATATTCATGTACTTGTTAAACTCCCGATCCGTATATGCTCTGCATGCCGCCCAATAGACATCCTTGTAGGTGGTAATACGTTTGTCCTTGGATTTGGCGTTCATCTCCAAATGTCGACAGCATATGGCGTGAGGGGCGTTTGGGTACATGGCAGAGATTGCGGCGCTTATGGAAGGAGCCCTGTCAGACATAAACACCAACCCTTGCGGGTCTCCGATAGCTTGTCTCAACATGGACAGAAACCAAGTCCACTCGTCCCCGGTTTCGGACTTGCCTACGCCGAAAGCTACTGGAACGATGGAGTTATCCCCGTCCATGGCAACCGCCAGGAACATCATACCCAAGTAACGACCCTTTAAATGGGCTGCGTCTATTATCAGGACACGACGTAGATTTTCCAGAAATGTGCGGATCTGCAAAAACATAGGTTAAAATGTTATAGTTTATAATGTGTAAATGTTATAGTTTATAATGTGTAAACATATGACGTGTTAAAATACGTACCGCGGGTCCAAGGGCCACGAAGCACATCTCAAACCGTCCACGTGAATCGGTCCGTAGCTGCGTGACAGTACCAGGGTTCTGCATCTGCAAATTATATAAATATGTCGGGAGTCGTTCATACGACTCCTCGAACGTGCCTCTCACCATAAACAGTGCATGGCAGCGCGCACGCCACGCTTGGTGGTAATCAATCGTGACGCCGAACTGCCGGTGAACGTCGTGGACGATGTCCTTTGGACGCAATGACCTGCTAACATCAAGAAATTTGTTTTTCAGGATCGCACCCAAAGTCTTTTTGCCGGCTTGTTTGTGGTGGGGATTAAGTTGCGTCCTCGTACAAGTGTGTACGTCGTGCAACTTTCTAATCATTATCGCCCCTCCTTTGGGACCCGTGTGAATCGCGTACAACCTCCACTCACACTTTTCTCTAGCACATTCAACTACGTATTTGATTTTGTCAGATGCCCGCACGCGACTTTGGAAACCCTCTTCCAAGAACTTGAGTCCGATCTGACTTGCTAAGAGATCCTTCGAATCGAATATCTGACCTGCTGTTAAACTTTCGCTACGAATATAAGGTGTAGGTTCGTAGCTTTGTGTCTGGGTATGGGAGTCTGGAAGAATAGGGGGCATATCAAAAAAGTCATTTATCTGACTACATGATTTTCTACTAGGGGTATATTCTTCGTGATCATCATTATCGGTGTCTGATCTGTCTATTTCAGAATTACCCGTTCTGAAAACGTGGGTTTCGTCATCAGCAACTCCAGCAGTACGCCATTCGTGTGGTTGTGGTGATGGTGGTGGTGGTGGTTGTTGTTGTTGAGAATCAGGCTGCTCTATTTGGAGGTCTTCGTCGTCGTCACCCTCCTCGTCACCGTCGTCGTCACCGTCGGATACGCCGGGATACACAAAGAGTAATGGGGGTCTTTCTGAATCGACTGCAAGGTGCAGAAAAGTAGAGATATCCCCATCGTTGGATAAATCCACAAATGACCCATCGCCATTTTTAAACACTAACTTGCAAATATCAGAAGAGTTGATTCCACATTTTTGCATGGCGTGTGCAACAAACTTCTGATAAGTATAGTTTACTGACACTTTTACACCATGCTTAGATTTATAAGCAAAATTCCACTCATTGTTATCTTGCACCCATTCACCATCAAAACAGAAATATAGCTTAGCTTTTGCAACAGATGAACTCATTTTTTCAGTAGTATCTCAAACACAAAATATTGCAGAAAGAAATATTGCAACAATGAAATCGTTGTGTGAGAATTATGGCTTGAATTTTACGTCTATTTATGAATGAAACAACCAACATATCAGAAAACCAATCTCTCATTTCATCCACAAACTGATATTCCAAAAACATTGATTTAACATTGATTGAAACATGCAATTGAATTTCAACCACAAATCGGTCTTTAAATTGCAATAATTGTGGAAAAAAACAGTAAAAGCATCAAGATTCGTCTAAGTATAGGGGCTGAAAGTGTAAATTTTCAGGGACCAAAAGTTGAAAATTTCAGGGACCAAAACTGTAAATTTTGGCCCATCGCGGGCTGCGATCGCGGGCAGGGACCAAAAGTGCACCGCGGCCAAAGTTTAGGGTCTTTGCGGGGCATTTGTGCCCAAAATACGTGCCACGTCAGCGTATCCCGCGATCGCGGGACCCCATCGCGGGTATTTTGGGTATTTTTGCAAAATTGAAAAATTTTAGGGTATTTTGGTAACAGTTGGTTTGACTTTGGGTATTTTAATTAATTTCCCATTTATAAAAGGGAAATTAATTAAAATACCCCAAGTTTGAAGTTGACTTACCAAAATACCCTAAAAAATTAATTTCTTACCAAAATGCCCTTTTTTCCCGCGATAAGATCCCGCGATCACGGGCAGGGACCAATTGTGAAATTTTTTGCAATATATATTTACACTTTCAGTCCCTGGCCCCCGCGATCGAGGCCCGCGATGGCTCTATCGAGGCCCGCGATGGCCTGCTATGGGGACTGAAAGTGTAAATAATCTTGCAAAATTTTACACTTTCAGTCCCTGCCCGCTATAGAGGACTCCCTCCGCGGAAAAAAGACATTTTGGTAAGAAATTAATTTTTTGGAGTATTTTGGTAACTCACTTTCAAACTTAGGGTATTTTAATTAATTTCCCTTTATAAAATCATACTATTTTTTTTGTGTTTGAAAAACAAATCTAACCCAAAATTGCTTTCATTTTGAGTAATCATATACAAAAACACTTTATGAAACTATACCCAATTGTTTAACAAAATAGAAAAGAAAAGGTTGTCTTACACTTTCGAAAACACATATATGACGTACCAAAATTATTTGAATTCTTGATTTTTTTTGCTTAAATGGTTAATCATTTAAAATTATCACTCTGTGTAGGATCATTTTATTTTTTTAAAATCTGTAAAAAACGCATAAAAAATATGGACATAGATGTCAAATTTATAAAATCCTTGTTATTATATAATTTGTTTAATTGAAAATTTTATTATAATTCGAATATTCGAATTTAAATATCTATAACATAATAAATCAATGGTTTTTGTTACAAGAGGAAGACATTTTTTTTCAAGATTCTTTGATTTGGAAGATGCATTATCAATCATGTAAAACATCTATAACACCTCTAAATTTATAAATTAGCAGATAATTTAAAATTTTCAAATCTCCTTTAATGCAACCATCTTTAATACAAGAATTTATAAGGTTTGCCCAAAAGGAGCACAAAGTATGTATTGAAGTTCTAAACAGGATAATCAAACTCTAAACCGAATTAGAACAGTCGGGGGTTACTAAACCGTTAAGTTTGCTATCTTCAAATCCGGATGACGCCTCTAAGTTGTCCTATCGGAAACTCTACCAATACCTGATATACATGTCGATAAGAAAAGTGTTAGACTTAATGCCTAGTGATTAAAACATTTTTCATCATATAAAACATAAAATGGTTAGAACAAACATTTTACTTTAAACACGATCCATCCTTTAAAACATAAGTTATAAAAAGGATTATATTTACAAAGCTCGTTATTTCCAATCAAAAATATATGTTTTAGATAAATGACCAATATCCAAACACATAAAGCATGGGTAACGAAGTTCCCCAAAATAACACATTTCGGTGACACGGAGACCCGATTCCATTCAATATGGTTGGAACACAAAGTTCAGCCACTTATCAACGTTTCCGAGTTTCACTTTGGGCCATGGATCCTCGTAGATGGCTGCGTTGAGTACCACCACATGATTCCCAAATAACCCTAGGGTCTATTCGACCTCTGGATGATTCTGACCACAAAGTCATTGATCTCTGTATACGGATCCCATGAGCATCACCACAAGACCTAACCCCATATGCCATTCAATGAGTATCACCACAGGCTAATAACTCCGTATACGACCCAATTGGGTACCACCAACAAGCTTACAACTATGACTTAGGGACCATTCACTAGACTTAAGTGTGAAGATCAAAACTTCACGCTTTATAACATGACATACTCCTATACCTATGGATTTAGTGCATTATAGTCTAAAATATTACATGACTCCAAATGAATGATTAGGGCACTCAAAACATGTAATTATCCAACAAATGTGCAATAAATGCATCATACATCAAAAACTCCACATTAAGCAGTTAAAATCGGACAAATGTCCCAAAAAATCCTACGAGTTAATACCTAGCCAAAAGGCCTCGTAAAACACTTAATTATTTTAATAAAGCTAACGTAAACCACATAAGCGGAAGAGGCATATTTCCAACAGTTAACAATCATATGGCACCTATAACATGAATAGGTCCATAACCAATACTTCATAGAAGTTTAATAGCCAAAAGACCTAAAACCGTATAGTTTGCAATTCCAAAGTCTCCACAAATCCAGAGAAGGGCAATTGTCAAAGATTTGCACATTTATAACCAAAAGGGCTAAGGTGTCTCTTTTAAAATCAACAAGTTGGGTTAAATCCCAAAATAACATTTTACGAAATCAAACCGTGTATTACTCTCAAATTATCCAAGTATTCAATAAATCTCGTTTGATACAAAGAAATATCATTTAGATCAAATATTGGAGACTCATATCTCAAAATGACCAATAAATCCATCATAAGCATTCTCTAAGTTTGAGACCCAAAACATAACTCAAATGCACCAAAAGTCACTAAATCAACACATATGAAGCAAAACCTCCAAGATGTGTTAAAACCCACAATAGAGGTATTTGATTTGTATATAGTTGCAAATCAACTAGAACTCATATTGCTAGATTTATGCTAAATCTAGGTTTTTACTCAAATCTTGAGCTTCATTTGGTGAAAACTTGAGATCTTCAAGCTAGCCCCTAAAGTATAAGATGTAATACCCTCAAGAACATATATTTTACTTCCAAACCTTCCACCATAAACATAAAAGAAAAGGTGAGGGTTAAGGGTGTAAATGGACCAAACCTTAGTTCAAAGATGGAGATATAGACCTTACCTTTCAACTCCTAAGAACCTCAAACCATCAAGATAACTTTAATATTCTTCAATTTACCCTTGAAGAGTTTCAATATACGTAATCGTAGCCTCAAAAATCGTCAAAATCCGATAAGAAATGAGAAAGTTATGGCCAAATGAAAAAATCCTCGCAAAATCGGATTTTAAGTGTGCACACCGAACACCAAAAACTCCAAAACAGAAGCCCACACGACGTGGGCCACAACCTAAGTCACCGTACAGGTCGCGGGAAGGAATATTTTGCCCGAAAACACGTCTTTTCGCCCGCATTGACTTCCACACACCCTACAACGACTTATAACCAATCCTTTTTATAAAATGAGCACTTAAAAACCAAACAACCACAAATAGGCTCCCAATGAAGACTCCGAAAACACGGTTTTTACAACATCAAATAAAATAAATAGAGAAATCCGACTATCAGAATCGAAACGATGACCATCACATTACAAATGCAATCTACCCTCTGAGCTAAACAAGCTCACATAATAAATTCGACATGCATAGAAATTCAATAAACTCTTAGGGGGCGTTTGGTTCGCAGAATGTTTTTGGATGTAATGGAATCTGTCAAAGGAATTTGACTTTGAAGGAATTGGAATGGAATGTTGTGAGGTTTGACCAGCTGTTTGGTTGACAGAATTGGAATGGAATCTGTTAAAGGAATTGGAATCTGTCTGTTTGGTTCACAGAATATAGCTTTGGAATTGGAATGAAATTTTGGTAAATGACCAAAATACCCTTTTGATAATTTTAAATGATAAAAATGCTCCCCTTAAAAATGCTCTATCTTTGAATATAGAAATTTTAAATGATAAAAATGCTCCTCTTAAAAATGCTCTATCTTTCTCCATTAAATCTGTTAAAAAATGCTCTATCATTCTCTATCTTTCTCCATTAAAAATGCTCCTCTTAAAAACAGCCACCACCACCACCGCCTCCGTCTCTCTCCCTCTCCTCACCATCTCCTCCAACCTCACTCTCTCTAAACCCACCTCCTTCCCCTTAACCACCCCCACGACCAGACCCCACTTAACCCTTCGCCACACCCCCAAAACCATGAGTTGGCTCGGCAGGCTAGGGTTCGGTGCACGCACCCCCACCGACGCTTCCATGGACCCCAAAAACTGTAGTTTCGACAGTTTGCTCTATTTCTTTTGGGAGAGACATGATCCTACCACACTTAATCGTCAGGTTAGTACTAATCTTATCACGAGTTCTGACGAAATATCTCAGTTATCGTAATCGTATCAATTAGAACCAGATCGTCGACTGCAAGGGTAATGTTGGTGATTATGTAAAGAAACACAAATATAAACATATATAAGAACGCAGCGGAACAATCACCAAACAGGATCAACGTATTGCCAATATGATTAAACGAAGAATACAAATAACGATATACCTTTGTAGCGTGATTTGTACACTAATCCGGATCCACTTGTGTGCTATTTTGAAACCAAGTATTCAATGGAGAATACCTCTAGAGTAGTCCACACTACACCTCCTTGATCACCACGGGATGCTAGTCCTCCTTAGTAACGGATCTTATAGCTTCGATTAGACAAGAAACAAGCTAGAAGATCAAAGCGGAAAAACCCTAGAGAGGCCTAGGGGAGGGGCGCCGATTTTGGGAGAGAAGAAGGAGTATTAGGTTAAGCTTAATTAGGTCATTAACATCTCTATATATTAATGAACCCTAAAGCTTCCTTGGGCTTCTTAAAGGTTCTCCCTTCTAAATCTTTATGGGCCTAAGATTTAATTAAACATAATAGGCTTGCTATTAACTTAAATCCAATACAAACCCATTAAGCCAAACTTAATGATTTGTGCCCATCTAATTACCCCACGTTACTTAGGTTATTTATATAATGTAAATACAATAATTACATTATATTAAATGGTATCTCAGTGTATTGTGTGTGACCCTATAGGCCCACGTGTATCTAGCCATATAATTATCTATTATGACTTGAGCATATTCCAACAGCTCCCACTTGCGCACGTCATAATG